>CM052444.1:3409780-3429946 GCA_028533085.1 Varecia variegata | reverse complement strand
TTGATCTTGGACTTCCCAGCCTCCAGAACCATGAGGAAATACATTTCTGTTGTTTATAAAGTACTTAATCTCAGGCATTTTGTTATAGCGCTACACCTGAGACTGTAGTGGACTAAGACACCTGGCCATGCTGCTGTTTTCCTGATCTGGCACTTGTGATCTCTTCAGCCTTAGCCCTTGCATCTTCCATTCTCCCCCTCCCCCTGCACTCTGCTCCAAATCTGTTTCTGGACAACCCGGGCTCTTTACCCTCAGTGTCTTTGCTCGCACTGCTCTCCTGGACCACCCTGCACCGCTGCCTGTGTCACGTGTCATGTCATCTGTCTTTCACCCCTGGCCACTCCCACTCTGTCCTTTTCCATTCATTCTGCAAGGCTCAGTTTAAAGGTCCACTCTTCTGGACAGCCTTTGCTACCCCACCGGGCATGTCAAATGCTCTTTTTCCATCATTCCCATGGCACCTCAGCTTGTGTGTTTCATAAACCGTTTCTCAAACTTTCATGTGCATGTGACTCTCCTGGGGATATTGCCGAAGTGCAGACTCCAGTTCGGGAGTACAACCTGAGAGTCTATTTCTCTAACAAGTTTCCAGGTGGTGCCGCAGGTCCAAGGACCACATCAGAGCTCACTACATTGTGTTATGATTAATTATTTATGTATTCGTGTAGCCCTGAGCTCCTCCAGGGAGGAAACTGTGTCTGAATCACCTTCCTGCCCTCACTGCCTATAACAACCTGGTGCATCACGGGTGCTCAGGCGGCACGATCTGAGTGCCCACTACAGGGAAGAACCAGGAAGTCGAGTGAGACACTGTTCAGTTCTGATATCATTAAGCTACATATTCTCCCCTCTTGACAGCAGCTGTTAAGGTTGCCAGCAGTAGCAGGCTAAGGAACATAGTGACAGTAGCTGGTGACCAGGAAAAGCCCTCTACCAATGCAGAGCTCAGGGTGTCCCTGAAGAAGGAAGGAGGCTGGTACCTAAACACTCTTCACCATCTCCCATGCCATGAACTTTACTTGTTTTAGTGTCAATCTCTTCATATTGGTATAGAATCTCCACAAAGGTAGGGTATTTGCCCATTTTTTATGTGCCTAAAACAAAGCCTGGCATATAATAAATATCTGTTCCATGAATATTTTTTTTTTTTTTGAGACAGAGTCTCACTCTGTTGCCCGAGTTAGAGTGCCGTGGCATCAGCCTAGCTCACAGCAACCTCAAACTCCTGGGCTCAAGCAATCCTCTTGCCTCAGCCTCCCGAGTAGCTGGGACTACAGGTGTGCACCACCACACTCAGCTAATTTTTTCTATTTTTAGTAGAGGCAGGATCTCTCTCTTCCTCAGGCTGGTCTCAAACTCCTGACCCCAAGTGATCCTCCTACCGCGGCCTCCCAGAGTGCTAGGATTACAGGTGTGAGCCACCACGCCTGGCCTGCATGAATAATTTAATGAAAAATTAACTTTTGTTTTCATTTCTCCTTTCTTTCTACAAATATAATAACTAGGCAAGGTCTAGGAAGCTTCCACAAGGCTAAGGTAGACAAGGCAGCAGTCAATGAGAAAAAAAGCACATAGACAGTAGCATCAACTTAAATAAACAATCAGACTGCAAAAATTATTAAGGTTGCATTAGGGTTTGCATGCATGCCTCCAACTGAATCAAACTAAGGCCTGAACATGCAATGATCTAGCTCTCCAGAAACCTTCCTAATAGTTCTCCAACACTGGACCCAGTATTCCCTGGACTGAGCCGTGACTGCAACAGTAGAAAAGAGCTACGGGAAGGCAATGAACTGAGTGTTTTGGACCCCCTCCACTTGACTTGGCTTTTGGAGATGAGCCTGAAACCGCTCAATGCACCAGCACTCTGGCCTTTCACACCCATTGGAAACCAGGAGACTGAGTGTTTTACGGAATAATTACAAAACACGAAGACCGCTATAACCAGATCATCAAATATTTTTTTATAAATTTTTTTTTACTTTTATTTCTTTCTTTTTCATTCAGTCTCTGTAGAGACGGTCAAAAATTGCCAATGCCGACTATATTTCAAGTTGTCATGTCGGGTATTAGGGAAAGTTTTCAATTAGCAATAATTGCACCTCAGATAAACCTCCTTGGCTATGATAGCGCCGCTGTGCAAAGCTGAGATCATCAAATATTAATACAAAAAATAACAATAAAACATAAACATAATAATATTAGATATGTCTATTAGATGAAAGGGGTTCCACCTTCAGACACTTACTAGCTGTTTATCCACGTCCCCCTCCACCCCGCACCCCGGCCCACAGCCCAAGAGTGTAAGTAGCAGAATCACACACCCGAGGGAGAGTGGCTTCTGTGCATGTACGCGGAAGGGTAGGGCGCCTGCCGGTGTCCTCGGAAGCCCGAGTAGCGCTCACAGCCGTGGTGCGGGTGGGGGCCAGGCAGAGGCAAAGGAGCAGCGTACGGGTAGTTGGTGTTTACTGCTGGGCACACTCCGTCTGGATTGGAAAAGATCCAGCCTCCCACTAGAATAGAAAAGACACTGAGTCTGTGGACTTCCACATCAAAAATCAGGTGACTAGCTACCCTGCACAGCTACTAATACGTTTCTTGTGAGTGACACTGATGCCTACCTGTGTGGGGTGCCCCCAGCCCTGCTGCCACTGCCCTTCCCCACAAGCAGGTAACTTCTCTGGAGGTGCACAGCCGGTCCTATCAAAGGACCCTGTGCAAGGGTGGAAAACCCCTTAAGGAACACTGGAACATAGCTATACCAATCTGAATCCGAAGTTAACAGAAATGCAAAAGTTAAGCTGCTTCTGACTTAATTTAATTAAAATAAAAGTCAGCTAAGGAGGCATTAGATGTATATGTAACTCACTGCCCTACAATGTTCAATGTGGTTACACAGTAAGAGTGGAGGCCTCTCTGTTTCTGCCCAGTAGGAAGGTGTCTTCAGTTCTTACTCCAAGCAAGAGAGAACATCATGACTCCCATCACTCCCCACAAATAGAATTCTGATAGCACAAAGAGAGAGAAGGAGCTGGCCCAGCACACCTTGACAGCAAGCATTTTGCAGAATTTTTCAAAAGGCTGCAAAATATTTCATAGACACTAGTCAGTGACGATCCTGAACAGAGTGAGTTGGTGGGACTGAGACTTAGTAGGGCAGGCCCTGAAATAAGCAGCACGTCCTCCTACTGACCAGATCTTAGCTGAGAGATGCACAGATGGGGATTCAGACAGGACCAAAGCTTTCCTTAGCATGACTGACTAGGCATTATCACCTGGGCTTCAGCAATGAGGAAATGGACCTTGGTATTAGAACCTACTATCTTTGCTTTTTACTATATTATACTTATGTAGTATAATATAACAATTGTACAGAGTTCACATTATAGTCATTCCCAACAAATCCTTTTATCATCCTCATTTTCCCATTGTTGTATAAACCTAATAGGATCAAGATTCAGGTGTCCAGTGGGCAAAACCAAGCAGTGGCCCCTCAGGACCACTTAGTTTGTCGCACATAATATACACAACTCAAGGTTGGGCGGGTGGCTCACACCTGTAATCTTAGCACTCTGGGAGGTCAAGGTGGTAGGATCACTTGAGGTCAGGAGTTCGAGACCAGCCTAAGCAAGTGTGAAATCCCATTTCTACTAAAGATAGAGAAAACTAGCTGAGTGTGGTGGCACATGCCTGTAGTCCCAGTCACTCAGGAGGCTGAGGCAAGAGGATCACCTGAGCCCAGGAGTTTAAGGTTGCTGTGAACTAGGCTGACCTTGAGGTCAGGAGTTCAAGACCAGCCTAAGCAAGTGTGAGATCCCATTTCTACTAAAGATAGAAAAAACTAGCTGGGTGTGGTGGCATATGCCTGTAGTCCCAGCCACTCAGGAGGCTGAGGCAAGAGGATCACCTGAGCCCAGGAGTTTAAGGTTGCTGTGAGCTAGGCTGACGCCATGGCACTGTAGCCCAGGTGCAGAGCGAGACTCTGTCTCAAAAAAAAAAAAAAAAATATATATATATATATATACACACACCTCAAGAAATCTGCTGAGAAGATTACAACACATGAATTTTGAAACAGTGCAGTTCTGTACTGGCATATATATGACAAGAAATTGGAAAACCTAGAAGAAATGGATAAATTCCTAGACACACACAACCTACCAAGAACCAGGAAGAAATCCAAAACCTGAATAAACCAATAACAACAAATGAGATAGAAGTAGTAATAAAAGGTTTCCCATCACAGATAACTGTAGGACCCAATTACTTTACTGCTGAATTCTCCAACCATTCAAAAAAGAACTAAGGCCAATCCAAAAACTATTCCAAAAAATCAAGGAGGAAGGTTTACTCCCAAACTCATTCTATGAGGCCTTTATCACCCTGATACAAAACCAAAGGCACAAAAAAGAAAACTACATGCCAATATCTCTGACGAACATAGATGCAAAAATCCTCAACAAAATACCAGCAAATTGAATTCAACAATACATTAAAAAGATTGTTCATCGTGATCAAGTGGGATTCATCTCAGGTATGCAAGGATGGTTCAACATACAAAATCAATAAATGTGATACATGGTATCAACAGAACAAAGGACAAAAACCATATGATCATTTCAACTGATGCTGAAAAAGCATTTGATAAAATTCAACAACACTTCATGATAAAAACTCTCAAAAAAGTAGGTATACAAGGAACATACCTCAACATTATAAAAGCCATATATGATACATCCACAGCTGGTCTCATACTGAATGGGGAAAAGCTGAAAGCCTTTCCTCTGAGATCTAGAACAAGACAAGGATGCCCACTTTTACCACTGTTACTCAACATAGTTCTAGAAGTTCTAGCTAGAGAAATCAGACAAGAGAAAAAAATAAAAGGCATGCAAATTGGGAAGGAAGAAGTCAAATTATTCTTGTTTGCAGATAACATGATCTTACATCTAGAAAAACCTAAAGACTCCACAAAAAAACTATTAGAACCAATAAACAAATTCAGTAAAGTTGCAGGATACAAAAATCAACATACAAAAATCACTAGCATTTCTATATGCTGACAGTAAACAATGTGAAAAAGAAACAAGAAAGTAATCCCATTTACAATAACTAAAAATAAAATAAAATACCTAGGAATAAACTTAACCAAAAAAGTGAAAGATCCTAATAACGAAAATATAAAACATTGATAAAAAAATAGAAAAGGACACAAAAAAGAGAAAAATATTTCATCCTCATGGATTGGAAAAATCAATATTATTAAAATGTCCATACTATACAAAGCAATCTACAGATTCAATGCAATCCCCATCAAAATACCAATGACATTCTTCACAGAAATAAACAAAAATCCTAAAATTTATATGGAACCACCAAGGACCCTGAATAGCCAAAGCCATCTTGAACAAAAAAAGAAAAACTGTAGGAATCACATTACCTGACTTCAAATTATACTACAGAGCCATAGTAACCAAAACGGCATGGTACTGGCATAAAAACAGACACACAGACCAATGGATCAGAATAGAGAACCCAGAAATAAATCCATACATCTATAGTAAACTTATCGTCAACAAAGGTGCCAAGAACATACAGTGAGGAAAGGACAATCTCTTCAATAAATGGTGCTGGGAAAACTGGATATCCATATGCAGAAGAATGACACTAGACCCTTTTCTCTCACCATATACAAAAATCAAATCAAAATGGATTAAAGACTTAAATCTAAGACCTGAAATTATGAAACTACTAAAATAAAACATTAGGGAAATGCTTCAGGACATTGGTTTCTTTTCTTTTTTTTTTTTTTTTTTTTTTTTTTGAGACAGAGTCTCGCTCTGTCGCCCAGGCTAGAGTGCCATGGCATCAGCCTAGCCCACAACAACCTCAAACTCTTAAGGGCTCAAGGAATCCTCCTGCCTCAGCCTCCCAAGAATTGTCATGTCTTTTTGATATATTGATACATAAGGAATGTCCCTCTTTATCCCTCATAATCCTTGTTCTGAAATTTACTTTGTCAGAAATTAATGGCTGGTTGAGGTGGCTCATGCTTATAATCCCAGCACTTTGGAAGGCAGAGGTGGGAGGAGCACTTGAGGCCAGGGAGTTTGAGACCAGCCTGAGCAACAGCAAGATCTCATCTCTACAAAAAAAAAAAAAAGAAGAAGAAGAAGAAAGAAAGAAAAAGAAAAAAGAAAAAACTAGCTAGGTGCCTGTAGTCCCAGCTATTCGGGAGGCTGAGGCAAGAGGATCACTTGAGCCCAGGAGCTGGAGGTTGCAGTGAGCTACAATGATGCCACTGCATGGTACCCAGGGCGACAGAGTGAAACTCTGTTTCAACAACAACAACAAAAAAAACAAGGCAACCAAACACTCCTCCTCACCAGCCCCCGCCCTTAAAAAAAAAAAAAGAAAAAAATGTTAAAAAAAAAAAGAAATTGTGGTGCATATACACAACAGAATACTATATAGCCAGAAATAAAGAATTTGCAACAACAGGAATGGAACTGGAGAAGATTCTGTTAAGTGAAATGAGCCAAGCACAGAAAGACAAATCTCTCAAGTTCTCGTTCATATGTGGGAGCCAAATATTAAAAACAATCCCTCTCATGGAGACAGAGCGTAGAATGATGGCTAGCAGTGGTGGGGAAGGGTAGTGGGGATGGTTAATGGGTACAAAAATGTAGTTAGATAATTCGATAGAAAGAACAATATTTGATAGCACAATAAAGTGACCACAATAATAAGTTAGGGTATACTTTAAAATAACTAAAAGAGTGGAATGGGAATGTTCCTAACACAAAGAAATGAAAAATTCCTGAGGTGATAGATACCCCAACTGCCCTGATTTGATTAATTCACATTGTATGCCTGTATCAAAACATCACATGTACCCTATAAAGATAGACAACTTTATGTATAATTACCCATATTTTTTTTAAAAAAAAAAACTAGAGTCTAAGAAATTCATCATTCTCAATCTTATCTCCTGCCTAAAATTAGTTTAAGCTCCCTAAGCCTATGACCACCAGCTCTCTCTGGGAATTCTGGAAAGGGCATAAACTTGTCCGGAGCAGAAGAAAGACCTGCTGGGTGTCACTTTGGAATAGGCCTTAAGCAGCCAGGACAGGTAGCAAGTCTGCATGTGGCGGGAGATGGCTCCCAGTGGGACCCCACCCCACCCACCTCCCGTTCACCCAACTCACGGTGAGGACAGGCCACATGCTGGCTCTCCGACACAGCCTCTGGAACATCTTTTAGGTGATTTCTGAAAGAGCAACAAAACGGCACCATGGCCACCAAGCTTATTACACAAGTCAGCATAAAGCACACCCCAAATTCCCTCTGCAAAGCAATCTATTTCTTGGAATAAGAAAACCAAAGACCTTTTTTCTCAAAGCTGCTGTCCTCCCCCCATTCTCCTGCCTCCGGGGCACTGTCCCTACTTGTGCAATTGCTCTCTGAGCTGCAATTTTATGTTTGCCCCTCTTCACCACAGCACGGCTAGCCCTGTTTACTTTGATCTGACCCATCCGGGGTTAGTTATTGCTCCCGCCTGGCTGGATTCAAGCAAGTCCTCAGATTTGCACAGGACGTCAGGCACACGTTCTAGCATATGGGTATGTTAGATCCACCAACAACCCTGTGAGGGAAATACTGTTATACTTTTCTCATTTCAAACATTGGACAAGTGGATCTCAGGGAGTTAAACTGATTTATGCCAGAGCAAACAACCAGGAAACCACAGAGGGAGGACTCAGGACCCTCACTCACAGTCCTAAATTCTTTTTATATACCATGCTCCTATCAGTCTGAATCTAGATTCTGTTATCTCACATACCAGGTTGCTCTTTAGGCCTTTTGTTAACTGAAAAAGTTATAATTACATCTTTTCCAGCATCAAAATGTATTGGAATATTGAACAGGACAGGTGACACATCATTACAAACATCTGTCCCTTCACCTTAAGTCTTATCAGAGCCTTCAAGGTGATACTGAAAAAATTTAAAACTCAGGCAATACAATCTGAACCCTTCAAAGGTAATCACATTTATACCCTAGGCCTTGTCAATAGAAAAGCCAATGGTAAGCACCATTATCTTTTATTTTGTCCTGGATGAAAAAGAAAGACACAGAGATGCAAAGTCACTAGGCCAAAGTGGCAGAGGTATCACTCACACCCCAAAAGTCTCTGACTTCTCCTCTCCCCTGAGAAATGTGAACCTCCCACCACTCCTCACCTTTCCTAGGCTAAGAGCAGTTTGAAAAAAAAAAACTTATTAAAACTATATTACTTAGAAGTAATTAGGAGAAGGGCAGAATTGATTATTATAAATCTAAATAAGTTAATTGTTTTTTAAATTGGATTGTGCTACTTTCAAAACAGGGCTGACAAAACACTGCTAGTTAAAGGTTCTCCTGGGTCCCTATTATAAACAGATAATTACGATTTGGTTGAATTTTGTTGATTTGGTTGAATATTTTTTTTAATTAGATGGATTTTTTGAGACAATTATAGACTCACATGCAGCTGTAAGAAATAATACTGAGAGATTCCTTGTACCTTTTACCCAGTTTTCCAATGGGAACAACTTTCAAACTATAGTATAATATCCCAACCAGAATATTTACATGGACTCAGTCAAGATCCCGAACATTTCCATCATCGTAAGCGTCCCTCCTGTTGCCCTTTTATAGCCACGCCCACTTGTCTCCTGCCCCCTTGCCCTCTCTTGTTGAATATTGAAATCAATATTGAAAGCATATTTCTATCAAAGGTAATATGCTACTTAGTCTAGTTCCTTTCAAGATGATCATAAATTTGACATTTGCATAAGTCAATTCATAAAATTTTACTGGAATTCCTCTACTCACCTTTCCTTGGCATCCAAGAAGGCTTTGGCAAAAGGGTTGTACTTGATTTTGAGAGCTGTTATCTTGCATTTACAAAGACAAGAAGTGTTAGTGAAAAACAGCACACATATGGGCAGACAGAACCCTTTGTCTTCCCCTGTGAATTTATGTAAAATCAGGATAATTCTCTCTCCTTTTTTTCCTCCTCTCCATGGTTCTCTGCTAACTCCTACACCAAATCACTGCTGCACCGTCTCTGGCAAAAAACATTTTACCATGGCATGTGGCGAAACACGAAATGCCGCGTAAAGTGAGAAAAGAAAGGGCAAAGCGTTAGAAATGAGCAAAGCCCTGTGTGCTAAATCCAGCGTTCATTGTTTTATTCATTTATTCATTTTCTTCAACAATCATGGAGCCCCTACCACATGTCAGTTGCTTTTCCAGTCACTTGGAACACGGTGGAGAGGGAGGAGCACAAGAGTGATCCCACCTTTCCTGGAGAGTGTGGTCTACAGTGGATTCCCTCACTCTTGAACAATCACTTGCCCATTGGGCCATGTCTACGCAAACACAGACTCTCGCTCCCATCCACTATCCTCTCGCCAGCCCCCTTAGTCAGAGCCATCTGACTAAGATGATGTCAGAGAATGGCCGAGGCAGGGGCAGAGATACAGAAATACTTGGTTTTCTCTCTCCCCACTGGGATGTAAGTGCCTTGAGGACAGGGTACTCATCTGCTTCATTCATTGCAGTAGTCCCAGCATCTAGAACAATAGCCAGCATGTAGTCATGCCCAACAAACATTTGAGGATGAAACAAATATTAAGAAGAATATTTATGTCAGCAAAGGCCTGAGACTTGCTGTTCTCTGGTGGAAGGAAGAAAAGCAAAATAAAAACCCAACTCTTTCTGGCCCAGAGCTTGTGGGAGGAAATAGGAAAAAGAGGGCGGAGAGAGGTTTGGGGTCAAATAGGTATGACCTGGCCTTTCTCTTGGCTTAAACCTGGAGAGGTCAAGGGGTGCACAGGAAGCTCGCAGGGGGTGTCAGGAAGGTTTGGGCCTCCCCCACCTGCCCGTTGGCCTCTCAGGGTGCGTCTGCATGGACTTGGCAGAGAAACGTGGTAGGCAGAGGGAGGCTCTGGGGCCTGATTTCCCAGAGCTCGATTGCCACGGGCATGTTTAAGACCCAGATGCAGGCAGCCGAGTCAGGGCGGAGCCTGCTGGATGGGTTGCCATGGCCGGTCAGGTGGCTCAGAGAGAACGTCCAGCACCTGCGGGGAAAGCTCTGAGTGTTGACCAAGCCGGCAGCCAGACGGAAGTTCAGTGGCCGCTGACTGAGAGTGCCAGCAGCAGGCAGGTGGGCAGGGCCCAGAGGAGGCTAGGACAGGGTCTCCAGTCCTGCCACCTCCCAGAGTCACAAAGCCCCTCATACACTGAGACTTCAGCCCAGGGGGAGAAGTCGGGAGGGAGGGCTGAGAAACAGAGCGACGTTATCCTCAAAAGACTGGCCACTGGCTGCAGGACTGTTTGTCAGATAGCTCGTGTCTGTCCCATTGGCACGCTGCAGGGGCTCTGCCAAGAGGTCAACTTACTTACAGAAAAGAAATTACATTTTCTCTGTACATCCGCGGTGTGAGTTAAAGCTGCGACTTAATTTCACCTGTAGACACTGAAGACCGTAGTTTCCAACCCAGATGACCCCTGGACTCCTCTCGGGAGACTCTTAAAACTACAAACTCTGGGCACCGTCCTTGGAGAGTCTGACCCATTTGGCTGGGTGGCAGCCCAAAATCTGTCTTTTAAATCTTCCAAGTAAAGAAATACAGATTAAAGCAACAATAAGATGTCCTTCTTTTAACCTATGAGATTGTCAAGGATGGAAAAGACTGATAATAGCTAGTGTGAATAATGGTGTGGGAGATGCCCTTTTGAGAGAGGCAATTTGGCAATGTCTATCAAAATTCTAAACATACACTTCCCTTGACATAACAATTCCATTTCTTGGTATTCATCCATGCAAGCAAACAACGAAAGATGGCACCAGGATATTCATTGCAGCATTATTGATAATAGAAAATAAAACAACTGGAAACAACCTAAACGCCCATTGTTGGGGGCTGATTACATGAAATATGGTATAGCCATATACTCGAATATTCTGCAGCATCACAGAAAGGAGGTATGCCTGGATATATTTACATAGAAAGATATCCATCATACACTGCAAAATTGGGGAAAAACAAATTTGCAGATTAATAATATTTATTAATAATATATACAACATGAGCCATTTATGTAAGAAAATTTCCATTCACATATATATTTATTTTTGCATAGAAAATGTGGGGGAAAAAAACCCACTCTAAGCTATTATTTATAGTGTCCATAGAAAGTGAGATTCCAAAGGCAAAAAGATAAACAGTACATCAACCTTTTAGTTTTAATCTTTACTTTACACACCTCTGTACTATTAGTTTACTATTTTTTTTTAAATAAATACATATTACCTTTCAAATTTTTTTAAAGTTTAATCGAAAAGCATTCAGCCCCCTCTGGGCGCTGCCGGCCAACAGCAGGCTGGGCCCCCCTGGAGTTCGAGACGGACCCAGAGCAGTTCAGAGAGGCCAGACTCAGACCACTCAGCTCTGACAGCCAGAGCGGCTCAAGTTACTGGGCAGGAAAAACCTAACTGTGCTCAGATATTAAACATCAACAAGCAGGACAAATACCGTAATAAAACCCAAAGCGGGGTGCACACTTGGATCACTTCCCACAGACCTGCTTCTAGAGCAGGGGAGTGTAGACCCATCGTGCCCACTCCAGACACCCCCCGCTCTGTGCAGGCCAAGGGCGCATCAGGGCCCCAAAACAGAGACTTCGGAGTTTCAACAGAACTCAGGAGTTTTATAACAACACACAACTGTGCCTTCCTTTTTTTTATATATATATTATTTTTTTTTGAGACAGAGTCTCACTCTGTTGCCCAGGCTAAAGTGCCGTGGCATCAGTCTAGCTCACAGCAACCTCAAACTCCTGGGCTCAAGCAATCCTCCTGCCTCAGCCTCCAAAGTAGCTGGGACTACAGGCATGCGCCACCATGCCCGGTTGATTTTTTCTATATATATTTTTAGCTGTCCATATAATTTCTTTCTATTTTTTAGTAGAGACGGGGTCTCGCTCTTGCTCAAGCTGGTCTCAAACTCCTGAGCTCAAACGATCCACCCACCTCAACCTCCCAGAGCGCTAGGATTACAGGCATGAGCCACCGCGCTCGGCCAGCTGTGCCTTCTTGACACCAGAAGAGGACACGCTCTTGGAACCAGGCAAGAGGAGGTGGAGAGCAGCTACCCCATTGTTTAACTTCATCTCCGCTGAGTGTATCTGGATCCTGGAAAAACTTTCATCTAATAGGATCTCCTCCCCGTCCTGCCACACGCTCCCAGGTGACACTCTTTCTCTCTCTTTCTCTCTCTCTCTCTCATACACACACACACACACACACACACACACACACACACCACTTACCTCCTCATTCTGATAGGCAGTCACAGCTATGAACTGGGTTTCAGGGAAGGAGCAGTTCATTACCATGCGGTGGGCACCTCCGACACGCACTATGTGAACCTGGGGTTCATATTTGTGCAGAGAATTCAACATTATCTGGTGAGGTGGGAGAGGAAGAGAAAGAAGAGAAAAGCAAAGCCCGGTGTTTCGCAGGTGACAGAGCTGAAGCCTTTGGTTAGTTCCAAGCTCAGCGCTCACCCGAGTTAGGGACACACATTTCAAATTCTAGGTCACCAGCCTGCCACTGCACGTCTGAGAAATGAGTGGGGAGGGGGTTCAGAAGCTCCTGGGGAGCACAATGTGGAAACCCACGCAGGAGTGGGGGGTGGGCACCAGAGAGGAATCACTCTTCAGAGCGCTCAGTTTTCTGCCAAAATCCTGGCTTCCTTGTTTTTCCTTCCCCTATTTTCAGCATAATACTGTGGATTTCAACCCATTAAAACACACTGTTTGGGTTTTTCTTTTTTCATATGAGGATCCTAATAACTCAAAATACTGACAATGGCTGCATTTTACACGTGATTACAGAGTCATGAAATCTGACATCTGATGGTTACAGATAATCCACTCTTTATGATTCAAAGGAAAGGTTTATGGAAAGTCTCCAGTTGTGAAATCCCGTAGGCGATAACAATTTACTTTTCAATTTCCTGTTTCAATAAAGAACTAGAGCCTTCTGAGTAAGGCAGAGACTCGGTGGCATTACCTCCACCTCCTAAAACCTGAACTCCTAGGTCCCTGCCAACCATGCACGGAGAGCCACGCGTGCAGGCTGGGACGAGAATCCAGACCTTTCCTCCCTCCCAGCAACATCTCTGTTCCCCAGAAACAGTCTGCATTTTATACAGTAACTAACAATCTTGCACAGCAGACTAGAATTCACAATCCTACCATAGACAACGAGAGGAAAGCGCCCCAAAATCTTGTTAACTCTAATTGTAGGCCTTAAATAAAACCATCCTTATTTCAGGTTTGTTTGGATTATTTTTTTCTGAAAAACCAAAGCTGCCTCAATATTCTATTGATAATTACCATAATGCCCAAGCCGGGGTAGTAATTATTTCATTTAGGAGCAGCTTTTTATTAAGGTATTTGTCTATTGCCAAAATGCCACTTACACCAAAAAAGGGGAGAGGGAATAACAAAACCCTGGTACCTACGAACATCTTCCTCCCGGGGCTGGGTAAAAGCCTCGCACACAAGACGGAACTATGAAAAGGGCCCTGATGATTAAGTAAACTACTGCACTCTCTCACTCTCTCCACAGCAGGAAGTCCATTAAAAACTGAAAGCAGCAATTAAGAGCTGTTTATTCCTGTTTACATTTGGACTCCAGGGAATAATTGGCTTCTGTGGGAGAAGAGGCTGGTGAGGACACCTCTAATTGCCTAAATGCACCCTTGATATTTCTTGATTGGTGTTGTGGGGAGGCCAGGGTGGGTGGCCAGGCGACCTGCTCATACCTGCCCACCTCCGTTGAGCTTGTTGGTCAGCTTCACTTTGCTGAAGGAGATGGGAGCTTTCATCCAGTGGGCCCCGAAGTTGGGGGAGTCGGGGTGGATGTAGACGCAGCTGTGGCTGGAGACCTCCGGCTTGCCCGCAGGCACCCACTCGCCATTGACGTACTTCCAGCGGTGACTGTCCATGGGGACAAAGTCCAGCAGGAGGGAGTACATGGCATTGGGGTCCAGCCCCGTGACACTAATCTTTAGGACAGGGAACATCCGTCTAAAAGAAAAGGCAGACGCTTAGCCGCGGGAGGGATGTTAGGGGACCCCCCACCTTGTCCAGCGGTCTCTCAATTCCAAGGAGACCTTCCATGGAATGCCCCTGGAGGGAGGCCAGATAAACAGGGCCCACGTCCACAACTGCAAGTCCACCAGAGCCTCTTTTTATAAATGCATTTGATATTAGGGTTTTCCTTTAAAACGTGTTCCATGTTAAAGTCTGAAAACCACTGATGTAATGATTTGACCAAGGAGGAACCGGAAGCTTGAGGTGTATAATCAGTCCGATGCCCCAGCCTTACAGAGCTTTCTACAAAAATGTCCCACCAGCACTCTAAGGCTACCAACCTGCCCTTCCCGGTCTCACCAAGAATGCTATTCCTGAATAACTGTCATAGCATTTATAGCAAAAAACGAGGATATGTGGTAAAATAAGTGAGGGAACTCTTGGCCTTATAGTTAGACTAGTTCTTTTCCTCTAGGACTTCTCAGAACCTTTAACATACGATGTACACCAAGAACCTTCAAGAAGAAAGTGTGGAATTGTGCACACCCTAAATTTATATGACAGTAGAACTGTCTTTTAACTGAGCATTTTGTGGGAACATTTTGTGGGAGCATTTTGTGTCCAAGGAACACACGTTGAGATATGCAGCTCTGGATTCATTGATCCTTCTTCCACCCTTTAGAACAATACCCACAAGTTTACTCTCACAAATATTTGGAGAAGCTATCCAAATAGCTTGCCTCTGATTCTAGAATATTTTCATCACCCCCTTCCCCACCCCACCTCAAAAAAACCCATAGCCATTAGCAGTCACTCCCCATTCTACCTAGATTTCTGGTGTCCAGAAAGAAAAGCAGAGGGAAGAGGTTCCCACCAGCCAGGCAGGAGAGAGGCAGAGTTCTTGTGCCTAAGGTAAGATGCTGGAGCAGAAGCAGGGCTGGGCAGCCAAAGGGCTTGGATATAACGGCAAGACAGCCAACACCGGCAGGGTGTGTAGCAGGTGCAAAGAAACCCCTGGAATAAGCACTTTCCATGAATTAACTCATTGAGTTCTTGCAACAACTTCATGAGGTTGTCTTGGAGAGAAAATTAATTTAAATAGGAAGCTAGGACAAGAATATGAATGAAATGAAACTTCTAGGGGGGAAAAATGCATCAGATGATGATCCTAAATCCAGGTGTTGGCTGAGAGATCCCCCCCCTTCATGAGATGACTGTACTTTCAGGTTAGCTCAAATGAGCTGCCTCCAGAGAGGCTGCCTGTGTGATGCAAAATCCTCCTGCTTCTAGCTTCAATAGAAGGATTTTTCTCCATTATTTTCTCTTGATATCAGATTAAACTATTCCATTTTACAATATATTTTAAGGTTTTCAACTATTTTAATAGTATCAGCCAAGTGTAGAGAATAGAAGGCCTCTGAAAGCACAAATGTCATTTGCAAAAGATCATAGGAGTGGGCATCAGAAATGACTTCGGGGACCACAGAAAGTGGTTTGACAGCCAGAGGTCTGGCTCATTTACCTGAGGCAAGCAGACAAATGGTCCCCGTGTGCTGGTCTAGTGCTTTTCCTGAAGTGGTAAAGTTTATTTTACTTTGTTTTTTATTTTAAAGAAAATACGAAAGTGGCATGTCTATAATTGTCATTTTGCACACTAAAGTTTAAAAGTGCCAAAAGTTTTCTCAATAAGACTATGTAGTACATGTAAAAGCAAAAAATTAAAAGATAAAAAAGCTCATAAAGCGTATGTTCCCCATGGACTAACCTGCCGGAGTAATGTCACAACTGCTCAAGCATGACAGCATGATGTGAAATGCTAGGAAGTTTCAAGTAATTCTGACTTATGATTTAAGAGATGATTTAGGCCGGGTACAGTGGCTGACGCTGATAATCCTAGCACTCTGGGAGGCCGAGGTGGGAGGATTGCTTGAGCTCAGGAGTTTGAGACCAGCCTGAGCAAGAGCGAGACCCTGTCTCTACTAAAAATAGAAAAAATTAGTGCAGCAACTAAAAATAGAAACAAAAAATTAGCCAGGCATGGTGGTGCATGCCTGTAGTCCCAGATACTCAGAAGGCTGAGGCAGGAGGATGGCTTGACCCCAGGAGTTTGAGGTTGCTGTGAGCTAGGCTGACACCATGGCACTCTAGCCTGGGCAACAGAGCAAAACTCTGTCTCAAAAAAAAAAAAAGAGATGATTTAATGCAAGACAATTTTTCTAGTGATAATAGTTGTCATATATAGTCAGGCCTCTGTTTCTGCAGGTTCTACATCAATAGATTCAACCAAATGCAGATTTAAAATATTTGAAAAAATACAAATTAAAACAATATAGTATAATAACTATTTATACAGCATTTATATGTATAATGGCTTTTTTATTTCATGCCACATTCAGAGCTATATGTGATGTTTGAAAGAAGCCATGATCACAAGAATAGATGCTTAACACGATCAGCCAACAGAGAAACTCAAAACCAAACTGCAGCGAGATGCCACTTCACACCCAGGAGGTTGGCTGTAATATAAAAGGCAGACAACAACAAGTGTCAGCAAGGATGTACAGAACTGGAACCCCCATACATTGCTGGTGGGAATGATGTAAAAGAGAACAGTTACTTTGGAAAACAGTCTAGAGTTTCCTCATCTGGTTAAACGAGGAGTTACTACATAACCCAGCAATTCCACTGGGCACACCCACAAGAAAAATGAAAACAGTTCCACACAAAAATTTGTACACAGATATTCATAGCAGCATCATTCTTAATAGTCAAAACATAGATCCTAGCACTCTGTGAGGCCGAGGCAGGTGGATCGTTTGAGGTCAGGAGTTTGAGACCAGCCTGAGCAAGAGCGAGACCCCGTCTCTACTAAAAATAGAAAGAAATTATATGGACAACTAAAAATATATATAGAAAAAATTAGCCTGGCATGGTGGCGCATGCCTGTAGTCCCAGCTACTTGGGAGGCTGAGGCAGGAGGGTTGCTTGAGCCCAGGAGTTTGAGGTTGCTGTGAGCTAGGCTGATGCCACGGCACTCTAGGCAGGGTAACAGAGACTCTGTCTCAAAACAAACAAAAAAAAACATAGAAACACCCAAATGTCCATCAACTGGATGAAGAGATAAACAAAATGTGTGATATCCATACAATCAAGTAGTGTTTGGTAATAAAAAGGAAGTACTGATACACGCTACAGCATGGATGAACCTTGGAAACATTACGCTAAGTGAAAGAAGTCATTCACAAAGTACCACATACTGTAGGAGTCCATAGATGTGAAATATCCAGAATAGATAAAGCTACACAGACAAATAGTAGATTAGTGGTTGTCAGAAGCTGAGGAGGTAATGGCTAAAGGGTACAGTGTTTCTTTCTCAAGTAATAAAAATGTTCTAAAATTAATTGTAGAGATGGATGCACAACTCTGTGAATATACCAAAAACCATTGAACTGTACACTTCAAATAGACGAATTGTATGCTATGTGCATCATATCACAATAAAGCTGTAAATAAAAATAACTACAGGGCATGATTTCATTCTTTGTTATGGCTGAGTAGTATTCCATTGCGTATTATCTTAAGTGACACAAGCTAGACACAGAAAGACAAATACCACGTGTTCTCACTCCCAAGTGAGTGCTAAAAGCTGTGTCCGCGTGGATGTAGAGCGTGGGATGATAAGACGATGGAGACTGGAAGGGTGAGGAGGTGAAAGGGGGTGGACGGTGAGAAATTACTTAATGGGTACAATGTACGTTATTCGGTGGATGGACACCCTAACAGCCCTGACTAGAACACTACGCAATCTATGCATGTAACAAAATTGCACTTACACCCCATAAATTTATATAAATAATTTTCTTAAAAAGCTTTCCCGCTCTTACTACATGTATACGGTCTGTCTCCAGTGTGATTTTGCTGACGTTCTGTAAGACTTGTCCTTTGAATGAAGACTTTTTCACATAAAAACAAGCACCAATAAAAACACCACGGAGTTCTGTCTCTTAGAAGACGGACATATCTGAAAAACGGTAGAATGATTAATAGCTTCATTTTCTTTAGTATTTCATTTGCCAAGATCCTTATAACTGTGTTTGGTTTTTCTCACTACACGAATGAACTAAGAAGTGCCATGTACTTTGTTAATCTCTTTGAGGACCTAAGAAATGTGTAAATCAGTCCTTAATTCACAGCATAACTTCCCTAAATCCACCCTTGAACGAAAGTCTCTTCAGAGAGTAAGAGAGGAAACGAGAGAGGGGGAGAGACTGAAGAAAATGTGGCAGGGTAACTAAGCACTTGTCAAAAACCACGTTGGAGAAGCACAGATGGCTGGACTTTGCCTGCAAACTCTGGTTTCGCCTTTGCTCTGAGGCTGGCTTTCCAGCTGTCATTTCAGGGACTCTTGAGAGCCAGCACTGCTGGAGGAGGTGATGAGAAGGGAGGTTTGCAGGAAGAAAGGGGGCAGAAATGAGGCAGGCTGTGTAGGTGGGAGAACAGCAGAGACGTCTAAAAGCAAAATTCAAGAAGTTTCACTTGTAAACACCTTCCTTCATCTCCCCGCAGTACTATACTCATCAAGTACTCATCACAGCTTTCAGAGGGGTGTGGGTGTGGGGGTGGGTGTGGGGGTGGGTGTGTGTGTGTGGCACCCATCCTTCATGGAGGGGTGACACTTTCCTGAAGGTGAGCAAGCATGAGAATAGCAGGACGTGTCAATTAAAAATAAATAAATGAAGGGGAAAAAAATAGCATCAGGGAAGTAAGGCCGTCTGGTTAGAGGCAGAACACAAATGCATATGATGCTCTTAAGTTGTGATTGTAAAGTTTAGAGAAAATCCATGGGCTGTAGGGACATGGAAGTGTATTCACCTGATGTGCAACCTTGATTGTCTCCTCTCTTGCGCTGCCTTCACTGGAAACTACAGACATCAGCTCAGCGTCACTGCAACAATACCCTTTAATTGTGGATAAATCGTGATTCCCAGCTCGTATTTTATGATGACAAGTGGATGCACAGTTATCAGAAAAATGCTCCCAATTTCTTAAAACCCACTCAAGGAAAATTTAATAAAAATGAAGTCAAAATCATTTAACTGCATGGAAATGTACAGGAAATATTGTGATTTCCCCTTAGGTGAAGATGTTACAGGCAAAGAAAACAAAAGAATGAGATTTAATTTACTTGCCTCTGAAGTCTGAAATGAATTTTTTTCTGCAACACAAAGTGTAAGTTCCCAGCTCAAAGGGTAGAGATGAAAGGAAACACAGGCTGGATGCACGAGAGATGATTCCAATGAGCTCTAGGAGGTATTATAACTGTTATTGTATCTGAATGACTACAGAACATGAAGAACTAAAAGTTTCAAATAAAACAAAGAAGGGTAGAAAGAAAAGAAAAGGAGGAAAAGGGAAGGAAGAGGTAGTAAAATGTGGCCAGGGAAGAAAGGGAGGAAAGTAGAAAGACAGGGAGAAAGGAAGGAAGGAAGGGAGGGAAAGGAGGGAGGAAGGCAGGCAGGAAGGCTGGCCAACATCAGGATCCCAGTTTCTGGGGATAATTCTGTGGTTTTCAGGGAAAATCCTCTCTCTTCACTATTTCTGATCAGTGTCAGAGGCGAGCCTCCTGTGTATATATATGAAAGTTGGTCTCCATCTGACAGTGAGTCTTAATTCTTTCCTCAGCCCATCCTATCCTATGTCAAAACTTGCTATTACGCAGAACAATGAGACCTCAAGTGGACAGAAGTTGTCTAAACAAGCCTAATTGAGGCTTTTTTAAAAAGTCAGGAAGTTGGCCGGGCGCAGTGGCTCAGGCCTGTAATCCTAGCACTCTGGGAGGCCGAGGCGGGTGGATCGCTCAAGGTCAGGAGTTCGAGACCAGCCTGAGCAAGAGCGAGACCCCGTCTCTACTAAAAATAGAAAGAAATTATCTGGCCAACTAAAAATATATATAGAAAAAATTAGCCGGGCATGGTGGCGCATGCCTGTAGTCCCAGCTACTCGGGAGGCTGA
>CM052444.1:3347920-3409280 GCA_028533085.1 Varecia variegata | reverse complement strand
TTCCTTCTACAGGAGACTGGTCCAGGCCACTGACATCGGGGCTGGCCAAGAACGACTGGTGCTCGAGCCGTCAGCATGCCCTTCCTCTCCATCCTATAACACCCGCTACTCAATAAGTAGGTCCTAAGTGTTTTCCCTATGCCCAGCAACGTGCCCCATGCTCTGAAAGGACACCAAACCAATAGCAAATGTGATCATGGCTTTAGAGAACTTACCTATTTGAACAAATGACATGTACCCAAATGAAACTGAAAATACAAGTATGCTAATCAAGTTCCAAAAGTTGCAGTACTGATCATTATAACACGAGCCCAGAAAACGTGGTCTGGAATGCTGTAACGGCCACATGGAAGAGAATGGGCCAAAAATGAGAGGCATTCCGGGCCGATGGGACAGGAAGATATAACAAAACTGAAGGCACTGTTGTCAGAGCAGGGGACAAGGATGACAAGCCATAAGGAAGCTGCTCCCACTTCACGAAGACTGATGAAAACAAGTGATATGATCCAAAGTCAGATAATGATAAGGAAAAAAAGGGCCCATCCTAGAAGACTGGACACCCACTCTAGAGAATGAGTCCTGTGTTTCTGGGTTATTCCCTCTAAGCTCTGCCTGTGCGTGGCTTCAGCTGTCACCAGGAAGGTGTCCCAGCTCTCTTACTACCACCATGACAGTTGGGCTCCTGTGACAAGCAATGCCCTCTAGAGGTGCTTTACAGAACTGGCAGTACCTGGACACCAAGAGAAACACAAAGAGGGGTAGGAGGGGATGGTGGTAATTACTAGAAGAATGCTCCCTTCTGCCACGAGGTTACAGGAATTGGGGAATAACTCAAGATGAAAGAAAAAAGGAAAAAAGACCTTAGGTTTAAAAGGGAAAAAAACTCTATACAACAGAAATAAAAACTGCCATTTGAGAAGCCCAGCTAAAAATAAAAAGCAGAACTTACCAGCACCATGATAGTTGCAATCAGACGCGTAGGCTCAAACATTCGCTTCAGCTGTTTCACGGGTCCCATGAGGAAGATGGTGCTAAGAGGCAAACACACATGCAAGCCGTTCAGACCAGGCCAGAACCACACGAGGCACGCTGAGTCCGCCCCAAGATTTCCTGTGGCAATAAACTGTCATAGTAGCTAACATTTGAAAAGCTCTTACTCTGTGGCCGGCACTGTGCCTAAGGGCCTTTTATGCATGATTCTCACTTAATCTATCAACAACCTATGGATCAGAAACAATTACACTGAAGCCCAGAGGGTTACTTACCCAAGTGCCACCCAACTATACATGACAGAGCAAGGCTGTAAAGGCATGTGGGTCTGACTCTAGAATCCTATTCATACCACCAGGTTAGATGGCCCCAATCTCTAGAAGATGCTACCTTGCCTCCTTGACAATCTACCCATGAAAACAAACCAAAAAGGATTAGGTAATTTAAAAAAAAATAAACCATACCTTACAGGCTTAGGTTGGTTATGTTAAAAAGTAGAGCATTTCTTTTTCTTTCATAATCTCCAAGGACTAATTCTAATGATAATAATATCATCTGTTATCTGTTGAATGTTGCTAAATGCCAGATATTACATATATTACCTTGTTTCAGCCCCTCAACAACACTGTGAGTTATACATTAAACTTATTTTAGAGATGAGAAAATGAAGCTCAGAAAGGTTAACTGACTTATCCAAGATCACATGTTAGGAACCCAAAGAGCTGGCATTCAAACTCACAACTACGGTCTTCCAAAACTCCAAAAAACATCCCCAGCATGAATTCTGTGTGAATGAACTAGAGAGGTGGCCAGTGAGAGTAACCACAAAGGAAGCAGATCATTATCACGCCTAACACAGCAAGTGCAAGGCCAGCTTTATGTCGTGTTTCCTAAGTCCTGAGGAAAATGCCCATGTGCTGTCACTCCAGTGATAGCTCCTTAGTTATAGCCAGTGTTTGATACAAGCCAACCAGCAGGCAACATTAGCCTCTGAGTATTCAACAAAGGCAAGAATTTTAAAAAGTAAGTCTGCTTCTCTTAGAAGTTCCATGAAGTTACAGCTTTGAATTCAAGGCTGCACTCTCCGCTCCAGTGGCCCAGTAAGGGTGCACCTCTTTAGTCCACACCAGGTAAGAAGCAATAGCCACGCCGGTCTTAAAAATTAAACACAGCATAGATACAAAATGTAAGAGATTACAGGGAAATCCACAAACTCCTGAACACACCCTGGAAATGACAATTTGCTCCCTTTATTGTCTCCCTACAGAGTGCCTCAAAGAGTCTATCCCGGCCGGGCGTGGTGGCTCTCGCCTGTAATCCTAGCACTCTGGGAGGCTGAGGAGGGCGAATCGTTTGAGGTCAGAAGTTCGAGACCAGCCTGAGCAAGAGCGAGACCCCGTCTCTACTAAAAAAAAATAGAAAGAAGCCAGGCGTGGTGGCTCACGCCTGTAATCCTAGCACTCTGGGAGGCCAAGGCGGGTGGATCGTTTGAGCTCAGGAGTTCGAGACCAGCCTGAGCAAGAGCGAGACCCTGTCTCCACTGAAAATAGAAAGAAATTATCTGGACAACTAAAAATATATATAGAAAAAACTAGCCGGGCATGGTGGCTCATGCCTGTAGTCCCAGCTACTCGGGAGGCTGAGGCAGGAGGATTGCTTGAGCCCAGGAGTTTGAGGTTGCTGTGAGCGAGGCTGATGCCACGGCACTCACTCTAGCCCAGGCAACAGAGTGAGACTCTGTCTCAAAAAAAAAAAAGAGTCCATCCATTAGGATTTGCTAAATAGCTCTTGTGGATTAAGCAGTAAGTACACCCGTATATTTATGCCCAGTCTAGACTATACACTATAACCTACACTGTCTGACCAAAGCCCCCAAAGTCAGTATTTGAGAAAGCTTGAGAAGCAACGTTAAACATCTCTGAGGGTCAGCATTTTACTGTCATATGCACTGATTATAAATTAAGCTTCAAGAAAGTGCCAAGAGTCATGCACTCAACCATTTGGTTAACATTTCCAGCCAGACACAGAGCTGGGTTTGGGTACAATTAGGGACAAGTAAGACACAGGCACAGCCCTTGTCAAGTGGCTTACAGACTTGTAACTGGTCAGTGTAATAAAATGCTACCTGTGCCATCACTTAAGTATAGATGGGATACAGAGAGCCCAAAGGAAGAGACCATCAATCCTGGGGAGGAGGAGGAAATTAGGAAGAGCGTCATAAAAGATGTGACTTTTGAGCTAAATCCTGACAAAAGAGCAAGTATCAAACCAGGAAAGGTACAGATAGGGCGGCACTCTAGGCAGAGAAAACAGCCTGAACAAAAGCACAAAGACATTTGGAGGAAAGCAAGAAGTTCAGTCTGGCTGGGAGGTGCACTGGCTGGGGAGCGGGACCGAGGGGAGCCAGATCTCACAGGGCCTTGCTCTACTCCACACGTAGAGAGGGAACAGGGAGCCGCTCGAGGAGGTTATGCAGCTACAAGCCAATGACTCCACAACTCAGTGGAAAATGGGCTGCAGAGGGGCAGTAAAGGAGGCAGAGGAACTCAGCAGAGGCATCCTGTTCAGGTGGGAAATGATGCAGGCCAAAGACAGAACCAGCTCAGATAAGCACCTTCTCTAGGAAGCCCCCTGACTTCTGAGTCCAGTCGGGTCAGCTGTCCCTCCCTGAGCATCTCTCTTTCCACATCCTGCTGTGTCATCAACTTTATTACATGACGTGTGCCTGGCTGACCAGTGAGCTCCACTGCAGCTGGGACCAAACTGTACTTATCTCTGTATCCTCATAGCCCAGCACAGAGTATGATCAATGCTTACCCACTGGGCTTGTAGGTCAGTGAGGGACAAACAGCCATGGGGACAAAGAGGGAGGCAGGTATGACAGGTCTACACCAAGCCTTGGTGAGTAATCAAGAAGTAGGGGGAGGAAAGATGACTGAGTTCAGGTTCCTGCGGGCCATTCAGGCAGAGGCCAGGCCAGTGCTCCCAGCTAGAGGCTGGCTGGAGTCGTCAGCATGGGTGTGACTGAAGCATTAGTGTGAAGGAACTTGACCTGGGACGTCTGTGCACCCGCAGCGTGTGGAATGGGCTGCCCACTTCTGGGAAGCACTCCACCAGATGCCCTGCCTGCACGAGCTGCTATTCAGGTCTGGGATGGTCTGACACTAAATAAAAACCAGTTTCACTTAGGGCCACTGGCAAGGTAAGCCTTTTAAAAACCACCGACTCAGTCTCTGGCTGCAATCAGACTACAAGCAATGGGGAGGACTGTGCTGTAAACCTCAGAGACAACTGCTCTATGTCACAGTTCCCTCATATGTAAAATCACAATGGCAATATATTTCCTGCTTTCTCCCAGGTGTTTCAAAGATAAACGAAGATATACAATGCTTCAAAATAATAGCATATGAGTGTGATGCATTCTAACTACCTCTTTTCTCTCCAAATCCTTAAAACTACTGGAGCATCCTCCTTCAGCTCCCTTAAGCACAATCCACATCCATTTCCCCAGTTAATGACTGGCTAAGGTTGGATTAAAAACAAAAAGGTTACCTCCCGATTGATGCGATGTTACCAAAGGTGTAAAACACTGCAAAGAGGTGTAGTCCCTTCCTGGGCACCCATAGCAGAAGAGTCCCCTGGAAGTTAAAGCACAAGGTGTTTGCACGTGAACAACCCAGCCTCACAACCAGGGGCTCACAGAGGAAGCCCGGAGAAGCCTGTCTCCCTCCCTTACTTCCCATTGCTCTCATCCATGCATTTGAGTGAAGAACAAAAGGAAAAAGGACGTGCTCGCTTTGGCAGCATGTATACTAAAATTGGAAGGATACGGAGAAGATCAGCATGGTCCCGTGCAAGAATGACATGCAAATTCGTGAAGCATTCCGTATTAAAAAATAAAAATAAAAATAAAAGAAATACAAAATGAAAAAAAAGGAAAAAGACAGATGAAAGGGGGAAAATATAGTGAAGGAGCGTAGGGGGCGAAAAACAGAGGAGGGAGGGAAATCTTACCAGGAGTGAGCAGAGAATTCCTATAGCAAAACACGCGATGAAGCCTTTTATTCTGGTACCCCAGCTTAATGAAGATGCCTCAACAACCTGAAATTATTAAAAGAAAAAAATTACATATATGTATATACACATTTAACAAAGAAAGCTCATAATTAAATTTAGAAACAGTGTTAATTTGTACTGGGGAAGGCAAGGAACACAGAATCCTATACTCACAGCTGCGGAGAGTCATCGAATCCAGCTCCTGTTAGAGCTGTGAGCTCTTACCCAGACAGGAACCTCCTCTCCAGCGGCTGTTAGCTTACTGTGTCTCCAGCCGAACATCTCCAGAGGTGGAGACTCCCGGCCTCAAGCTCAACCCATTCCACAAACAGGAAGGCAAGACAGCAGGCTCTCGAGTAGCCCAGAGTCTTACCGCAGCCCGAGCAGGATGAGGACCACAACTGGAAAGCCATGAGCTCCACCAGGCGGGGTCCCAGGAAATAGGGAAAAGACGAGGGGATGGGGCCCAGGCAGCTGGCCTGCTGGCCATTGTCTCCGACATCAACCAGCCAGGCTGCAGCAGGCGCGGCTTCTGCAGCATTTCTGGACCTCAGAGGGCAAAGGCTCTCATCCTATCAGGACTTCCCCGTTCACAGTATTCATTCTCGACGCAGACGTTGTACTTACAGTGTGCTGGCATCAGCCAAGTCACTCACCCGAGTGAGACAGATCCTGGTTAATTAATTGCTGCTCTGCTCATTCTGACTCTCTGCCATCATGATAAATCACTCCCCCAGAGCAAAGTTCAGGGGAAGCCAAGACTTCCAGAAAAACTTTACTAAACAGAACAGCCCATGAGCAGCAGTGGTTCCTTTCCCACATTAAAGACGACAACCAAGTCTCTGCACCAGAGACCTTCCTAGTCTGCCCACTTGCTGCAAACAGGCATAGCTGCTCCCAGCTGGACACAGACAGCTGCCGCTGAGAGACCAAAGCCATGGCAGGACGGCCAGGCCCATGTACGCTCCTGCAGGGCTCACCTGACATGGCCGGCATGGTCCCCATCTGGCAATGTGGTCCAAGTTGCCTACCACATTCCCACCCAGCTGATGAGGAAGGTAGGTGGAAGCACAGGGTGCACAGGCCAGTAGCCTGGCAACCCCCTCAGTCTTGACTGCCCCCAACTCAGGGGCTCGTTTTCAACCCTGTCTCCAAAGTTCCTGTCAAACCAGAAGAGGCTTCCCCAGGTGCGGCGGGTGTGGCCAGAATGGCTTAAGCTTCACCCAGGAGAAAGGTATGGAAAAAAGGTTCTCTTCCAACCCCCAAATATTCACACGTATTGAAACTGGGCTCATGCCATTGCAATAGTGCGAGCGCACACACACACACACACACACACACACACAGCATTTGCAGAAACACGGCAATACATGACCCTGCACGGAAGGCACACTTAGGGAGGGTAACACGGAGCAGGCGGCACAGTGTGAGGACCTGACAGATGAGCCGTCGGGTTCCAGCTGAGGAAAATCCCTTCTCCATAAGGAGTCCGCGAGCTCCAGAACGAGCCATGTGAAGATGCTCTGTTATCAGACTCTACTAGGCCCAGACAATCTAGTTAGGCCACTTCTGACCAACCTGTTTATCCTCCCACCAAGGACAGAATAAAATGACAAGCTACCACCCTTCCTACTCATGCAAGAGCCAAAGACCTTACGTCACCAGGTTGGAAAAAAGAACCAAGCTGCACGGAGGGAGAACAAAGTGGTAGCAGGACTGGACTGCAGCCTGAGCACTACTTGGCATCAACAGGGATATTCGAAAAGGTTCAATCTTATCTTCTTTTTTTAAGGAGGATCACCATAAGGTTTAGCTGTCAAATTTGAACTGGCCTTGTCATCTAGAGATTCTAGTCCTTGTAAAAATCAAAATCGCTGGCAATACGAAGTAGTTCCACCAAAAATAGGTTCCTGGTTTCTCCCTCTGGAAAGGAAAGTGACACTTGGGTTCTGTAAGTCTCTCAAACTGAATCCATGCAAACGCTACCTTTTTTTGCCAAAATGTTGGGGGTGGGGAAAATTTCACCACTGTGTTTTTTGGACTACATGTCCATGTTGCAAGTTCTTCTACACACACACCTGGTCAGGGAAGGAGGAAGCTGTTGTTCCACTTCTATTTTAAGCAAAACACTTCTTTTTGCCAATTTATGAAAACAAACTCAGTTTATATCTTTCTAAATTCATGGTTGCTGAAAGCTGTGCTAGTGCACTTTTTTTGAAATCAGGGTAGCTAAAAGTACCTGGATAGAATTTGTAGGCAGTGTGCTCACAAGCAGTCTGACTGGCAGTTACTCACAAAGGTCCTTTGGGATGTGGAGAAAAGGGGCTCTTGCCAAGAAGTGGAGCTAAGAATTGTTCAGGGAAACAGGGTCGGTAACCAGAAGAAGGTAAGAAAGGAATACTGCTATATTCCTGCGCTTTAAAATCAGGTACCAGTCATACCTTCCTCGTCCCAAGAATCCTTTATGAAAAACATAAAACCTATACTTTCAGAAAGAAGTCTACTAAAACTAAAGACTTCATTAAGGTGCATTTATGAAGATGAGGTATTAATTAGAAAATTCATCATGAGGCTATGATTAGACACAGCCACGCAAATTTTATAACTACCAAGGAGAGGTAGGAGAGGTAGGAGAAACAGGACTAATCACACTTTTATGGTTTGCATTAGAAGAATAAAAATGTTAAAGAGCCCTCACTTCTGGTGACCTCCTAAAGAGATTTTAAGGCCACCTCATCCAACTTACCACACAAAACAGAAACTTCACAGAATCCTCCAGCTTTGCCAGCATCAAAAGTAAGGAAAATGTGACAATAAAATCAGTACCGATATTTGAAAGGAGGCCCTGAACTAATAAGTAAAATCTAAGCCAAAACAGCACTGAAGATGAAATCAGTCGGCAACAAAATGCTTCCCAGGAATTCAAGACTCGGGAAGTGCCATACAGTGATGCATATAAACAGAAATCTCACGCAGAAAGAGGAAACTGCCCCAAGTATTTTAGAACAAGAGAGAAGCACTTATTCTTTTAAAAATAGATTTAATACGTGCCTGAGCTTACAACACATTAAAGCCCTTCATTGTATCCAGAGCAGGCACTCACCATTTTAGGTAAAAACAAGCTCAGCATTTATGTTTTCAAACTTTGCTGCATCGTGCACTCTAGAAGGTTTGTCCACCACATCATGATGATTTTCTAAATGTGTGATATCTGCATCATCCCACTGTCAACAGTGAAGACACCCCCCACCAAGAGTCTTCAGGCAGAGAAGGTGTCTCCCTCTTAAGTGCTAACTGCTCATAAAAGCTAGTTGCCAGCAATGGGGATAAAATTGTAAACAACGAGGGTCAGCTACTTAAGTGTCAGACCTTTCTTAGGCCTGGTCTTAGGTTCAACTTGAGAGTTCATAACAGAAGCTAGAAATTCAGAAAAAAGAATTCATGAAATTATTCCTGAGCCTTGACCAATTAATAAAGGCAACAAATTAAAAAGAACTCACCAAGCTGTTTTGAAATGTCAAAAAAAAAGTTAAACCTCAATTCCTGTAACATTTGATTCCTAAATGTTACACTAAACTCCAAGGTGAATATTCAGAGAACAACTTTGACATTCTGAGATTTCATGGAGAAGATGGAGGTACCAGCATCATACAAAACAAAACCCAGAATAAAATCAACAACCACTTACACGCTTCATATTTGGCCAAAAAGAACAACAACAACAAAAAAATCAGCAACCACCAAAGTGGGTGAAAGCAGCTTGCTGAGAAAACGAGAAACACTATAAAGTGAGAAGGAAAACTCAGGTTTCCAGTTGAAAGAGGCCATATCATCTTGTTCAACACCCTCATTGTACAGGTGGGGAACCAGGCTAAAGAAAACACCAAAAAGAGAAAAGTTATTCTGTCAACCAGAAAGGAAAACAAAAACAAAAGCTAAAAGCACCGCAAACAGAAACACATCATTCAGTGTGGTTCTAGAACATAGGGCCTCCGTGGCCAGGTTTCAGCTCGATAAAACCTTTCTAATAAAACACACACACACGTAGGCGGTCTCCCGAGGCGCTGGTGTCCACAGAGAGTCTAGACGCGCACGGTGTGGACAAAGAGAAACAAGAAAACAAGGTGCGGTCCCCGCTCCCCTGTGGTAGGGACATTTTTACAACCACAAGGCGGTGTGCACAGGTCAGGTGGGAGTGTCACACTCTACAACTGAGCAGGGCAGACACTCAGCGCGGAGCACGGGCCCCGCCGCGAGGGCAGCGAGCTGGGAAGGCTGTGGGACCGCCACCCCGCCCCGGCGACCCTACCTCCCCAGCGGGGGCCCCTGCCCGGTCCCGCCCGAAAGTGCTTTCCCGGGTCTGCAGGGATGGGGCCGACGGCCTGGAGGCCCGGCCTCCCGCTCGCAGAGGTTCCAGCGCCGCCCTCTCTTTGTGGGGGACGGGCTGGAAGGGCGCAGGACAGAAAAGGACACAGATGCCGACGGCCCCGTGCAAAGTGCCCGGGCTCTGGCACCGGTGGCGGGGGTCCTCGCGAAGCCCTGCAGGGGAGGAGGGCAGAGAAGGGGCAGAGCTGCTTTCCAAGAAATCCTGGAAGTCCCGTCCCACTTTCTCAGCCGCCATCTGCGGACACCCGAGGTCCGGGCCGGGGACGCGGTGGCAGTGCGGCCGTGGGGGTGGGGAGCGGCGAGGAGGGGCCGAGCGCCCCGGGCGCACTCACCTCGGCCAGACCGCCCCGGTCCTCGGTGTCCTGCCCGCTCAGCACCTTCTTCAGCTTGTCCATCTCGGGCCTGCTCGCCACCAGCCCCAGGCCCTCGGCGGCCGCCTGTTGCGCTCGCTAAGTGCTCGGCTCTTCCGGGTGCTCGGCCCCCGGCGCCACCCGCGGCGCGCCCCGCCCAGGTACCTGCCCACCTGGGCCGCGCCCGGCATGCCCCGCGCCGCGCCCTCCCGGCTCGTTTTGGTCGAGGGAGGCGGGACAGCCCGGAAGAGTCCGGATTCAAGTCGACCAAGCGTAGCCAAACCCCAATTCTGCGTCCGGCGCTGCGTTCCAAACCGGAACCCGCCGCCCTTGCCCGGCCCTCACGGAGTCAGCCAACAAAGGCTGAGCATCTGTCACGTGCGAGCCGCTGGGGAGACAAAGACTGGGAAGCCTTGTGCCCACGTGAACACGTGCTATGGTTAATGCACATTGTGATTGCACTTAACGCCGTTGAAGATTTTTTTAAAAATCACTCTTGGCCAACTGGAATAAATTCAATCTGTAACAAATTTTGTGGAAATATTAGGAAAAAACCAACAAAACTGAAAATACATCGAGGGGATAGCAAAAAGAATAATAGGGTTGTTTTTTTCTTTTTGGTTTTTTTGAGACAGCGTCTTATTCTGTTGCTAGAGCTAGAGTGCCGTGGCATCAGCCTAGCTCACAGCAACCTCAAACTCCTGGGCTCAAGCATCCTCCTGCCTCAGCCTCCCAAGTAGCTGGGACTACAGGCATGCGCCACCATGCCCAGCTTACATACACGCGCGCGCGCGCGCGCGCACACACACACACACACACACACACATAGTTGTCCAGCTAATTTCTTTCTATTTTTTTGGTAGAGGTGGGGTCTCACTCTTGCTCAGGCTGGTCTCAAACTCCTGAGGCTCAAATGATCCACCCGCCTCAGCCTCCCAGAGTGCTAGGATTACAGGCGTGTGCCACCACGCCCAGCCTGTCATTCAGTTCTTTACTCCCCAGAAAGCACCTAGAAAACAGGGTGCTTAGTAAATACATATTGAGTGATTGAAAGAATGAATGAGAAATTTTGTGTCTTTGGCAGTTGTGTGAATTATAATAGCCAGACTGGCAGACAGGACAACACTTAAAATGACAATGGCATACAAGTCAGCAGGTAAAGCTTATTTTTGTCAGCAAAATAAGAAAATTGGTCCACCTTCCACCTCCCTCTCCACTCACTGCATTCTTCATGGTAAATGAGAGTTTAATTAGAAAGGCCATATTTATAATCTCACCCCATGGCCTAAGAGTACCATTGCCCTTAAAACAGGGCAGGAGGGGCCTCTGCATGCTTTGGGACAGCCTGCAAATCACAAACACACACACAAATGTGTTAAAACACATGGGCACCTCTGTTACTTGGGATCTTACACTCAGCACTGGGACAGTGCACCCCATACCTGAAACATGCCCTGTCACGAATAACAGGTCCCCGGGAAATGCTTCTTCACAACTCTTGTCCTAGGTCCTTAAAACAAAAGGCAACTACATCCCGGTGCTCTGAAGGTTGAGGGTTGTGCCACTACCAGTGCAGACAGACACTGCTTCAGAGTGCCACTCGGGTATAAGCACGCAAGTGCTTAGGTAAAAGAAAAGACAAGTCAACTTGTCAAATCCCTCCTCTCAGACACCTTGAATGCAATAGATTCTTGCATAGCAATATTCCATTTCCCAGTAATGCCAGCCATCTGTTTCCTTGTTTCCCTTCATGCCCTAATTTAAGATTCCAAAGGTACTCAAGAATTTGTACAGTACATGCAATAGTTTACATAGAGGATGAGGGACATTATGTAATATTAAACAATTCATATTACTCTTAAACATGTGTATTTATGTAGGTGTAGGCCAAACATATATGAAGCATGACACTGATTCCAAAACACTGAACACTGGAATCATGAATAGCTTTTTAATAAAAATATTTAATAAGATTTCATTACATTTTCAAAAAGTCAAAATTTTCAACTCTATTTAAATAGTTTAAGTTTAATTTTTTAACATTTATTAATCATAAATTATATTTCTTCCTTTTAACTTTTATAGATGGTTTTTAATGTTTTAGGAAAATAACTCTTAGAAATGTGAAAAATTATTTTGTTTTAAAATTGAATTAGATATGACACCAAAAGCACAAGTGATAAAAAGAAAACAGATAAATTGAACTTCGTCAAAATTAAAAGCTTTTGTACTCAAAGGACACCAAAAAAAGTGAAAAAACAAGCCACAGAATGATAGAAAAGACAAGTGATCTAATAAGGGACTTCTATCTGGAATGTGTGGAGAACTCTTACAATTCAATAAAAGACAAACCAATTTTTTGAGTGGACAAAGGCTCTGTATGGACATTTATCGGAAGAAGATACACAAATTACCAATAAGCATAAGAAAAGATGCTCAACATCATTAGTCATCAGTGTAATGCAAATCAAAACCACAAGGAGATGTAAATTCACACCCACTAGAGTAGCTATGATGAGAAAGACAGATAATAACAAGTTTTACTGAAGACATGAAGAAATCAGAACCCTCATACAATCTTGGTAGGAATGTAAAGTGGAGGCCAGGTGAGGTGGCTCACGTCTGTAATCTTAGCACTCTTGGAGGCTGAGACGGGAGGATTCGCTTGAGGCCACGAGTTTGAGACCAGCCTGAGGAAGAGCAACCCAATCTCTACAAAAAAAAAAAAATAGAACAATATAGCCAGGGTGGTGATGCATGGCTGTAGTCCCAATTACTGGGGAGGCTGAGGCAGGAGGATCACTTGAGCCCAGGAGTTTGAGGTTGCAGCGAGCTATGATGATGCCACTGCACTCTAGCCTGGGAGACAGAGCAAGACTCTGTCTCAAAAAAAAAAAAGGAATAGGAATGTAAAATGGGAGGCTATGTTGGAAAACAGTTTGGCAGTACCTCAAAAGTGAGAAAATAGAGTTACATATGACCCAGCAATTCTCTTAGGTATCTCTTAGTCAAGGGAAATGAAACACATCCACACAAAAACTTGTCCACAAATGTTCATAGCAGCATTATTTATAATAACCAAAAAGTGGAAACAATCCAAATAGCCACTAACTGATGAATTAATGAATAAAATGTGATATATCCATACAATGGATTATTATTCCACAGTAAAAAGGAATGGAATACTGATATTAACACACACTACAAAATGGATGAACCTTGAAAACACTGTATTGAGTGAAAGAAGCTAATCACAAAAGACCACATGTTGTATGATTCCATTTACAGGAAATGTCCAGAATAAGCAAATCCATAGAAACAGAAAGTAGATGAGTGGTTACCTAGGGCTGGAGGAGGGGAGAGTGGTAACAAGGGACTAGTGGGGTGATTTAAATGTTCTGAAATTAGATGGTGGTAATGGTTACTTGCACAACTCTGAATACGCTAAATACTGTTGACTTGTACACTTTGAGTTAATTGTATGGTATCTGAACTGTACTGCCACAAAGCCATTTTTAAAATGCTTAGAACAGTGCCCGACAGGTATTTCACAAACCATGGATGCTACCTATTGTAGAATGTAGCAGGCATCCACTCCTACCTTTCACTGAATGTATCTAAGTCCGAACCCCTAACACCAGGCTCCTAACTTACCTGCAGGTACATTTGTACATTGTACAATTGGCCTATTCCCAGGAAAACTAAGAAGTCATTAAAAACGGAAGAATGAGGAAGCTCTTTATGTTTTGAAATGAAACTATCTCCAAGGCTTGTTGTTGGGAGAAGAAATTCAGGTGCAAAACTGTGTAGGAGAAAATAGATAGACAAGCAGACATATGTGTATTTGCTTATGTACCTGGAAAGATAGCAAAACACAAACAATTACCCTCCCCCGCCCCCCCGCCCAAAAAAGGTTATTCTTTACCTCTGAGGGGGGAAACTAAGTGATCATGAGGAGAGAACTTTTCACTATGCACCTTTCTATGACTCTGCAATTATAAACACTGTGAATGTACTTGCTATTCAAAAAATAAATATAGACACAAAAGAGCATATATTGTATAATTCCATTTATTTGAAATATGCAGAATAGATAAATACAGAAAGCAGATTGGTGACTGCCAGGGGCTGGGAGGAGGGGGATGAGGGGAAACTGGTCAGTGGGTGTCTTAGTCCATTCAGCTACTGTAACAAAACTCTATAAACTGAGTGTGTGGCTTATAAACAACAGAAGTGTATTTCTTACAGTTCTGGGGGCTGAGAAGTCTAAGGTCAAGGCACCAGCAGAGTCGGTGTTTGGTGAAGCCCCAATTTCTGTTTTTTGGTTTTTTTTGTTTTTTGGTTTTTTTTTATTCTTTTTTTTTTTTTTTGTTTATTTTTTTTATTTATCTTTCTCCCTCAGTCGACCTCTGGAGATATGAAGCCCCAATTTCTAATTCATAGATGGCTGTCTTCTCACTGTGTCCTCACATGGCGGAAGGGTGGAGGGATGTCCCTTTTCTCCTAAAGGCACTAATCCCGTGAGGGTGAGGGCTCTATCCTCAGGACCTAATCCCCTCCTAAAGGCTCCTCCCCCAGATACCATCACCTTGGGGATTAGGTTCAACACAGGAATTGTGTGGGGACACATATTCAGGCTATGGCAATGGGTAAGGGGTGTTACAGGAGGTGGTTGCACAACATTGTGAGTGAACTAAATGCCACTGAATTGTTCACTTTGAAATGGTTACTTTTATGTTATGCAAATTTCACCTCGATAAATTCTTTTTAAAAAGGAAGAAAGAGAGATGGGGGAATAGAAAAAAAGAAAGAAAGGGAGGAAAAGAGGGAGGGAGAGAGGGGAAGATGCAGCAATACATCTCAGAATCACAGATAGCATGGAGGGTTTTTGAGCAAAGAGCCTGTGTGGAGTGGCCTGTGCTAAGAAGGGACACAGTTGACAAGGCACTCAGGCAGGTGAGAGGCCCAGGCACTGGGATCCACGTGACAGCAGCCCCGCCCGCTCCAGCAGACCTGCCATGCTGCCTTCTGGCTACAGGGCCCTGGAGGTGATTTCCAGTGTATCCCTTAACTACCGGCACACCAACTGCAGTGAGCTCCAGCCTCCACCACCCACCCTAGGGCACAGTCACCCATCCTACCGCCCTAATAACCAGGTATTCTTTTGATGCTACACACTGTTAACCAAAAAAAAAAAAAAATGAATGAGGTTTATACTTTGGAAAAAGGAGAGCTGTATTCCTCATAAAGGGTAGCAGCCCGTTGGGTGGCCATTCCAACAGGTTGGGAAGCAGCGCCCCAGCCAGGAGCCAGGCACAGGTGCTTCAAAGCAGAGACAAAAAGGAACAGGATTTTATCCTGAGCAGGGTGCTCAGATATACGTATTCAACAAGCTATAGGAGGAGTCATGAACATTTACGAAGGGAAATCACACACACGTAATTGTGCTTTGTGTCTCCCATCCCATCATGGCTGGGAACTCAGTTTTAAGGTATTTCTGGGATCCCCTTGGCCAAGAGTGGTCCATTCAGTTAGCAGAGGGCTTTGGACTTTATTTTTAGTTCACAGCACAATGACGATCTTTTAGTTTACTGGTTCAACAAGCTGGTCAGAGGCCGGTGGGTGGAAAGAGCTCCACATCATGGGTTTCCAGTCATCTGTGCTCAGAAGGCGGATTCTAGAACACCAGTCACAATCAGAGCAGTGTCTCGTTGAGTATTACTCATGTGCCAATCACCTTCGTGGATCACGTATGCTTTACTCCTCTCAGCAACCTCAAAAGGTAGATGTTAATGTAATAATCTAGCTTTGACAGATGAGGAAATTAAGGCTTGGGTTTGGGAGGTTCAAAAAAATCAAGCAGCCCAACTCCTGAAGCCCTCTCCTCACCACCCCCAGCTGCCATCCTGACAGGAGTAGGCGCAGGGAGTTTGCCGTGACTTCCTTCAATCCTTTGCGCTGCCATGCTATGTAAATTAGTTTTAATAAATGTCTCCAGAGAATTCTTTCTGACTGCGCCACGTCACGCCCTGAAGGATTTTGTAAGCCTAAGTCTGACCCGTTTAAAATCTCACATGGTGTGGTAAACTGCAAATGTCCCCCCAAAAGATATCCACGTCCTAATCTCTGGAACCTGTGAATGTTATCTTCTGTGGCCAAAAAAGGGACTTTTGTATGTGTAATTACTTTAAGGATCCTCAAATGGAGAGATGATTTTGGTTCATCCAGGTGGGCCATAAATGCAATCATACGTGTCCTTATGAGAGGAAGGCAGAGAGAGATTCGACACAGAAAGGAGGCGCTGTCACCACGGAGGCAGAGACCAGAGTGATGTGGCCATAATCCAAGCAATGCCATTGGCATTTCTGGAGGCCAGAACTATGAGAGAATAAATTTCTGGGTTTGTTTTGGTCTTGTAATTTTTTTCCTTGCTAGCTGGACATGGTGTACCCGTTTCAGTCTTCGAATAAGCCTGTGCCTCTGGACTGCAAACTTCACAAGTGCTTCTCAGTAGCTCCCTCCCCACCATGAGGTGGGACAAGATAGTGAGAGCTGGCCTCGGTTGCCTATCCCCCTTTCCCCAGGTCAGTTAGGCTCTGAAAAAACTTCAGTAGATCAGGCTCTGGTAACATAGTTTGTCTTAAGGGCAGGTCTCGTTCAGAACAGAAAGCTCTGGCATATTTCAAAATGGCTCCTTGCCTCCTCCCGCTGCTGAATGCCCAGAATTTTTGGCTAATCTTCATGGCGAGAACCTGGTCCAGCTCCTGGAGGTAAAACTCACAAAAGTGTTAATTACAATTTAGATTTTTTTTTTTTCCTACCCTGGCACTAGTTCCCACAGAGGTTTACGCTTAGGGGTGTCTGCTCCATTAGTTGTGATTCTCTGTATTTGCCTGTTTCTCCAATTTAGGGGGTAGGTGTTTGCCCTGTGACCTCACTTCTCTGAGAGATCCAAGAAGAGTTATTGATTTTTCAGCTTTTTACTTACTGTTAGGATGGAGTGATGACTTTCAAACTCCTTACATTCCAGACCCTTTAATTCATTGTTTTCTTGCTTGTATACTTTCTGACTAGAAGGTGGCTGTAATTGTTATGTTTCTTTCTTAGTATGTCATGTTTCTGTTTCCTCTGGATGTCCTTAAGACATTTACTCTTATCTTCGGTTTCAGCAGTGTGACTTAAGATACAGGATTTCTGGGCCAGGCGCGGTGGCTCACGCCTGTAATCCTAGCACTCTGGAAGGCAGAGGTGGGTGGATCGCTCGAGGTCAGGAGTTCGAGACCAGCCTGAGCAAGAGTGAGACCCCCGTCTTTACTAAAAATAGAAAGAAATTATCTGGCCAACTAAAATATATATATAACAAAAAATTAGCCAGGCATGGTGGCACATGCCTGTAGTCCCAGCTACTCGGGAGGCTGAGGCAGGAGGATCACTTGAGCCCAGGAGTTTGAGGTTGCTGTGAGCTAGGCTGACGTCACGGCACTCACTCTAGCCCGGGCAACAAAGCGAGACTCTGTCTCAAAAAAAAAAAAAAAAAAAAGATACAGGATTTCTGGAATTCTAGGGTCTGTGGTCTATTGTTTTTCATTAACTTTGGAAAATTCTTGGCCATTGTCTCCTTTGATATTTCCTATCCCCCAGTCTGTCTCTACTTTCTCTGGGACTCCAGCCTACTGCTGGAAACACATGCCACTTAGGACTTTCATAGCAAGAAAGAAGTCAATATCTGCCTTCAAAGCTTCACAGGACAGGCTCTCTCTCTTATTAAGGGCTAATGCAGCTGGTGACGTTAAGTGGAAGCCAATGCTCCTTTATCATTCTGAAAATCCTAGGTCGCTTAAGAATTATGCCAGATCTCCTGTGCTTGTGCTCTAGAAACGGAACGGCAAAGCTTGGGTGATAGCACATCTCTTTACAGCATGGTTTACTGAATATTTAAAGCCCACTATTGAAATCTGCTGCTCAGGAAAAAAAAGATTCATTTCAAAACATTACTGCTGATTGACAATGCACCTGGTTACCCCGAAGCTCTGATGGAGATGTACAAGGAGATTCAGGTTGTTTTCATGCCTGCTAACACAATATCCATTCTGCAGCCCATGGATCAAGGAATAATTTTGACTTTCAAGTCTTATTATTTAAGAAACACATTTTGCGAGGCTATACCTGCCATAAGTAGTAATTTCTTTGATGGATCTGGGCAAAGTAAATCGAAAACCTTCTGGAAAGGATTCACCATTCTAGATGTCATTAAAAACATTTGTGATTCATGGGAGGTCAAAATATCAACATTAACAGGAGTTTGGAAACAGTTGTTTCCAACCCTCATGGATCACTTTGAGGGGTTCAAGACTTCAGTGGATTTAAGTCACTACAGATGTGGTGGAAATAGCAAGAGAACTAGACTTAGAAGTGGAGCCTGAAGATGTGACTGAATTGTTGCAATCTTGGGATAAAACTATAATGGATGAGGAGTTGCTTTTTATGGATGAGCAAACAAGGTGGTTTCTTAAGATGGAATTTACTCCTGGTGAAGATGCTGTGAACAATGTTAAAATGACAACAAAGGATTTAGAGCACGATAAAAGTTTAGTTGATAAAGTAGTGGTAGGGTTTGAGAGGACTGACTCCAGTTTTGAAAGAAGTTCTACCCTGGGTAAAATGCTTTCAAACAGCATCACATGCTACAGAGAACTCTTTCATGAAGAGTCAACTGATGCAGAAAACTTCTACCGACTGTTATCTTAAGAAATTGCCACAGCCACCCTGATCAGTCAGCAGCCATCAACATCAAGACAAGATCCTCCACCAGCAAAAAGATTTCGACTTGCTGAAGGTTCAAATGATCATTAGCATTTTTGGCAATAAAAAGTATTTTTTAAGGTACATACATTGATTTTTTAGACATAATGCTATTATTGCATATTTAATAGACTACAGTATAGTGTAAACATAACTTGTATATGCACTGGGAAACCAAAACATTCATGTGACTTGCTTTATGATATTAGCTTTACTGTGGAGAACCGACATCTCCAAGGTCTGCCTGCACATCAGACTGTCTTGATCCTATCCACAGTTCTCGGATGCTCGGCATTGTTTCCCCACCACTACTCTTTTTTCTTTCTTGTATCTCAGTTTAGATAATTGCTATTGACCTCTCTTCAAGTTCACCGAGTCTTTCTTTAGCTGTATCACGTTTTCTTAAGAAATTCTCTCTGATATTGTGGGTTTTAAAAATTTAAGTGTTTCCCTTTAACTCTTATCCATTTCTCTGCTGAAACTTCCTCTGTTCATGACTTAGTGCCTTTCCTACTAGATATGTTAATATATTAATCAGTTGCCCTAAAGTCTGATAGTTCCAACATTTGTGGGATCTCTGAATTGGGTTCTGTTGATTTCTGAGTGCCAGATATATGTGTGCAACGGAAGGAGTCAGGTAGATTGTGTTTACACCTGGAAACGCACGCTTTCTTCTGTCAGACCATTAGTTTGGGGATTGTGTCAATGCACACACACAATTGTATGAGTTTGGATTATATTGTTGCTGTTGCTATCTTCAGTACACCACAGGCTTCAAATTCCAGTGGTTGATTGCTGTTACCTTGTGCTTGCAATGTACCTGGAGCGAGGGCGGACTTTTGAGTCCCATCCTCAACTTTGAGGGATCCCTGTATGTCTACACCACAGAGAGGATCTGTATTTACACTCTTGCTGCTTCCTTAACAATAGACTAGTGTTCCTTGTCACTTAGTGCGAGGCCCATAGCACTAAGCAGGGACAGGAAGGTTTTTTCTGTTGACCTTGGCTAGCTTCAGTCTTAGGCTTTGTGTGCCTGGCCCTCAGGTATCTATGGCTTCTCAACATTCCTGCTCCATTTCCCAGTAGTAGCCAAACTCTGACTTAAATATTATTGTTGGTCTTGTGTGTGAAAGAACTTCATGACCATCCCCAGTGATAGCAGAGCTCATTTGCTATCAATGTGCGATCCTGGGCCCAGATGGTTTTTCTGTCCCTCCTACAAGGTTAGATAATTTTTGCTTCTACTCCTTCTCTAGCAGTAATGATTCCTTATCTGGTCCTGAAGGCAGAGAATTTCCTACCCCTTTCCCAGAGGCAGATGGGTTTTACCTCTATTCCTCCCCCTGAATTAATGGATTTTTGCCTGGACCCGGGGGGTGATATGGTTTGTTGCTCTTCCCACCATAGCTTAAGGCCTTTGCATGGTTTGAGAGAAGGGCCTAGGGAAGGTGGGCAGGGTTTCACACCTTTACCCCAGCAGCAGCCACTTACCTTCTGCATGCCTGATCACCAGCTGAGACTTTCTGGTCCCCTACCCTGCTCCAGTCTTTTGTGTGAGCCTCATGTGGGCCCTTGGGAAAGAATTTGTGAGGGTGTATCAAATTCCCTTATTTGAGACTCTCAGCCATTCCAAACTGGTACACTAGCCCACATGTAGCCTTTAAGTATTTGTTAAAATTTTTGCTAATATTTTCTTACCTGCTTGTATAGTGACCACCTCTTTCTCCTGGGTTCTCCCTAAGATGAATAGTTTGGATGTCCCATTCCTCTTTGTAGGGTGTATTGCTCTCTGGGATTCAGTGTACTTGTTTGTCTTGCAATCTCAGTTCTTTGATATGCTCAAGAAACACTGATTTTGTAGATTACCCAGCCTTTTCTCTATGTTAAACTGGGAATGACAGTCTCTTTAGGCTTTCTATATCTTCTTCAGAAGCAAAACACTGACTACTTCTACTAAAGTTGATTTTCTGTTTTTTTCTTAAGTCAGTATTATTTTCATCACTGCACCTATTAAAATTTGTAATTATTTTTACTTTGACTCCTCTATTAGACTTTAACCACATAAAAACACATACTATATCTCTTGATCATTACAATCCCTAATACCTAGCACCATAATGGACACATAGTACTCAAAACAGAATGGAATGATACATTTGACAGGTATTTTTGAAAACAGAAAACATTAACCCAACACACAGAACATATTGGCTAATCAAAACACCCATAGAAGCAGTGAGGAACAGAGGGAGAGGAGGGACAAGACCCAAAGTTAAAATGGGGAATTATATTCTGAACTACATGTTAGGTTTTCATTTATAATCTGCATGGAGAATCTGTCTAATGTTAGGTTTATTCCAGGTGGGAACCCGAAAAGTATGTATAGGACAGAATGTGGTTAATGCAAAACTTAGGCTTGTATAACAATAGCCACAGGAGTCTGGGGAGTCCCCAGACTTTGTAGATCTGACAGCCAGCTGCAGCCAGCATTCCTTCCCCCACTCACTGATGGAGACCACGGCTACCCCTCCCTAGCTCTCCTGATAAGGAACACGCCAGAGCAGAAAGATGGATGCGACTGGGGCGAAGGGGTCTGGGGCGAAGGGGTGTAGGAGTTGGTTGTTTGAAGAAGAATTTACTACAAACAGCTGTTCTGCCCACCATCCTCTGCCATATGTGAACTACACATAGCTGGAAGCAATTCTTCACCTGCCAGTTTGGCCCAGAAACAAAGAACTGAACAGGGCAGGTGGGAGGGGGTCGGCTATCCCCGTTTATGAAAACCCTGACTAAACCCCCTTCTGTGCTGACTGTCTTTTTGGACTCGCCCACTCGCACCCAGGTGAAGAAACCAGCCCTGTTGCTCCCACGTAGCCTGTGTGTGAAGTGTGTCCTTTGGGTCACTCACCCTTTCATCCACAATGCTGATCAAGTTCAAAACATACAGCACAAACAAGAAAGGAATACCCCAAACCATTCTTCTTCAATTAAACTCTAAGAAAAACTGAAATAAACAATATAGAAAACATAGATCGGTAATTGCTTATTGTTTATTCTTCTTTTACAAAAAGACACTTCCAAATAAATATAAAATGGCATATGTCATAATTAGTAATGGGCAAATACACATTTTCTTGGTATTCTCCACAGAAATAAACTAATAAAATTTTCAGAAGCACACTCATCCTACACCCCTCCCACCCTCTAAAAGGAAAATAAAAAAAAGGTCAATTCTTTTAATTTCCTATAATTTTTAACAACGGATTCCCAAACTAATCTAGGACTACGCAGGGACCAAGACATCTGAATCAACAAGTTAAAAAAAAATTGTGTGTACACGCGCATATTCATGCAAGGGCATAGACACACATAATATGTTGCCCAGAAACTCCAACTCATGAATATTCTTACAAGTTTTTCATTTCTTATACTTTATGTGAATAGTCTGTTATGTTCAAGTCTGCATGGCAAATAAAACAGAAAGCTGAGTACAACACGTGTGTGTATATACATATATATATATATACGTTCCTGTACTAAGAGAAAGCATTAAATACAGGTATTTTTAATATGTAGTGAACATACCATGTGTTTTTTTAAAGCTAACTAAATCCTGATTTCCTATACAGAAGGCAGACAAATACCAAAACTATTTGTGACCAAATTTAGCTAATAAAACATACTCTGCCTACTGGCTCACAACAATATACCAGAATTTGAACAATGATGAATATCCAAGTGTTATTTGTTTCACTAAAATTTATCTTCAGGCTAATATCTGAAGCACTTTGCTAATACTTTCAATTAAGTATTCTTATTTAATGATTTATCTATCAAGTGGAAATATGTACAACAGTTATTTCAAGTCAGAACAAAAGGAATAATTTTTTTTGCCTGCTCATCAAAAAATTATTTTTAAAAATCCATTTCAAATAATTCCTGGCCGGGCATGGTGGCTCACGCCTGTAATCCTAGCACTCTGGGAGGCCGAAGTGGGAGGATCACTTGAGGTCAGGAGTTTGAAACCAGCCTGAGCAAGAGCGAGGTCCCATCTCTACTAAAAATAGAAAAAATTAGCCAGGCTTGGTGCACACCTGTAGTTCCAGCTACTCTGGAGGCTGAGGCAGGAAGATCACTTGAGCCCAGGAGTTTGAGGTTGCTGTGAGCTAGGCTGATGCCATGGCACTCTAGTCTGGGCAACAGAGCAAGACTCTGTCTCAAAACAAAACAAAACAAAACAAACAAAAAAACCCAAATAATTCCTTATTTGGTGCTTTATAATAATTTCTCATTTTACGAAGACCATTTAGAAATAATATGTTTAAAGGGTGATCATCAAAATAACTAAATGGATTTGAAATGAACTTTTGTGTACTTTTTGTACTACGTAGATCCAGTGGTAATTAATTACATTTTACTGGATCCCCTATAATGTGACAAACATGAATCTTAAAATAGAAAAAAAAGGCTTTTATATTTTAAACTATGCCCCCTCCTCCTCCACACCTATCCCCAAATATTTTAAGAAGAAAATTAATCTTGTTGCTTTAGGGGTTGATATAATATTTGCAAAAAACAATTGTTAATAAACCCTTCAAACTTTTTAGGACCAGTATCAAATTTAAGGATGTATTCACTCTGAGGTTGCATGAAAGATGGGAATTTAAAATATCAGTACAAACAGAACTACGTATAAGAAAAAGCACCTAAGGATGGAGGAAAGATAGCGCTGACATCCTGTCAGTAGTAAACCACGTTCATATGTCTCCATGTATGTAATAGCTTAAGTTCTCCAAAAAACTAGGCTTTTTTGGTTCTGGTTCTACATTTAAAACTGTCTTTAAATTTCAAAGCCAATTTAAAATTAGGAGGAAAATATATTATAAAATTTTGTGGGTGAAGATCATTAAACTATGAGATTAATTTCCTGGATGGCAAGTTACAACTCCTGTGAAAGTCAAAAGGCATTGGGATTCGGTGATTTAAATTAACCTCCTCATGTTAAAAGACAGTGCTTCATGACGCATGCAGATTATGCTCACTACTCACGACACACACATACATTACTACTGCCAAGATCCCACTGTCATAATTTAGAAATCCAAATTTAACTCCAGAAAATAAAAACTCTGGAATATGAATTTGAAGACAGACCGTACAAATAGCAGTTAAGTGGAACCTGCCTGTGACAATCCTTTATTATTGTTTTTTCCTTTAAGGCTACAGAAAATCTGCTTGTAAACAAGGCAATTAATTCTCATAAAAATACCCCCTACAAATAGCCAAGGTGTCCAGTCAGTTCCACAGTAAGTATATGTTGTATCACATTCTATTTTGCAGGTGTACTTTCTTGTGAGCCTTCTGGGTTAGGATTAATTTTTTCTGGAAATATTAGCTTCTCACAAACTGCTTGCTTTATTGGTAAATACTGGGATATTTCATTAGGTTCCGTGAACAGAGAAGGTGGAACATGCTAGAAAATACATAAATCATATTAGCATATACTCAATCATCATATTGACATTTCTTAAAACTGTTCTGGTTCGAGCATTCATAAAGCATACCAATTTCAAAATCAGGGGCAGTACATGTATAAAAGGAGCACCATTAATTGCTCCTAAAAATAACAGGTATTTCCTGTTATTGAATCATTCAACTTTGCTACTAAATGATTTTTATTAAAGATCACAGGATTATATAATTTACAATGCTCCCATAAATGTCCTAATAATTTAATACATCTTAATTCAATCCCCTGTCCCTGCTGGTTTTGTAACCTGAAAACACTAGTCTTCAGTTAGAGCCCAGTATGCAGTCTACAATAGAATCTAAGCAACTTTTCTAACCCAAGTATACGCTATACCCAGACAGAAATAAGAACTAAGGGTAAAAAAAAAAAAAAATCAAGTTTGTAGGAAGGTATCACTTTTTAAGCAACCCATTATAGAATCCTGAAATCTATGGAAGCCCTTCACAAGTCCCAAGGGAGCAAAAAGTAAAGGAGAATTACACCAAAACAAGTCATGGAAGAGAATCAATATATTTTAGGAAGAAAAAAAGAGACTGCGTAGAAAGAAATTACAGGGTGGCAGGGTGGTAAGTGGAAAGAATATCCAAGTGGTGCCAGTTGTAGCTCCACTGCCAACCAGCTATGTGACTACGGGTAGTAAGTTACAGCTCTGGGTCTCAATTTCTTCAGAATAAAATGTGCAAATTAGATCGGGTGATGGCTGAGACACCTAACAACTCTAAATGTTCTTCTATTTGAGGTAAGCTCAGAAAAGTTATGCTCCAGTAGAATTTATACTATAGAGCCCATTAGGTGAATGAATGGGTTTAGGGATGTAAATTTAGGTGGATGGGGTTGAAGGATAACTTAACATGAAAAATTAAAATTCAACTTCTCAAAACTGAAATTTAAATACTTACCATTAAGTTAGCAATTTTGCTCTCTCGTGATGTATATTCTCGTAACATGTAGGTCTTATCAGCCTATATTTACAAATAAAAAAGTTGCCATAAGTTTATTTATATTGATTTACAAAATCCTTTCTATTAAACAGACTCCCTACATTTTAGAACGGGTTATGAAAGTAGCATGAAGTGTGACAAGAACACCTCGTTCTATGTTGATAACTCCTATTTAACTCTCACTGAGAACTCTGAATTAGTATTTCCAATCTCTATAAATTACAGTAATACTACATACATATATGTAAACAGATTTAATAATTACCATGTAAAAGAAATACAAGCAAAGGTTTCACTTTGAAAGAATATGTATATAAATGAGATATGCAAGAGACTTTAATATTACTTCAACTTAGACCAGGCAAGGTGGCTCATGCCTGTAATCCCAGCACTTTGGGAGACTGAGGCAGGAGGATCACTTGAAGTCCAAGTTCAAGATCAGCCTGCACAACATAGCGAGACCTCCATCTCTACAAAAAATAGAAAAATTAGCCAGGCGTGGTGGCATGCACCTGTTATCCCAGCTACTCAGAGGCTGAGGCAGGAGGATTGCTTGAGCCCAGGAATTTGAGGTTGCAGTGAGCTCTGATGACACCACTGCACCCTAGTAGCTCAGGCAACAGAGAGATCTAGTCTCAAAAAAACCCAAAAAACCAAAAACTACTTCAAGCTTGGAACTACATCTTTTCCTTAAGCTGTATTATCATTTACCTACGTAACTGTGGCTACTTTTGTGCTCCAAAAATTCTTAAAAAATTTTTATTCTCTCCTAATTTCTACAAAATTCTTGAAAAATTGCTTACTTAAAATCACCTTTTTTAATACTTCAATTTTTCCCATTTAAGTTTTTTTTTTTTTTTTTTGAGACAGAGTCCCACTCTGTTGCCCAGGCTAGAGTGCCATGGTGTCAGCCTAGCTCACAGCAACCTCAAACTCCTGGGCTCAAGTGATCCTCCTGCCTCGACCTCCCGAGTAGCTGGGACTACAGGTGCGTGCCGTCATGCTCAGCTAATTTTTCCTATTTTTAAATGCCTGGCTAATTTTTTCTTTTTCTTTTTTTCTTTTTAGTAGAGATGGGGTCTCAGTCTTGCTCAAGCTGGTCTCGAACTCGTGACCTCAAGCGAACCTCCTGCCTCAGCCTCCCACAGTGCTAGAAAAGCATGAGCCACCGCACCTGGCCCCCATTTAAGATTTTTACAGTTAGATTTGAGAATAGCAATTTATTACAATTTGCTTCTTGGTGAAACATTTTGCAATAAAAGAAAAACCACAAAATTATACTCTCTTAAGGTTTCTATCTTTTATATAAATAAAAACAGATTGGCCGGGCATGGTGGCTCACGCCTGTAATCCTAGCACTCTGGGAGGCTGAGGTGGGAGGATCGCTTGAGTTCAGGAGTTCAAGACCAGCCTGAGTAAGAGCGAGACCCCATGTCTACTAAAAACAGAAACAATTAGCTTGGTGTGGTGGTACAGGTCTGTAGTCCCAGCTACTCGGGAGGCTGAGGCAGGAGGCTGCAGGAGTGTGAGGTTGCTGCGAGCTAGGCTGATGCCACGGCACTCTAGCCTGGGCAACAGAGAGAGATTCTATCTTGGGAAAAAAAACACAAAAACAGATTAATGCTTACTATAAAAAAATCAAATAATATAAAATTATAAGGAGGAGAGTATAAATCATCAGCAATCACAGCTCTTATGGATAACACTATCTTTAATATTTAGAAATCTCTACACAGAATCTTATATGAATAGATTCATACTCACTTTTTAAAATTCAACATTGAGATGAAAATCTTTCCAAACTAGTCGAATATAATTATCTGCCATTAATTTTAATGACTGTATATTTTTCTACTACATAGGTATAAAGTAAAGGATGTAATCAAAGCCCATTTAATGGGCATTAAGCTCCTTCCTTCCTTCCTTTTTGCTATTATAAACAACAGTGCTGTGAATACAACACTGGGCAATTGCCTGGTTAACATTTGTGGATTACTGTCTCAAAGAATCTTTTTAGGATACAGTCCTAAAACTCAATACTGTTTAGTTAAAACACAGTATTTTTAAAATTTAGATTTCAACATTTCTGGGAGACAAAAATGTAGCCTACTTCTAGTAGTTTACCACCACTTTTAAAAAGAAAATGGTCTGTCACAGTCATCATGTTATTTCAAGGGAAAACACCATCTCTAAGTGAAGAATTTGGGGAAACACCAATCTAATCCCACCCTACTAGGTTCAAATACCAGTTCTGCCACCTAATAACTACACAAGTTGGGCCAGTTACTTAATCCTTTGCCTTGGTTATCTCAACTATAAAACAATGATGATAACAACATTGATTTCATGGGGTTGTCATGAGAGTTAACCATTATTATGACTATTGTACCTAATACCGGTGCTCTCTTCTTTAATTCCTCATCCTACAGGATCACAAATCTGAAGTTAAAAATTCAGAAAGGGCTGGCTGCTATAAAGATATTATAGGAATTTTTATGACTCAATTTAAGCCCCCTCTTTTTTAAACTTTTTTTTAAACCCTGCATGTTATCAGTTCCTTCAGACAGAACACAGAGCTTTAAAACTTCAGAACCATCAAAGTAATTAGGTAACAAAAATTTCAGGAGGCCATGTGATTGTTATTCCTAACATCAGGACATATATAAACAACATATATAATACTATAAACAAAGGTGAGTTAAAGGACAGTTTTCTTAAATAGAGATTAAGTATATACAAAATTCTTAAAAAAGCATCAGAGCTCTCCCCCCACTAACAAGTGTCTTTTAGAAAACACTTTCAGCTACCAGAACTTTTAGAAAAAAAGATGTAATGTTTCAATAACAGAATGCAATTAATAGTCAATCTGAAACACCCAAACTTAAAGGTTAGAAGAAATGTCATATAATATAAGCATTATTTAATTTCGAATTCTCAGATTAACAAAGAAACAACATCAATAGGCCCAACATCACTTAGTATGTTCATTAAATGAGAAAAGGTACCTCGTGGTAAAGTCTTGTGTCATTCATTCTGATAAGTACCCCATCAACTCTCAAGAAAAACCGCAATAGCAGGAAAAAACTAGAAGGCATTACTCTCTGAAAAAAAAAAAGTATATTAATATTTTAATGAAAATCAAATATTTTATTACTTTGCTAAAAGAAAAATTTATTTTTTGGCTGGGTGCTATGGCACACGCCTATAATCCTAGCACTCTGGGAGGCTGAGGCAGGATTGCTTGAGCTCAGGAATCCAAGACCAGCCTGAGCAAGAGCAAGACCCCATCTCTACTAAAAATAGAAAAAAGAGCCAGGCGTGGTAGTGTGTGCCTGTAGTCCCAGCTACTTGGGAGGCTGAAGCAGGAGAATCTCTTGAGCCCAGGAGTTTGAGGTTGCTGTGAGCTAGGCTGACTCCACGGCACTCTACTCAGGGCAATGGAGTAATACTCTGTCCCAAAAAAAAAAAAAAAAAAAAAGAAAAGAAAAATTCATTTTTTAAAAAAGCATTGGAAGAGGGCTGAATTCACAGTATATAAAAATCTTTGAACTAGAGGTTCTTTGTCCTAGCCTCAAAACCTTGTATAAATTATTTAACATTGTGGTTTTAGTTTCCTACAATAGAATAATATTTTTTCTAGGTTAAAAAATATTGAGGTTTAAAAGACTTAAAACATATCCAAGCAATATGAAAACTGTAATGTTCATTTTAAAAAATGGAGTACTGATAGTAAATGTCAACACCAATAAAATGAGAATGAAAGAACAACCTTGTTCTTTGTCACTACTCACTTTTATTCACTTTACATCAAATAAAGGCAAAAGACCCTACACAGAATGCTCTAATTCAGTGCAACCAATTAGGTACTATTTCATATTGCCAAAGAATGGCTTAGCAGAACATTTTGAGATGTTCTTAACATCTTTCATCTGTGGCGTATCCACAAATCCCTGTGCTTCCCAAGTGTAACTGCTGAAGAAAGCCAGAATCAGCGGTGAGAATAACAAGGTAGCTCCTGGTGGCAGACAGGGAGGGGCTGATGGGGTATGAAGTATTTAGGTCTTTAAAATAAATATGCTGACCATTTGCTAAATAAATATTTATTGTCTACTAAGTGCCAAGTTCTTACTATAGTAGATGTTGGATTTATATAAATGAAAAGATAGAATTTCAATGTTCAGAAAGTTTATCAACCAGGGAAACGGTCAAACAAATGTGGTAGCTGGCATAACAGAGGTATGCACAAAGTTCCATAAGCACTCAGAGAAAGAAGTACCTAAGTCGGCTGAGAAAGAGAAAGCAATGCTTGAGCTGACCATGGAAAGAACAGCTGGGAATGGGAAGGAGAATTCTGGAAGGACAAAAAGCATGCACAAAAAGTACTGAGGCATGAAATAGTAAGACATCTTCAGGGAACAGCCTATAATTCCATATAAGCACAGGGCTACATTAATGAAGAAAGACGAAATAACAGGACAGCCCAGTAATGATAGTGGCTTAACTGCCTGGAGAATCAGCAGCCACAGGTCAAGCTCTTTCCTGCCTTAGGACTTTTATACATCCTGTTCCCTTACCTGGAGTATTCTCCTGGCTAATGCTTACTTGTCCTTCAGATCTCAGTGAAAATGTCACTTCCACAGAAAGGCCTTTCTTACCATTCCATATCATAGTAGATTTTCTTGTTATTCTCCCTCATAGTCCTCTAGCACAAATTAACAGATTTGCAACTATATTCATTTATGTGTTTACTTGCCCAATGCCTCTCTCTCTCCACTTGACTACAGGCCCCAAGGTGATGGAAATAGATGGTTTGTTCATTACTGTATCCCTATCGCCTAGAAAAGTATCTAGCACATAGCAGGTGCTCATTAACTATTTGCTAAATGAAATCAAGACTAGAAGCTGGAGAAAAGGCTCCCAGCCAAACTGCATTCTGATGGGATTATCAGCAACAGACTTAAAAGCAAGACTTATAGTAAAGAAAAGCTGGAGAAAGAACCTGACTTACAACAACTTTGATATGCCACAATTGGGAAGCACATCATTATCTGACGTCACTATAGAGTGGTATCTATAATTTATAGGAAAGACTGAGGCGCAACATTTCTTCACATTTTAAAATTAGTTATCAACAGTCACGCCGGGCACAACACAGGCAGCAAGGTGAAATATCGTTTCAGCATGGCATAGTGGGGAGAGTAGGAAATCAGGAGACCAGAATTCTAGTGCCATGTCTATCATAATTCAGTGGTATATTTTAGAGCAGCAACTCTCTCCTAAGGGATGTCTGGGAATTTGTGGGGGTATAATTTGTTGCCACAATAAGCAACCAATACCAACGTTTAGCAAATAAGGATCAGAAATGATAGAGCTGAGAGGCACGGGACAATCCTATATAACAAATCCAGTCCTGAATCCCACAAAACTTCCAATATCTCTCCTGGCATTCATGTAGGTAAAAAAAAAAAACCTATTTATAATTATCTGACCTTATACTTAATTCCATTTTACATAGAAATAAAAAATTCACCCAATTACCCAGGAAGGTAATTTGTAAGTCAAGGAAAGATTATACTTTGTTTTATTTAGAACTTTACTAAGAATTGTTCACCATTTTGGAAAATTACACCACCAGTGGCAGTGCTATTTGTGCTGTTTGAGTCACTGATTGATACCTGACATATCTGTGACCCTACATTTGTAACTGTTACATTCATAGTAACTCAATATACAAACACTTTAGTACAGGCATATTATGCATTTACACATTGAAATATGTGTAAATTGATTTTATACTAAATCAATTTCCTCTAATTTCCCTCTTATTTTATAATTAGGATATTATGTTGATTTAGCAGCAAGTAAGTGTGTTATATTATCTGCAAATTCACTTCAGGACAGTAATATCTATCAATTAATACTTTAGCTTAAAGTATTAAAAAAATGGGGTTAAAGGTTAAAAAAATGGGGCAATGGTTATGATAAGGTTGAGAGCCACTAACTTAAAGTTACTGAACCACCCAAGGTCTCCCTCTTCATTTGTAAAAAGAGGGAATGTGAAGAAAGAATTTCCGAGGCACAGTCACTCTGTAAAATTTGACAGTTCTATAGGACTACATTTCTAACAAAAGCTACATCTGCACAGGTATTGCAAAATTCTTTGTACCAGAGATGAAGGATATGTTCCTGCCCAGTATACTTGGAATCTATGTAAAACACAGAAGTAGAAGGTAGACAACATTCACTCCTGACTCTCCTTGGAACGGTACTGACCATCAGCTGTAACAGCCTTTACAGAACACCACAGCACTACCAGTATTTGGTAGATAGGAAATTTGTGTTCTTTGAAAGCTAAAAACTAATATATTAGCATGAAAATAGATTCTCTCTAGATCTCTATTATTAGAATAGTCACACAAGCCATAAGTCCTAGCAAGGATAGAAGAATGTTAGAGACACAAAATTCTAACCTAAACACAAACATTGCTGAGAGAAGCTAATGTAGAAATACAAAAGAAAAATTAATTTCTGAAACAAATATTTTAATTAGATATAAGTAATGCCACTTATATAAAGTTTTCAAACTCATAATAAACTCAATGAAGCAAATCTAAAATATCCCAAATCTCATTGTGCACAGAGCTCTTTCTCCCTGGGGAACTGTACTACAAGGAAACTAAGATTTTTTTTTTTTTTTTAATAAAAATTTGCCTAGGTATAGAATTGAAAACAAGGTGGAAAGAGCACTGCAAAACTTTGAACCTAAAAGGCTCTATCCAAAAATAGCAGGAATCTAAAATAAATTACTTTTTTATACAGGCAGTTTCTATTAGTTCAACAATATTTCTTTTCAGAGTGTTTTGTGATTATCATGAAAACCGAGAAATAAACATTCATAAGCAACTAGTCTTGCAATTCCAAAACAATTAAAAAACTTAGTCCAGGTACAGTGGCTCATACCTATAATCCCAGCATTTGGGGAGGCTGAGGAAGAAAGACTGCTTGAACCCAGGAGTTCAAGTCCAACCTGGGCAACATAGCAAGACCCTGTCCCTACGGAAAAAAAAAAAAAGATACCAACCCATTCTAAGCTTACAAGACTGCTCTACAACATGATACTGACTTTGATGCCTTCTTTCTTAAAAAGTTCTACTTCCTTAGTTTCCCAAGCACCACATTCCTGGTTTCTCACTTAGATCCTTACTTACCAGGCTAGTCTTTGTTTCTACAGAAGGAAACTTCATTTGTCCATACCTCATTGCCCCTAAGTCAGAAACTATGTCATTTATTTTATTTAGAGCAGTATCTGTTACATTGTTTGGAAGAAACCAACCCAGAAAGGATACTATTTTAATGAAATCCTTCCAGGCATTCTTAAAAATGCAATCCTATCATATAATTTATAAAAGTTACACAAGGTAAAAAGAAGGAACATTTTAAGAATACATTACTCTTCAGTTCAAGACTTACTATTTACTGTGGTATACACATACTACATTTATGCCCATATATTCTCCAGCAACTCCTTCATCCACCAAAACATACGTGCTCCCCACATATCTATCCACTTATATACAGCATAGATAGATCCACCCACTTGGATACAAATGCACACTCAGACATGCAAACTCATAACGAACATTCAACATAGTCTATTCAGCAGGTGGGCAGACAAGTGGAAAGTAACATGAGTTGGAGAGTGAATACATCTAAATAAAAAAAGTTAATTCAGAGAGCGTTATAAGTGAGCAAGGGAGTAACAGGCTATGAAAATAATTCTCTAATGCTAGAATGATTTATGTCAGACGGTACAAAGAAAATTTTGTAAATAATTAGTTTCATGACCTTAGATATACTAATCTTTTTGGGCCTCGTCTATAGAACATTAAGAACTGGATAAAATGATTCTGTAAAAATTCATTACAATTCCAAAGTCCTATGATTCTACAGAAAAAGTTCACTTTTGTAAATAAATTAAAGTTTATTTAACTAAATTAGTTTAAAGTAAACTAAAGTCTCAACACTATACTAAGATTTTGTGAATTTTATAATGTATATTCAGTAAGATATACTCTAGACCCAAGTGAAACTGCATATGACATCATGTTAAGACTCAGTGTGATTCAAAGTGAGCCTTATATTTCTGCCCAATGTTAAGAATGGAAGAAAAAAAAAAGAATGGAAGAAAGATGTTAATTTTAAACAAAAATCATAATACTCACAACTTTCACACTCAGGCTTGAAACTCCATGATCATGAAGTTCATCCTCAAACAGAAGAACTTCTTCAAAAAACTTAATCTGTTCTCTGGCTTTCAATTTCTCTGTGTCTATATGATCTGTTGTAGGTACAACCTGAAAGAAAAAATTTAAGAAGGAGCACATAAAAAAATTTTAAAGAGCTACAAATAAACAGGAAAGTAGTTTTTCCTGTCAGTCTTTTCTGCATAGCCAAGGCACACAGTTCTAAATTTAGGTGTTGTTAGTAGACCTCACAGGTCAGAAAATACTTCGACTCTGAAAAACTGAAGACATTACAAACACCTGATATTATATCTTCACAAAAATATAGAGTAAAAATTCATCATTTTTCATAGAAGCCAGATTAAAATCAAGTGTTCTGTTGTGACTATGAGAAAATTAATCCACTAAAAATCAGTGTGATGAGTTACTACAATAGAAGGTCAAAGCAGTTCTGTGTTGTGAAAATCCATTTTAAGACACTCATGTGGGACTTGTAAAATATTTTTCCATTTTTGAATATTGCATATTTTCTCAACCAAACTCCCCAAAACCTACAAACAAAAAAAAGTGCTTTAGATAACAAGGTAAACAAGAACTTTTAGAGAAATTCTGGGGGAAACTCCTGGTACTGCGAAAGCCTTTGAACGAAGTTGGCAATTTTTTCAATGTATTTTTTTGTAGCTCACAGAAACACACATACATAATCTAATAAAAGCATCAAAAATCCCAAGGCAGATCATATCAGCAGCTCACTGATACATATACCATGCAAATGCCATTTTCTACTATATCCAATTTTACTACAAAATGTTCAGCTGTTCTATTCTTTGGCAAGGTTTATCACAAAGAAATACAACAATGCTTGTCAAAACAGAGATATTCAGTAAATGGTAGCTATTATTTTGCTTTACTTAACAGTTATGATTAGGTCATTTATTTAACTTATGGACTGAATGAAGAGATGGAGAATAATTTGAGATAACTGGACAAGAATTAGAAGAAAATAATAAAGGTTGTTGAAGAGACTACAGAGATTTGCCAGAGAAATCTAAGGGAGTATTAAGTGATAACGGGGAAAAAATTTCCAATGAAAACAAAGTGGGACAGTTTGTATATGATTCCCAAGAGGCGAAAATATGTCCACAGTTTTTCCATGTTCACCTATAGGTAACACTTTAGGCAGTTTTATTCTAAAATGCATCTAGAGCAGACAAATAGCCACTTCTGAAGGTGAAAATGGGGAGGGGAAGGGAGTTAGAGTGTTGGGACAGGGCATATAACCAACCCCATGCATCACACATAGGTTTATGATCTATTTAAAATAAAAGTTGGTCTGCCAACTACGACTGCCTAAGGTTATAAAACTTAAGTTACTATTAAATACATACACTTGTAAATTCCCTGTTATATAGTTTTAGTTCTAATAAACTAATTTTATTACATTTTTAAGATTCTCCTTATGGAGTCTCTGTTGCAGCTACTCAGCTTTGCTGCTGTAGTCTAAACCACCCCAGATAATATATAAATGAATGCACATGGCTATGTTTCAATAAAACTTTATTTATAGACATTGAAATTTGAATTTCATATAACTTTTGTGTGCCATGGAATATTTGTCTTTTGATTTTTTTTCTCCGTTCATTTAAAAAATACAAAAACCACTCTTAGCGTACAGTCTATACAAAAATAGGCAGCAGAACAGATCAGACCCACAGGTCTTCGCTTGCCAACCTTGGTCTAGGAACAGAGTTTGAAGTGTAGTAGGTCTGTAGATAAGAAGCTCTGAAACCAGTATAGCTCTTCAGGGTGTCATCCCAAAATTGGGAGTGGGCAGGGAATTCTCCAAGGCCCCTGCCCTTGGTAAACACTGAGCATCAAAAGCTAGCAGAACCCATCCTCTTCTCTGGATTTGCCAATGCTGATGCCTCAGGGCAAAAGTCGGTCAAGTACAGACTCACTTTTCTAGACTCCAGTCTTCTTCTGGATCTCTGCCCAGTAACTCCTTACTGCCTTGGCCATTTGATGCTTTTAAAAAGTTTTTGGGCCAGGCATGGTGGCTCATGCCTGTAATCCTAGCACTCTGGGAGGCTAAGGCTGGAGGATCCCTTGAGGTCAGGAGATTGAGACCAGCCTGAGCAAGAGTAAGGCCCTGTCTTTACTAAAAACAGAAAAAATTAGCTGGGCAACTAAAAATAGAAACAAAATATCAGTCAGGCATGGTGATGAGCACCAGTAGTCCCAGCTACTCAGGAGGTTGAGGCAGGAGGATCGCTTTGTTGCCCTCTAGCTGGGCAACAAAGTGAGACTCTGTCTCAAAAAAAAAAAAAAAGTTTTTGTTTTTTCAGCCAGGTTCTTAAATTGTCTTTGGCAAGAGTGTTTGTCTAAATTACTTATTCTGCCAATACTGGAAACCAAAAGTGTTCCATATGTTTTAAGTTTAGCTAGTTTTTGTTTTTTTTCAGGTGTCTGAATGCAGGGAGGAGACAAATGGAGTTGAGCAAGAGAGAGGGCTGAGAAGTATAAAGTTTTAAAAGTATTTGTCATTGCCCATGAAAGAAGATAGCATAAAGTTAAATATAATAAATGTTTCTAACTCATGTTTTATCTAATTGATTTTTGTCTTTCTCTTTCAAACATTTTATAAGAACAAGTATATAAATGGCAAGACTCATTTTAACCAATTATTACTGAAGACATATATGAAACATTAATAATAAAGTAGCAATTTTCCAATGAGAAAATTCACATAATGATTAATTTTTTTGGAAGTCAGGAGCATCTATAAGGAGACTCTTTTTTTTTTTTTTTTTTTTGAGACAGAGTCTTGCTCTGTTGCCCAGGCTAGAGTGCCAAGGCATCAGCCTAGCTCACAGCAACATCAAACTCCTAGGCTCAAGCAATCTTCCTCCAACAGCCTCCTGAGTAGCTGGGACTACAACCATGCACCACTCCACGCAGCTAATTTTTTCTGTTTTTAGTAGAGACAGGGTCTCGCTCTTGTTCAGACTGGTCTCGAACTCCTGAGCTCAAGAGATCCTCTTGCCTTGGCCTCCCAGAGTGCTAGGATTACAGGTGTGAGCCACTGTGCCTGGGCTACATATACAATCTTATTTCCTACCTCATAGCTGGTATTATCCCCAGTTTATCAAAGTGAGAAGCAAGGCTTAGTAAGATTAAATTGCTTTTCCAAGCTGGTAAATGATGATGCTGGGATGTGAACCCTCATCTGTGTTCTGCCAATGCCACTCACTACCACCACTGAGTAGGTGATCACATTGACATTTATCAGCAACACCTTAGAACAAGTTACACTGTAGGCTGAAGTGTCAAGAAGAGAGTACTGAACACATGCTTTTCACCTCCTACTACTCTCACACTCCCTGTTTCTATTGCTGTGGTTCTTGCTCCTCAGTCACAGTTTATGCTACTTCATGGCCTCCCAGAGGCTTTTCCTAAGTCAGCCCACAAAGCAAGGCATCATCATTATTGCATGGGGTTAAAACAAGTTCCCATTTCCTTACTCCTGATAATGAAATATCAAATGGCTTATGCTCTCTGCAAAGCTTTTCAATCAGTAGAGGGGAGGCAGGAGAACACTAATCTATGAAGTAGTATAAGGACTGAAATAACCTTGCTCTCCCATTAGACCATAAAGGAGGAATTTTTGTCTGTTCTCTCTTGAATCCACAGCTCCTAGCAGTAGTGCCTGGCAAGTAGTAAGAGCTCAAGAAATATCTGTTGAATGAATGAATGAATACACGTTCCCTCAAAAAGTGTTTTTTGGCCGGGCGCGGTGGCTCACGCCTGTAATCCTAGCACTTGGGAGGCCGAGGCGGGCGGATAGTTTGAGCTCAGGAGTTCGAGACCAGCCTGAGCAAGAGCGAGACCCCGTCTCTACTAAAAATAGAAAGAAATTATCTGGCCAACTAAAAATATATAGAAAAAAATTAGCCGGGCATGGTGGCACATGCCTGTAGTCCCAGATACTCAGGAGGCTGAGGCAGGAGGATCGCTTGAGCCCAGGAGTTTGAGGTTGCTGTGAGCTAGGCTGACGCCACGGCACTCACTCTAGCCCGGGCAACAAAGCGAGACTCTGTCTCAAAAAAAAAAAAAAAAAAAGTGTTTTTTACTAGAAGCACAAAAAAATAGTTAAAACTTGGAATGTAGGAAAGGCAGAAACTGAAGATAAAATTATTAAGTTCCTGCCGTGAACTTATCTTCCCAAGACTCTCAAAATTTCTGTACAGACAAGGAGCCCATATACTACCCTTCTACCCTATCTTCTTAACATTTCTGCCTAAGCACCAATATATGATATAGGGTCTCTAATAGTTACTTTTAATATTAGTATAAATATAGTTCATGCTGAAATAATTTCATTCTCTATAATAGTCTGTGATAGTTAGAGATAAACAACACAAGTCAAACTTGCTTCATTTCTATCATACTGTAAGATTTCAAAATACAGCTAAGCTTCCAATATAAGACCTACCAATTCCACCTTACTAGTGTCATTTACCATGAAGTTAATCTCTTCATACACAGGACTACACAGACGCAACTTAACACTAACACAGAGCTTTAGAATTTATTAAAAACTTTCCCATGAAGTATTTCATATCAAAACTCTGCTGTAGGCCGGGCGCGGTGGCTCACGCCTGTAATCCTAGCACTCTGGGAGGCCGAGGCGGGTGGATCGCTCAAGGTCAGGAGTTCGAGACCAGCCTGAGCAATGAGCGAGACCCCGTCTCTACAAAAAAATAGAAAGAAATTAGCTGGCTAACTAAAATATATATAGAAAAAATTAGCCGGGCATGGTGGCGCATGCCTGTAGTCCCAGCTACTCAGGAGGCTGAGGCAGTAGAATCGCTTAAGCCCAGGAGTTTGAGGTTGCTGTGAGCTAGGCTGACGCCACGGCACTCACTGTAGCCCGGGCAACAGAGTGAGACTCTGTCTCAAAAAAAAAAAAAAAAAAAACAAAACTCTGCTGTAAGGTAGATATTTCTGTTTACTCAATTTACTGATAAAATTGAGTCTCAGACAGATTAAATAACTTGCCTAAAGTTATACCAGGTTCATACTCAGTGCAGGCAGGATACAAGCTTAACATTGACCAAAAGTTCTGTTTGCCCACCTATTTGTTCATCTGTAAATTTATAAGCTACTAGCTAGCAGGTTCTGTCTAAACCACCTAATACATTACCAAGGACAGATCAATATTTTAATGCTTCTTGATGGTAATAACGATAACATTAAGGCAGTTAGCCATTGCTACGAACCACACTTTTAAAAGTATTGTTCCACTATGGCCTTCTTTTATTTTCTGCTGATAAATCAACAAGCAAAATCCCCTCACATTAGACTCTAAAGCCTGCCACAATAGAAAATGAGGACAATGAAAGTAGAGGCAAAAAAACAATCCATTACTAGAAAGTTCTATTGCCGAGACTGTCCAAAACAATTCATGATTCATAAAAGCAAAAAGTAAGATTTACCTTTAACTTAAGAGATTCTCCAAGTAATGTTCCCTTATAATCTGTTGTATAGGTCCAATCATATGGTTTAATAACCTCTTTGGAGTGTTCACCCTCCGTCCTCAAATATCAAAATGAGAAGGATCAGATTCAGTGATGTAGAATATAGATTATCTGTATTCATATACCATATCAAATTACATTCTACAAATAATATAAAATATCCTACAAATACATGCACTTGTCAAAATGCACTATTACATGATTTTTCTTACAGTTTTCTGCACATTTATTGTTATTTAATTTGTCATGTGCTGATGTAGCCTTTCCAATTAGTCTGTACACTGCCTGAGGACATGTATAAGTTTAAAGGCTTATAATTCTTTGTATAAGATACCTAGTACATAATAGGCACAAAGTAAATAATTGCTGATTTGATTATCAAAGAAAATAAATTTTTTTTCCTAATTTCAATGCTCCTCAAATATTCAATGCAAGTCATAAATAAACATTTTCTTAAAAAAACAGGAACATTAAGTACAATGTACTGTCTCTTCACCAAGGAACACTGAAGGCTTGAAAAAGTAAACCCTATATACCTCACCGCAACTGTAATTCAATTTAACTCAGCAAGTATTCAAGTAGTGGGTCCTTGAATTCTACAGTGATACAACTATACACTTTAATTGTAATACTAGCCCTTCATTCTAATAAAACACACATGTATCATTACTGAATATTTCTTTCAACTCTTCTTTTTGTTTAACCCATAACTGACTGGACTCTCACCTGCTTTCCTGCCATTCTTCAGCGCAGGCTACTTTAAGCATTCCTTGATAGTTGTTTACACATCTTAACGCATCTGTAGCATTGAACTCAATCCCAAAGCCAGAGCCATGTTGGATTCTTAAAACATTGTCTCCAAACATCATTTCAGGGAGAGATGGCATATGCAATTCATCGGCTAACCTATAGATAATTAAAAGTCAGGTGAGGTTATTTTATATCATTGTTTGCACTTTTTTTTTTTTTTTTTTTGAGACAGAGTCTCACTTTGTTGCCTGGGCTAGAGTACCATGGCGTCAGCCTAGCTCACAACACCCTCAAACTCCTGGGCTCAAGTGATCCTCCTGCCTCAGCCTACTGGGTAGCCAGGACTACAGGCACAAACCACCAAGCCTGGCTAATTTTTTCTATTTTTAGATATTTGGCTAATTTCTTTCTATTTTTAGTAGAGACGGGGGTCTCACTCTTGCTCAGGCTAGTCTCGAACTCCTGAGCTCAAGTGATCCACCCACCTCGGCCTCTCTGAGTGCTAGGATTACAGGCGTGAGCCACTGCGCCCGGCCAACTGTTGGCACTTTTGTTTCCTTTTCATCCCCAAAGAATTCTTTCTATTAATACATTACTGAATGAGTCAAGTAACAAATAATAAACATATATTTGTAAAGTCTATATAATGCTTTCATCATCATATTTTTATGGCACTATACTAGGTAGTAGGCTAAATAACACAGATAAACAACTATACAAATATATACATTGTATAATATCAGCTTATATTACTATAACATATATCATAAATAATATATATACAGGTTGAGCATTATGCTAATCCAAAAATCTGAAATCTAAAATGCTCCAAAATCTGAAACTTTTTGAACATGGACATGACACTCAAAAGAAATGCTCAATGGGGCATTTTGGATTTCAGATTTTCAGATTAGGGAGGCTCAACCAATATGTATTTTGCAAATATTCCAAAATCTGAAAAAATCCAAAATCCAAAACACTTATGGTCCCACACACTTTGAATAAGGGATACTCAACCTGTATTATTATTATGATGATGATGATTATTATAATATAATAAGTGATATATGAAAAAACAAAGCAAGGTAATTAGGGGATGGGGGGTGCTATTTTAGGAAGGATAATCAGAAATCACTTCTAAGATAGTGAAATTTGAACCTCGAAAGGACCCTGTGTAAGTTAAGAAAGGCTCAGAGAGTTGAAGTGGCTAATCAAGATCACAGATCTAGAAAGTTTTAACACTAGGCTTTTTCCAATATACTAGACTGCCATATATATACACTGAGACTTCATTTGGCCAGCCTCATTAGAGAAAAACATTGTATCAGCCATACTAAAAAGCCAGAATCACAAATTCTCAATCCACAGATGTGTTTTGATTGGCCGGAACAATATATTTTTTAAATACTCAAAATAGTCACCAACAAACAGTATTGAGAGTTGTCAACAAAAATTGAATGATTTTTATATAATCCGGACTTCTGGTTTGTTTCTTTTTTTCTTTTTTTTCTTTTTCAGGACAAGGTCTTGCTCTGCCACCCTGGCTGAAGTGCAGTGGTGTGATCATAGCTCACAGCAACCTCAAACTCCTGTGCTCAAACAATCCTTCTGCCCTAGCCTCCTGAGTAGCTAGGACTACAGGTGCATGCCACCATGCCTGGCTAATTTTTAAAATTTTCTGTAGAGACGGGGTCTTGCTATGTTGACCAGGCTGGTCTTGAACTCCTTCCTGGCCTCAGCTTCCCAAAGTGCTGGGATTATAGGCATAAGCTGCTGCACCTGGCCCTTTCTTTCTTTTTTTTTTTTTTTTGGGTTAAAAAAAGTAGACCTGGTGCTCGCTTCGGCAGCACGTATACTAAAATTGGAACGATACAGAGAAGATTAGCATGGCCCCTGCACAAGGATGACATGCAAATTTGTGCAGCGTTCCATATAAAAAAAATTGAAAAAAAAAAAAAAAGGAGACCTGGCAACATTGAACCTGTATTGCCACATGGTACCAGTTGGCTAAAGTTGAGTAGAAGTTTCCCCCCTTTAAGTGGGGCGTGTACTCTCTAGTTCACTGGTCCCCTTGGCCCTTTAGAAAGCTGAGTTTATAATCCTTGTTACAAAGGTTTTTAAGTGGCAAGTAGTTACTTCTGAAAAAAGTAGCCACGTGTATAGGTTACCAGGCTTTATGACCCCATCACCTTGGCCGCAACCAGGACTTTCAGTTTAGAGATAAAAGTTCAGCATCCCAACCAAAGGCAATTATTTATCATCTGGCTGGAACCCCTGAATTTTAGCCTGAGAATTCTGCCTAATATAAGCATCCTGTATTGAATAATGATCAATTAAGTCACTCTGATTCTCTCTTTTAAGAAATCAGAGTGACAGTCAAATGAAGCACAGGCCAAGAGACATGGCATGAAACAGAAGCCACTGGGCAGACAGGAGGGCACAGTGAAGTGAAGTTGTTAAGTAACAGGAAGGGAAGAGGACAAGCAAAAGCAACGACTTGAGGAATAAAAGTACCAAGAAGAGTAAAGACTTCCATAGTTGTTGGGGCCACAAAAACTGCTCTCCAGTTTCTAAAATTATTCGTATGTTTAATCATGTCCTCACGTAGTATTTTTTTTTTTTTTTTTTGAGACAGAGTCTCACTTTGTGCCCCCTGGCTAGAGGACAGTGGTGTCATTCATTCATAGCTCACTGCAACCTCAAATTGCTGGGCTTATGCAATGCTCCTTCCTCAGCCTCCTAAGTAGCTGGGACTACCAGGCACACACCACTACCCCCAGCTAATTTTTCTACTTTTTCTAGAGACAGGGTCTCACTCTTGCTCAGGCTGGCCTCAAACTCCTGAGATCAGGCAGTCCTCCCACCTCGGCCTCCCAGAGTGCTGCTAGGATTACAGGTGTGAACCACTGCGCCTGGGCCCTTACATATTATTAAATTCCCATTACTTCAGGCAACCTTGGTCTCCATTCCTTGCAACCCAAAAGCATAACTAACTAACACAGCGATTTCACACAAGTATATTTTTGAGTTATTTTATGTACCAATTTTATTTTATTTTAGAAATTTTTCAAAATGTTTTTATAGACTTTCTGTGTTTTTTAAAAAAGGAATATGAAACTATTTCTTGATCAATGTTCACTGTTCACCAGTATTTACAATAAAGTAAACAACAATATACAGTTGGGTAACATTCTGATTACTACAAAGTTATTGGTTTTCCTGGCTTCTACTGAACCAGTAACCCAGATAATGAAAAGACTGAGTCTTCGTGGAGAAAATGAGTTAGGTAAAGAAAAACATGCAGGTCAATAGCTTAGATTTAAAACATTTATTCACCCATTTATGCCAGCAGGTTCTAAACTGCCCAACACCTCTAACCATCTGATTAAGTTTCTATCAGTGAAGTCTTAGACATCCCATAAATCATAACCTTTTAGCCAATATAGCATAGGGATTTCAACTCTTTGTAAAGGAACGGCTCACTAGAGGATTCTTTAAAAGTCCATTTAACTAAGTCTTGCTTGGCTAACTAAAACACACCAAGATTTGTCTAGTTTCCTCATCTGGGTGGAGAAGTTGTTGGTAGTGATAAAATTTTTCCTTTCAGGAATTTTGCAAATAAACTGTTACATTTATATGACTATAGATATAGATTCTGATACAGCTGCCTTTAAATGATCCAAGTTAAATTGCTGACTTTTCTGTGTTCTTAAACAGATAATAAAAAATGTTATTTTACTTTTCTTGATGATCAGAGATCATCAAGTTTAATAATCACATAAGACAATATCCTCAAGTTCAACTGAGTGTACACGCCTCTAGCTGCTCCAGCATGCACGTATCTGTCCCTGAAGCACACCATCCCTTTTCATTTGATTTCTAGTCTATTATAGGCTGGAAAACCAAACAAGTACACTTCTCAAAATTGCATAATGAAAAAAAAAGAGAGAACATGAAAAATAACAATTCATTTATTAGGGCAAAGAGACTATAGGGAACTTTTTCTTCCTTACATTTCCAATATGGTTATAATTAAAAGGTACAATAGAGTCAAAAGTTTAAATATGCACTGAGAGAAGTTCTAAGGGATGCACAGGATTTCAGTGTAAGTTTTTATGACGGCCATTTTGGCAGATCAGAAGGCTTTCTTTTCCTTTTTCTTCTGGATTTTTCAACAGCTATATTACAAAGCTATAATTGTTAGGTAAGGTAAAATAATACTATATTAAAGAATATATTCTTACATAAAGCCAAAAAAGGATCCATGCATATATCCCAAGTCCACAATCATGCTCTTTCCAATTGCTTTAAAACTATTTCCAATTAGATATACTAAACAGGTCTGTGTGTGTGTGTGAGTGTGTGTGTATAAAACAAACAAGTAAAAAAACCCTGCATGACCAAATTAAACAATTTAGGTTTTAGATGGAAAAAACAGTGGTTCTTATTGGAAACATCCATCTCATTCATCAAAGGCCAATAACTTTCAAAATAAAGATGGTTTTAATTCCATTATGACCGCCTAGGAAATGACTTCACACTCTCAGTGCTATGTCTCCATAAGTGCCATATTTCTGGTGAACTTTTTGTTCTTACATGACAATTATTAATATTAATACATTAATATTAGCTATGAAGACAAGATAGCAATTAAACAATTAAAGATATTATCACTTGTAGGAAAAAAATTTTTCCAGTTAAATTCTCTACTTGTTATAAGTCTGAAAAGGTGGTGATGAAAAAAGCAGAAGCCCCTGGCACTGGTGAGGATAACCAGTACTTGCTTATGTGGATTTCAAGAAGGATTATGCCAATTTACATTCCATCCTCCGGCAACAATCAAGCAAAAATACCAGGAATTTAATCAAATGTATACTCTTTGACTCAAAATACCAGCTTTGTGGCCTGGCATAGTGGCTCATGCCTGTAATCCCAACACTTTGGGAGGCTGAGACAGGAAGACCACTTGAGGCCAGGGGTTCGAGATCAGCCTGGGAAACATAGCAAGACTCCATCTCTATAAAAAATAAAATAAAATAATATAAAATGAAATATTAGCTTTGGGATATCTATGCTAAAGAAATAATCCTCAATACAGAAAAAAACTATACATATTAATAGTTATAAACAACCTTATTTATAATAGTGAAAAAAATACTCTGTCCAATTATAAAGAAATAAATGATTATATAAACTAGAGTATATCCATATGATGAAATATATGGAACCATTAAAAATATTTAAAGAGAGACTATAATAATGTAGAAAATGCTTTTAATAATAGTAATGAAAAACACTGGGCATGCATTGAATATTTATTACATCTGTTATTACATCTGTGTGTATTTATGTGTGCACAATCAGTAATATCTTTTTAGTTGCACATCTTTAGGATGATACCTAATAATGTTAACTTTTTATCATAAATTTAAGTAAAATTTATTCTTTGTTATTAGGAGGCAGAAAATGTTAATATAATATGTGATTCTATGGGTTTTACCCAATATATCAGGAAAAATCTGGTAGTCCTACAAAATATTCCAATTATATATGTAAAAGGTGAAAGATTTATATGATCTGAAGAGGAACCAGAGTATCCAGTTATAAATGTAAAAGAATCACTGTTCCTAACTTAAATTGCTTCAGATGTTCTAAATTCAGAGTATCTTAAACACAGGCCAGCCAACTGTGGTGGCTCATGCTTGTATTCCCAGCACTTTGGGAAGCTGAGGCAGGAGGATCACTTGAAACCAGGAGTTCAAGACCAGCATGGGCAACATAGTGAGACCCCCCATCTCTACAAAAAAATCAGAAAAATTAGCCGGGCATGGTGGCTCGCACTTGTAGTCCTAAGATACTCAGGAGGCTGAGGCAAGAGGATTGCTCGAGCCCTGGAGTTTGAGGCTGCAGTGAGTTATGATTGTGCCACTGCACTCCAGCCTGGGCAACAGAGCAAGACCCTGTCTCAAAAAATAATAATAATTAAACATAAAAACTTAAATTAAAAAAATTTATAAACACAGGCCAAAATGTCCCATTTCTAATGTCAAGCTTCACTCTTAATAAATAGGTAGAACCAGTTATAAGGGCAAGAAGAGAGGAAGCCTCTATAAGGGTGAGAAGAAAGGCAGCTTCCTTAACCCAATATTTTACCTAATTAATTTATTAAGTACCCTAGAGGTTTTTATACCCTACAACAATGCAACACGGAATATTTTAGGATGGGTAAGGGTATGCCTTCTTTTTGTCATATGAAAAAAGGACTAAGTATACTCAGGTAGACCTATTTTAGAAATAATACATAAGGAGATTATAGATCTGAAATTTGATTCCCTTAAAACTGTCCATGTATACAGCATCTCTTTGAGAGTCTGAAAGTAAATTATATGGGTACCCCAATTTGAAGCTGACTGTTTCATATACAGTATAATTATATTGAGAGGAAAAACTCAAAAGAGTAATTCAATCTGTGGTGAGATGAAGGGAATTTTTTTTCCCTTTCTTTTCTGTATTTTCCTAATTTTTTTCAATGAATCTCCAAGAATGTTACAATTCCCTTATTTATGACTCTTCCCTGGTCACTCCTTCTGCCTGAATCTTAAATTAATGCAAGTGCTCCCTAGCATTTTAGCTCATGATCTTGTCTTCTGGATGACTTCTAGATAATCTTAATTCATTCCCAAGGCTCCCGGTACCAATTATAAGCTAATGATTCCCAAACCTAAACCCACACATGTCATCTTTTTGGAGCTCCAAGATAAATACATCCAAATGCCTACTGAACATCTCTGCTTTATGACCCACACCCACCTCACATTTCAACAAACTAAATTCATCCTCTATCCAATGCCTGGCCCCCAATCTCTTCTTCCTCCTGTGCTGCTCACCTTGTTCAACGGCAATGCTATTCATGCAACAGCCCAAGCCAGAAATCTTGCCATCAGTATAGATTCTTCCTTTTTTATTTCTCCTCTTATCAATTGTCCATCAAACCCAGGGACTTAAGCTTCCAAAACCTTTCTTCTCCTCTCTCTCCTACTAACTGGTCTCCTTCCCAGCCCTGCAGCCCTCCAATCCCAACACCCCCTGCCCCCCCCCCACACACACATCACCTCCAAAGAAGTCTTTCAGAGTGTGCATGTGATAATGTAGCTCCTTTGGATAAAATTACAATCAGTGTTTGTCAGGTAACATTCAAAACTTCCTAGCCTGGCATAAAAATTCCCTCAGGATCTCGACTCCCTTGGGGCCTACCTCTCATTCCTCACTACTCCCCTCTGGTATCTCACGCCCCGGTCACACAGAAACAGTTCTTCAAACACATCACAGCTCTCACTGTCCCTGACCTGCCGGGGCTACACGCGTCCCTAACTCCCAACCCCCCCTCCCCCCCCGGAACTTTGTCAAGATTCGGTTCAAGCATCCCAATGTCCCAGATGCTTTGTCCCTCTAAAAGATCTCAAATCACTCCGTGTATACATCGTCGTCATAAAGTTATTCACAATGTAATATAATTGCCTATCTGTCCCTCTGATGAAACTGGGAATTATTTGAGGCTCTGGCTGTCTTTCAATGTTTCATATTTCAAGTGTCTGGAACAGCACCTTACATACTAAAAACTAAACATATATATCGTACCCGTCATTAACCCAAGAAAACAGGTCACAGCTACTCAGAAAGAAAGGCGGCGCCGGCTGGGGCAGGAAGAGACGTTTGGGTAGGGCAAAGTCCATCAAAACAGTCACCGAGTGACAGTTTCGCGAAGGCAGCGCCTTGCGAGCTCCAACCAATGGTCTGGAGGTGAGGGCAGGGCAGTGATTATTTACCGAAGTTGTCAATCAAAGGTCCAGTCCTGAGGGACCGAGATTCAGCCCCAGGGGAAAGCAGAGGGGCTGCACCGAGTTCGCCCTGCCTCCCGCGTTGGCCTCCCGCCTTAGCCCAACGACCGGCCCACGCCCGCACCCCGTGCCCCGGAGCCTCACTTCTCGACATCCGCTGATTTCATGATGTGGGTCTTGGATGCCGTCAGCTTCCAGGGACCGAAGGAGAAGTCCTGGTGGCTGCTCTGGAAGCCGTGGATCATCATGGCTGAGGCGAGGCCCACGGCGGCCACACGGAACGGGCTGGAGCAGTGGCAGCGGAGGCGGCGACAACGGCGGCGGCGGCGGACACCGCTTCCTCCGCCTCCCTCCGGCCCAGCCCCCGCGGCTTCCGAGCCGTTACCATGCCCGGCCCCGCCCCCTGGCGGCCGACCCGGACGCAGGCCCCCCCTCTTCCGCCTTCTTCTCCGCCCTCTGCTTTTTGCTTCCGGGACCAGTTGCGAGCGTTCCTTGACCTACGTCATACGTACGACGCTCCGGAAAAGAGGATTGGGGAGGGAAGGCGTGGGGCCCCGGCCGCAGAGGGTGTGGCCCAGGGCGCGTCGCCCTGCCGAACTCGTTGGGTGACGACGTCTGGGTGGGCGTGGGGGTTTACGGAATGTCAGGGACTGGGAAGGCGACTCTGACATGACCCTTACGAACCTCTGAAAGCAGTACAGTTACCTCGTGTGTTAGTGAATTGTTGTCGAGAGGAAATGCCCAACGTTTTTGTGTTGAGGCCAAAAAAAAGTAATCCCTTAGGAAGTCCATAATCAAGATTTAGAAGTGGCCTTCTAGCCACGATTGACTAGGACAGACTCCTATCAAAAATTCATCCTATAGGCCGGGCGCGGTGGCTCACGCCTGTAATCCTAGCACTCTGGGAGGCCGAGGCGGGAGGATCGCTCGAGGTCAGGAGTTCGAGATCAGCCTAAGCAAGAGTGAGAGCCCGTCTCTACTAAAAAATAGAAATGATCTGGACAACTAAAAATATATAGAAAAAATTAGCCGGGCATGGTGGCGCATGCCTGTAGTCCCAGCTACTTGGGAGGCTGAGGCAGGAGGATCGCTTAAGCCCAGGAGTTTGAGGTTGCTGTGAGCTAGGCTGATGCCACGGCACTCTAGCCAGGGCAAAAGAGCGAGACTCTGTCTCAAAAAAAAACCAAAAACAAACAAACAAAAAATTTCATCCTATAGATATTTCAAGACTTTCCATGGTCTAGTTGCTACTGAGGCACCCAGCATAGTGTGGGGGCTAACTCTACTTTTGTAACGCTATTGTGTGCATCCTTGGGCAAACCACTTAGCTAATGATTTTAGATTTCAGTTTCCTCAGAAGTAGATGGTTTGGAGGTAGGGCATCTCCCAAATCTGTCTTTCTGGCCTTAATTCCAACATTCTCTCTCATCTCTTACCACTTGCACTCAGCCCTACCTCTGAACCCTTACACTTGCTGTTCTATCTACCTGAATACTATCCTGTGTCAGACTCACTGGAAACCTTTTAAAAATACAGATTCTGCAGATCTTGTGCCTTGCACTGGTCTGGAATAATCTGGCTTGCGCTGATACATCTCCTTCAAAAGGCTTTTCCCAAACCCTGGAACTGGAGTTTAATCACTTCATCCTGTGAACCAACATGCTAATTAAGTCGGCTTTACTTATTCCAGTTATCACTGTCCATTCATCCAAATGCACGTCAAAAACTGAGCACCTGCTATTTACTATGTTTGTATTTTTATTACCCTGTCTTATAACAGAAATTGACAATGGAAATTGAGACATGATTTTAGTGATACAAGACAGAGCTCCTTGCCCCTTAAAATGTGTGTTTCCATCTGTCCAATTTCAACTAAAATCTCAATTGCTTCTAGATAGGGTAACAGGCCACTGTCATGTTATTATATAATTTTCTATGAGGTGGCCTTGATAAAGAAGTGCCAGGCCACCCCATCCAGAACTGAGGACTCAGTGTTTTACTTACCTACCCTCTCAAACATTTGACTCTTTCCAAAATTTTCCTAGACAAGATATGACGAAGATTTCCTCTAATAGGATATTTTTATATAAATTTAAAATCTAACAATTAAATTGTTAGGCTTAAAGAATTCACCCTCCCTAAACTTCCATCCAAACCTCCTATAAAACCCACCAGTCTCCCCTTCCTAGGGGTGTTAGGCACAGTAGCCTTTGCCAGACCCCTAGGGAGATAAAAGAATGAAATGCAAGAGGGGAACTTACTTTCCCTATCTTTCCAGGTTGTTTGAAAAGAATTTATTACAGCAGCTGTTCTGGCCCAGTTGCTCACTCCCCCCCAAAAAACTCCACTATAAAACCCAAGGCACTCTCCTTTTCTCTCATGGATGCCTTTTTCAGCCTCCACCCATCTGCCCCCAGATGCTCAAATAAACAGCATTTTGCTACACATGAAGCTTCGTGTGTCTCCCTCTTGGCTCTGGACCTAACAGAACCAGTTATCTCTGTGACCTCCAATCCAAAAATTTTATTTGGAGGACTTTAAGATGATAATTTTTGGAAGACACCAGAAATGAATCTCTACAGGTATACGATTTCAAGCACACATGTTAGAGAGATGTGTGGGTATTGGCAGGATATTTTCAATGCCATTCAAGCACCATAACACATAACTATCTGTTTTGTAAAGCTGATTCTTGGGATGGAGTAATACCTGGGACTTGATGGAGAGAAGGGATCCATTTTCAACCAAATTGGGAAAAAGATATTAAAGCCACCAGAACAAACCATCTGCTATGGAAGTTTGTCAAGATGCAGTGCTGAAAACAACCGACTAATCTGCTGATTATTAACCAGTTACTATAGAAATTTCTTTCTGCAATCAACAAACATTTTGGGGCACCTACTATAGTGCTAGAAACTCTTTTAGGTGCTAATGACACAGCAGTGAGTAGAACAGGCAAGATCCCTTTCACCTTGGAACATACACTATCATGGAGAAAATAGGTAACAAGTGAAACAAAATTTATAATTTCAGACATTGGTAGATTTTGTGCAGAACCTCAAGCAAATTAAGTGGAGAAGGTAAGAGTGTGGGGAGCAGGGAGCAGAATGGTATAGATGGAGTGATCAGAGGAGCCCTTTCTGTGGCAGTTACACTTGGGGACCTCCACGGGGCACATTTGGCAGGCTTCCAAATTAACTGCCTGGGGAAGGTTCTATGATTCTTGGCTTACATCCTATTCCTGGGTAAAGAATCTTATTGTGAGTCCCTCAAATCTTATCATTAGTTCCTCAAACTGTCGACATGCTGATTAATATGTAACCTACGGACATTGAAAAGGACACTGACTTGTTTCTGAATCATAAAGTTTACTGATTTGTTTCTGAATCATGAAGTTTAACTAATTGTCTCGCATATAAAACATTTTAGCCTGTATATTGTTACCTGTAGCCAAAGACTATGACCTTTGTATTGTACACTCCAGTGAAAAAAGGCAACTCCAATGTGAGGAGGAGTCCCCCTCCCGTCTCCTAAACCTTCTTATAAAAGCATTCCAACTTGTCAGACTTTGGACTTTGGAACATGTCCAACTTTGTTGTTGTGTCTTCCCAGGTGGATCCTCAAATTTGGCTTTCAAAACCTTCATCAAATTACTTCTGCCTGAACAGCCTCAATGTTGGTCAACACACTCAAGAAGAGACCTGCTGAGAAGGTTTGATAAGAAGGAGGATCCCTGAGAAAATCTGGAGGAAGAATATTCCAGGCAGAGATAGCATCAGGTATTCAGGCCCAGTAGAGGCAATGAATTTGTCACATTTTAGGAAGAGCAAAAAGACCAGTGTGTTTGGAGTGCAGGGGAATGGGAAAAGTTCAGAGAAGTTGGCAGAGACTTGGTTATGTAGGTATTATAAGCCATACCTTGTCATTTCTCAGCAATCTTATCAAATGAATGTACAACTTTTTGAAAAAAATTTCATTAAGCAGATGTTTACTACTTCTAAAAGGCCTGTGCCATTTATGAAGCTCTAATGATTAGAATGTTCTCCCTTAGGTTAAGCTAAAATGTGTTTCCTTGCTACTTATATTATTTAGACCTAGTTTTGCCCTCTGGAGCACCATGGAAAAAGCATGTTTCCCCTACCACAAGACTGTTCTTCTTTTTTTTTTAATGTAATTTTTTCATTTTCCTTCCCTATAACTTATATTACGTTTGTTTTTCATAGATTTAGAACTATGAGTTTTTTTAATTTTTTTTTATTTCAGCATATTACGGGGGTACAAATATTTAGGTTATGTATATTGCCCTTGGCCCACCCGAGTCAGAGCTTCAAGCGTGTCCATCCCCCAGACGGTGCACACTGCACCCATTAGGTGTGTATACGCCCATCCCCTCCTCCCCCCTCCCATCTGCCCGACACCTGATGAATGTTATTACTGTATGTGCACATAAGTGTTGCTCAGTTAATACCAATTTGATGGTGAGTATATGTGGTGCTTAAGACTGTTCTTATTTTAAAGCAACTTTCATGCCTTCCCTTGTCTTTTTTACTCATCCATTCACCTATAGATCTATTCCTCTGTCTATCCATCCATCCATCTGGCTATTTATTCAATGAATATTTAAAATATGAAGCACAGTATTTAGAGCAGGGCATTACAATGAATAATGTAAGTAAACTATGGTATTCTTCAACCTCAAGCACCTCGATTCAAGTCATCTGTGTAAGGTGCCAAGGATATGGAGATATGTAAGACATTGTCTATAATCTCAAGGAGCTTGCACTCAAGTGTAAGAAATGAAGTAAAGAAAGGCAAACAATACTCTATGACGTCTGAGCAATAAGATAGTGCGTATCCATGGATATGGTACGGAGGAGAAGAAATAATTAATTCTGTCTGTGGAGCTTAGGAATGAGTCACAAAGGAGCTGATCCCAGAGCAAAATGTTAAAAAAAATAAGATTTCACTAGGTGGAGACAGTTCACATCAAGGACAAGTAACAGATACATAGGTGTGAAAGCATAGAGCAGTATAGTATGAGTGTGAGAAGTGGAAGGTGTAGGGCACAAAGAGAGCTGGCAGCCTCTTGCTAGTTAGCTACCTCAGATAAGGTCATCCTACAGTCTTCAAGCAAGTCAGAAACAACTTCATCAGAGAGAGGAGGAAGGGCTGGGATTGCGGGGTCTGGTACGTGAAGTCCTCCAAATCTTAGTACTCCAGCTCTAAATTTCCCACTTTTAGCCTAATAAATGTCCTAAATTCATACAGGAGATCCATGAGCCTGCAAACTGAACCTATGTTGAAGTTCAGCAACCTGTAGGACCGTAAGTGCAGCTCATGTTCTGAAATGTAAGCCTTATGCTGTAAGAGGCCAGAGATACTTATAATAGGCAGTCATAGAAACTCATTAATTTTCTGGCTTACCATGCACTAAGCCAAGGATTTAAGATAAATATTCTATTTCTTTTTGTTTAGTTATTGCCCTGAAATTTTTAACATGCATACTTAACAAAATCTATTAATCTGTATTACTGCCTTCCTCTCAAACAACATAAGGACCTTACAATGTTTTAACTCTGACCACCTGAGCACCTCACTTTGTTACTTTCTTCTGATGTCTTAAGAAAATCCACTCTGTTTTTATCAGCTAACCAAATTGAGTTTTTAAAAAATTCCTCAAAAGGAATTGTGCTTATCCCAAAAACAAAACAGAGGAGCCAGCGGTTGGGAACCCTTGTTCTGTTCTGAAGTAGGCCGTGGAGAAGAAAACTCCTTAAGAACAGTGGACAGAGGCAGCAGATACGTGAGATGGCTGGTGGAGCCCTGGGAACAGAGGCCTCAGCACCCCTCAGTTTAGTGCTGATGAGAATATTAAGCACAAAAACATATTCCCTAAGGGAGTATCTTATTTGAGTTACTTTTGGTTAAAAGTAAGAGAAACCATCTTCAAACTAGCTTTAGCATAGTATTCTATTCTTAAAAAAAGAGAATGCATTAAGAATTTGTAATTATCTTGTGGCATGTGAAGAGATAGTGAACCACCAGGCCTCAGGAAGGACTCAGGACCTGGGAAACTTGGGGTAGGAAACTAGGTGTGAGCCTAGCTCACAGCAACCTCAAACTCCTGGGCTCAAGCAATCCTTCTGCCTCAGCCTCGCAAGTAGCTGGGACTATAGGCATGTGCCACCACGCCCGGCTAATTTTTTCTATATATTTTTAGTTGTCCAGCTAATTTCTTTCTATTTTTTAGTAGAGACGGGGTCTCGCTCTTGCTCAGGCTGGTTTCGAACTCCTGAGCTCAAATGATCCGCCCGCTTCGGCCTCCCAGAATTTTGGTGCTATTATTTGGCGTTAAAATTTAAATTACATAAATGTTGTAATGCTTTGTTGTGTGTGTATAATGCATGTACACATTGTCAGGATAGGTTTAAGGGTATGGCATATAACAGTGGCAAAGGAGCCGCTGGAACGTAGATAGCCCTATATCAGAATCATTTATAAAAGGAAACAGCTGCACTATATCATTGTTATAAAAATTAATGTTAACTATTGAAGTCACTCTGTTTGCTTTATGAAGAATTGGTATTGTTTTAGTATAAATGGGGGAGCATTCATTTGGGGACTCAGGAAAATATAAACACATAAAAGAACTTGATTCAAAGTGTTATTTTTGAAGTTGTGAGAAAATCACAAGATAATTTCTCCCAAGACATATTAGACTTGTAAAAATGACTTTCATAGCAATAGATTCTGGTAGATTTTTTTGTGTGTACTTTAATTGAGGTCACCAAAATGCTGAGCTGTAAAACTTCAGGAGATGAGCAAAATGTTACTAAGAGAATGATTGTGTGCTACTTTCTGAAGATAGAAATGAAGCAGGTGAACTAGGATTTCTAAGACAGCTAGCAGGGAAACATGAATTAAAACAAAACCAAACAAAACAATAATAGGAATTCATGATGTTTTTGTCCAGGGATGTTGTGTGGTCAAAATATTTTCTTTCTTTTTCCTGCTTATGTTGAGAAGGAAAAAAAGGATAAAAGAAACTGAGGCAATTTACATGCAGGGAACTTGAATGGGCAAACATAGCCTTTCTGAAATCATAGCTTAAGTTCAACCCTTGGTGATAGGAATGAGCTGGTAGAGGTAGGATGAGGGAAGACGAGGGCTGAGATCTAAGTGAATTCTCAGCTGGGATCAGGCCACTCTCTTGGTGAGCACAAGGAGGAGGCTGTGCGTGTAGGAATGGACCAGGGCCCTGGAAGCAGCGCCCCATCCCTGCAGCTTGGTTCCATGACTGATGTTAAAAAGAAAGAAAGGAAAGATCTCAAGGGGTTATTGCTATCATGGGGTAAGATCAATCAGAGCAAGCTGAGCAGAGAAGAAGAAAGGATTAGGCTTTGGCAAGTGGACTCTTCAACATTCACCTTGAAATGGGAAAAGTCTAAATAGGAGGAACTTAAGCAGATGAACACCAGGGATCTGGAGTTAGGCTGCTTAGGTTCACATCTTGGCTCCCCACTCACTAGTTGTGGTGTGACCTCTGCCAAGTCTCACTTTTCTCATTATTATTCCTAATAGTAGCAGACCTCATGGTATTGTTAGGAAGATTAAATGAGAAATATACATGCACTTAACACAGTGCCTTGCAAAGGTGCTCACTCAGTACACTATGCCTGGTGCTGTTGGTTCATTCATTTTTTTTTTTTTTTTAGACAGAGTCTTGTTCTGTTGCCTGGGCAAGTGCCATGGCATCAGCCTAGCTCACAGCAACCTCAAACTCCTGGGCTCAAGCGATCCTCCTGCCTCAGCCTCCCAAGTAGCTGGGACTACTGAGAAACAGTATCACCCTGAATGAACCAACATGCAGCCGGGCACAGTGGCTCACGCCTATAATCCTAGCACTCTGGGAGGCCGAAGCGGGTGGATCGTTTGAGCTCAGGAGTTCGAGATCAGCCTGAGCAAGAGTGAGACCCCCGTCTCTACTAAAAATAGAAAGAAATTATATGGACAGCTAAAAATATATATAGGAAATTAGCCAGGCATGGTGGCGCATGCCTGTAGTCCCAGCTACTGGGGAGGCTGAGGCAGGAGGATCGCTTGAGCCCAGGAGTTTGAGGTTGCTGTGAGCTAGGCTGATGCCACGGCACTCTAGCCCGGGCAACAGAGTGACACTCTGTCTCAAAAAAAAAAAAAAAAGCTAGTGCATTCAACAGAAAGAGAGAGCAGAAGAAGATACTTGGATAAAATAGGATATCCCTACAGGTTGGTGGCCTTTGAGGTCCTTAAGTACACCCTTTTGACTGACTCCAAATTTTATAGGACAAATCCTTTTATTAAAAGGGGTACAGCATAGAAAGATGAAGCTTTTCTTGCTTCCTTTGGTGCTTAAAAAAGAACAATCTTGAAATCAGAAGGCCACACGTTCTCCACCACCCCTGTATGGGATATGTGTGTGTGCGCGCGCGTGTGTGTGCGTGCGTGCGTGCGTGCATGCATGCACACGCATGTGTACTTTATTGGGTACATATTCTGTGCCAGACATGGTAAGTGTTTTACAACATGAGCTTATTTATTCTTAATATGCGTAAAATTTAACTCCTACTCTTCTCTTACATAAAAACATGCTATGATTGCAGATTCAGCTAACCATATCCAGGCGAGACACCTGGATGTTACTACCATGAGAACATGACCCAGGTGTCCTGCCAGCCTAGTAGCAGTTCAATCCTAATTGCAGCCAAGTGGGTACAAATAATGCAAGTAGCTCCTGAGGATGTCCTGCTAGGATGTTGGATGGACGGACTACCTCTGGACGTTGAATGAAGTCACCCAGGATGATGGCAGGCCTTAGGAAAGGAAGGCAGTGGCGGGCCAGGTGCCAGAGCATTCCATCAGGCCTGAAGATGGCAGGGAGGAGGAGAGGGACAGAGGGGTGGAGCTGCTAATGTGGGTCTCAAATAGCTTGGGGTTTTATATGGATACAGAAAAGCAATGGTCCTGAAGCATCACTGTGGGGTGAGGATACTGAAACCCCCCACCGGCTTGGAGGTGTTTGGGGTAGGAAAGAAGGAGCTGCCGGGCTCACAGGGGCTGTGAGGGAAGCAGAGTCTCTAGAGGAGAGGCAGGCTTCGTTCAGGTAGGAGTTGGAAGGGGCAGTCCATTAACTTAATTTCTGTAAGAATTTGTTTTTCATAGGATAAGGGCTCTGTAGGGCTGAGCAGATGTTCGGAAGGGAGGAGAACGGGGAGTTGGTGGGCGGTGGGGTGGGAAGGAAGCACAGAGCAGGATCAGGATGAGAGGAGCAAAGACCTGGGGACAGTCATTAAGACGACAGAGTGGAGGCCTGGTGTGATCTTAGGCATCAAGGTTTCAAGCAGTGCTTGGGCATAACACTACCTTGCTGGGGCCACCCAGGTAGAGTGGAAGGACCAGCGGACCGGCAGCCCATAGCTTTCTCTGTGGGTGCCATGAGCCTGGGGGCAGGTCCTAAGTGGCTGAAGCTTGCTCTATGGTTGCTGCAGCCCTACAGGGCAGGCAGAGGCCCCCTGAGAGTAGAGGAATCAACGGTGAACATTGACGCTATTGTGGGAACAAGTCCTAGTGGCAGAGGTTTTGTCAATAAGCATTGCATTCCCGATATTGGTAAGTGCCTCCACCCGACGCCATTCAGTCACCCAGACAGACTCCCTCAGAAGTCCAACCGCAGGCGAGCAGAGATGCTCCCATTCCTAGGGGGAACACAGCATGAAAAGAGGGGAAGGGACAATTCAGGCCAAAGATCCAGCCACAGGAGGGAGACAGTCACAGATCTGAGGACCAAGAGCAGGGCTCTAGATCAACAGAAGTAAGGAAAGGGAGGCAGAACCCCACCCATGGAAAATCACCAAGCCAGGAAAGGAATGGCATCAAAGCATCAGACACAGGGAGGAAAGAGGGATCCTTCACTAAAGGCGGAGACTCAGTCAGGGGAAACAAGGGAGAAACTTAGACACTGAGCTGGATTGCTCTTATTGTATTCTTACCTGTATCCTTCCCAAGCCCCTCAGAGCTTGAGAAAACTTGGACGTGTCTCTGTTTCAAAGAGATCAGTGGAAACAAAGATCTCCATGAGTATCCCTATCCACAACTCCTTCATCCCCAAAATATTCACATCCAGTATATAGGGAGATGCTGGGTTCTGGGGGAGACGGAGGGAGGGACTAGAAGACAGTGAGAGAACTCAGATTTGGGGGAATTCAAAGAGGAAATGGGACACAATAGGGATGAGAATGTGAATATTTCATCAGGGTTAAGGGGTAGGGAAAGAGGATGTAGAATACATAGGATTTGAGAAGCTGGGAGAAGAGCAGAAGTTGATTGCATCTAAATTTATTTATTTTTTGGGGGGAGACAGAGTCTCGCTCATTTGCCCTGGCTAGAGTGCCATGGTGTCAGCCTAGCTCACAGCAACCTCCAACTCCTGGGCTTAAGCAATCCTTCTGCCTCAGCTTCCCAAGTAGCTGGAACTACAGGCATGCACCACCATGCCCGGCTAATTTTTTCTATATATTTTTAGTTGTCTAGATAATTTCTTTCTATTTTTCAGTAGAGATGGGGTCTCGCTTTTGCTCAGGCTGGTCTTGAACTCCTGACCTCGAGCGATCCTCCTGCCTCGGCCTCCCAGAGTGCTAGGATTACAGGCGTGAGCTGCCGCACCCGGCCTTAAATTTATTTTTAAAAATGAAAACATATTGCCTACTCTCACTTGTGGCATGACTTGGAAATAAGACTAACTCATTAGTAAAGGAGAAATAGAAGCCAGCTATTGCAAACGCTCAGAGGATTTCAGAGAAATATATTAGCTGTAGTAAGTTACAGAACAAATAAAGAGGCCCAAATTATATTATATTGGACTTTATTATTACATCAACATGAAAACAATTGTCTTCTCCAGAACTGAAGCTAATTGATTTCTGCATAACCATAATTTTGTTTAATAAGTATTTCCTAATAAAGGCACAATTAAGAAATCAACTCTATTGCAATATCATATTAGGTTTCCTAATCTCTTTTCTATTAACTAACCCCCTAAGAAATAGCTTTCTTTTTTTTTTTATCCTGAAAAGCACATGTGGTGTTAAACCATCTGGGAATTTTAGTGGTTCCTCCCTAAATAAATGGTAGGGTGTTTAAAACCAAGGGTGGTTACTTAAGCTTGGCCATAAACTAGGCTTGTCAAAAAGTGACTGAGTGTATAAGCCTGTTTTCTCCCTAAACACTAATAAAATCTTTGAGGGCTAGCTGAGGTTGACTTCAAGGGAAGTTATGTAAAAACAAACTGTGTGGTGTAATGTGAAAAACACACAATTTGGAGTCAATAGATCTGTTAGTTTCCTGGATATGTTACATCCTGACTGTTTGACTTTAGATAATGTTTTTTCATCTCAGTTTCTGTAACATAATAGTAAAAGTAATAGTAACAACGATAGTCTAATATAACATTACCTGCCTTACCTTGCTTATAACGGTGAAGTCCCTTCATAAACCATTAAGTACAAGTATCAGTTATGATGATGTAATGGTTAAGTGTGTTCAAATATGCAGCTGTTTTCTGAGTAGGGAAGTCAATTATGAAGCAAATGTGGAAAAGATACAGGATAACATCACTTGACCCCTGACACAGCGCTCTAGAAATCCCCAATGATTTTACCTCTTGCTGTGCTAGAAATCCAGGAGTAACTCTGGAGTCAGCTCAGGTGACAGAGCAGGTAAAGAGTGGGGCCCGGGAAGTGAGCTTCATCTCAGAATCCCAGAGGTCCGTTTTGAAACAGACCATACTCCAATCCTCAATCAGCATCTTGCAAAGATTGTACTATTCTGTGTGTTCCAACATGTATGAGCTTCATTTGTGCTGGACTGGGGATGGAGATGGGAGATATTGATCGTAGCCCCCAGGAACAGCCACTTTAGAGTTAATTACAGTACAGAAGGGGGGACTTAGAGATGTAAGCAAGGGGAAGGAGGAAATAGTTTGACTAAAGGCAAACTCATCCAAGAGAGCATCCACTATGTATCTTCTGCATTCCAGGCACTGCTCTAGATAATACTGAGATAAAATGCATCACTTCTGACCTTAGGAATGGGTCCTTGGGAAAGGAGACATCTGCATATAAAAAGACATGGAGACAATCTGTTTATGTGAGTTCCATGAAGGCAAAGACTGCCTCCTTTCCCTCACTGTACCTGCCACTCAGAGGGTGCTTCAGAAATGTCAGAAGTGTGAACAAGTAAGGAGCAAAGCAAATGCCTTGGTAGTTCAGAGGAAGCAACATTGCCTAGTGGTCAGGAAAGGAAGGAAATGGACAGTGCTTGTAGTTAGGACTTGAAGGACAAAGTGGGATTCAAATAGCAGAGGAAGAAAAGTTACTCCAAGTTCCAAAGCATCGTGTTCTGAGGCCGAGAGCTAGGAATGCCCAAGAGAATGAGAAGAGGGACAGTAACAATGGTCAGTTATAGACAGTCATAGACACTGTTACAGACACACGCCTTCAATCTTCACATGCAACGACTCCATGAGCTGTGTATTATTATTGCCCATTGCACAGATGAGGAAGCTGAGGCTGATAGATTCAATATCCTACTTCCCCAGTATCACATAATAACCAAGCGAATAATCAAAAGAAAAATGTAATAGGTATTTACAACCATGTAAGACATTCCTATGTATTTTCTTTAAGTCAAATTAAATCCAACTCAACCCCCTAGACAAGTAGAATAGTGACACCTCACCCCACCACTCTCCATCCCAACCCTTAGGATAATACGAAGGTCCTAGGGATCTAGATCTCATGCAGAGAAAAATGCTTGAGGAGGCTCAAGTGTTCACCACTGAGATGCCCACAGCTCTGTGGCCTGTGCCCAGCCTCCTGGGAGTTTCCATTGCTCCTCATACCCAGACTTCGGGAAGGGCAGGGCAAAGTCTCTGCCACTCATAGATCCCCCAATTCTCAGAAGCCTCTTACTTTGGAGAACTCTCATTGTCTCTGATTTTTCCTATCTCCCCCCTACCTCTGTTCATCACCAAACAATAAAATCTTTTTTTTTTTTTTTTTTTTTTTTGAGACAGAGTCTTGCTCTGTTGCCCAGGCTAGAGTGCCATGGCATCAGCTAGGTCACTGCAACCTCAAACTCCTGGGCTCAAGAGATCCTGCTGCCTCAGCCTTCTGAGTAGCTGGAACTACAGATGCAAGCCACGATGCCCAGCTAATTTTTCTATTTTTAGTAGAGATGGGATCTCGCTCTTACTCAGGATGGTCTCCAACTCTTGACCTCAAGCAATTCTCCCACCTCGACCTCCCAGAGTGCTAGGATTACAGGCGTGAGCCACCATGCCTGACCCAAACAATAAAATCTTGAAGCATAGGAGTGCAAAACCTTGGCTACCGTTTTGGAATAGGGGAGGGAAAAGACTGAAAGCACAACACAGATAGCTCTTTTTTTCTTTTAGGTAATTTCATAGCAGTAAATATAAAATAGAAATTAATACCACAATAAATTAATCTACCACAAAGAGTTAATATTTCTTAGGAGTCTGCTGCGTATCGGGAGCTATACTTAAGCCAGGGGCTATACTTCACCCAGGAGGTAGGTATAATTACTATCCTAATTTTATAGTTGAAGAATCCAGAGCTTAGAGAGGTCAAATATCTTACTTAAGACCACAAGTGATAGAATCAAAATTCAAGCTCAAGAGGATCTGGCTGGAAAGTCTAAGTTCTTTTTACTACACCATATAAGGGAAGCAATCTCCCCTCACTAGAATCCAGAGCAGCGGTTTCTTTTTTTCCTTTCTCTTAAAACAAAAGCAAAAACTGAAAAACTTACATAATTATAATACAAGTTTTTTTTTTTTTGAGACAGAGTCTTGCTTTGTTGCCCGGGCTAGAGTGAGTGCT
>CM052444.1:3334875-3347820 GCA_028533085.1 Varecia variegata | reverse complement strand
CTCAGCCTCCCGAGTAGCTGGGACTACAGGCATGCGCCACCATGCCCGGCTAATTTTTTCTATATATATTTTAGTTGGCCAGATAATTTCTTTCTATTTTTAGTAGAGACGGGGTCTCGCTCTTGCTCAGGCTGGTCTCGAACTCCTGACCTTGAGCGATCCACCCGCCTCGGCCTCCCAGAGTGCTAGGATTACAGGCCTGAGCCACCACACCCAGCCACAAGTTTTGTATTAAATAACAAACCCAAGAAGAAATTTACTCTTGGTTTCATAAAAAATCAATTCAATTTTCATTTGTCTTTGTCACCTTCTAGAACTTTGCATTTGCATACTTAACTTTTACATATTTACCACAATATCTTAGGTGAAGTTTATAGTCAACATTTTAAATTGCCATTATATTACATTATGTTAGTCTAATTGTTTTAATATACTCTATATTTTATACATCATATGTAAATATTAATATATTATATTTATAAATTTTTATTTCATATACACACATCAATATATTTCCATAGCCCAGGTGCAGTGGCTTATACCTGTAATCCTAGCACTTTGGAAGGCCAAGGCAGGAGGATCACTTGAGGCCAGGAGTTTGAGGATTCAGTGAGCTATGATCGTGCCACTGCATTCCAGCCTAGGCAACAGAGTGGGACTCTGTTTCAAAAAAATATATATATATGTACACACACATATATATTTCTATTGTCTTGTTACCTTTTCTCTTACAACATCTTTGCCTTCTTTCTGTGCCCACCCCTCCCCATAAAAAGAAACAATCAGAATCTGTTGTTTATTTTTCCATACGTTTGTCTATAGTCATACAATCATACAATAACAAAAGTATTGAGGGATTGGCCACTATTTGTTTTCTGTATTTCTTACAATATATAGTTTTATACACTTATATACTATTACAAAATACATTTTTTGAGCTATTGCTTTTCTTTGTTAACAATACAGATTGTGGGCCGGGCGTGGTGGCTCACGCCTGTAATCCTAGCACTCTGGGAGGCCGAGGAGGGAGGATCGCTTGAGGTCAGGAATTCGAGACCAGCCTGAGCAAGAGAGAGACCCCGTCTCTACTAAAAAATAGAAAGAAATTAGCCAGACAACTAAAAATATATAGAAAAAATTAGCTGGGCATGGTGGCGCATGCCTGTAGTCCCAGCTACTTGGGAGGCTGAGGCAGGAGGATCACTTGAGCTCAAGAGTTTGAGGTTGCTGTGAGCTAGGCTGACGCCACAGCACTCTAGCCCTGGGCAACAGAGTGAGACTCTGTCTCAAAAAAAAAGAAAAAAAAAAGCAGACCAAACAATACACATTGTGAAAATCTTTCCAGGTCAACTGATATCACTTTAACTCCTGCTTGTTTAATAATATAATCCATTATATGATAAGTCTACAGTTTATTCAATCTTTCCTCTATGGATAGGCATCTACTTTGTTTATACTTTTTGCCCCAATAGACAATGTTGCGATAAGGTTTCTTGTGTATGTATATTTTTCTGTACTAGTGTTTTTATTTCTGTGGGATAGGTTCCCAGGAGTAGGATTTCTGGGCCAAAGGGTATGTATTTATTTTAATTTAATAGACATTGCCAGTTGTTTTGCAAATGCCATGCAAATATACACTTTTACCAGCAGTGTAAAGTACCGGGCCCTAGTTCCAAATGCTAGTCTGAGGAGAACCCACCCCAGAAACATCCATTTAGAAGGTGTTGGGAGGGACCCAGGAATATGAATATTTTCAAAGCTCTACATGTAATTTTAATGGGTAATAAGGTTTGGGACTCACAGGTTCACTTTGATGTAGGGTTTATCACCAGGGAGGGGTAAGGGGCAGGAATCAGGAGACCTGTTTGATGAAGACTCCCTTTTCCAAAGAGCTTCCAATTTAAACTTTTCCCTTACTACCAAATACTGTTATAAGTAACAGACACACCCTGACAGCACTGAAAAAAGAAAATATTAGTTATTTAACCTTAAACTTATGTCCCATTACCTGCCCTCCCCATTGGTAATATTTATCTTTTAGTACTTTTTTTGTTGTTAGCACAATTATATAGAAGAACTTTGTCATCTGTGATGGAACTTTTAAATTCTATTAAGACTACGCTTTTTGTGTGACATACGACCATCATTCAAACTGAAATTGGAGCAATTCTTTCAGCAATACTGTATTATTTTTCTGCAAAAATTCTATTGTTTATATCAGTTAATCAAAATTACGTCAATGATCCTAATTTTTCTGGGTAAAGAAACAAATTATTGCATTATATTGGAGAAGATTATTAAAATATTTATTTGCTAAATGTAAATATTGAATATACCGTATGTTGTATAAGCCTGTATTGGCATTTCTTCATTTTCTTTCTTCTCTTTTTGGTTCTTTTCTGCCCCCTTCTCCCTCCCCCTGACCCTTTCTTCCTGCACTCTCGCTTCCGTTTCCCCAGCTCCCCGCATTCCCCATTTACTAAGACCCTCAAAGAGTGTAGATCCTTTCCTGTTCTCTGAGAGGCTCTTGTTCCCCGAGGTCCCCCAGGCCCCCCAGGCCCCCCAGGTCCCCCAGGTCTTGGCCAGGGCTGCTGCAGTTCTAACATTGGCCACTAGGGGCCCCCCTGCTGCCCTGGCCTGAGGGGAGAGGAAAAAGTCTCTTTTCTAATTTTCCTAGTTGAAGCAAATCTCATGCCTGGGTAGTTTCAGGGGGAAAAAATGCCCCAAATAAACGAGGGGACAATAAAGAGAACCCAAGAAAAGATCCTGCAAACAACAAACATGGCTGTCGAGTTTAAGATGACGGAAACAGTCCCGGCTGTCGATCCAGCTGACTCGGCACAGCCTTCCTCTTCCTCCCCGTCCGAGGAAGCACGAGCCAGATGAAATGAAATTGGCCGTGATGTGAGGGTTGGCAGGAGCCTCACTGCCCCTCAGAACTTGGTTCTTGATCGTCCCTCTTGGCATGACCTCCGGCAGGTTCTCCCAGCCCCTGTCTCCACCGCGGGGAGCTCTTCCTCGGCAGCCATCCGGATCTCTGACTGCACTGGCCCGGAGGGAGGATCTCTTGGGCTTCCCGTACCCACCTGGCAGTGCCTCTTTAGCCCCCTTAGAGGTCTGTGTGACCATCAGCATGGGAGGGCTTGGTCTCTTCAGCCCCTTCCCTTGGCAGTGTCTGACTCTTACCCCCATCTCTCTGCGGAGTCACGACCACCTGCAGGCCTGGGTGGGGTCCAGGCCTTTTGACTCCCAACCTGTGATCTTCCATTTTCGCCATAACCCCTCCTTCAAAGGGTCATGATTGAGGGGATTTAAAACAAAAAGGCAACCGCAGTAAGAATAGAAAGTATGAATTTCATATACTAACAATAAAGGATTTTGAGTTCTAAAGCAAGTGTACAGGAAAAAAATACACCTGTGCCTTCTCAGGTGGTCCAGGTTTTCATTGAAAAAAAAAATTATTTCTCTAGCTTACAGTGCACTAGTTTTCAAAAACTGATGTTTTTCATGACAGGCTACTTTTCATGTACTCTGGATTTAGATTCCATTCCTGGCCAATGTCAATTGCTAAGAGGCAGCTCAAAGTGAGCACTGCAGCAAACTGATGTTAAACAGTGGACAGAAAGCTACTCACGGTACCGTCAGAAGGTAGGTGGGCAAGTGTTGGAAACGTTCCTGATTTTGTCTCCTGTTATTCCACTGGGTCTTTCTCTTAGCTGGTGGTCGACTAAGTCAGTAATCATTGCTTGAAGTTTAACATAGACATTTTGACATTTTTAAACTTTCTTTTCTACTCAACATCCACCCCCCATTGCAAGATTTATTCAAGAACACTTCCTAGCTGGTGCTGTGTACTTCCCATTGCATTCCATTCTTTGTGATACTCAGATCGATCAGTTCTCCATCCACCATTCACCTAAATGATTTCAGTGTACACTGATGATTGTTGCTTGCAACCACTATTTCAATAAGGGCTGAAAAATGGTGAGTTTAAAATTCTATTCTTCCTTCTGCATGTATTTGCTGGAATTATTTTATTAAGATCTTTCTCTAACTACTCTTTGCATATACTGAAATGCAATTCCTCTAGGAAAAGTGGAATAAATGTTTGACTCCCTCCTTTTTTTTATTAATTAATGAGCATCAGTAAGCCTGGGCAGAGTCAGAATCAGAATCCAGGTCTTTTGACTCCCAACCAAAGTTGGGAGGAATAAGCTGGTTGGCGAGCAATTACCAATGGTGAACAGTACATTTTTTAAAAAAAAACTACAAATTCAAAGATTTTTCTGTATTGGATGTTGTCTTAGTTTTCTTTTGCTATAACTGAACACTTGAGACTGGGTAATTTATGAAGAAGAGAAATTTATTTTTTACAGTTTTGGAGGCTGAGAATTCCAAGGTCAAGGGGCCAAATCTGGTGAGGGTCCACTTGCTGGTGGGGACGCTCTGCAGAGTCCCGAGGGGGGTTCAGGGAATTCCATGGCAAGGGGGATGCACAAGAGAGAGGCAACCTGGCTTTTATAAACAGACCCCCTCTTGTGATAACTAACTACTTCCATGGTAACCCATTAATCCATTAACCCTTGAATAGATTAATGCCCCTTGTGATTGGCCTGACCCAATCACCTCTTAAAGGCCCCACCTCTTAATACTGTTCCATTGGGGATTAAATTTCAACATGAGTCTGGGGTTCAAACATTCAAGCTATGGCAGGTGTGTTTCAATCCATTGCAATTATTATTCTCTTTGGCCAGGGGCGGTGGCTCACGCCTGTAATCCTAGCACTCTGGAAGGCTGAGGCAGGAGGATCGCTTGAGGTCAGGAGTTCGAAACCAGCCTCAGCAAGAGCAAGACCCAATCTCTACTAAAAATAGAAAGAAATTAGCTGGACAACTAAAAATAGAAAACATTAGCTGGGCATAGTGGCGCAGGGCTGTGGTACCAGCTACTCGGGAGGCTGAGGCAGGAGGATGGCTTGAGCCCAGGAGTTTGAGGTTGCTGTGAGCTAGACTGACGCCACGGCACTCTAGCCCAGGCAACAGAGTGAGACGAACTGAATTCTGGTAACAGTCTGGAGGAGCCTGGAAGCAGATTCCCCCTCGAGCCCCCACAGAAGGGCGCAGCTCAGCCAACACCTTGACTTTGGTGTTGTGGGCCCACCTGGACTTCTTGCCAAACTGTACGATAATAATTGGGTGTCAACCCCTATCGACAGACATTTGGGGGTTTTCAATCTTCTGTGATGACAAAATAATTCTGCCTTTTATTGGCAACATTTTATATTTGAGATAACTTCCCAGAAGTACTATTATAGACCAAAGGGTAAATGTCTATTTTTTTGAGGGTTTTTTCCTCCTGACACCAAATACACAGTGTCTTTTCCAATGCCAATCAATTCTCTGAGTCTCTGACACCAACTGGGTGTCCAACAATTTATCTCAATTCTGACGCTAACTACCTGAGTTAGTGCAGACCCCACAGGTTGAGGGCTCAGTCTCCAGACAGTCCTTGCTTCAGACACCTGTCGCACGGCGGCCGAGGCCTGCAGTGCTTCTCACTGACTTCGCTTCCCACCAGGAGTCCCCGTGACCCCCTCCTCAGGTTCAGTAATTTGCGATAACAGCTCACAGAACTCAGGAACACACTTTACTGGCTATTGCCGGTTTATTACAAAGGATAAAATTCAGGAGCAGCCAGATGGAAGAGATGCACAGGACAAGGTCTGGGGGTGGGGAGGGTGCAGAGCTTCCACGCCCTGTTTCCTTACAGCCTTCCCACGGAGTATGGTGTCAAACTTTCGGATTTTTGTCAGTCTAATGGGTGAAATACTGTATGTTAGTATGATTGTTTTTTTTTTTTTTTGAGACAGAGTCTCACTGTTTCCTGGGCTAGAGTGCTGTGGCGTCAGCCTAGCTCACAGCAACCTCAAACTCCTGGGCTCAAGTGATCCTCCTGCTGCAGCCTCCTGAGTAGTTGGGACTACAGGTGCTCGCCACCACACCCAGCTAATTTTTTTGTTTTTAATTTTAGTTGCCTGGCTAATTTTTCCTATTTTCTGTAGAGATGGGGTCTTGCTCTTGCTCAGGCTGGTCTCAAACTCCTGAGCTTAAGCGATACTCCTGCCTTGGCCTCCCAGAGTGCTAGGATTACAGGCGTGAGCTACCCGTGCTCGGCCTTGTTAGTATAATTTTTAAAAACTATTTATTGAAGTATAATATACATACAGGAAGTGCACATATCACAAATGTACAACTTATTAAGTTTTCACAGTGAATACATTTGTACAACCAACACCCGATCAAAAAACAGAAAATTAACATCATCCTTCTCATGTTCCCTTCCAGTCACTACTCACCTCTATATTCCCACTACCTTGACTTCTAATAGCAGAGTTTAGTTTCACTTCTTTTTATGCTTTATAGAAATGGAACCATATCATATATACCCTTAGGGTCTTTTAAAAAAATACCTTAGCTATGTTTGTGGGATTCATCCACATTGATATGTGAGGTTGTAAAGTTATTCACTCTCATCACTGTACAGTGTTCCATTGTGTGAATATTTCACAATCTGTTTATACATTCTGTTATGTACAGGCCTTCAGGTAGTTTCTAGCGTGGGACTGTTAGAAATAGTGCCAAACATTCCAATACATGTCTCTTGTAAACATATATACACATCTCTGCTAGGTGTGGAATGGCTAAGGCCATAGGTAAGGCCATGGGTATGTATGTTTAGGTTTAGTAGATGTTGGTTACCAGTTCTGCAAAGTGGCTGTAGCAACTTACACTCCCTACAGCAGTGTTTGAGAGTACTGGGTTTTTGACTTCTCCACCTCTGCTTCCTACATCTACCAGCCCGCCAGGCCAGAGCGAGGGCCAGCAGAACCCATCAAATTTAAGGGGCCACACTGAAGAGGAAATGGTGGAAACCAGTTAAGCCTAGCCTGGTTGAGCAGCTGTCAAAGTCTCACTGGCTGGGCCTAAGAAGCCACTCGCTGCCCTGGAATCCAGGGTTTGCATTTGGGTTGTAACAAATGACCGATCACATGATCATATTAACTTCCTTGGGAAAGCTAATAAAACAGAAAAAAAATGTTCACTTAGTAATATGATGAAAATCTGTTTACATGAACTGAAAAATCTTGGTAGGTCTTAAATCAGGGCATTCAAGGCGGACACAAGATATTCTTAGTAAAGGGTTCAGAAAATTGGCTTGAGACAGAGCTGGGGTAGATGTACACACACGTATGTACATATGTATATGCATATGTATTATATGTTGGTATTATCTATGTATATTGGTATATGTACATACATATATATGCACATATATGTTGTCATCTACAGATATGTTTTATTCGTTGTAAGATACAGAGTTTTAAAATATTTTTCACATTTTATCATCTCTGAAATCATGATGTATCTTACAGTCAGTGGTATCTTGAGTTTGATGAAATCAGACAGATTTTATCTGTCTGAATAAAAACAACCACCCTGACAGGCCCCACTTTAAGTTCATAATCACGAAAACCAACAGGCTTGCGGCCAGCCTGCAATCACATCCTGTGTTTCTGGACCATTTGCTCACACACTCTCCTGGATGATATTTTCACAACTTCTTTTCTTGCCTGCAACTCTCATTTTCAGTTTGACTTTTTAACCTCGCTTCCAACTTCACTAAGAGGATTGAAGTGCTCAGAATAGAACATCCACAGACTCCCACTACCACATGGACCACCACCAAGCCTGGGGCCTTCCCACCACCACCACAGATGACCCACTCCTGTCCCCACCTCAGTCACTGCCTGCCTTAGCCACTGGACCCCAGCCCTCCTGCCACTCAAGGGCATCTCTCCAGCAATTTCCCCCTTTCTCTCCTACACTGATGATTTTTGTTCTTTCTACCTGATAATTACTATCAGTATAAAAATATGGGGTTTTTTTTGTTCCTATAAGAAAAAAAAAGCCAAAAAAACCTTCTCTTGACCTCACCTTCCATGCCAGGCAACACTATATCCTTGCTCCCTTTGCTACAAAACTCCTCAAATGGATTTTCTTTTTTTTTTTTTGTCTTTTTTTCTGTTTTTTTTTGAGACAGAGTCTCTCTTTGTTGCCCGGGCTAGGATGAGTGCCGTGGCGTCAGCCTAGCTCACAGCAACCTCAAACTCCTGGGTTCAAGGGATCCTACTGCCTCAGCCTCCCAAGTAGCTGGGACTACAGGCATGCGCCACCATGCCCGGCTAGTTTTTTCTATATATATTTTTAGTTGGCCAGATAATTTGTTTCTATTTTTTAGTAGAGACATGGTCTTGCTCTTGTTCAGGCTGGTCTTGAACTCCTGACCTTGAGCGATCCACCCGCCTCGGCCTCCCAGAGTGCTAGGATTACAGGTGTGAGCCACCGCGCCCAGCCGGATTTTCTGTATTTATCCAATTTCTCTTGTCCAAGTCACTGTTAAATTTATTCCAATCAGGCTTTGGCTCAGACACCCTTACAAAATCCTCTTGTTGAAGTCACAAGTAACCTCTGCTAAATCCAGTGGTCAATTCTCAGGCCTCCTGGACCTGCCTGCAGGTGATCACTCCTTCTTCTATGAAATGTTTTCTTCACTTGACTTCTAGGACACCTCATTTCTCAGCCTCCTCTTCTCAACCTTTCAGTGTTTGAGTGCTCCAGGGCTCAGTCCTCGGTCCTCTTCTTTATCTCCACTCACTGCCTTGGTGATATCATCCCCAAGTGTTATGGGTTGGATTTTGTCCCTCAAAAAGATATTGAGGTTTTAACCCTCCAGTACCCCAGAATGTGATCTTATTTGGAAATAAGGTCATTGCAGATGTAATTACTTAAGATGAGGTCATAGTGGAGTAAGGTGGGCACTTAATCCAGTATGACTGGTCTTCTTATAAGAAGAGGAGAAGAGACACAGAAATAGAGACACGCTAGGGAAAGACACCATGTGATGGCAGAGGCAGAGATGGAAGTGCTGCAGCTGTAAGCCAAGGAATGCCGAGGAGCACCAACAAACCACCAGAAGCTAGGAAGAGGCACGGAAAGATTTTCCTCTGCAAGTTTCTGAGAGAGCACGGCCCTGCCAACCCCTTGGTTTAGGATGTCTCACCTCCAGAACTGAGTCAATAAATATTTGTTGTTTGTGGCACTTCGTTACAACAACCCTACGAAACTAACATACTCAGTCTCATACCTTTAAAAACAGTCTGTATGCCCCGAATTCCCAAATTTGTATCCCTGTCTCACACATCTTTCCAAGCGTTTTCTTGCATCCTCACTTGGATGACTAATTAGACATTTCAAACTCAATGTGACCAGACTGAATTTCTGACCCCGTCACTTACCTCCACCTCCAACCACTGCGGCTCGATTGATGGTAATTCCACCCTTCCTGCTGCTAAGAATAATACCCTTGACACTTCTTTTTTTTCTTATACCCCATCCACCACGTAAGGAAATCTTATTGCTTCTAATTTTAGGATATAGCCAGAATCCAACTATTTCTCACCTCCTTTCCTGCTATCATCTTGCTCCAAGACATCATCGTTTTCTGCTCAAAATCCTCCTGATTTCACTCCTAGTAAAAGTCAAAGTCCTCTCCCTGGCCTGCAAGGGTGCACATGAAGCCCTTCCTTTTTCTTATCCAGCTGACCTCCTCTCCTAACTTTCCCTCCTTGCTCACTCTGCTGTAGCCACCCTGGTCCACTTGCTGTTCCTTGCGCGTGCAAGGTATACTCCTGCCTGAGGTTCTTTGCATTAGCTGATCCACCTGTCCAGGATGCTTCTTTCTCAGACATCCTAATCATGAACTTTCTCACCTCCTTCAGGTCTTTGTTCAGGTGTCAGATTCTCAATGAGCCCTACCTTGACCACCCTATTTAATACTGAAAACTGCCCTGTGTACCCTGCACTCAGATCCTCCCTATATTGCTCTAATTTTGGTTAGAATGTAAGCTCCTTTGCCTGTTTTGCTCACTGGTGTTCTTGAGAGCACATGATATGTGCTCAACAAATATTTTCTGTAGGTGAATGTCTATGTACATTTGGATATATTTATCAAGTGTTTAACTGCATTTTCATTTTAAACCTACATTGTTAAAATAATAAAGTAACACATACTTGCTATAAAGGATATAAAAAGTAAAAGTGCCTGATTCCCCTAACTTATATCCAAATGTAATCATTGTTTCTGGTCTGGTGTATACTCCTCCAGACACCCTTTAATGCACATACAAACATGTGCACAAGCACACACATGTTTATAAAAAAGGAAACATACTACCTATGTATTTTTGGAACTTGTTCATTTACTATATCATGGACAACTTTCCATGTGTACTTATGGAAAGATACTAATAGCTCTATTTCGTTGGTTTGTGGAGATGGTCATTACCTAAAGTTTTATTCTAGCAAAATTTCATCAATTTGCAATTTGAGATTTGAGATGTTTTGGAAAGGGACTGCCCCAGTTCACCTTTATTTATAAAGAAAGGAATTATGAAACAGGTTATTTGTGAATAATATGAATAATGAACATAACACTTTAAGAAAATACTTTTATATAACCATCTAATGAAGATAGTACTATATGTAAAATTGTTCAGTTCTAGACTTAGAAAATCATAAATAGTGTTTTTGTCATGTGTGAGGGGAATTGTTCCCAGCCACATGTATCAGGATCACCTGGGGGTACTTGACAAGATGCAGAATTCTGGCCCCCACTACAGACCTGCCACGTAGAGGAATGGTTCTCAAATCTAACACACCTTTAATTTTAATTTTTTTTTTTTTTTTGGGAGACAGAGTCTCACTCTTTTGCCCTAGCTAGAGTGCCATGGCATCAGCCTAACTCACAGCAACCTCAAACTCCTGGGCTTAACCAATCCTTCTGCCTCAGCCTCTCGAGTTGCTGGGACTACAGGCATGTGCCACAATGCCCGGCTAATTTTTTCTATATATTTTTAGTTGTCCAGATAATTTCTGTCTATTTTTTAGTAGAGGTGGGGGTCTTGCTCTTGCTCAGGCTGGTCTCAAACTCCTGACCTGGAGTGATCCTCCCACCTCAGCCTCCCAGAGTGCTAGGATTACAGGCATGAGCCACCTCGCCCGGCCTAACACATCTTTTAAAAATAAATATTTTGTGACAAACTTTTGGTATCCTGAAATGAAATTAATAATGATATAATCTACTGACATATGGATTTCAAAAATTTAATATGGTACTCTTAATAACCTAAGGGAGTGATTATATCACTCTTCTATCCATCCAAAACTTTCATCTTACCCAGAGAAAAGCCAAGGATCTGTAAGCCCCTGCACAGTCTGGTCTCCTATTTCCTCTCTGAACTCATAGCCTGTTTCCCTATGTCTTACTTACTTCTCTTAAACCACACTGGTCTCCTCACTGGCCTTGAAACAACCTGGACATGCTGTCTCCTTATACCTCGAATACTCCTCCCCAGATGTCCACTTGGCTGCCTCCCTCCCTCCCTTCACGTCTTTTCTCAAAAAACACCTTCTCAGTGAATCTTTCCCTGATGGCCCTATTCAAACTTCTAAGCCCCACCCCTACTCTTTACATTTTGTTTCCTTCTCAGCTTTGTTCATTTTTTTATCATCTATCACTATCTAAAATGGAGTACATATTGCCTTTTTTTTTTTTTTTTTTTTGAGACAGAGTCTCGCTCTGTTGCCTGGGCTACAGTGCCACATCAGCCTAGCTCACAGCAACCTCAAACTCCTGGGCTCAAGCGATCCTCCTGCCTCAGCCTCCCGAGTAGCTGGGACTACAGGCATGCGCCACCATGCGCCACCATGCCCAGCTAATTTTTTCTATTTTTAGTTGTCTGGCTAATTTCTTTCTATTTTTAGTAGAGACAGGGTCTTGTTCTTGGTGCTCTTGAACTCCTGACCTCAAGTGGTCCTCCCGCCCTGGCCTCCCTGAGTGCTAGGATTACAGGCGTGAGCCACCGTGCCCGGCTCATATTGCTTTTTTATTGTTTCTCCCCACCCAAATATAAGCTCCGTGAGGGCAGGCAGAAGACAATTGTTCCATAGACGTGGAGGGGGCAGCGAGCAGAGCTCAGGCGGTGATGTGAGTGACGGGGAGCGGCTGTAAATACAGATGAAGCTTCAGGCTCAATCACCCGCCGCTCACCTCCCGCTGTGCGCTCCACCTCCCCTTTCTAAGTTTAACTGAATACAATTTTTCCCCAGATGTTGGGGGAGGGGGGTGTTTCTGAATACTCACTATATGTGCCTGAGCTCTGCCGCTGGGTCCCTAACAGGCTGTGGACTGATACAGGTCCATGGCCTGGGGGTTGGGGACCACAGCTGTAAACACATAAATAGAAAAAATAGATATATATTATAAATTGGGATGCATTTTTTTTTCCCCCAGGAGACAAAGTCTCCCTCTGTCGCCCAGGCTGGAGTGCAGTGGAACAATCATAGTTCCCTGCAGCCTCCAACTCCTGGGCTCAAGCAATCCTCCTGCCTCAGTTTCCTGACTAGCTGGGACAACAGGTATGGGCTACTGTGTCTAGCTGATTTTCTTTACTTTTTGTACAGACAGAGTCTATGTTGTCCAGACTGGTCTCAAATTCCTGGCCTCAAATGATCCTCCTGACTCAGCCTCCCAAAGTGCTGAGATTACAGGCATGAGCCACCACGTCTGGCCTGGGATACATTTTATATAGAAAAAGAAGAGGGAGCTTTGAGAGAGAACAAAGGTTAGAGAATCTCTTTTAGATTGGTCAGGGAAGACTTCTTTGAGGAAGTGACATTTAAGCTGTGATGTGGAGGGCAGGAAGGATTCAGCCCGTGAAGAGTGGAGGAATAACGTTCCGTATGGAACAGATATTAATAGCATACTTCACAATTTTGCTTTTACTAGTTTTATGTGGACTGCAAGATCGAAATGATATTTTATATA
>CM052444.1:3299167-3334375 GCA_028533085.1 Varecia variegata | reverse complement strand
TCTATTTGATTCTTTTTTGCAATTACATATTATTTTTTCATGATGCCTTGTTCTTTTATTACTGTTTCTACTACTTTTCCTTTTAAAGCTTTTAATTGTATTGATTTTTTAGTCTCTTTCATCTTTTTGTGTTAATTCAGGTTCTTGGAATGTCGATTCTCCTGGTTTTTGTCTTGTTGACTGTCTTTCATGGTGAGTGCTATGTGTTCACTTTCATCAGGTGTATTTTGTTTGTTTGTTTCATGAGTGTGGAAATTCCCTGCAGAGCCAGTTTGTGTTTACTTCTGCCAGCATTAATTTTTACATGGGTTTCTTAGCTTAGATTTCTGTGCCAGGCAGAATACATTTGGAACCCTCATTAGCATGGCACATGTCTTAATGTTTCTCATGGAAAAAAATTTTGGTGCTCCACCCAGAGCCTCAGGTCAATGATTGTGTTTTTGTCACTTCCCTATGCCAGTGGGAGTTTTCCTAACCCCTTTTCCATGAAGAGGGAAACTCTTCTAAAACCTACTCTTTATGCAGAGTATTGGTTCCAGTTCTCTGCCTTGTGGGCCCCAAAGTCATCCTCCCACATAAAATCCTGTGCCCTAGGGGACTTGAATTAAATCTAATACCCTTCTGGTCACAGGTGTGAGATTAATACTCTGGCTTTGAATTTTTTTCTCTGTTACTTGTGGGTATTCTTTTCAAGTTTGGCTTTTTTTTTTATTAGAAAGTTTTGGGTCATATTTAATCTGGCAACTCTACTCATTTGGAGTAGGAAAGATGTTCACATAAACTAAGTCCATCATGTTGCTGAAAAGACTCTCATAATAAGTGAAAAACATTATACTTTGCTTGGGTAAAGTGTTATACCTTATAAAGTACTTCCTATTCATTCTCTCATTTGCCTTTCATATTTTCAATTTCTTAATCTTTCTGATTGTGTTCTGGGGAATTTCCCTGGACCTATTTTTATATTTATATTTGAATAGTAAGTTCATACTGATACCTCCAATAACCAATCTAACATCATGAGGTTCTTCCTTACCTTCTCCTATTCTGTAATTTGTGTCTCCTTTCTCCCACAACAAGCAACTTGGTTCCCAACAAAAGCATGTATACTCAATTGCTCTACACTCAAAATAGTTGTAAAACTATAACACCATCACCAACATCTAACCTACTAAGTAAACTTAGTAGTTCTTTTATCTGTTACAGTCAAAACATTATGTTTAAAAGCTACATGACTTAATTCTTTGCATGATTATAATATCAATCTCATATATGTTAGGCTTATTTTTTTCTATCTGCAATCAATTTTAGGTTTACTTTTTGCATTCATTTTGATTTAATTTTATTATTTTAGTATGTAAAATATTTACATGGATCAAAACAATAAAGAACACTTAGAGAAATTTTATCTTAATTTCTGACTTATCTCTGCAGTGTATCTTTTTGAATAAACATGTATATTTGTGTGCCTATGTATTCTCATTTCAACTTTTTTCTCATTTCCAATTTTTTTTGTAACTAGTGCCTCAATGAATAAAATAACCTTGTACATCTGTTACTTTATATTATGAACCTGTATATTCAGGGTGAATACTTAAAAACAGAGTTGCTGCGCCAAAGGGTGCGTTCTTGTATAGTTTTGTTGGCCGTTGCCCAATTCCTCTCCTTAGGGCTGAGGCATTTGCGTTCCCACTGGGAGTGTAGGAGAGTGCTTGTTTCCCCACAGCCTTGCCGGCAGGGAGTGCTGCTAACCTTCTGAACTCTTTTGCTGGTCTGAAAGGAAAGAAATGGTGTCTCAGTGTAGTTTTAATGTGCGTTCCACTGATTTTCAGTGAAAATGGGCATTGTTGTGTATGTTTAAGTACCATTGGTTATCTTCTGTTGTGAACTCTCTGTTTATGTCTTTGTTTTCTGTTGCTTATAACAAAAATCTGAAACTGGGTAATTTACAAAGAAAAGGAATTTAATTCATACAGTTGTGGAGGCTGAGAAGTCCAAGGTTGAGAGGCTGCATCTGGTTAGGGCCTTCCTGCTGGTTGGGGCTCCCAGCCAGGTGGCGCAGGGCACTGCATGGCGAGGGGGCTGAGTGTGCTAGCTCAGGTCTCTCTTCCTCTTATCAAGGCACTAGTCCCACTCCTGTCATGGCCCATTGGCCCATTCATCCATGAATGGATTTGTGAGAGCAGAGCCCTCATGACCCAGTCACCTCTTTCAAAGGCCCCACCTGTCAATACTGCCACATTGGGGATTAAGTTCTAACGTGAGTTTCAGAGAGGACAAGCATTCAAACCATAACAGTCTTTTAGCCACTTCTCCTATTCTGGTTTTTCATCTGTTTTTCTCTTTATGTCTTAGGAATTCTTTATAACTTAGGATGGTTAGTCCTTTATCTGTGATATTAGTTGTAAATATTTTCTCCCCTTATTTCATTTGTCTAGTGTTTCAAAGTCTGTTTTCTTTTCTTTTAAATTTTATTTTATTTTTATTTATTGATTTATTTATTTTGAAACAGAGTCTCGCTTTATTACCCAGGCTAGAGTGAGTGCCATGGCGTCAGCCTGGCTCACAGCAACCTCAAAATCCTGAGCTCAAGTGATCCTCCTGCCTCAGCCTCCCGAGTAGCTGGGACTACAGGCATGCGCCACCATGCCCGGCTAATATTTTTCTATATATTTTTAGTTGTCCAGCTAATTTCTTTCTATTTTTAGCAGAGACAGGGTCTCACTCTTGCTCAGGCTGGTCTTGAACTCCTGACCTCGAGCGATCCTCCCAGCCCGGCCTCCCAGAGTGCTAGGATTATAGGTGTGAGCCACCGCGCCTGGCCTAAATTTTATTTTTCAAATTGACAAATAATAATTGTACATATTCATGGGGCACATAGTGATATTTCCATACATATAATGTGTAGTGATCAGATCAGGATAATTAGCATATCCATCATCTCAAAAGTTTATCTTTTTTTGTGTTGAGAATGTTTAATATCCTCTTTCTAGCTACTTGAAACTATATTATTGCTAACTATTGTCCTCCTGCCCTGATATAGAACACTAGAACTTACTCCTCCTATCTAGCTGTAATTTTGTATCCTTTAACAAATCTCTCCCTTCCTACCCTTCCCCTGTCCTTCTCAGCTTCTAGTATCCTCTGTTCTATTTTTTACTTCTATGAGATCAACTCAAAGTCTAGTTTATTAATCCCCATGTTACCCCTTCTGCAGTTAAGAATAATATGATTATGTAGAAACTTTATTGTGAGATATCAATTAATAATTTACTTAAGGAGTCCACAAAACCCAGAACTCATCAGCAAAAGACAAAAACCATAAACAACCTTACAGAGACACCGAGACAGAACGCATACCTATAAAGTATATTCATGGCACAAAGCTGGAGTAATTTGTTGCATAACTGAACCAAAATTCAGAATATCTTAGAAGCCTGAAAATATGGGCCAAAATGTACAAAATAAAATTTAGTAGAAATAATGTTTTGTACTTAGGCTTAAAAACATTAATTCCATATGTTCACAATTGGGGACATCTGCCTTCACAGAGATTCATGTATGTGTAAACTTTGGGTTTTAGTTGATCATACACTTTTATAAGCCCAACAGAATGATGTAGGTGTTACAAGAAAATGTATTCTGAGAGTGAATAGTGGAAGGGGATTATCCTGATCGTGGAGAACATTGCCCCTTTGGACCTGACACTTATCAGACCACACCCAGAATGGGATATTCAGTTTTGAGGACCACAAATCAAGAAAGTTGTAGACATCTGTGAGCAAGTCCAGAGCAGGGAGGCTGAGTCAGTGAAACCATATAGTGACAAATGATCAAGAACTGGAGGAATTTAATCTGGAGAAGGAAAGCAAGTAATTTTTAAAGTATTTGAAGGCTGCCAAGTGGAAGAGGGGTTGGAACTGTTTGTTGCTCCGGATAGGAGGGTTAGGGCTGGTGGTTCTAACCTGCAGCATGGTCAGGCCCATAGTGAAGGAAACGTCCTTACTGGCATTTAGGACTGCCAGAAGGGGAAGGGCTGCCTTCTTACCTGCACACTCCTGTGGCCAACAGTGTTTGGACAGAGGCCACAGATCTGCCAGGAGGGGTGTGGGGATGGTCCTCCTGCTGTTCAGGCAGTTTAGGCACCGGCATTCTTGTCTGGCTTGCGGAAAGCAGTCTTTCCTTCTGGTGTCTTCTGTGTGTCAAGAGTGAGAGCAGCTGGGGAAAGTGATCTGTGGGATTTTTTGCTAACTAAAGTATATGAAGACTTTTTGAGAAACATTACTTTGTAGGATTTAATGTTGAAATGTGTCAACCTTGAGTTCTAGCCAAGATCCCGAGCCAGTGTCCTGAAAGCAGGCCCTTACAGTGGTGTCTGAGGGCCAAGACCTCGGACGGTGCCTCCACTTACCCTAACAGTCAGGGCTTGCTGCCCCCCACCACGGCTGATGAGGGCAGTAACGACCTCCCCATGTAAATTGTACTTGATTAAAACCCTGCTCAGGGAACTCAGAACAGTTCCTATAATAATCTTGCTATCAAACTTTTATGTGCACACAACTAAACTAGGGATGGGCTTAAAATGCAGATGTTGATTCTGTAAGTTGGAGATGGGCCTGAGATTTTGCATCTCTGGTAAGCTCCCAGGTGACATTGATCCTGCCCGTCTGGCCCACCCTGAGGAGCAAGGGTCTAAAAGCAGCAGTCTGCAAAGTGTCTCCCATGGGCCACCTGTGACAAGCTCCTGCACCCTGCCTCAGCCTGCTTGGTTAAAATGCAGTTTCCTGGGCCTGACCTGTGATCTCTGCGACCAGAATCTCCTGGTGCAGCTCAAGTGTCGGCTTTCTGAACTGGCGTTCAGGGGACTCTTAGGCACATTAGAGGTTTTGAACCACTGGCCCTGGAGAAATGGATAGGGTAGTTCAGACGGAGACGGAAATCGCTCAGGGGGACACAGTGAGTCCCACACAAAGTTGGTTGTAGAAAATAGGCCACTTATGTAGTGCTTGAGTGGGGGAGACTGGCTGAGGGTTTCTGCACCAGCTGGTGACCTGGGCCACGGCACTTTCACCTCTCTGCGCCTCAGCTTCCTCTTTTGTAAAGCAGAGACGTTGTGACGTGATGAATCTTGTTCTTGCAGTTGTCCAGCATGCTCTGCCCAGCCCATGCCGGGGCGCACTGACCATGAGCCTCAGCTCCTCCCTGGGCCACAGGAAGGAGCTGCGTAACCTCACTGCGGAGGAGGCTGGAGAAGGGGGCGTTATTGTCACTGAGTTCATCGCCATCATTGTCATCACCATTTTCGTCTGCCTGGGCAACCTGGTCATCGTGGTCACCTTGTACAAGAAGTCCTACCTGCTCACCCTAAGCAACAAGTTCGTCTTCAGCCTGACGCTGTCCAACCTCCTGCTGTCGGTGTTGGTGCTGCCCTTCGTGGTGACCAGCTGCATTCGCAGGGAATGGATCTTCGGCGTGGTCTGGTGCAACTTCTCCGCCCTGCTCTACCTGCTCATCAGCTCGGCCAGCATGCTCACCCTCGGGGTCATTGCCATCGACCGGTAAGCTTGCCTCACACATACAGTTGAGGGGTCACAGGATGACCAGGTGCGGTGACTTTCCCACCGCTTTAGCTCCTTGGGAGGGTGTCAGGGGCCTGTGCCGGGGAGGATGAGCAAGCCGAGTTCTGCCCCTGCTTCCGTCTCTGCAAACAGGCAGGTCTGGTTTTACTGTCGATATTGCACACAATTTTATTCGGTTAAAAGAGATGCCATTGCTTAAAAGAATAGTTCTGGAAACCTCCATTTTGCAGTTGACAGGTGAGGAAGGTGAAGGGTGAGAGTAGCGCTGGGCCGGGCGCTGACGCTGCCGCTCTTGCACCCCGCGGGCTGCCCGCTCCGGCTCGCTTTGGTTTGTCCGGAGCTCGACTGGTGGAGCCCAAAGAGGAAACATGGTCGCTCCTCACAGTCCGGGACTGGCAGGACAGTGGGGGAAGGAAGACAGTGACACCTGGCGAGGCTGCGTGCGCTTTCAGAGAACCGGGTGGCTCCCCGCTCAGCGTGGCTGGCGCACGGGAGGGCCCGCACTGCCGATGTCCCTCCGCGGCGTCTCGCAGGTCCTTCCGATGCCCGCGTCGCGCTGTCAGGGGCGGCTGCACAGGTGTCATGGGCTTTGGCAGTGGCTCCCACCCCTTGTTTAGTAGGATTTTGCTGACAGTCACTTTGTTCATCACAGACAGGGGTTGGACTTTATAAGAACAGCTTCTCTGTATTGTCTTTTGTTCTTCTGGTAATAAAAGTAATACAGAAAATATAATGAATGAAATAAGCAATACTAATAATCTAATCAACCAGAAGCAATCACTATTTACCTATTTAACGCATTAATTGCCATGTGAGTTGTATTTAACTCACGCTAGTATTGAGCCTGGGGCCTCGTGAAGCAAAACCCTGCAGTTGGTTTATGAAAAATCTTACTTCTTGATGTTCCTGTGGTTGCAATTAATATTGACAATTTAATTCTAAAAACGTGGGTTGGGTTGTATGTAACATGCACATAGAAAACAATAAAAAACAACAAATTAGAAAGGATCGTTTTGTTTTAATAAAACACTGTGGCCCCAGGGGAAAAATTTTTTTTTCTAGTGTGGCAGTCAATGTGTTAATATATTTGCCTCCAGTAATTTTTTGTTGTATACAGTCAATTTTTGAAATAGGCTCATGGAACGTATGGTTTTGTGACCTGCTTTTTTTAAACTTAACACGTGATCACGAGCATTTCCTTCCATCTGTACATACCCTTCAAGAATGTGATTTTTAATGGCTATGTGGTATTCCATCCTGTGGATGCATTAATAGCATTTGAGCCGAGTCCTAAATAGCAAGTGGCATTGCACAGGCCTGGAAGAGGTAGAAAGGGCCCTTCCAACTAAAGGAGCAGCCTCTATTTATTCAGTTGGTAAGCATTTATTAAGCACCCAGTGTATGCCTGGCACAGTGGTTGATGCTGGGAATATATAGCTGAATGAGGTGAATAGACATGCTGAGAAACTCTCAGTGTAGGGGTGCAGGCACGTGGTGAATATCTTCGGGACCATATGATGTGTATACAATGCCAAGATGTCTAAGGTGCCGTGGGAATGCAGAGGAGGAGAATAGACTGACTGTGGCGGAAGTGCACGGGCCGTGTGCTGAGTGTGTGCTGTCTGACATGGCTGGAGCCCGGGGGTAATGGCTGGACACGGACAGCTTCCTCCCACTAGGGCCGTAATCCAGGCCCGTCGGGCCCCACAGCCTGGCCCCAGGGTTACCAGTGACAGAGCGGCTGGTGGAGAAAGGACTCCTGCCTCACTGCCATGGCAACTTATCAAGGCCTGGTTATCTTTGGAAAATAGTTAATTTTCCCTTGCACAAGGTGGATTCACAGTGCTTTGGCCAGATCTGTATGACTAAAATATATAGATGCTGTCAAATTTGGTGTCTTCAGCTATTTTAATGGCAGGTGCAATTTACTTTTGATTATTGGTCATTCAGGTGGCTTGCAAACACAAATTGCCTGGACCAACTACTACTATTTTTATGTTCACAGAAATGGTCATGACTTGGCCAGTCCAAGGTTTCTCCATGTCAGCACCATTGACATTTGGGGCCAGGCAATTCTCTGTGGTGAGGAGCTGTCCTGTGCATCATAGGATATGTAGCAGCGTCCTGGCCTCTCGCCACTTGATGCCGGGAGCACCTCCCCAGTTGAGACAACCCAGAATATCTTTAGACATTGCCACATGTCCCCAGGGGTTCCCAAGTGAGAGTCCTAGCTAAGGAAATCTGTCAAACTGGTTGGACAGATGAGCCCAAAGTGTCCATCTTGTAGCCCCATGAAAAGAGAGCAAAGACAGAATATACAAAGAATGGCTGCCTGGAGTGAAATTCACACTTCAGTGGAAATAGGGCCAGGTGGGGGTGCCATTTTACCCATGAAGAGTGTCACTGTGACTAAGTCTGTAACTATTAATATGAATAAGTCTGTAACGTGTGGTCACCTCTAGCAGAGCTGTGAAGCTGCCAGGATGCCAGGTGCATGTAAAATTGTTCTTATATTTTCATTCCATTTTCGGTGGATGAAGCTGCAGGTCTAAAAATAGAATTTCAATACATGAAAGTAGCTAGAACAATGGGAAGGGTAGTGAGAGCGAAGATTACTAGTGATTTTAGGAGACTGTTCAGTGTAACTTAATCTGTTTGCCCCGAGGTAGCCGGAGTTGGCTTAGATTTTGTGTTTTAAGTGACAACACCTTATTAAAAGCAGGGATTGCAGTCGAACTGGTTGGTCTTGTGGAGGGAGAGCTTAGCCTCTGGAACACCTATGTGCTGCAACGTTCTGGTTACACATGACACCATGAAATCCTCCCGTGGACTCAGGGGTCGTGGTTGGGCTCATGTCTGATAATGAGTTAGAGAAAAGATTGAGAGCCTCAGAAGATAGGAGAACAGAAGCAAAAGAAAATCTGTGTCTTTGGCCTGTATTAACCCACAGGGGAATAGGGAGTTTCATTAGTTCTGTGTTTTCCTTTGAATCTACAACTAGTCCCAAATGAGGCTTCAGCTTAAAAAGACAAGTTTCAGGTCTATGATTGAGAACACATAAACCCATTTTTTTTCTGGGAGGTGTGGAAATGTTCTGTATTTTAATAGAGGTATAGAACATTTACGTGCATTTCAATGTACGTAAATTTCACTCCCCTGCCCCTCTCCCCAATACTAAATACAAAGTAACCCCTGGAGGGTGTGGCTGTGCCTGGGCAGGGCTGTGACCTGTGGGGCTTTTGGTCTCTAGGAGACTGACCCCAAGGGAGCCAGCACCCAGCTGCACTGCCCGGGCGTCCTGACGGGACTGAGGACTCAGCTGGGAGGAATCACTGTCATGTCCCACTGGAATTGGCGGTGCCCGAGCCTTAGCCAGTGACAGAAACATTTGTTACCATAAAGGAGAAGTCTTACCATAAAGTAATACTAAGAAGTGGGTGTTGAGAAGAGCCAGAAGGAGATCTGGCAGAGGACAGCGCCTGAATCCTAATCACGTTTATGACTGCCAGGACAGGGTTGGTCAAAGGACCAGGACAGCTAACATTCACCAGACCTGCCTCCCACACCCAGCTGTACACCCACCCTGAGGTGTCTGAGGCTGGAGCGCCTGTGCGCTCTTTAAAGGGACAGAGAAAAGTAGAAATCTCTGTCTTGTTTCTTTTTGAAAGTGAAGGAACCTTCCTAGAACCTGTCCCCCGGCCCCCAGTCCCACCCTAGCAAAACCCCCTCACTTTCTATTTGCCGAATGATGTTTCAGCAGCCCACCTGGCAATGGGAAGGAGACCACTCTAGTGGTTTGTTTATCTCCCGGGGCTTAGAAAGGCCCAGCGTCCCGCGTGGGTCAGGGAAGTTTTGCAGGAGTACAAGCAATGTGAGGCTTCCATCCTCGGGGGAGGGGGCGATGGGGAGAGGTCAGTGGTCAGGCAGGGCACAGGCTGTCCCCACTGCCTTTGAAGAGTGGGTGTGACTCAGACCTTTTATGCACTCTACCCCATTTGTTCTGGGAGCAGACCTGTGATGGGGGTTCTGTAATTTCCACTTTGCAGATGCAGGAACTGAAGCTCTGAGAGGCTAACTCAGCTACCCGAGGTCACAAGGCTAGCAGACATCAAATTTCCATCTGAACTTGAATGTCCAATTCCAAAGGCATGCTTTTTCCATTGGGTTGCCTGGCCTTTGCAAGATGCAAACCCGCTGTCAGTGTAGGACAGTAATCGCCTTACCCCAGGCCAGCGTGCAGTGATTCTGTAACCCACACCGTGATCACGGCTTGTCCTCAGGCCCCACACGCCTACGAGCTCGCCTCCCAGGCTAGATCTCGGCCTGCGCTCACAGCCCGAGATCAGAGCAGCCTCAGGCTTGGCCCTGCTTGGGAAGACCCGACTGAGGAGGGAGCACCTCCAGTCAGCATGTGGCAGTTCAGCTGCTGGTGCCCAAGGGTGACTCAGGAAGGTCCCAGTGGAGGAGGCGGTTTCCCAGGTGACGCGTGTGAGGCATGTAGCCACAGTCATTGCCCAAGGTCCTGGCTGTAGCAGGCAGCAGTAGTGTGGCCACCCCTTCCCTTCTGCACGTTGCCCTCAGGGGAAGGTCTTGTTTCCCTTGAATAAAATGTCTGGGTGGGGAGGGTGGTGGTCTGAGTGTGCCCACCCGGGTGGCTTCTCGTCTGTTCTCTCCACCTCGCACTCTGTGCTCTTGCCTGATTGTGCTCCATGCAGCTTCCCCATTGAGCCAGTGCTCACTTACGTCTCCATGCCTCGCCAAGGCTAGCTTTCTGCCTGCGCTGGTCCTGGGCCAGTGCCCCCGGCCTTTCGAGACCCGGGTCTGGACCATCACTTCCCCCAGGGAACCTGCTCCGGCCCTCCAGTCCAGATGAGGGGCCACCAGTTTGAATCGCTAGCACTCCTGGCCTGTCTCCTCCTTAGCAGCACCAAGCGATTGGGAACCACCCCCTGGTGCACGGACCCTGGCACATGACGGCTTGCAAGGAATTGCTGGGCATGTGTGTTGTGGATCATAGAGTCAGATTGCCTGGGTTTATGTCTTGTTTCCTCCATGTATCTGGGGTGGGTTATTTAGCGTTTTCTCTGCTTTAGTGTCCTTATCTGTGAAATGAAGATAATGATACACCCCTGCTCAGAGCTGTGAGGATTCAGTGCGGCCCTTACTGCTCCAGACTGTCACACTCTGCTTAGGTGTCTGTCTTCCCCACAGCTTCTTGCCTGCATTTTCAGATCATAGCATGGGACTTGGCAAGTCGCAGGCCTTCAGTAGATGTCCGCTGAGTGAATGAACCCCGTAGTCCTTAGACATCACTGTGGTTCTTAATGACCCCTCTGGAAACTGTCCTGAATGGATTAATGTTGGCAACAACAGAACTGATCTGGCCCAGTGCGTAATCCCCCAGGATCCCTGTAGATGCCTCGAGACTGGCCACACCTCCAAACAGAAATGGGTTCTGGTGTCGCCACTTGGAAACAGGACTGTCCGAGCTCTGTTCTTGCTGGTGTCCAGCTCTTCACTCGTGGAGAGTCTTGCAGGACTGTGAAGCATGGTACAGTCGATAGCGTGTCCGAGGACTGGGAGACGGGGCCACCAGCATTCGTCCCGCGGGTCGGATGTGAGACATGCAGCAGAGCCTCCTGTGCAGGAGAGCAGCGGGGGCCCACCCTGTGTGTCCTCTCTCCCTTTGACTCCTCTCTCTCGCCCCCTCCATCCTTTTCTAGCTACTACGCTGTCCTGTACCCCATGGTGTATCCCATGAAGATCACGGGGAACCGGGCTGTGATGGCGCTTGTCTACATCTGGCTTCACTCCCTCGTCGGCTGCCTGCCACCCCTGTTTGGTTGGTCACCCGTGGAGTTTGACGAGTTCAAGTGGATGTGTGTGGCTGCCTGGCACCGGGGGCCTGGCTACACCGCCTTCTGGCAGATCTGGTGTGCCCTGCTGCCCTTTCTGGTCATGCTGGTGTGCTACGGCTTCATCTTCCGCGTGGCCAGGGTCAAGGCCCGCAAGGTGCACTGTGGCACGGTGGTCATTGCGGAGGAGGATGCCCAGAGGACGGGGAGGAAGAACTCCAGCACCTCTACCTCCTCTTCGGGCAGTAGGAGGAACGCCTTTCAGGGTGTGGTCTACTCTGCCAACCAGTGCAAAGCCCTCATCACCATCCTGGTGGTCATCGGTGCCTTCATGGTCACCTGGGGTCCCTACATGGTTGTCATCACCTCCGAGGCCCTCTGGGGGAAGAACTCTGTCTCCCCGACCCTGGAGACCTGGGCCACGTGGCTGTCCTTTACCAGCGCCATCTGCCACCCCCTGATCTATGGACTCTGGAACAAGACGGTTCGCAAGGAACTCCTGGGCATGTGCTTCGGGGACCGGTATTACCGGGAACCGTTCGTGCAGCCACGGAGGACGTCCAGGCTGTTCAGCATTTCCAACAGGATCACAGGTAACGGGGGAACTTGCTAGGAAAGGGACGTTCGCTCTGCGGCAGGTGTAGGCTGTGGTCCTCTCAGCCAGGCTGGCCTGTTGAAGGGCGAGTCCTGAGGCTGAGTGTGGTCTCAAGGCTCAAAGCACAGACTTCCTTTGGGGAAGGAACATTCTAGGGTACCCACTGTGATTCCCGGGCAGCTTTCTGTCACTCAGCAGCTCGAGGCCATGCTGATGAGGCCAGTAGAACTCCCAATGTGCATCCCAGAAGAATTAGGCAGCAGATGTCACTGTTCAGAAATCTGTTTTCTGAAACCCCAGCCTTGGCCTGCTGGTGTGGAGAGTGCAGTTACTTCTTCACTAGAGAAAGAAGAGTCCCAGTGTTGGACCAGGCTCCCTCCTCTTGGCAAGTCCTTTCCTTCTGGTGTTTCCTCTTGTCCTCGCTTCCTGTCCACCCAGCTGCCGGTCCAACCTACCCCCTGTCCTCGACTGTCCTCCGCCCTGGGCCTTGCTTCACAGGTCAGGGGTCTCCTCGTATGGTCCTTGACAATTCAGGGGTGTCAGTGCCAAACCTCAGCCTCCACTGAGATGTCACCATCTTGTGCACATGAGGCTGCTCCCCCATCTGGTGACGGGCCCAAGCGCTCAGGTTTCTGGATATGGTCCTGCCACCTCTGATGAGACCCAGAGGAGTCACTCTAGTTCTATCTAATCTAGTGTAGGAGTTAGATTTTTTTTTTTAATTCTTTTATTTTGAAATAATTTTAGATTTACAGAAGAGTTGGAAAAACAGTACAGGGAATTCCTATACACGCTCTGCTTCCTCCTGTAGTAACATCTTGCATAAGTATAGCACAGTTCAGACACCTAGGGTAGCAACGCTGGGGCAGGACTGCTAACTACAGGCTTGATTCGGATTTCACCTGCTGCTCCACTGCTGTCCTTTTCTGTCCCCGGATCCAGTTTAGGACCCCACATTGTTTTGGTTGTCGAATCTCCCTTTGCCTTCTCAATCTTTGACAATTTCCTTATCTTTTATGACATTGACACTTGTGTACTCATCAGGTTTGTTTGTTTGTTTATTTATTTATTTTTTTGAGACAGAGTCTCACCCTGTCTCCCCTGATAGAGTGCCATGGCATCATCCTAGCTCACTGCAACCTCAAACTCCTGGGCTCAAGCGATCCTCCTGCCTCAGCCTCCTGAGTAGCTGAGACTATAGGCATGCGCCACCACAGCCAGCTAATTTTTTCTATTTTTGGTAGAGACAGGGTCTCGCTCTTGCTCAGGCTGGTCTTGAGCTCCTGAGCTCAGACGATCCTCCCGCCTCCCAGAGTACTAGGATTACAGGCGTGAGCCACCGCGCCTGGCTCATCAGGTATTTTGTAGAGTGCCCTTCACTGTGTGTTTGTCTGATGCTTTTCAAGATTAGAGTGAGGTTTTATGTTTCTGGCAAGAATGCAGCAGGGGTGATATGCTCTTCTTAGCGCATCCAGTCAGGGGACACATCGTCAATATGCCTCATTGCTAGTTACGTTACCCTTGATCTCTTAGGTAAGGTGCTGTCGGCTTTCTCCACTGTCAAGTCACTAATTTTTCTGTCGTAATTAATAAATACAGCAGAGGAGATTCAACATTGCAAATATCCTGCTTCCCCTTCAGCCTTCACCCGCTGTTTTCAGCACGAGCTGGGGGGTCTTGCCTTCAGCAGTTATTACCGTGTTGTTCTGAAGGGAGGTGGCTGGATTTTTAGCACCAGGTTTGAGGGACACCGTCACCTGGCCAAGCCACTGGAAGAGAGATGTTGAGGGCGCTGCGTTGGGACTGCAGTTTTAATCTCTTGCTGGATGACTTTGGGCATCTCTTCGAACCGCTCTCATTAATTTTTCTTCTTCATGAAATGAGAGGTCTCAGAAGGGTGAAAGAAATAATGACTCCTAATTATAAATACTGAGTGGCAGTGATGACAGGGTACCCTTCCATATGGCACTGAGACACCAGCATCACTGGTATTTCATGGATGATGGAGTGTTATTTCTTGGGGAAAAAAGGAAGCCTGGGACTTTTTATTTTGACTATAGGGGGAAAAAAAATCTCTCTGTATCCCAGTATTTTAACCACTGAAACGCCCACCCCCTGCCGGTTAGTTGCAAACCCACATTTCCACGCATGCCTTATGATCCGCAGTACATTCAATGTTTGGCTTCATCTCCCCGATTAACTTACTTATTCAGATTTTGTAAAATCTCTGGTCTTCTAGGCGAGAAATAATAGATGTTTTCTTTTTCAATGAAGTTAAGAATAAGGAAGGAAAAAAATGAGGAAAGAGAATGGAGGAGGAGAGGGGAGCTAGAACAAAAAGAAGCATTTGCTTTTGGGGCCAGGATTTTCCATACAAGTCCCTTGTGAGTGTCGTGGAAGAGCCGGCAGGGCTGTGGGCACAGGCGGGAGCGGCAGCCGTGGTCGGCTGGCAAGGCCTGGGCAGCCGCGGTCTCGTCTTCACTCAGGGAAAAGCAGCCTGGTGGGATGATGGGTTCCGAGTTCTTGGCTTCACCCAGGAATGGGAATAGGGGGATCCTTGTTGTTCTTCCCAGAAGGTCTTTGTCCCCGGGAGGAGGCCACCAAGCGTCAGCAAGAGTCAGGGACCGAAGCAGAATGAGGCCGCCCAGCCCAGCCGCGCACCTGTGCTGTCCTCGCCAGGAGTGCGCCTGCCCCGCTGCTCTGGAGGGAGAGCCCTGGCCTCCGCCTCAGGTCCCTGGTCCCTCTGTCTGAGCCAGGGCTGCCCAGACCTTGTGTCGCGCCCTCTGCGGGCATCGCTTTGATCTGCAGCAGATCCCAAGCCCGGGTCACTTTCCCTGCCAGTGGCCGCCCTCAGCACGGGATGAGGAAGATGATGAGGTCTGTTCCAAAGCCAGCAAGAAATGACTTGGAGCCTCTGTTTTGGTTTTGCTCCTCTCCATTTGTGTGGGTACCTGGAAAGTTTTAACCAAAGAAATCAGTAAACGGAATCATAAACTTTCCTAAAAGAGTGCGCATGAGCAAAGGCAGAGGCAGAAGGCCACACGTATGTGGAGCTTCCCAGCTGACTCGGGTGTCAGGAGTTTCACAAGCACTTGACAGTGTTTACTTCATACATCGTAGATTTAAAGCGTAATCAGTGGATTTGGGTTTTCGCGTTGTGTTCTCCCCAGACGGAAGAAGTGCACGTGCTTAGGCTGTCCCTGCGGTGCCAGCAGCCACCGGGCCACCAAATGCCTTCTGCTTTCCGGGGCTTATTAGCAAATTCCCACAGGGAGGCTCACCTGGGGGTTTAGATCTCTGGGCTACCTGGAGGTTGCCGGGCAGCACTACCTAATGGCGGACAGGTCAGCCCTGGCGGGGACAGTGGCTGCGAGTGCTGAAAAGTGAGCTAAATGCCACATTTTGTCTTAAGATGCCAAAACACAAATCCAAAGCTGACAAGTGGCCACTGGCCACTGGAGCCCAGGAGAGGCCTTCAGGGGGAGGGGCACGCAGCTCCTCCACCAGCCCCCGCCGGCAGATCCAGCCCCTTCCCTGCAGCCAGGGCTGGACAGCCCAGCGTCCCCTCGCCCCGGCCGGAGAGGGGGCCCGGCCAGGTGGGGGGCAGCGTCTCCAGACGCCGCTCTCACCTGGGGCTGATGCGTGAATGGACATCCCTGGGAACAGAGCCTTTCCAGGTGTCCCCTGGGGAGGAGACCCCTGCTCGCAGTTACCCAGAGGAAACGCCTCACTCCAGGTTCTTCTTGGAGGGGTCTGGGCTGTCGGGGGGGGGCAGGGAGACCCTGGAGCCTTTGAATTTTTCTCCCTTGCTTTTCCAAGTTCCTTTCCTGGTGGCACCTGGGGGTCGTCCTCTTGCTTCAAAGTGCCCCGTTCTCTTAGTTCCTCAAGGGTGCTGTGACTTTTACCCACTGGACGCTTCTGGGGAGCCATGGACCTGTTCCCTGGGGCTGTGCCTTTGTGCTTTTTGGTTTGTTTGGTTTTGAGGGGTTGGGTTGGGCCCAGCCCAGTGGATACATTGTTTCCTGTGAAAAATCCCAGGGGTGAGTGCAGGGCAGATGCAGTAGAGGAATGCCACCTGGCCGCCCTGCTTCCAGACCTTTCAGCGGAGCCACATGGGCCTGGCTCCAGGGATTCCTCCCACTGGGGAGACCCAGACATGTTCCTGGCTTTCACCGCAGCCTCAGAGATGGCGTCCAAAACCCACTGTGGCTTCAGCTGTCCCAGTTGGCAGGGAATGGCCCCACGGGCTCCGCTCCCCGAGCCAGACGTCCTGTGAGCACAGTCGTGTTCTCAGGCCAAGGCCCTGGAGGGGATAGTCACATGCAGGGGCAGGTGTGGGTCTTCTCTGGTCCCAGCCCCGACCCCGACCCCCAGTAAGGGACAGGGATGAGCAGGGGGTTCTGCTGTGGCTGCCCTCCCCTGCCACCATTTCCTCCATGGCACCGGGGAAGAAGGGAGAGTATGTTCTGGTGCCTTGTGCCCTCGGAAGCGTTAGGAGGAAAGTAGAGGATGAGGTCTCTGTTGCCTGTGAGTGCACTGTAGGACGCGATTGTCCCCAGTTGATCTCATTCAGCCTACCAGGCAGTAGGTCTTCCTCGGGAGATCTGAGGGGTTTAATTTTTTCTGCCATATTTTTAAGTCCTCAGAGCTTTGTGTTATCTCCATGTTCCTTTTTTTTATAGCTTCCAACTCTTTTTTTGTGGATTCCTTATTTTCTCAACTTTCTGAGGATACCCAATTATAATTTGTTTTGCTTTCTTATAAGCTCCCTGTACTGTCTCTTCTGAGATCCATTTTTCTTTTTCCTTTTTTTCCCACCTCTGTCTTTCATGCTAGTACCTTTCCTTAAATGCCTAGTGATCCGGGGGTGTCCCCTTGCCTTTAATACCGAGGCCCCGCAGGGAAAGCCGTGGGGAGGCCAAGACTGAGGGGTGGCCTGGCAGGGCTGTCTCACGGGCACCCGGCTCTCGGGATCTGCCGGTCTATTCTCAAGGGTGGGTGGGTTCTAGTTCCCCAGTGCCCAGCCCAGGCTGCGTGGACAAGGGGCCAGGGTCCCTCTGACGAACATGTGGATCCTCACTGTTCCCTCAGTCTTTACCATGTCACCTGCCTCAGCTGTGCCCTTGGGTCACTCTCTCCACTCTCCTACCCACACAAGGTCAGCTGCCCGGAGCCCAGACTGCGGAGAGCAGTGGAAGGACCAGCTGCTTCCCGTGGGGACTTTCTATGTCCTGGGCCCCCAGTTCCTGAGCTGCTGGGGCCTCCCCCACTGCCAGCGCCATTCGCACCCCTGGGTCAGCTCGTTGCCCTCACCCATCTGCTTGCCACCTTCTAGGAATTCTCTCCCCTTTGGGTTTTAAGCCTCTTTAAAAAAATCCATTTTTGGTGTTCAAGTCGGATTTCAGGAGGTGAACGTGGCACTGGAGACCTCGGAAGACTGTTGGGCTCCCACTTGCCTTCTTGGTATTTGACACTGTGAGGGCAGCTTCCATTTTGGGGAGCCTGGGAGTCCTGACACGCTGGGACGGGAACAAGGGGCGAGTGGGGTGGGAGCAGCTAACGTGGCCTGTCGTTCAGGGGGCTGAGAGCAGATGTCACAAGGAGGAACAGCGGGAGCAGGGGGCGGGGTGGGGCAGTCTGCAGGGAAGCCCAGATGGGAAGGTCACCTGCCTCGGCAGGGAGTGGTCGCGCCTTCAATGCCAACTTTGCCTTTCAGACCTGGGCCTGTCCCCGCACCTCACGGCGCTCATGGCAGGCGGACAGCCCCTGGGGCACAGCAGCAGCACTGGGGACACCGGCTTCAGCTGCTCTCAGGACTCAGGTACCGTCATGCTTTGTGAGCCTCTCACCTGTGTGTTTCCCCGATGCCAGTGCAGGAGCTGGTGGAGCGACATTTCCCACGGGGGTAGGGGGTGGAAAGGGCCCAGGGCAAGACCCATGAGTCTGAGTTTCCAGTCCTGGCTTTGACGTTTCAGCGCTCCTGTGCCTCAGTTTCCCCCTCTATAAAACGGGGATCTCAGTTCCTGTTCTCTGAGCCACGCAGTGTAATTGTGCGGTGGAAAGCGAGTGCAGCCTTTGCACGGTTTGAAGGCTAACTGAGCACGAGTTGTTACTAAGTACGGTAAGCACTGGCCACGACGGGCCCTGGCGTCAGCCTTGCTTGTCAGTCTCCGGTTGGTGCAGGAGCCGTGTTATCTTAGCAAGTTGCATGATCTCTTTCTAAACGCCCAGAGTTCCCCCGTGTGTGAAGCGGGGTAAGACCCCCCTGCCAGGGCGCTGTCTGGGAATAGAAAGGCAGGATGAACGTGGAGCACCGTCTCCGTTCCCGGCACGGAGGACGCCCTCAGCAAGGCCGGCGAGCCTTGTCGGCCTCGTTGGTTTCTGGCGCCCTTGGAGATGAAACTCCGTCTCCCTGCAGAAGCGCGTCTCCGCCACGATCCTCCACCAGCCTCCCCTTGGCCTCCGCTAAGGGATCTTGCACACCCAGGGCTGCTCCTCCCTCGGAGGTGTCCCAGCCTGTTCCTGGCACTCCTGGGGAGCCGCGGCTGTCACACCCTGTGCTCCAAGGGCACTGTCAGGAACCACACAAGGCCCTGGGTGAGGGGCACGTGGGCAGAGGCGGGAGGGTCTTGCAGCTTTGCATTGCTGAAGAGCCAGGGCTCCTGGCCACGGCTGCTGCCCATCCTGGGGCCGGTGTCTGTCCCTGCGCTGGGGCGTGGTGGGGTGGGAAGGAGAGCGGGGTTGAATCCTGGGGCTGGAAGCAGGGAGCGGAACACAGCACGGCAGCCGGCACTGTGCTCTGAGCGCCCCCATCTCTGCAGCTGGGGACAGCGGAGTGGGGTGGGGACACCGAGTAGGGAAGCGGGGACGGCTGCGAGGCTTCTCTGAGGAAGGGGTGGCCAAGCGCAAGCAGTGAGGGAAGAGCACAGGCCGTGGGGTCACAGGACCTGGGCGTGGGTGTCAGCCCTGTCATTTGTTAGCATTTATTAGTGTCCCTATTAGTGATGACTGCCATTGATTTAGCCCCTGCTGTGTGCCAGGCACTGGGCTAAATTTTTACGTATCTCAACTCATAATCCGCGCAACGATTCTGTGAGGCGGGTTGAGGGATGATCCCCATTCTACAGACGTGGGAAGGTACGAGGCACTGAATAACCTGTTGCTGATCCCAGGCCTGTTCAACACCATATTCCAGTGCCTTCCAAAGGGCTGCTCCTGCCGTAGGCCAGGTAATCGCACCTTTGCCAGGCGGGACGCTCGGAAACCGCAGGTGAGGAGCTCGGGGCCTCCTTTCCTCTGTTTCCCGAGTGCCAAGATCTTGCCGGATCAGAGCTGGGGGCTGAGAGCAAGGCCGGGCCCACCGTTGGTCCCAGGGGTGGGCGGGGCACTGTTGAGTGACAGGTCCCGTCTCAGCCCTCCCTGCCCTCTGTCCCCATCTCCCTCTGCCGCCTGCTCTGTCCAGCTCTCTCTGATGCGAGTTCCTTGACTCTCTGCCCTAATTTCCCCACTTTTTTAGGGGCATATTTTTACTACACTTGATCTTAGCCAAAAGGCCAAGAAGCGATTAGGGGTATATTTTTAATCCTTTTTTGATCCCCAAAGAACTTTGCATTTTCAAGTTGTAAATGTTAAGTTAGTGCAACATATCTTAATTGTGGTAGAAATTCAGATGGTAAGAAGAATCACTCAGGACGCAGAGTTCCTGTTAACAGGACTCTGTCCTTGCTCGGCCTGTGCCCTCTCCCCTCCACGCCGGGCCTGGCAGACCCCGCGTCTGGGTCACGGTCGCTGCGGCCCATAACCCCCTGCCCTGAGCTGCCTTACCGTCGTTTCCATGTGGCTGGAGCAGCCCCGCTGGCTGTCTGCAGACTCCGTGAAATAGGACGACAGGTGTTCGGTTGGCAGATGCCGCAGGGCAGTTAGTGCCCTGGTTCTGGGTTTGAATGGGACAGAGGGGGCCGGGGTGCCCAGGGAGGGAAGAAGGGGGGACTTGGCATTGCTGGTTTGTGTGCACAGTCAGCCCTTTGTTTTAGGGACGGATGTGATGCTGCTTGAGGACTACACGTCTGACGACAACCCTCCCTCCCACTGTACTTGCCCACCCAGGAGAAGGAGCTCGGTGACATTTGAGGATGAAGTGGAACAAATCAAAGGTGGGTTTCTGTGACAGATGACTTCAAGAGAACAGGGGAGAGGAAAGGATCATAGGGAAATCCCTCGGCTCAGCCCTGCCCCACCCCAGAGCCGTGGCCTCTGCCCACCCCTGATTCCTCCCGGCCCTGCGGGTCTCACCTGAGTCCTTCGCGTGACTCCCAGAGGCTGGGAGGACAGTGGCTTCAGGCTCCCCCCACACAGCCCGGATTCTGAGTCGCATCTCCTTCCTCAGGAGGTTGCCTGCTGGACAGAACAGTCGCTGAGCCCCCTTTCCCTTAGTTTCCTTCCCGTGTGGGTGATGCGTGGTTGTAAATCTGACCCTGCCCGCTCCGAGCCTCAGTTTCCTCCCGTGGAAAGTGAAATAATGGCCCAGTGAGTGCATCTGTTAATACATTCCTGGAGCAAAAGCTGTCATCTTGCCTGTCTGTTGTCACCCTTTCTGAGCAGCGATGGCGCTTGAATCCTGCAAGGGGAACGGCCCTGCGGTGGTCCAGCCCCTGCATTTTTCTACTGCATCTGCTCCCAGCTCAGCCCCAGCGCCCTGGTGGCCTCGGAGCATGCTAATTAGGAGGGTGATGAATGAGCTGCCCAGGCTGCCCACAGACCGGTGAGGACAGCCACCAGCATGCCTGGGCTGGGGGCGTGGCACGGGAGCACAGGGACTTTAAGAAATGCTGGCTGTGAAAATCAATGGCCATGTCAGAGTTTGTAACTAATCACATCTCTTCCACCGCCCCTCCCCGAGCTCAGAACGAATGGGGGTCAGAGAGGTAGATATCAGAGCATCCACTTCACTGGCACAGCAGATTCTAGAACAGACCTTGGACTGCCAGCCGCGTGGGTTTTATAATGTATTACCCTTCACAGAATAAGTGAATTGAACCCCTCCCCAACCCCAGCCCACACAGGGCCAACTTGCCCCATCGTGCCTGCTTTGTGGAGGTGGCAATTAGAGAGCAAGGCCCTGCCAGGGGAGTCCCCTCCCCGAGAGTGAGTGGCCAGGCAGAGGGAGGCCAGAGGTCCCGCCATGCCTTTCCCTCTTGGAGTGTGGCCTGCAAGCCGCCCCCTCTCCAAAGATGTGGGGAGGAGGGTAAGCGGCCCTCCCAGATGTCCAGACAGATGGGCGTGTGGCTGATATTAATAACAGGGGCAGTGGGTGCCACGCAGAACAGCCACCTCCCTCACTTCTGTCCCTTTACTTGTCAGGGGTTCTAATCCTCGGTAGGGGCTTGAACCTTTAATGTCACTTCCAGCCCTGAGGTTCTCCACGGCCTTGGGGAAGCTCCGAGCAAGTGTGGAGAGGAGAGAGATGATATTCGGTTTTGCGGGTTTGTAGCTGTAGATTTTACACTGCTTCAGGGAGCAAAAGGACCAGGAGACTCTTTCAAAGATGTAAAAATTTTGATGAATAATGCTATAAAGTGTTTATCAGGCCTGTCTAAGCATCTTAGAAAGAGTGACCTCACTTAATGATCACAGTCACCCTGTGAAATGAGAGGTGTCTTAGTACCCTCTCTTTTCAGTTGAGGAAACCGAGGCTAGATCAAATCACTTTTCCAAGATTTTCCAGGTAGAAAGTCGGGGAGTCAAGGCTTTCACCCTAGGGACTCTGACTTCAAAACCCGTGCCCTTGCCCTCCATTTGCGTCCCCTCCCCGGGACAGCTGAGCCGCGGCAGGCATGGGCCCGGGGTGCTCACTGGTCCCGGCTCCTGGGCTAACCTTTCTTCTGCCTCCTCCCTCAGAAGCCGCCAAGAACTCCATTCTCCACGTGAAAGCCGACGTACACAAGTCCCTGGACAGTTACGCAGCCAGCCTGGCCAAGGCCATCGAGGCGGAAGCCAAGATCAACTTGTTTGGGGAGGAGGCTCTGCCAGGGGTCTTGTCCGCGGCCCGGACCGTCCCCGGGGCCGGCTTCGGGGGCCGTCGAGGCAGCAGGACTCTCGCCAGTCAGAGGCTCCAGCTGCAGAGCATCGAAGAAGGGAACGTTTTAGCTGCAGAACAGAGATGAAGGCCCGGGGGTGGCTGGGGCTGGGGCTGGGGCTGGAGCGGAGACGCCGGCCATGGAGGGCTTCCCGAGCCGGCTGTGCCAGCGCCCCGGGGCGTCACTGCGCACAGTGGCCCGACCGCGGGGCGGAAACATCTGGTGTGCAACCACCAGGAGAGGACTGAAAACAGTGTCTTCAGCCCGTGACTTCAGTGTCCGCCATGGCTTTAGGCCATGGGCTTCCTTGAGGTCCCAGCGATGGAACCAGAAGCATCTAGAGCAAAAAAGAAAAAAAAAAAAAAAAAAAAAGCAGGTGGCCGTGTGGCCCTGGCTTTTTGGGAGGTGGGGCTGAGAGGAGGACTGGAGACCGTGGGCTTGGAAGGAAACCACCATATGGATCATCTTCTCTTCACAGCCTGTGCCCTGGGGGTCCGGCCACCTGCTGTCCCCGAGGCCTCGGGAGGGGAACCCTTCCCAGTGCGCTTTGGAGGATGGCGCGGCAGTTCTTCCTAACACGGCGTCATGGCGCAGCTTCTGTGTGGGGCCGTCAGCTCTAGACTAAGTGGCGCACGGAGAGAGCACCCAGCAGCAGGGTGCCCAGCGACTTCCCACACCGCCTGTCCTGGCTGGGAACTGGCCTTCGGGGGTCGCCTCCTGTTGGTGCTCGTAGGGGCGGCCCACCCTGCCCCCTTCTCTGCTGACAAATTCTTTGGTATTTCAAAAGAAGGGCGAAACCACTATAAAAGATAGGAGGAAGGGGCAGGTACCAGGTGTGTTTCATTTCCAGAATAAAAAAGAATCCACTGGGTTAGGACACGCCGCAGTTTTACCAAGACGAAATGGGGCCGTTGTGCCAAGCACAGCCGGGAAACATGCTGTTTTATTGAAGGGAATCCCTTCCCATGGGACGGCCTCCCTGAGCAGATGCCACGTGTCATGTTTGACCAGTGAAGATAGCTGGCCGCAGTTCCACGGGGCAGCATAGACAGGACAGCAAGAGCACTGGGCCCGGAGTCAGCAGCCTTGGTTCTTGGCCCAGCCCTGCCTTTGTGTGCACCTTCGTGTCATTTGGGACATCGTGTCACTTCTCTAGGTCCTCTGTAAAATGGGAAAAGGGAGTGGGGAGTTGGATTGAATGGTTTCCAAGATCATTTCCAGCTCTGACCTTGGATAGTCTCTGAATTTGTAAATTAGAGGTAGGAAAAAAAAACAAAAGTAGACCCATGGACCAATATTTGTATAACTTTTGAGCGTAGTTCCTGGTGGACCTACGAAGTGTGGCCCGGGCTGGTTTGCGTGTCCTCGTCTGACTTGTCTGTTTAGAGCACGGTCTGGACGGAATGCCAGCCACCGAGACGCGTAAGCGGAGGGAGAAGGTCACCAAAGTGGAAGTGGAACAGCAGGAATGTGACTTGTCTGGTCAGACCTCACTCCCCTCCCCTTTGAGCTGGAGCAGCTGTGGAAGTCTGGGCTGGGAGTCATTGCTGTGGTGGCTCTGGGAGCCGGTGGATCTCCCCTTGTGTCTGCCCTTCAGCCTGGGACAACATGATCTAGGTTCAGGCCTTTCCCTGCCTTGGTCAGCAGAGGGTAGATTCCAGGATCTCTGTGCTACTGTGTGCTACTGTGTGCTACTAGGCGGCTGTTCTAGAAAGTGAATTATCTTTGTGTTGCTTTCTTTGGGATCTACCTGTCTCCTGGTGAGGTAATGTCTTTTTTGCTGTGTGGCAGAAACAGTGGTTGGCTGGTCCCCTGGTCTGCAATTTACAAAGGACCTTTCATGAGGCTTGGGGTCCTGCTACCTGTGGTGATCGAGCTCGTCAACAACAACTGTTCTGGGTCATCGGGGTGCTAGGCCCTGGCCTGCGTTCCGAATTGGGGTGGGGAGGCGCAGAGGGCATGCTCACCGGTGGGTGCTGCTGATGACATGTGCAGGTCACAGAGACGCTGCTCTCACTGCTGGGTGGCATTCCTAAGGCTGAGGGTAGTTTATGTTTTCTATATGTATTCTGTATATATATTTTTTCTAGCACTTGTCTAGTTTTTGAAGGGACCATATTTCCGATCAGCTAGTACATACAGAGGTAGAATAGCACAGAGCAACCTTTTCCTCTGGGATGGGTCGCCAGGAAATTGGCGTGGAACCCAGGGGTGGGAGAATGCTCTTCTGACTGCACTAGGCTGCGCGAGATCTAGGGAGAGGATCCGGGGCCTCCCCAAGTCCCCACTGGCTGACCCCAGACTAGGTGGAATATAATAGGATTTAATCTAAGCCAATCTGGAAAGACTGCATTTCACAAAAGGATTCATTGTGTTTCCCCTCCTTCAGTCACCTACCAGACTCTGCACATCCCCTGTGTGCAAAGCACCAAGCTAGACACTGTGGGAATAACACCCAAGTGTTCACTCTAATTGCAGGAGAGAGACCTGGGTGATACAGATTCTAGTCAATGGCAAAGTTAAGTGGTGACTATAGAGAGAAGAGTGGCTCCGGAGAGATATTTCCGAATAGGGAGTTAGGGCTCCATGAGGTAGGTGACAGTTTGAGCTAAGTCTTGGAGGCTATTTGGCAGCTAGAACTGTATTTGGCATATTCAGGAATTCGAATTTCCTTGATCCAGCTTGAGAGCAGGAGTGGGCATGGGGAGGGAGGGAAAAGAGAACCTCCACACACAGGCATTTTTAAGGGAATCTGCCGTTAGTGTAGAAGGTCAAAACCCCCAATTTCCCCACCAAACCCAGGCCCATTAGCTGTAAACCACCACTCAGTGGCAGGCCCGAGGCCTTCCTGAGGGGACCCCATGGACAGTGGCAGGTGGAACATTTGGTTACTTGTTGGCTTAAATACCTCAATCTTGTGTCTTCTGGTGTTGACACCAGTTACGCAGAGCTTACCACTTTAGAGCTGTTGCCCATCTCTGCTTGCATTGCAATTGCCACCCGCCTGGGTCCCCGTGCTGTGCCACAGATACCAGCTACCAGGTTCGGGGCTATTTTGACCCGGAAGGCATTGGGAGGGCCACAGTGCAGGGCACACAGCTCAGGGCCCAGCCTTTTTCCTGGCCAGGGGCAGCAAGCCTGGAGATCAGGGCCTCAGACACTAGGTGGCAGCAGTGTGGCTGTGACGAGCCAAGGAGAAACCTGACAGTGTTTGCTTCTTGCTCCGCACGCCTTTGCCAGGACTGCAGTCCTCAGCCTGGGGGGCCTTGGAGCACCTGGTTAACCTGCTTGCGTGTGTGACCCCCGTTCGGGTTCACAGGTACTGCCACTACTCCCCTGCATGATTTTCAGCAAGCCACTGCTCCTGGGGAAGCAGAGTCGAGGAGCGTGAGACAAGGGCCATCTGGTGCCAACGTTCTTTGATTCTCATTTGAGGAGTTGCTGTGTGGTCTTTCTGCAAAGCATCGAGCAACCAGTGAGCCTAACTCAATACTTGCAATAGGCCAAGGAGGTTTGGGTTGGGACAGGAGGAGGAGGAAGATGGCTTTGATACAGCGAGAGATTGTTAGTCGGTTTAGATTTAACACTATGAATATTTTGCACGCAGACAGTAGGTGTCTGAGAGAGATGCCTGCAGACTAGAGATCCGTCTTTGGATGGACCATAGCACACATTCAGGTGTTCAGCCTTGAGCTCTGGCTGTGTCCTGTGTGGAAGGAGCTGTGAGGGTGACGTGGCTGTAAAATAGGAGGCGAGGGATTAGCACGTGTTGAGTGCCTGCTGTATGCCTGACCTGTTAGACCTCTGAGTGCTCGTTATGTGCTAGGCACTCTTAGGTACTTCCAAGTGCTTTACCTCATTCACCTGCGTGCAGATGTGACGTGGCGGGCGTCATGCAGGTGTGGGTGTGAGCTCGGATCCACGCTGCCGCTTGCTGGCTGGGTGCTGCATAGGTTACTCAGCGTCTGCGTCTGTTTCCTCATCTGAAAATGAGGTTTAGGAATCTTTTCTATGTGGGGACACTTAGAATTCCAGGGAGGGCTCCCCTCGAGGCTGACGGTGTGGATTGCAAGAGGAAAGCCTTGCGAGGCGCCCAGCACAGGGCCTGGGGCGCAGCGGAAGCTCAGCCGCTGGCGTTTCTTCTCCGCAGCTCCGTGAGGGAGGAACACAATTCTTGTTTTGCAGGATCTTTATAACAAGAAGTGAGAGTCTTAAAAAGATCACTGTTACCCTAGACTGGAGGTGTTAAAGGTTGTTGCCATGGGAATTGTCATGTTTGCTGTGCAGCACCAAAGGACTTTTGGGAAAGAAGGGATGTGGTGAGCAGGGAAGGCGATAGAGAGGAGGGAGGAAAGGCTAAGCGGCTTTTGAAACTCAAGAGGTTTGGGGGAGCAAAAGTGGGCTTATCTATTAAAAATGCCTGTCCTCCACGCTACTGGCCTGTTTGCACAAAGATAAAGTAATTCTAAATGTTGCCCTAAATGGGTATCGAACCCCGGGGCCCAGTGTAGAGTCCCAGATCACAGCACAAATTCAGCCTTGACCTTCCTTGCAGCCGAGAAGGGACATTCTCCCTTGGTTGCTGAGGACAGCTCTGTCCTGCAGTGACAGAGTGACCCCTTGGCTGTGGCTCTTGGCTTCACAGACTCTGTAATCCTCCAAGCCTCTGAGGGAGGAGGCAGGGCAGGGATAGGAGTCCCAGGTCTACCCACAGTGTTCACGGAACCCCAGGCTTCAAGGGCAATTAGTCTCCACCCTGAGGCAAAGGGAAACGGCTGTGACCAGCCATATATGCCTACAAGAAGGAGCAGAGCCAGGCCATCCTTGTGGGTTGGGGAGAGGGGATATACACAATCCAGGATGCCCAGGGAAATTGTCTGGGATCTCAAAGTGAGTTAAGTCAGAGTCAGGGCCAAACTGCAGGTCTTGGCCATGGGCTGAGGGAAGGAAGGAGCAGGCCTTATGGCTCAAGGAGGCTGAGGGATAGTTAAAAGTCATTAATAGCAGAACAATCCAGCTGGCTTTGTTAGATAGGCAGAAAGAACTATTGTAAACCAAGGAGCTTGGGAGATAATTAATACCTGCTGGCCAGACCTAAAAACACTGAAGCCTCAAGAAAAGTGATTGTATTCACCGGAAAGTATCCAGTAAATACTTTGGATTCCAAAGTATTTCCAATATGTTGAAAAGTATCCTTTGAAAATACCAAAATGCAAACTCAAATATGCACAAGATTACAAAGAGCACAATTTTGGTCAGTGTTATTTTTAGGAGAATATAATACACAGAGCTGTGTTCGTTTCCCTCAGAAAGTATTTTCCTGAGCAGTGTTAATAGCTTAGGAATTAGAAGCCACTTGTGTTTTTCCATCGGACACCACCATTTTGAAATACCACTGCCACCAATCACAGGCCAGCAGCCGTCCTGGAGGAACAGCGGCCCTGGGGACAGTCACAGGCCTGGGCAGGCAAGGCCACGCCGAGAGTGCGGCAGAAAGAGCCTGGATGCTTAAGGGACAGGGTCCTGTGTTGTGTTGATAATGACTCGTAGATGCAGAATTGGTTAAAAACCAACCTTCAGAAAATGAAAAGCAAAAAAAAAAACAAGCTAATCTTGAAATATATTTAACTTGAAGTCTCTGGATGACTTTTTTTAAAGACTGAAAAAAGTTTAGGATTATTATAAACCAATATTTATAAACAAGTAAAAGTGTACTTAGAATAGTTTTGTTTACCTGATTAAATGTTTTTGGTACGTGTATAGCTGTGGCAATTGTGAATCTGTACTTGGACTTGTGACCTGTGGGTTGTGTTGGGTGCCTCTCCTTTTCCCTGTTCTCTGCAGCCACGTCCCTCTTGCCTGCCTCCCTCCCCACGGGCTGCAAAGAGGAATGAGACTGAGCAGGAAGGGGCAGAGGGGCAGTGGGAAAGATTCCCATACTAAAGTCACCTGGAAACATCCATCCAGGCGTTTTTCATAAATTTCCCCAAGACAAATTCATACCATATTATTAAATGACCTACTTCTCACCATGCCCAAAAAACACTTTAACACAAAGTTTTTAAAGGAAGTTTAATGAACATCAGTGCTCTGTCTATCTAGATACAGAAATAGTCTCCATCCCATAATCAAAGTTAAAGACAGGGCAAGTGGCAGATTATCATTACCTTTGAGACTCAGAACCACTTCAGGGCACAAAACCCACCACCTTTCCCTGGCCCCCTCACCTGCCACAGCTGAAGTCATCTTCCTTTTTCTGAGTGGGCAGGTGAGTCCCAGGGTCCAGGTGCCTAACTTTCCGGGCTGCTCCCGACATACACTGAGTCTTGGCAGCGGCCAGGACTTGTCAATGCTGCCTGTGTAGACTGCATTCTCTCTGCTGCTTCCTGACTGCCTGTGGAACATGCCCTACTGAGCAATAAACAATACCAGAACCCTCTGCAACACTGCTGTGGGCGGGGGACCTAGTTCCTTTGACAAATTCTTTTTTAACAAGTAACTTTTTTAGAGCAGTTTTAGGTTCACAGCAAAATTGAGCAGAAAGTCCAGAGTTTGCACAGGCCCTGCTGCCTCACGCACATCCTCTCTTCCCCCATCAACATTCTGTGCCCGAGTGGACAAATACCACTTTGCTTTTCCTACCAAAGACTTATTCCTTGACCCCACTGAGCCCTCCAGTGACCCTGTTCTGCCAGCTTTCCAGCACCCTCTACAGCATGTGCACGTTAGTTTTGTTACAGTGGGAGCAATGACATGCTGTGTGCCTACAGCAGTCTTTTCAATTACCCTGTATAGCCCTTCAACCTCCACGGCTTCATGTGGCCCTAACACAGCCCTCGGGCTTGGGCAGGGGACATAACTAACTGGGAACCAGAAACTAAGACCCTTGTGCTTCCCAGAAATCAAGCAGTGACCCTTTTGGCTAATGCTGATTTCTTTATCCCTTTGACCATTTGCCGTGTTTTCTAATGTAGAGACACACGTGCCTTTGCCCAGGTAAGAGCTAGATGCTGAGATGTTGAAGTCCAGTTGAACTTACGGAATGAACTGAGGAGTTATTTTTCCTCCGTACCAAAAACCAACCTGTCTTCTCTCAGCAGCGGGTGGCCCTGGGCTTGCCGCCGTCTTGCGGAGATGAGATCCTGTTCTCTACGTGGGAGAGGGATGCTCTGCCTGGCTACACCTGTGAGGCCATTTATGGCCCAGAGAGATTATGTCTTAGTCTTAGTCCCTTCTCCCCAGGATATTTAGATTCTTGAAAATAATAGGAATATTTCAACTAACTGCTAATTAAGCAATAAGAGGTATATTACTTTCAACAAAAAAGGGCAGCTGTTACAGCAAAAACAACAAAAGCCTCAATAGAGAGGCTCAGGGCTGACAGTGACAATGGCAGACCATCAGATTTGGTATTGGCACTTGCCTTTTAGCTACCGTGTGTCGTCACTGATGGTCTGATACTCACCTCCAGAGCGTGCTCCAGGCTGGTGCTGCTGGTGACGGACGAGGCATCCCATGGATCTACGGCTCTGACCTTGACCACCCCGACATTTTCTTTCTTGTATCGGTGTTATAATTTGGGCAGCACTGGATGGCTGTCTCAAGATGAGTACAACGATCAGTGCAAGCACGTAATTCAGTTTCTTCTCCAGCTGCTGGCTGGCAGGAGGTATAGTGAAGATAGTTACTGGCTGGACTGTAGGTCACAGAGAAGTTGCTGGGGTTACTTTCTGTCCTTCACAAGTAAGACAGTTTCCAAGAGCTCACTGACTGGAAACTCAAAGACATTTCCCTCAAAGAGCAAGAATCAATATGCCATCCCAGAAACTTGTAACAGCAAATGCTAAGTGTGTGTGTGAGAGAGAGAGACAGAGAAAGCACAAGAGAGTGTGCCTTTGAAATCATCCTTTTGGACCATTAAAGACTGGACACGTCACTCTGTCATGCTTGCTTTTTTGCCTCCAAGGTATCATGAGGCAGCACACTAACTCATTCCCACCTGGGAGGTCTGGCTTCTGAAGGAGTCTTTGGACATCAAGAAAGTAGCAAAATCCTAGCACTCTGGGAGGCCGAGGGGTTCAAGGTCAGGAGTTCGAGACCAGCCTGAGCAAGAGCAAGACCCTGTCTCTACTAAAAATAGAAACAAATGATCTGGACAGCTAAAAATATATATAGAAAAAAAAATTAGCCAGGTCTGGTGGCGCATGCCTGTAGTCCCAGCTTCTCAGGAGGCTGAGGCAGGAGGATCGCTTGAGCCCAGGAGTGTGAGGTTGCTGTGAGCTAGGCTGACGCCACGGCACTCTTAGCCTGGGCAACAGAGCAAGACTCTGTCTCAAAGAAAAAAAAGAAAGTAGCAAAAAGAAGCCAGGGATGTGTAATGTACTATGCTTATTCGGATAACAAGAGGAGGAAAGAAATTAGAAACTATATACTTAGGCATTGAGAAAAGATTTAATTTTATGAATGGATTAAAGAGATGTGAGCATGTGATCAGATTCAGGGGAAGACACCAACAGAATGAACATTTAGGAGAGGGGAGGGAAAATGACTGAAGGGTTAGGTCTGCGGAAGCAGTTTCAGGTCATAACCTACGAGATAACTAAGCCTGAGTGTAGATGACTTGAATGGACGTGGACACTATAGTTAAGGAAGACCAGAAATCAGAAGACTGGATGGTCAGCAACTTGCAGTGAAATCTAGAATTTGAGACAGAGGTAGGCCAGAAGCCAGTGCCTTCAAGACTAGTTTGTGCTAATACGCAAACTATCCATGATGCTCAGTGATTTTTGCTTGAAGCCTCACTCCTGTGCTAGTGTCATGAGGTAGCGCTAGTCATAAGAGATGACGACTGGAGGTGAAAATAAAGTACACTTGGCCCTTGAATGAAATGGGTTTGAACTATGCGGGTCCACTTATACGCGGACTTTCTTCTCCTGCCACCCCTGAGCCAGTAAGACTAATCCCTCCTCTTCCTCCTCCTCAGTCTACTCAACATGAAAACAGTAAGAATGAAGACCTTTATGATAATCCACTTCCACTTAATGAATACTAAATATATTTTCTTTTCCTTATGATTTTCTTTAATAACATTTTCTTTTCTCTAGCTTACTTTAAGAATACAGTATATTATGTATATAACATACAAAATATGTGTTAATCAACTGTCTATGTTATTGGTGTGGCTTCCAGTCAACTGTAGGCTATTAGTAGTTAAGTTTTTGGGGAGTCAAAGTATATGCAGATTTCTGATGGTGTCCTACTCCAGTGTTGTTCAAAGTTCAACTGTACTTTTTGGAAAGGGAAATGAAAAAAGCCCTTCTATGTGATTATCCCAAGAAGTCAAAATAGAAAGGTTATTAAATCTAGAAAAGAATAGAGAAAAATAGTCCCCTTATGCTGCAGAAAAGACTGGAAAATGTGAGTCAAAATAGCAAGGCATTAAATAAAAAGTCAAATTCAGGGTATCTTAAAACAACCAACTTCTTTAATTAGAAAGCAACAAACATGCAAATGGCAAGTGTAGAAATTTATTTGAACCAATATTTTCACTATAATGAAAATTACTCTTCAACATTGATCCAAGCTCCCACATCTGAAGGTTAGGGGAAATATTGCACTTTGCATTTTCTAGCACTCCTCATACACGGCAAAAAGTTTTTAAAACATTTTGCTAGTTTTGTTTTACACACTCTCCCAAATTCATGCACACAATCATTCCAAACCAATGTTAGGTTATTCCCCCAAAAGGGAAAAACTCCAAAAACCACAATCTTAAAATTGCACTAAAGCTCTGTAAAGAAAAAAATATAATAAATGTCTTATACAAATTTCAGAACATCTAAGTGCTTGCCAACAAGAGTTGATTATTCCTCGTCCTCATTTTCATTCTCCTGACCAGAGCCTTCTGATCTGTCACCCTCCAACCGGTCTGGAAAACATAGATATGAGGATCACAAAAAGAAACACTTTTAGTATCATGATCATAAATAATTTACAATGCCTTTTATTTAAAACTTATTAAAATGTATATAATTCAACACATCGATATGTAAAAATCAGTTCATTCAACACTGTGTAGACAAGTTGTTTTTTAGAGGCAAATAAAAGAATAAAGAACACAGTATTGTCAGTTTTAAATATGCATATAATTCTAAAATATAAAAATAAAAAAAAACCCACCCCTAAAGATCTTGACATATTATGTTCCACTGCGCTGGTTTTCAAACAGTGTTCTTTGGACTCTAGGTCTAAGGGTGTATATCAGGTGCTACAAAAAGAAATGAGGAGGCAGCCATGTGACAGAGAATGTAGGGACCACTGTTGAGGATTTGTGTAACTCTGTAAAAAGAGTTTTCAAAATTAAATACTATGTTCCAGGCATTGTGCTAAAAACTGAGGATACAATGGTGACCAAAACAGATGTAGTTTCTGGCCTCAAGGAGCTTACAGGTTAACTGCTCAAGTGAGTATATAATTACAAACTGCTGGGAGTGAGCACAGTGTGTTCTCTCAAGTTTTCATGATTTAGGCTTGCTATTCTTCTGCTTGGGACACCTTTGTTCATACTTTGGCTACAATGGTTCTGTTTACTCATCTCAATACAACTATTGTCCCCTTTGTGAAACTTTTTCTGGGCTTTTTCAAACATGCCATCTACAAAATTAGGAACTCCCTCCCACCACGTTCCAGAATATATAAATATTTTTTTAAGAGACAAGGTCTCACTCTGTCACCCAGGCTGGAGTGGAATGGCTATTCACACGTGCGACCATAGCTCACTGCAGCCTTGAACTCCTAGGCTCCAGCAATCTTCCTGTCTTGGCCTCCTGAGTGGCAGGGATTACAGGCCTGAGTGACTGTACCCAGACAGAATATCCTCTATGAACTTTATAATGATGATCCTAATTGCAGTAATAGTTGTTTGCATGTCTTCTTGCAGACCAGACTGTGAGCTCCCAGAGAGTGGGAGTTATTTCTTTTTAATCTTTTGTTTTTTTTTTTTTTTTGAGACAGAGTCTCACTCTGTTGCCTGGGCTACAGTGCCATGGCGTCACCTAGCTCACAACAACCTCAAACTCCTGGGCTCAAGCAATCCTCCTGCCTTAGCCTCCCGAGTAGCTGGGACTACAGGCATGTGCCACCATGCCTGGCTAATTTTTTCTATATATATTTTTAGTTGTCCATATCATTTCTTTCTATTTTTAGTAGAGATGGGGTCTTGCTCTTGCTCAGGGTGGTCTCAAACTCCTGAGCTCAATCTGCCCACCTTGGCCTCCCAGAGTGCTAGGATTACAGGCATGAGCCACCGCGCCCAGCCTCTTTTTGATCTTTGTATCTTTAGAGCCTAGTATAAGATGTTCAATGAAGGTTTACTGAATAAATGAATATAAGTTTTATGAAGGTAAGATATATTACAGTAGGGTATGTGAAGTAGGCAACAGCATACAATCACTACCACCACTTGAACTAGGATGTTTCTGCCACAGAAACACTACCCCAAGGTAACATGGAAATATTAAGGTAAGACGCAAGAGAAACAGCTCAGTTCCACTGTCAATATCAATTATCTACAAAGGCATAAACACTCCCACTGGATGCTAGGTTAACAGCACCAAGGACAGTATACAGAAGAGAATATATGTTTAATGTCCAAATGAATTAGATTAAATCTCCTCTATGCAGACTCCAATCCGATGTCAAATCAATGAGATTATGTGTGTAAGATTTGTAATCTTAATTATAAATTTTAGTTATTATTATCATTATATAAGTATTTAATACACATTTGTAAAACAAATGAACAAAATAAGATTTGAATAGACCTTCATAGATTAATAAGGAATCTAAACACAGTGGAAGAATTTCTGACCAATAAAAGGCTACCTAAAGGATATTAGTTTAAAAAAGATTACATTATTTTTATTGTGTAATGTATTTTTAAGAGAGAACAAAACATTAAAAGTTGCATGAATGGGAATCCTGGGTATGATTGACTGTTTCAAGAAATCTATTTTGTCATGTTAGTGAAGCATGAGGAAGCAGTTAGCCTGTTTGAAAGTGTAGGCTTCTTACCCAAATTTCTTTTGGTTGTTACACTATGAATGAAGACGGGAAAATAAAAGGTTAAGAAGATACGTCACAGCCTTTAAGTCAGGGAATGTGTAGTAGAGGTCAGAACTCTGCAGTCCAAGGCATGCCACAAAGAGACAAGTGAGGGCCAAGAGTCTCTGTGATGGGTCACGGAATAATTCAAAGTGGCTTCTGGAATGAGGAGGGCAGAATATAGTTGTTCTATCCTGAAATCCAACTCATGTAACTACTGTACAGTCTCCTCTCTCAAAATATAAACCCAATTTCTAAGAAAAAATTAAATAAAATCTGTTTACAAAGTGCTACTGAAGTAGTAAAACTACAAAGCAGTAACACACAAATCTCTGGTTGGCAATTATGGAGCAAGGAGGTCTGAAGAACAATGTATTTTTTAAATGAAAACTGGAAATAAGAATCACTTTCATATACACGATTTTTTAAAAGTAGACAACACCAAATTTCTTTTGCAAATAAGGTTTACATTTATGCAAAGGTTCCTTTTATTTTCTGTTGGAATAGTTCTTCAGAAAATTATTTTTGGCTGGGGAAGATACGATATGAAGAGACATTAAGTTTGCTACGGGGAGGTGGAGATAAGAAAATAATTCCCTAAAGGAAACTTGTGTTCCAAAAAATACTGTTGTTTTATTTTTTCAGGCTATCATTGTAAAGAATTTATTTACTTTATTAAGAAAAATAATATAAAACTCATTGTTAGCTAGAGATTTGATACTAGAAGTTCATTTATTTATCTAATTATTCAACATTTACTGAGCAACCATTATGTGGTAGGCACTTTTCTAGGAGCTAAACATCCATTTGCAAATAAGACAAAGTCTCTTATTTTCCAGAAGATTATTTTCTAGAGGAGGAAGATAGACAACAAATGTATGTTTCTCTAATCTGTAATAAGAGAACAAATAAATGAAAAGTGAGAGTGGTAAGTACTTGAGGAAGATAAGGCAATGAACAGAGAGTGACTAAAGTGGGAGGGAAGATCTAAGTAAGACACAGAA
>CM052444.1:3159809-3293331 GCA_028533085.1 Varecia variegata | reverse complement strand
AAAAAAGAATCAGAAACTTTTCCTTGGGGCCATAGTGTTTTATTATGAAAACAGAATAACAACTTCAAGTGTAATTTAAAGGTAAACATAAATAGAAAAATGAAATTTATTGACTTCTATTCATTTAATCCATGTTTTTAGAATTAAATTGTCAATATTAATTGTAACAATGAGAACATCCACAAGTAATATTTTATATATGCTTCACGCGGCGCCGGGGGGAAAAAACTAGAGTGAGTTAAATACAACTCTCATGGCAGTTAATGTGTTAAAACAAATTCTGTAGATACTTTTTGATAACTCAATGAGTATATGAGGAGGAAAACACTTTCTAGATGTGAAGGGGTCAGCGTAACAGTTACACCAATCATCTCAAAAGAATTTCTTATTCAATAACTCAGATTGCACTGGGTGGATTTTGGATTGTAAAAACTAGAAAAGATCTTAGAGATCATCTGGTCTATTCTTCTAATTTCACAGATGAAGAAATTAAGGTCTAGAGAGAAAAAGTGACTAAAACAAATTTTCAATTGTCAATCTTTTTAAAAGGGTTTTTTTTTTTTTTTTTTGAGACATTGTCTTACTCTGTTGCCTGGGCTAGAGTGCCATGGCGTCAGCCTAGCTCACAGCAACCTCAAACTCCTGGGCTCATGCGATCTTCATGTCTCACCCTCCCGAGTAGCTGGGACTATAGGCGTGTGCCACCAGGCCCGGCTAATTTCTTTCTATTTTTAGTAGAAATACCTTTGTATTTCTACATACAAAGAGACCAGCTCTTGCCCAGGCTGGTCTCAAACTCCTGACCTCAAGCGATCCTCCCGCCTTGGCCTCCCAGAGTGCTAGGATTACAGGTGTGAACCACCACACCCGGCCAAAAGGTTTTTAAAGTAGTCTTACTATATCTTGCAATCAACCTGGATTTCGTAAGTCCAAATCCTCCTCTCCAAAACTAACAGAGGTTGCTAATATAAACTTAAAAAAATCTACTAGAAACTTTTCAGGTAGACAGCCAATGTGAGAGAGCAAAAAAGATGCACTGGTTAATGGCATAAGCTAAAATTTTTAAAAATCTACATATATTTCTTTAGTAGGTTAGGGTTTTGTTGTAAAAAATAATGATCTTTCACAATATATTGTAAGACTGAAAGAGCCATGTTTAAATACAGAGACAACTGTGAAGGTTTAATAATGTAATATTGAAATCACACTGGCAATACAGAAGATAATCATTATGGAAAAAACATTTATATTATAAATTGTAATTTCACCAAAGAATGCCATAAGAATTTGGTACCATTGTCCTGGAGTTGCGATGGCCCTTGTAAACCATCTTTACTAGTGGCCTTCTAATGTTCAAAGTATCCAATTCTTCCATTTCTTTCCTTTCCTTTCTCCGCCTGAAGAACTCCTGAATACGGGCAACAGCAGAGCGTCTATGAATTACATAACAAAACAAAAACCAAAAATAAATAAAAAATTTAACAAGTCACTACAGAATGATAATGAGGAACTTTAAAATATAGTAAGTCTAGAAAATATTTAATATTAATAAAATATTATCTCAATAAGGCACCCCCAACCAAAAGCATCAAAAGGCAGACACAGCAGTGAGATATCAGACTAGTTGAGTTACTACAACAAAGTATTTTAGTTAAGAGGTCACTTAGAAATTTGGTACTGGTTGAAAAGTAAAGGAAATAGCATGCGGCACACTGGTTTTTAAAGGGCTATTTTGTAAAAACATAATACAGACAAAATTCATGTGCAATTTTACTACAAATAAACAAATTCTATTCAATGTTCTTTCTCCTCTTTTCCATATTAGGAAAAGTAAAGGCATGAAAAGAAACCAAAAACCAAAAAACAACAAAACAAAAAACTAAGGGTAACATATAATAGCAGTGGATACACTTATGTTTTGAGATTTTATTTAAAACATTGTCTAAAGATATTCCAAGAACAGATTACTCAAGAAAAAGAGAATATTAATATATAAGCAGTAAGACGAGGACCTTCAAATAGTATCATTTCTTTATGAACACTAAAGATTTGGAACTAATGAGGCAGATTTTATCCCCTTCAGAACTAATTTGGTGACAGCACACCAAATTAGAACAAAGGACTAACATGAAGAACAAAGGACTCTTTTTTAAATTTTTTTTGAGACAGAGTCTCGCTCTGTCACTGGTGCTAGCGTGCCATGGAGTCACCACCCTAGCTCACGGCAACCTCAAACTCCTGGGCTCAAGCGATCCTCCTGCCTCAGCCTGCATGCCTGGGGCTACAGGTGTGCACCACCACGCCCGGATAATTTTTCTGTTTTGAGTAGACACAGAGTCTCACTCTTGCCCAGGCTGGTCTCGAACCCCTGAGCTCAAGCAATCCTCCCAGCTCAGCCTCCCAGAGTGCTAGGATTACAGGTCTGAGCGACCATGCTTGGCCCTAAAGGACTCTTTTTAAAACTGATTTATTTAATTATTAAAAGAAACTTCTCCTAACATATGATATCACTTAATAATTTTGTTAGTTTGAATTTGTTATTTAAAATATATTTTGACAAACAGGCCAAAAGTCCACAATATCTTAAAAGTCCACAAATCAGTAAGAAAAATGAACTTAACATATAAATGTACAAAAAGATGCTCGGTCTCACTAATAAGATAAAAATAAACAACAAATTTATGTCTTTTTATGTTTATCAGACTGAAAAGATTTTTATATCTATCATGAGTCGCAAGAGTTCAGGAAAACAGGTACTATAGGTAGAAGGTTGAAAGTGGTTCTACATATTTAAAAAGTGTACTCTTTTATTGTAAATTTTTCATTGACATGCAGCACATGTACAGGAAGGTACAAAATCGTAAGGTAAACAGTTCAATGAATTTTCACAAATGGAACAGGCCCATTTAACCAGAACCAGCATTAAGAAACAGAGCATCACCAGAATTCCTGAAATCTATGTGCCCCATTCCCAATATTACTTTCTCCTCAAAGGAAACCACTCTTCTGATTTCTAATCCCATGGATTAATGTTGCCTATTTATGAACTTTAATTAAATGGAATCATACAATATATATTATGTCTGGCTTCTTTAGCTCAACATTGTTTTTAAGATTCGTCCATGTTGCTACACTTAGCTATAGTTCATTCATCCTCTTTGCTGTGGAGTATTATTTTTTATAAATATATTATAATTTATTTATCCATTCCACTGTTAGTGGACATTCGCTTTTTTATACTATTTTCTTTTTCCTACTGCCTGCATAATTTCAGAATGTTTATAGTATTTATTAAAATGGGGCTACTAGTAACATATGTTCATGTCTTTTGAACATATGTACATATTTATGTGGGATACATACCTAGAAGAGGAATTGCTGGACCATAGTACGTGAATAATGTTCAGCTTTAATAGACAGATACTCTCAAAGTTAGGGTCTATTTGTAGTTTTCCAAAGTGGTTGTACAAACTTATATTCCCAACAGCAATGTAGTCAAGTTCCAGTACAATATATTTTTGAGGAGAAATTAAATAATATATACTAAAATTTAAAACACGTATCAGATTTGACTCAGCAGTTTTACTTTACCAAATGTATACTGTAGAAAAACTTACATATGACAATGTACAATTTTTTTCACTGCAGAACCGTAACTGAGAAAGACTAGAAATAATCTAAATGTTTACATAGAAAGAATACGTTGAATAAATTATGGCATATCCATACACTAGAATCCTTACATCACCATTAAAAAGGGTAAAGAAGACCCATAGACAACTATATGAAAGATATCAGCATTATATTAGCTGAACCCAAAACACAGGCTAAAGAATAATTCATAGAAAAAATATATATGCATAGAAAGATAGACACAAAATTGTTAATAAGAATTTTAAAAATAATAATCATGTAACAATTATATACTTTTTATAATAAAAAGACAAATTTCTTTTTCATAAAATGGTATGCTCTGAATTATATAGACTTATTTAAAAAGTGTTTAAAAAACTTTTTCCTATGCTAAGTATGTCTAAAAAAGGAGTCTACACATAAGTTTTTAAGTTAGATATAGTTAGAAATTCTCAAACAGAAAGCTGACATGTTTAGTTTCCTCTGATTATCCTTTTCTGATTGAGAGGTGAGAATGGGAAGGTCAAATGTTCTCAAAAGAGACATAATTAATGTGGTTGGATCTCTCTCTTTTTTCTGAAGTGGAAGAGAAAAGAACATTATGAATCAGTTAAAAATATGTTCTTCGCAAGAAATCAATAAAGAAAAAAACTCTTTTGCTAAGAAAGTAGTTATCAGGTAGCAAAGGAAGTAACTTTGCTGGAAAGCCAAGGGACTTACGAGCTATAAATGGGAAAAAAAAATTGCGTGACAATAATTTAGATAGTAGCTCAAATCATTTAAAAGGAGATGTATGGGCAAAATTAAGGTTGTACTAGTAATGAGGTAATATAACTAAGAATTAATGAGAACTATACCAAAGCATAAATGTTAATTTAAAAAGTTGTTTAGCTTAACTGTCCTTATAAAGAATAATTTTAAAACCTGGGTCTTAAATTATGCAGTTTGTATTTGACAGTTTAGATCAAAGATTATATTTAGATTTATATAACTTGTTATATGAATATATCTGGCTTCCAAGTGGGAACCTTTGTAGCACCAGCAACAAAAGACAGAATTAAATATGGGTGATATTTAGGTAGGAAGAGAAAGGTAGGAAGATTTTTATTCAGAAGTGTGGTCAGTGCCACACCTTGGAAAAGGGAGAGAAGCACAAGACTGAGACAAATTTCCATGTTCTCTTTGGGTGAAGACGGTCAGGGTGCTGAATTCTCTTACACAAATGCCAGTAAGGACAAACGCATCACCTGGGGACAGAATACGCTGATGGAGTATTTGGAGAATCCCAACAAGTACATCCCTAGAACAAAAATGATCTTTGGTGCATTAATAAGAAGGCAGAAAGGGCAGACTTGATAACTTATCTCAAAAAAACTATTAATGAGTAAAAAAATAATTGGCCACTGCCTTATTTATTATGGAACAGAAATGTCTCATGACTTTTTTTAGTGTGTATAATTTAATTGATCTCAAACATCAGAATTCAGAATATTTTTGTTGACAGTCCTCATTTAAATAAGACTGTCTTATGGTAAAAGGAATATGATCTTTTTTTGAATTTTGATATTTAGGTTAGTAAGCACGAAATGTCCGATTTCCTTGAGTGCTAAATTTGACAGTTGATATCTCTGACATTTCACTTTGACACTTCTTGTTTTACTTTTATTGTGAAGGAACATCCTCATTCTTTCAAATGCAGTTTGGCTTGTGATTATCTTTCAAATTTTTGGGGGGGAATTTTTGTGAAACCATGGATAAGTAAAAAATTCATGTCATTTTTTAATATGAGTTTCATCATGAAACCAGTCCTGTGCAGACAGCTCGAAATAGCAACCAAGTGTTTGGGAAGGATGTGGCTAAAGAAAGCACAATACATCGATGGTTTGAGAAGTTCCGTTATGGCGATTGTAATCTTGAAAACGAGCCACCTGTGTGATCAGAGACCAAGGTGGATAATGATGAGCTGCAAGCTGTAGTGGAAGCAAATCCATCTCAACCTAAACATGAATTAGCAGCAAGGTTTGATGTTACTATTCCAACAATCCTGGCCCATTTGAAACAAACAGGCAAGGTAAAGAATCTGGATAGATGGATACCACATGAATGAAATGAGCGGCAGGAGAGAAATCATCTCAGCTTGCCTTTCTTTGCTGTCACAACATAAAGGCGAACCATTTCTACACTGTATTTTTACTTATGTGTGACAAAAAATGGATTCTTTTTGACAATCTCAAGCATTTGGCACATTGGTTGGATAAAGATGAAGTGTCGAAACACAGTCCAAAACCGAATATTCATCAAAAAAAGCTAATGGTGTCAGTTTGGTGGTCCAGCGCTGGTATTATCCACTACAGCTTCATGAAACCCGGTCAATCAATGACAGCAGATGTCTACTGCAACCAACTGGACGAAATGATGAGGATGCTTGAGATTAAGCAGCTGATACTGGTCACTAGAGACAGGCCAATCCTCTTGCAAGACAGCCCTCAGCCACATGCCACACAAACAACGCGGCTCAAACTACAGAAGCTGAACTTGGCAACTCTCTGTCATCCACCATATTCACCAGACATTGCAGCAACTGACTAGCCCTTCTTCCAGGCTTTGGACCACTTCTTGTAAGGAAAAATATTCAGTTCTCAACAAACTGTGGAAAACACCTTTTGTGATTTCATTGTCACTCGCTCTCCAGGCTTCTTTGCTGCTGGCATCAACAAGCTACTGTTAAGATGGCAAAACTGTGTCGATAGTTTAGGCACATCGTTTGATTAATTGTACTGCTTCTTGTTTGAGATATAATAAACTCAAGTTTTGACTCAAAATTGGACATTTCATATTTAATGACCTAATAATCCCGGTTTAGTAAATGCTAACACTTTCTGCCTTCTAAAGACATGACAGGACTTGATTAGTAATGTTCAACTTTTCACAAAGATGGTGAATGCCATCTCAAAACCTTATTGGAGACTGGTTTTATATTTAGAGTTATATAACTGGTTATAGGAATATATTTAAATACCAGGGAAATCCTTTCACTGTCTCAGAACCAAGCAAGACTCTCCCATGTTTTAATTTGTATTCATTAGCCTGTTAAAGGCAAGGGTTGAAGATAAGGTAGCAATGTGTACTTTATATTTTTGGTCTTAACTACGCCAATCTAATTAGAATTCCCTGTATCTAAGATGCTGCCTTTTCCTTATTGAAAGCAATTTTAGTGTGGTTTATGTGTAATACCAAATGAAGGATATTTAACACTTCTCAAATTAAAAAAAAGATTAGGTAAGTTATCACTATCCCATTGTAGGAAAATTAATTAAGAGAGAGAAAAATCTTCTAGTGCACACATTTCAAATTAGAAGATAGAAAGTAACAACAGATGTTATAACCATATAACAATCGTGTACAGCAGGTCCACAAATAATGTCACTTCGTTCAATGTTGTTCCAATATAATGTTAATAAGAAAAAAAATTGATTCCTGGCTGGGGCCACTGTCTTGAGTGGAATTTGCTTGTTCTCCCCATGTCTTTGCAGGTTTTCTCTGGGTACTCCAATTTCCCCCCATATCCCATAGATGTGTATGTTAGGTGAATTGGCAAGTCTAAATTGTCCCAGTCTGAATGAATGTGGCTGTGTGTGTGAGTGGCCCTACAATGGGATGGCATCCTGTCCGGGGTTGGTTCCCACCTGTGACCTGAGCTGCCAGGATAGGCTCTGGCCACCCTTGCCCCTAAATTGGAACACCTGGGTAAATAATTACCTTGTTTTTATTAATCTTTCTTAAATGTATGTATAGCTTACATTTATTTCAATGTTTAATATTAGAAATGTTTTGGTCTTGTCTTAGCAATTTGGTGATATTTTTGCGACCAGAAATATGTCTGAACGTCACTCTTATTTATATCAATTAATCTATAGGAAAACTGGTTTCGTTATATGTTGTTTTACTTAAAGTCACTGTTTCCAAGAACCTATAGAACAGGGGTCCCCAACCTTTTTGACACCAGGGACTGGTTTTATGGAAGAGAATTTTTCCATACATACATATCTATTTCATCTTTAGTCACTTTCAGGAGCTGTTTCGTTTTTTTGAATTTGTCAATGTATCTAATTTTTCAAATTTATTATAGTATTGTCTTTTTAATTTCTACTGTGGCTTTAGTTATAGCCACCTTTTCATTCATAACATTATTTATTTTAGTACCCTTCATTTTTTCTTTATAAATCATAGCAGAACTCTATATCGTTATTCTTCTCAAAGAAACAACTTTTGGCTTTGTAGATTCTCTAATATATGTTAACCTTTTCATTTTCTATTTCTATTTTCTTCTTTATTATATCCTTCTTTCTATTCTTTAAGATTATTTTGTGGTTGTTTTCTAACTTCTTAGGTTGTACATATTCAGCTTTTTTGGTCATTAACATCTAACTTGTGGTCAGAGAGCACGGTTGATGTGAGACCTATTTTTTTTGAATTTGTAGAAACTGGCTTTGTGGTCTTGTGCGTAGTAAATTGGTAAATGGATAGTTCAAATAGTCCTATAACTATTAAAGAATTGAAATAATACTTAGAAACCTTACCAAAGACAATGCCAGGCTCCGCTGGTTTTATAGGTACGGTCTATTAATAAACTTTCATAGAAAAGATCATTACAATCTTTTTTTATCTTTTCTTTTTTTTAAAGAGACAGGGTCTTGCTCTGTCACCCAGGCTGGCGTGCTGTAGTGTGATCATAGCTCACTGCAGCCTTGAACTCCTGGGCTCAAGCGAAGTGATCCTCCTGACTCAGCCTCCACAGTAGCTAGGACTATGGGTATGTGCCATCACGCCTGGCTATTTTTTTCTTTTTTCTTTCTTTTTTTTGTAAGACAGGGTCTTGTTATGTTGCCCAGGCTGGTCTCGAACTCCTGGCCTCAAGCAATCCTCCCGCCTGGGCCTCTCAAAGTATTTGGGATTCCAGGTGTGAACCACTGTGCCTGGCCATTCCAATCTTATACAAACTCTGCCAGGGGAAAAAAAAATGAGGAAATATTTTCCTACTCATTCTCTGAGGCTAATATAACTTTTTACCAAAAAACAGACCATGAAAATATAAGAAAGGAAATTCATTCAGAATATGGATGCAAAAATCCTTCACTAAATATTAGCAAATCAAATTCAAGGTATTAAAAAGTAATACATCATTACCAAGTTAGGTTTATCCCAGGAATATAAAGATGGTTCAACATTAATAAGTGTTATCTACTACCTTAGCAGGTTAAAGGAGAAAAAAATACAGTAATTCAATAGATGGAAAAAATGTATTTGATTAAAATCAATACCTATTCATGATAAAAATGTTGGTATACTAAGACAGAAAGGAATATCCCTGACCTGATATACAGTATCTATTAATACAAAAACCCTAACACCCTAAATAAACAAATAAAGGTATTTTCAAAATCAGGAGCAAAATGTGATACCTACTATCATCATTAGCTGGTACAGTAAGAAAATAATAAAAATTAAGAGGAAAGAAAACTCACATTTGCAGATTATACAATTACATTAAAAAACCTCAGAAGAATCTATAGGCCAATTAATAGAAACAATAGAGGATCAAAAAGGGCTACTTAAATGGGGTGGTGGAGGGTACACATATACATCATAAACAGAAATAAGTTCCAAATGAATTAATAACTCAAATGTCAAAAGCAAAACAGACTTTTTTTTTTTATTCCAGGGTAGTAAGAATTTTGTAAATAAAAGTGATAAGCATAAAAGACTGATAAATTTTAACTAAATTAAAATAAGAATGGCTCATCAAAAGACAGCCTGAAGAAAGTGAAAAAAAAGTCACAAACTATAAAAAATATTTTAACCCTTATACATGATAGCGAATCAGTATCAAAAATGTAGTAAGAATTTCCTATAAATCAATAAAGAAAAGAAAAACAACTCAATTAAAACCACCCAGTAGAAAACCAAATATAGCTGAAAAACATGAAATGCAGAATCTCATTTGTAAATAGAGAAATGAATATCAAGACCATGAGTACATCCAATTAGCAAAATCAAGAAATGTGATCCCTCACAGCTTGGGTTCTCTAAATATATATATATATATATATATGACAAAAGCAAGTATTAGAATGTGGACAAATGTGATTTTTTAAAAATAATGCTAGTTATTATACTAATTTACACTCTCACTTTGGAAAATAATTTGAAATTATTTTGTGAAATTAAACGTTGTATTCCTACATATATATCCAACAAAAATTTAGTATCAGGAGAAGTATTTCAGAATGTTCAAAGCAGCACTATCAATAATAGCAAAAACTATAAACAACCTAAATGTCCATTAACAGGAAAATGTATAAATCATAGTATATTCACACACAGATTATTAGATAGCAGTGAAAATGATTGAGCAACAGCTATATATAACAACATGGATGAATCTTAGTAAGATGTTGTTTGAGGGGAAAAAAAAGCAAGTCCCAGTCTCATATACATTATGATATCAATTTTTTTAATAAAGTTCAAAAGTGGGTAAAGCAACATAAATAATATGTTGTTTTGGCATTTAGTTTAGATGGTAACATTTTATTTTTTATTTTTATTTATTTTTTTACTTTTTGAGACAAGGTCTTGTTCTGTCTTCCAGAGTAGAGTGCGGGGGCATCATCACAGCTCACGGTGACCTCAAACTCCTGGGCTCAAGTGAGCCTCCTGTCTCAACCTCCCAAGTAGCTGGGACTACAGGTGCACACCACCATGCCCAGTTAATTTTTTCTATTTTTTTTTTTTTTTTTTGTAGAGACGGGGGTCTTGCTTTTGCTCAGGCTGGTTTGAAACTACTGGCTGCAAGCGATCCTCTGGCCTCAGCCTTCCAGAGTGCTAGGATTACAGGCCTGAGCCACCATGCCTGGCCTGTTTTGTTTTTTAAAGCCAGACATGATAAACATAACATTCAGAAGAGTGGTTACCACTGGTGCAGTGGGTAGGCGGGAAGAATAAGGAAGAGAATAGTTGGTTTAAGTTAGAGCTAGTTTTCTAGTTCTTGGGTTGGGTGGTAGGTTCATGGGTATTTATGATATCACTAAATAGATAAAGAAAGAAAAAGAGGTAAGCATGAACTAACAATGATAGTGTATCACAAACCAAGAATGAAAATACAATTCTTCCCCTCCTCAAATTAGTTTAGGAGTCCTTAATACTCTCATAGCCCATGCGATGCTCTCTTACTGTACTATATGTTTCTGTTCATCCCACTGAAATGAGAGCTCATGGAGGACAGGGCTGTCATTATCACCAGCACTCACCAGAGTATAGACACATAATAGGTTTATTGAGTGAATAAAATAATAGATACAAAATTGATTCATTCAAGAATTTCAAAGCAACAACAAAATAGCTCAAGGTTATCAGTTATTCTATTTGAAAGAAACATTTAATAGATGGAGAAAAAAGTAAATCTGAAGGACATACAACTGACCTATGAAAATAAAACCTAGACTCTTGACTTTACATTTTATTTTTAACATTGCATATTCCAGAAAATTCTGTTTCTAAATGATCATCAAAATTTCATAAGGTAACTCTAAGGTTATATTAGGAAGTAAGTTATATGAATCAGTAATAGTCTATAAACCCCATTTTAAAAAATACTGAGTTGTCACTGTAAAGAACTAGTCTAAATTATTAAGCAGAAATCCATTAAACAGCATGAAAAATATAAAATATGAATTATTTTGCTTACTGTTTTCAACTTGGTAAGCCCTTTTATAAAACACCATTACATACAGGTTGAGTGGCACAAATTAACTGATATTATAGGTATTATTAAAATAGCTTGCAGGAAAACAAAGACTTTTTAGGGTAGAAAAAATAGCACAATCAAAGATCATGAGAGGATGGATTTATTTAACCTGGAATGAAATGACTTAAGGGGTAATTCAGTTAGCCAAACAAGGTTAATATACTAAGGATACTGTACTAAGGATAGAATATGAGGACATGACTAAAATTTCAATGGATGAGTTTTGAATTAATATGTAGAAAGAAATTCTTTACTGTGCAGGTGTGAAACCCTAACGGAAAATCAGAGAGCCTCCTAGTGTAGGTTTCTAGTGAACTGGATATGCACAGTCTAGAATATAGTTAGAATGATCTGGAAGGAGAATATTTCCCAAACTTTGGGATTTTCATAGGTGTTCCACAAAATAAGTTTATGATCAAACAAGTGTGGAATATGAGGGACTAAACAAAGCCAGACAGGTTTCTTTATTACAAGTCTTCTCAGAGGTTTTATTATGCCAATGTGAAACTCAAAAAGAGGTCTGCACAATGTAGTATTTCCCAAATTTTGTGACCACATTTTAGAGTATCAGAACACTTTGGACAGTAGTAACCTCCACTTTCCTAATTTCATAATTAAATTCTTCCATCCAAAAATAAATTGAGTTTGCATTTATTATACAAACCTGGAAGTTGATTTTTTCAATTCAAAGACTGAAGAATTAGATTCTTATAAACATAGGGAAGCTATTCTCACCACCACCCCCTTCAACAGGAGAGTTTCTATGACAATTATTACATTTCTATGTCTTTACTTTCATAACAGCTATGAAACTTTGGTACAAGAGCCAAAGTTGCCATGGCTAAGAAGCAAACGCCAGGCATATTTAAGAAAGAGAAAGATATTAAAAGCGAAGAATAAATTAAATCCATTTATTTATGCCTTATTAGAAATTCTCATTTTAATTCTGAATACCACTGTTCTTCAGTACACTAAGTTTAAAACTCATAAGTTTTAAAATTTATACTATGTATACATTTTTCTTATATTGGCTTAGTGGTTTTTAGAAAAGAAAACCTCATTAATTTGAACCTTCTAATTTAGAACTTGTGATTATTCAGATAAGGTTAAGCTAAAATTTACATTTAAATTATAAATTTAAAAAGTGTTTACCGTCCAACTGAATCTATGAATAAGAGTTTAGAAAAATGTTAATTGTTTTCTGAAAAAATAACTTTTAAGTGCTTTCAAGTACTTGTTTTACAGTAAAAGCCATGTGCTATGGTTTGAATTTCTCCTCCAAAACTCATGTTGAAACTTAAGATGCCTTTAAGAGGTGACTGGATCATAAGGGCTCTGCTCTCATGGAATTAACCCATTCATGAATTAATGGGTTATAATGGGAGCTGGAATGGTGGCTTTGTAAGAAGAGGAAGAGAGACCTGAGCAAACACAGCATGCTCAGCTCCCCCACCATGATGCCTGTGTCATCCTGGGACTCTGCAGGTTCCCTACCAGCAAGAAGGCTGTTACCAGTTATGGCCTCTTGACCTTGGACTTCTCAGCCTCCATTAACTAAATAATAAATTTCTTTTCTTTATAAATTACTCGGTTTCAGGTATTCTGTTATAAGCAACAGAAAATGGACTAAGACATCACGTTAGTGTTATCATCTAGCGTTACAACAAGGAAGGTCTGTATGTCAGAATTTCTGTCATTTCAACCCAAGTATCTGAAATAAGTGAGGTAGATGGGTTGCTGGAGAGTATCTTGCCGTTTCTGCTCTTTAGGGGATGGGGAGGGAGACAACTGGATTCTTTGCCTTACAATGTATTAGTAAACAAGATAAGGCACAGCAGGCCTGATGTGGCTATCTTTAAAAGGTCTGCTTAAAAGGCAGGCCCTTGTCTGGCATCTGGGAACTTGACTTTTGGAATGTTCCCTACATTGTTTTGCCCGCCTGAGACACTGACCCTGCTGTACCAATCTGCCTAGATTATCTGTAAAAATAATGTGATTTATGGTGAACACCTCCTTTCCTTCTGGGTCTAGAATGTAGGTAATTGTGGTCGGGTGCAGAGGAGAGGATGCCTACATGACCAGCCCCCAGTAAACACCCTGGACTTTAAGTTGTAAGCAGGCTTCCAGGGGCAAGAACACTACAAAACTTTTTTTTTTTTTACAACAGAGTCTTGCTCTGTTGCCTGGGCTAGAGTGCCATGGTGTCAGCCTAGCTCACAGCAACCTCAAATTCCTGGCTCAAGCGATCCTCCTGCCTTAGAGTAGCTGGGACTACAGGCATGTGCCACCATGCCTAGCTAATTTTTTTTCTATTTTTAGTTGCCCGGCTAATTTCTTTCTATTTTTAGTAGAGACGGGGTCTCGCTCTTGCTCAGTTTGGTATCTAACTCCTGACCTCAAGCGATCCTCCCACCTCTGCCTCCCAGAGGGCTAGGATTACAGGCGTGAGCCACCACGCCCGGCCAGAAACACTACACAAGTGTGAACTGCATTTTGTCACTAAAGGAAGGAGCACATTCTGCAAAGGAGAATGTTGGAAGGCTGTGCCTGGATTTTTCCATTCTGTCTGATGTGTCTTTTCTCCTTGCCGTAACAAACCATAGACTTTGAATCCTGTGAGTCCTTGTAGCAAGTCATCAAATGTGTGGGGAGGTTGTGGGACTCCTGAAACAATAATTCATAGGCCTCTTATTCAACTTATAGGAAGCAGAGGAAGAAAGCAAAAAGCCAGATCATCTAAAGACATGAATAAAAATTTAGTTAGCTAGAGTTTTTGACACAAAGATGTCTTTGCCAACTTTTATTTCTGTATCATGTATACACTGGCCTTAAAGGTGCTTACAGTCTTATACAGGAAAACATACACATGTAAAATAAAGTGTTATAGGTAATACAGTAGATGTATATAAGGGCCCATAGTTGGAATTATGAAATATATGGGCCAGAAAAAGTTTCCAAAAAAGGTAGCTTAAGATAACTGTTGAAAGATGAGGTGGCCCCAGTGATGATGACGGGAGGTCATTTCAGTTATAGGGTTCAGAGCAGGTGAAGATATGCAGGTTTAAAGCAGTATAATCTATCCAGAGAACTCCAACAGTCCTCTGAACGTATTCAGTGACACTCCAAGTATGGCTGACGCAGAGAACATGAGCAATTCTTGGCAGCAGCCATAACAGGAAGTGCCCTATATACCAGACAAAGAAGCCGGGATTTCCTAGATCATGGGCAATGGGAAGCGCCTGAAAGTGGGACTAGAGGGATTTGGAGGAGTGTTTCAGTACACCAGGTGAGAAGTGGTGAGGTAAGAGCAGTAGAATGCAGAGTAGGGAATGACAGAAATAGATAATAAGGCACCTATCATTCAGAATCTTACTGGATTATAGTAAGACACATTCACAAAACACTGTAAGACAGTCCCTAATGAAGACTAGTTATATGGGCAGTAGAGATAATATGTGATAATTATATTTTTATAATTTTGTTTATCTTAAGCAGAACTTGACATTCCTTGAGCATCCTCAATTGCTAAAAGGGGAAGCAGAACAAATGTGTGTTCAATGTCAGGAAAATACTGCTTTATTATTAGAAGTTTCCCCAGATAACTTCTATATAAGAAATAACTGAGGTAGAGAAAAATGAGTTAACCTCATTTACTCTAAGGGAAGGGAAGTGTCACATTTTCTGTTTTACCACTGTTTATCTCCACTTCATAATAATCTCCACTTCAATGCTTTAGCTTTTCTAAAACTCATTTAAAACGTGGTACTTTTTAGTCACAACTTTCACTGAAAAAGCAGAAACCAGCTGTGAGTAGTTGGGATAAAAAGTATGAAATCAGAAAATCAAAAAGCCCTGAAACAAATTCCATTGTCCTGTCATTTAACTAGAAAGTGGTAACTATAATAGTAATAGACTGATTTGCAAAAAGGTACTTCAGATATACCTTAATGTTAAAACAGCCTAAAAACACCAGCATAAGAGCAAAACAGGTCTGACATGTCTCTATGGGAATCCTGAGAATGGGCCTTAACCAGGAATTTCTATACATTTTAATATTTTTTTTGGCTTATTTCCTTATTTCTGTATTCCCCATGGGGGAACTCTGCCAATTTTACATTTCTGATTGTTGCTTATGTTATGTTTTATGTTTCACTTTGTTTTATTAATAGAAACTGATAGTAAATAACATATATATGCCACTAGAATTAAGTACAAGATTGGTTCTGTCAGTAAACCAGGTAGGTGACTGACGGGACTGAGGTTCACTTTACAGATCTACTAAAAATGTACTCCATTGTCAGACTTCAAATTAGAGGAGTGCTTGAGGGATACATATCATCTTGATATGACACTCTTAAGTTATTAAGCTATTTATAAGAAAACGGCCTTTTTTCAAAAATCAGAACCTTAAACCTATGCACAGAATTCGACTCAAGTCCATTTTTAGTTACTGATCTCATGGAAAAGGAGTACAGCTGAATAAAAAAAAAGTTGCTAATTGTTATCCCGATCAAGTTTTTAAAAAAACATAAACTGCATTCTTCAACAAAATATTCAAAGCAAGTAACTGACATTTAAAATACATTATTTCATATCATAGTTACTTTGTCATATGACACATTTGAAGTGAACATCAGTTATATCTGCACACAGGAAATTTCTTTTCATTCTATCCCCATGCAGTGCATGCAGCTAAATATAGTTGTGGAAAGCAACCTGCTTTACAATGCTCAGCACTTAGAGTTCAGTAAGTTCAAAGGAAGTATTAACTGTTAATAGGAAAGGTGGTTAGCTGTGGCAAAAGAGGACCTGGCAAATCCACCATAAAGAAAAAATAAAATAATGAAGGAAGATACTGAATTACCTCATTATTCTATCACCTATTGCTGTTCCTCTGATATTAAATCTAGTGAAGGGAACACAATAACTGAAATCACTGATAAAGACTTCAAAGAACCAAATATTTAAAGCATTAAGGTCATCACTTTCATCACCAATCATCTCAATCTAAAAGAACTTTTGTTTCTCTTTGTGAGTTAGGGCATTACATGAAGAATATGTCATTCAACTATATATGAAGAAATTAAGAAAACAGAAACACTCATTGAAGATAGAATAGAAGGAAGACATTGCACTTAACCCCTTTTGTCTTTTAAATCAATTAGAACCTGGCCAGGCATGGTGGCTGTAATCCTAGCACACTGGGAGGCTGAGGCAGGAGGATTGCTTGAGCTCAGGAGTTAGGACCAGCCTGAGCAAGAGCCAGACCCCATCTCTACGAAAAACAGAAAAATCAGCTGAATGTGGTGGCGTGCACCTGTAGTCCAGCTACTCGGGAGGCTGAGGCAGGAGGATGGCCTGAGCCCAGGAGTTTGAGGTTGCTGTGAGGTACAATGATACCACTGTACTCTATCCAACGCAACAGAGTGAGACTCTGTCATTCATTCATTCATTCATTCATTCATAACTAACTAAATAAATAAATAAGAACCTAATCCTGTCACAGTATGGGGAACTGCACTGACTCATGAATACCATCTACTGGAACACCTATTTTATGCTCCTCAGGGCTGAGCTGCTCTTTGGAAAATAAATAAGTCCTAAGCTGACTCATTTGGCCTAACCACAAGACTATATAACAAGCAAGCAAAGAATAACAACGATTTGAACTCCCTAGGAGCCCAGTTCTTTCTCTCTGATTATTTTTCTCTGCAATTTTCTTTAATAAAGAGTAAACTGGAATCATGAGAAATCTAGAAAGAGTGGTTATAATGATGACTAAATAAATGCTGGCAAATTTACAGTACAAAGATTGCTCCACAAAGTCCAGAGTAGGTAGATGGAACCAAATTTCGATGCAAATAATACTTTTAAAAACTGATTAACAGGCAATATAGGATTAATATCCTTAATCTTTAGGGAAAAAATTGTTAGAGCATCTTAACTGAAGCCATAACTAAAAACTATTCAAGACTATGTGAGGACTTCTTCAGGAAGCTTTCTTAGAGGCTTGTCTTTTTTCAGAGGGCAATTTAGTTTTCCTTTTGGAGTTAGTAAGAGGAAGAGCTACCAGCCAGGCCATCATACCATTTACTCTACAATAGATTTGGTACTGTGAAAAAAATTTATATGAAGATCATCTAAATGAAAACCTAACCACTCTCCTTTCATTCCAAGGGCACATATTTATGTTTCTAAATCCATTATATAAAATCCCTGAGGCATACACATATTAATTTTATTTATTGTTTTTTATACCATAATTAGAGACCATATTTTTCTTTTTCTAAATTTATTTTCCATTTGATGTTCTATGTTCTTGCCCTAGACAAAGTTAAAGGGAACCTAAATATGTGATGATTTATAGATTCCATTGTTTTAAACTTTGGATTTCTGCCAGTAGAAGAATTTTACCATAGATTATATTAATAGCTTGGACTATTTCTAAGACTGATTTATTACAGAGCAGGGATAAGCAAACTATGGCTCATGGCTAAATCTTGGCCAGCTGACTATTTCTGTAATGAACCTCGGGCTAAGAACAGTTTTTACATTTTTAAATGGTTACGTTTTTAATGGTTATATAAGTACTACATAATGGCCTCCACTTTGTCTCTTGGCCAGCAAAGCTTAAAATATTTAATATCTGGCTCTGTAAAAAAAGTCTGCTGACCTCAGCTACAGAGAGTCCCAGATATATTTATATAGACTTGCTACAGTTAATGAGTGGGGCATTCCATTTAAAAATATCTATGTTAGTTGTTAACCTTTATGTAGCCTTTATTTTCTAAGACATTTCCTTTTCATGCTTGATCTCAGCCAAAAAGCGAAAATTTGGGTAATATTTATTTAATCAAATTATAAGAATGCAAATATTTTTTAAAAAATCATTACTCTGTATTGCAAAGAACTGTTTTGATATTTTTAGTAATGTGTGTCAAAAATGGCTTACCTATAAGCTTTTTAAGTTTCATTTTAAAATTAAGTTAAATTTGGGGCAAAAAAATGAGATCTACTATATAGTTATTCATATAAATTAAAGTACATATTTTTATCATACTTAATTTTAGGACTAAAGAAATACAAACTGGGCTTTGCAAATAGCAGCATGGAGGGACCTTTAAGACACGTATCTTCTTAGTTGGACATTTCAGCCATGTGTGGAATATATCCTTGGACTCTAAGAACCAAATGGTATGATCTTTACAGTCGAGCTTCAGAACGCTTGGCCTCTTTGGAACAGAAATTCTCCAAAATTACAAGCTAGTAAATGATTCTTTTCTTTTCTTTTCTTTTCTTTTTTTTTTTTTTTAAAGAGAGTCTTCTCTGTCACCCAACCTATAACTCCTGGGCTCAAGTGATCTTTCCACCTCAGCCTCCCAAAGCACTGAGATTACAGGCGTGAGCCACCATGCCCAGCCGGTTTTCATGTTCTTAGGAAGCAAAATTTCTTAAACTTTCCTCTTTTGAATGAAAGTCAACATACCTATCCCTCCAAATTGAGAAAACAAACTGGAAATAGTCTCAGTGACAAAGAGCCCTTAGAAAGGTGCAGAAATATTAAAAGTATACTTTATACAAGTAGTTCAAAATTAAATCAGGATGGTGCAGAAGAAGTTAGGAACTATAAAGATTATTTAGACAAAAGTCAGAGGAAGATTTTCACCATTTACAAATTTTTGGTAAAGAGCTAGGAAATGACACAAATCTCAAAGGAAAACTGACATAATTGTGAAACAGTCACTCTAATCACTTTAGAGTCACCTGAGAGAGTATGTATGTGTGTGTATACAAGTATATATAAATAACTGTATTTGATTTCACATATTAAATCTGTTTTCCATGTTCTTATAAATGGCTTATGTATTTGTTCTTTCTTCTTCAATAAATTACTAAGTTTCTCAAAGGGTATGACTTTTATTATTCTTATGTTACCATTCAGTAAGTTTACTACTATGTCCTATAAAACAAAATAATATATAGGATAAACTAAGGCTAAATACTCAAACTGAGTATACAGAATATTAAATAATATTTAATTAAAAAAAGCAAGGAAGTGAATGTGGACCCAGAGTGGTTTTCAATCTAGATCTAACCATTAGAGTATGAATTCAAGAATAAATGCATGAAGTAGGGTCAGTTCTAGGCTATTGTCCTGATTATCTTTCTTCTAAAAGATTCTGCTAATCTAATTCAGCATCTGGGTTTCCTGGGTCAATGAAGCTATCAGGTGACCACTTAGCAGGAAATCCAAACCCTAAGAGAATCCCTAAAACATATAAATCATCTAAGTATTATGAAAATGACAAATAAATGATAAAGCTCTAAAGAAAGATATTATAGTTTCTGGATTCTCTAGGACCCACTGTCTCTCCAAATCCTTTCTCATTGTTACACTAATATGTTTAAAAAAATTTCCTTAGGTCTAGAATATACAAAAAACTCTTGCTTAGCACCTCAGTTTCCTCTGCTTGGCATAAAGTTGTTATAATTAGCCTACATAGAAGCTGCTAAATAATTAAGATTTTCTGAAAGGGTAAGCTAATATCCATTAAAAATATATAATTTCTTATTTAAACAAATGAACCTGGAAAGTGATACAGTACGTTTTACTAGAAATTGGATACTTAAATTTTATTTTCAGTTATGACCCCAGTATCATGCTCTGCTACTTAAATACAGTAAAAAAAAAAAAAAAAAAAAAAAAGACATACACTCACCTATATAAATAGAAGGCCATGAATGTACAAACTTAATTAATTATAGAATCTAGCTTTTCACACTGGGTTTTTGAAACTCTCAGTTTGATTTTCAAATTGTGCTATGCTTGCTAACCTTATCTCCATACATTAAGTGGTAATGACATTCTAAGGACTGCCTTAGAATGGAAAGAAATGTAACTACATTTTACTTGTCTAAAATATGTTTTAAGAATGCTGAGGATTAATGTGTGGCAGGCAAAGAAGATGTCTGATTAATCTCTAAGTATAAATATGTATCTAAAAACAGTGCCATGGCAAAGTAAACATTTCCCAAATACAACTAAAGGAAGATATATACCCTCTTAAAGTTAAGAAAAGGCAATTTCACTGAACTGCAAGCCATCCTGTTCAGGATTTTTGCTTGTCCTCTCTGTCTATCCCTCGAACCATTCTAACTGTAATTCTTTTTTAAAATCTAAGTAGCCATGTAGAATATCTTGGTTGTTTAATACAGCCATCATTTATTTAGTGCTATCAATGTGAGCCAGGTCACATCATGACTGATTTGATCGATTGATTTTAACAAAATTATTACAATAATTCTAGATAATCACAATCCAATTTTACAGATAAGGAAACTGAACCTTTAAGTCAACTAAGTAATTTGAATAAGAAAACACTGCTGGTAAGTGGTGAAATCAGTATTCAAAGTCATCATTATGTTCTTGAATATTAAACAACATTGCCATTCTTTAATGGTAAATTAATATTTTCCTTTTATTTTTCAGTTCACAGAAATTTCAGAATATTTTATGAGCAACAGTATATTGAGCACAGAAATATGCAGAACAGTTCAAATAGAACCTCACTTCTATGTGAACTATGATTTTTAAAGATAAAACTAGATTCTCTGGAAGAGGAGAAAACTTACAAATGAGATATGATGGTGCTAATTATAGAAATAGTTTTAGGTATAAAATGCAGTGTACTTTAAAGGATTTATTCTATCTCCTAAAAAATAAAATGTATCCTTGTGATCACATAAAATGAAAAATGGATAAACTATATAAACATGTTGGTAATTCAATTCTTTATTATAGCTCTAATACTTTTTTAATTTGGTATAATTTTTCATTTTCTAAATTGAGTCACTAAATTTAGTAGAAATCAAAGAAAAACATATTGTTCTCAAAAAGAGAACTACTATCACGCTACCTTAATCCAGGGTCAATAGAAAAGTGGAAAAATAAAAATTAAAATAAAACCAAAACTGATAAAGGCCAGGTTATCTACAGGATAAATCTGACAGCTAAATATAACCTTGACTCCATAAATAACCTGTTGGTCATTCTCAACATTCCTTTCTCTCAATCTGTAAACTGAAAAGCAACCCTCAGTGATAGAGACACAGAGCAATGAAGATTTTTTTTCCCCCTCTTAATGCACAGTTTGCTCAAAGAATGTGTTATGTGAAATCACTTACAGTGTAAAAGTTCTATGGGTTTATATGACTGAAGCACCCTTAGAGGAAGCAATGGCCAAAAATGGAGAGACTCCCTTATGTGACTTCAAACAAATCCTTGAGAAATGTTTTTTACAGTTCATGTTAATTAAAAATTTACCAACCTATCACCAGGTCCTGCTCGATACCTTGCACCTGGGATCAGAACGGGGTCATCATCGCTGTCATCTGTGTCCTGGAGAGCAGAGTCCCTGGCTGATGTTTCCTCGTGAGCTGAAAGCCCAGTGGCTTCTGTCTGGGACTGAGGCTGAGGATTGGTGTTGTTTTCATGGGTAGCGCTCTCGGTGCTAGTCTGATCTGAAGTTTCTGGTTCCTTGCCTTTTTCAGACAAAGTGGATTCTTCTGGAACCCCACAAGGGTTATCGAGATTGAGGTCATTTTTTTCTCCAGAGCTGGAATCCAATGGCTCAGTTGTGAACTCATCTGATTGTGCTGTCAGTAAACAAAGTAGTCAACAAGGTCATGTGGGCAACATTAACTATTTAACCTAATTTAGGAGCTGACATTTTCTAATATGATGTCTAATTCCCCTCTAAGGGGAGGAAAATTCCACAATACATCTATTTGAAAATGGCCTCTAACTCTGGAGACACTAACGTAGATTAAGGCTTTTTATTTTCCCATTTGAAACAATTATGTAAAGGGAGCAACTCACCTATGTCTATATGGTTCTGAACTGGGCTTTCTGCAGATGTACCTTCCTGATATTTTGTCACATCCTCTGATGATTCTTCAGGAGCTTCTGGAAATAAACCAAATTACAGTTGTCCCTCGGTATCCATCATGGGTCATTGGTTCCAAGACCGACCCCTGTGGATACCAAAATCTGTGGGTGCTCAAGTCCCTTACATAGAATGGTGTAGTATTTGCATATAATCTACGCATGTCCTCCCGTATACTTTAAATCATCTCTATGCTATTTATAATACCTAACACAATGTAAATAGTTGTTATACTGTATTGGTTTTTAAATTTGTGTTATTTTTCATTGTTGCATTGTTATTTTTAATTTTTTTGATATTTCCAGTCTGAGGTTGGTTAAGTTAGCAAATGCAGAAGACCGAAATGTATTATTAAATACAAATTTTTTTAGAAAAGTAAACACCAACTTACTATTCCAGCTTTCCTATGGATAAATGGTTCTTAACCCTTTCTGGATCATAGAAACCTTTGACAGTCAGATAAAACCTCTCCCTAGCACAATGCAAATCTGTATTTGCACACAAAATTGTATAAACATTATCATGGATGTATGGGCTCACTGCCTCTTCACCAAGTCCAGATATTGAACTTCATGAACTGTATGTGAAGAATCCCTACTTTAGATACCCCTCACAGCTCAGATTACTTCATCTTGCTTTTTTCTAACCTTCCCATGCATTTGGTAAAATCTAAACTATCAAGAACAAATGGTAAAGTTGACCATAGCATAAATTCTATTTTGGCCACTGAAAATACTGTAATTCTGGGACTTAGCTGTATGACTCATGAAGGATCAGTCTTTTGGCTCCTAATTGGACATTTGCTTACCAGAGAGTTGTCTTATACATATTTAATTCTAAACTCTGTTATATGGAGGTATAAACTATACATTTAATAAGAATTCATTAAATAGAATTCATTTGTTTCTTCATTTACCAGGCATTACTGAACATCTTCTATGTTCTAGTCTCTGTGCTAGACACTAAATTTCATGTGATGGTCATGTAAAATATTCTATTAATACTAGGAAAGGGTTCTGAACAATTCCCTAAATGGCACTTCATGTATGAAATAGATACACTCATAATCTTTTTAGATTTTATGCCTTTTTCCCACCAATATGAACCACCTATACTCTTTGAAAGAATCAAGACAAATACTGTGGATTTCACTGTTTGGTATAAAATGGCAAAGACAATTCAAACTAACATTTACATCTCACCCATTTGCAGTATAATGACACTCATCCATTGTGTTCACAGAACAGACTGTGCTTCACTGTGTCTTCCCACCTTAACTGCTTAAGGTCCCTATCTTTTGTATCTGCTGTTTATCAGCATAACAGCTGGACTACAGAAGCAAAAGTAACTTATGAAAAATAAGAAACAAAAATGCAGCATCAAAGGGAAAAGAAAAATAGATGAACATCCAATAACACTGGGGTTTTATAATGACTAAAGCAAAATAACATCTTACTTGTTTCACTGTCTCCTTCTGGTGGTTGCACTGAGCTCTGTGGGACCAAGGATTCCTCCTGACCCTCAGATTTGCAATGGCTCCCATTTCCTCTAGAACTTGAGGCTATACTGCTCCTGTCATCAAAACAAGATAAGTGATTCCACCAAAAAGTTAATAAATATGAACTTTTAGGATAATTTTTATACTTTACAACTAGAGAAGCAGATCAAAAAATTCAGAATACAAATAAAATATAGGATTTATTATTTTAATGGTATTTGGAAATACCATTTTAAACAAATCAAGATGACTATTTTAACACACGTTAGTCTAAAAAGATTTAAAAATACAAAAGGACTGCTTTTTCACAGTTTGGATGCTTCTCTTATCTAGTATATATTTCTATGTGTCTCTCTATTGAATTTTAAGTGAATTACAGCAATCATCTCCCTTCTTATCCTCACTACAGATGGTTCACCATATCCAAATCCTTAACGGTTTTACAGATTTTGATCATATGTGCTTTTTGACTTTGTTGTTCCAGGCTATTTTTAAATTAATACTTGAATGAAAGCCTGGCCATTTCTTTGGTTTTTTGAACTGCCCCCTATGGATCACTTCCAGTTCTGGTTTGTGGTTTAAATATGGCAGGAGAGTGACAATAATGGTTTTGCAGAAATATAGAGTAATGTTTTCGGTATTAGTTTTAATACCCACCTGATGATGATCATTGTTTGGTTAGCATTCTGGCCATAGCAGAATACTAGGCCAATTTAAATAAATAATTTTCAATGAGTATTCTATGATAAATCATGGCATATTTTAAGAAGGGGACTGAGTGGGAAAGAGGAAAATGTATAACAATCTGACTGAGGTTAAAATTAAATTCATAGAAATGCAACAATTGCTTAAATTTAAAATAAATGTGAACAAGAAATTTAAGGGTTATAGTAACGTCAAAAACATTAATTACAAATAGCAGTGGCTCAATAAATAATGCAAATAATCATGGACTTTTTGCCAAGATTTTATAAAAATTCGTTCAAGCTAACTGCAGAATTGACTTTTTAAAAAGAACATACATGTATAATATATTATTTTAAATAAGAACATATATCTACATGGGTATATATGCAGAGAAAAACATCAGTAGGGCTATGTACCAGTGTTAAATGTCATCTCAGTAGGATTATTCCAGGCAAATTTTTTATACTGAATTTTTTTCTTTTGCAATGAACATGTATTTCTTTTTAACCTGAAAAAAAAGTAGCTATTTTGGTAAAGGAAAGCCAATGTAATATATAAATCTTTTTTTCCCATTGAGAAAGCTATGATACAGGCATGAATAAAATGTTCAGTGTATAAGTTATGATAATTAAAATATTATGGTACTGAGTAGGAATAGAGAAATATTAGTGGAAAAGACAAAGTAACCAAGTAAATATATTTAGCATATGTTAATATGGTATTTCAAATCACAGAGAAATAAAAAGATTATTCAATAAATGGTACTGGGACAAAGGAACAGCCATATGGAAAAACTAAAGTTATAGCTCTACATCATACTTTATGGAAAAATAAATTCTAGAAGGAATATATAGTTTTTGACATAAAAAATATAAAAGGGAAAATAAGAGGAACTTTTCCCCTAATTCTGAGAAGAACAAGGCTTTTCTAAACATGAGATCACAGGCAGAAACCATAAAGCAAAACCACCATAAGTAAACTGAAAAACAAACACCAAACTGGGAAAAATATTTATGACAAATGAAAGACAAATGGTATTATCCTCACTTACTTCTATAATAAATAAAGTTCTAATAAATCAATAATAAAAAGATAAACGCCATAGTAGAAAACTGGGCAAACTATTCAAAAGACAATTTACAAAATATGACAATTGTGGCTAACAATTATTTAGGGCCTACCATGTGACAGTAAATATGCTAATTGTTATGTACTTTCTCTGCATGATCTCATTAAATTCTTATAATAAACCTTTAAATTAGGTTCTATTAAATATGCCCCTTTTCAAGTGAGAAAATTGAGATTTAGAGAGGTTCAACAGTTTGTCAAGTTCAGAATCCGAGTTCTTACTGTATTATACTGCTTTATCTGTCATCAAAGAAAGTAAAATAAAAGCAAGACACCATACTGGCATAGATGAAAAAGACTGCCTACTTTTTTGGACTATTTTGTTTTTTTCTTTTTTACAATGAATATCAAATACTTTCATAATCAGAAAAAAATGCTAATTTTTTGACAAAGAAATAAGAAACTGATGAATGAAAGATTATAATTTATAGTTAGTTTTTAGAGAAGGAAAAGTAGCATTCAAAAGAAGAATGGGCCTAATGATTTTTTTCTGAAAAAAAGTTCAGATGGGATTCTTTGTAAGTCAGCTCCCTTCTGTAGAGAAACATGAGAATAGAAAAGACATAATAAGTATGACAACCTTCTGTCATCTTAAATTATGTGTTAAGAGAAAGGGCCATAGATACTATGATTTTTAAATGTTACGGTCAAACATTAGGGCTCATAAAGAGATCCTATTGACTGTACCTTCAAATACTTATCTAGATAGAATCCAGTCACCTTTTACTACCTCCACTGCTCCCATCCTTGTCCAAGCCACCGTCACTTCTTACCTTTCTTACTGCCATAGCCTCTTAACTAGTTCCCTGGCTTCTAACTATGGCATATTATCAACCAGAAATAACCCTTTTAGGATATTTCCTACATAACCTCCTCACTTTTCCTGGCTGACATTATCTTCTCCTTCTCTCTCCTTTGGTCACTCCACTCCAGCTACACTGGTCTTTTAAAAATCCTTGAACATATCAGGTTTGCTTCTGCCTCAGTCTTTGCATTGGCTTTCTCTGTGCCTAGAATGCTCTTCCCTCAGAGAAATCCATGGCTCACTCCTTCCCACCCTTCAAGTTTTTGCCCAAATGTCACCTTCTCAACAATGCCAAGGTTTCCCAATCACTCTTACCTACTCTATTTTCTTCCACAGTACTCAGTACCTTCTAACATACTATACAGTACACTTATTTATTATATTTAATGTCTGTCTCCTTCACCTAGCATGTAAGTTCCACTAAGGCAGGGATTAGTCTGTTTTTTTCACTGATGTATTTCCAGCATCTAGAACAGTTCCTGGAACACAGAAGATATTCAATAATACTTGAAAATCCTACTTAATCAAAGATTTTAATATAAAATACATATACACATAAACACAAATGGAAAGCAGTGAATTTGAGTAAATAAAATTAATATTATCACATATTGACATATAATTAATTATATATTAATAAACAATATATAACTATATTATATTATTTACATATAATATATTATATATTAACAGATAACATATAATCATATATTAATATACAAATAATATATTAATATAATAATATATTAATTATAAATAATTAATATATTGGTCATAAAACAATTGATATAGTTATTACATATTAACAAAGAGTATATAATTATATTAATATATAATTATATTATATATTAAGAAATGCTGTGTTGTCAATATATTAATATTATTACTATAAATAAATTTAAATAAAATTTTTGGATGCTGTCTCAATCAAAAGGTGATGAGATAGTGGGAAAGAACATAAGTTTATATAACTTGATTTTTTAAAATGTAAGATTCAACTAGATTAATGAGCAATAAATGTAATCAGAAATGTCATTAAAGAGAACCTATACAACCATTAAAAAGAAAATGTTCAATATTAATAGTAATCAATTAAAAATTCAAATTATTAAAAAATAAAATATAAAAGTTAAAAATAAATGAATATATTGAACACTGGCTTGGAGATAGTAAATTATGTACTTCCATATGCTTCTGGTAGAAATGTATTAAAAGAAGATCCTTTTGAAAATAATTTGGCAATATTTTTTCATCTAGATATAGTTCACTTCTGGAGTATGTCTCAAATAATCTTGAAGGTAGGAAAAAGTTTTGTAAACAAAGATATTCATTTTAGTCTTATTTGGTAGAAAATGGTAAATAAATTTACTGCCCAATTAAAGGAAAATGGTTAGGTAAACTATGGAAAATGGTTAAGTAAGCTATTAAGTAAACTATGGTTAAGTAAACTATAACCATAGTTTGTTTCAGTTATCTGAAAATTGTGTTTAAAACATTTTAAAAAGTCTCTGAAAACAGTAAAAAGATGGCAACTTGATGGATTATTATACAGATAGTAAAATAATATTTACTAAAACTAAGTAGTAACGTGGGAATATATATCATAAAGTTAAGTCAAACAAATGCAGGGGAGAAGATTCAGTATGATTAAAATCATGTTCTAACACTCAAAACAAAAATCATATCTACCTATACATAGGACCAAGACTGCAAAACATGCCAAAATGTTAGATTAGTTATTTTTGCACTAATGGTCTACAGGTGATTACTTATTATCTTTTGCATTTTCTATCAGAAGGAATATCTCATGATGAGCAACATCAGCATCACCTGGAAAGTTTTTAGGAATGCAAATTCTCAGACCCCATCTGAAACCTAAGTCTGAGAGTGAGGTCCAGTAATCTGTGTTTTAACAAGCTTTCCAAGTGATTCTGAAGCACACTAAAGTTTAAGAACCAATGCATTATAGCAGAACAAACATAAATATGAGGAAGTGCTAAAAATGAATATCTAATACAATCCTACAAAATGGCTAAGAACATCTTTACAAAAATATTAACTTACCATTCATCTGTAAAGTTCAGTTTTATTGTGCTTGTAGTTGTTCCTTCTGTGCTGTAGTGCAAACTTAAAACTGGTTCACCTGTCCCTGGTTTGGGGCTCAGCTTTTCATTATTGTTATCTGAAAATTGTGTTTAAAACATTTGAAAAAGTCTCTGAAACCAGTAAAAAGATGACATTTCCTAAAATTTATAAAACTTTAGTTAGGTTGTCCTTGTCATAATTCTTTTTCACATCTGTTATGGTTCTCATTTAAAGTTTGAAGGCAAGTGTTACAGAAACACTTTTTATATTTCAAAGTAGCACTGCATCAAATTCTAGCTCTGTGTACATGACTCCCTTTGATTCAGATGGAAATCATGCACAATAAGAACCATATTTAGTTATTAGGGAATTAAAGAATATTAACATGCAATGACATATGTTACAAACTGGTACCCTTATTTAATGGAATGCTTATGATATTATTATTCAGTTGTTATAGAGTGTTGAGCATAACTAACACTGGCTCCTTTAGAAACACTGAGATATGAGATCCAAGGGCTCCACAAGTTGTTCAGCAAAAATTTTGCTATAATGAAACATTATCAATTTTTTCTGTTCTTTCAAATTTATACATTTATAATTTAGGGAGGGATCATAGCCTGCACTCGCTGGGGGATGAGGGATAATTTATTGTGCTTTGATATTTTAAAAAACACTCTTAGTTGTAAGATCATATATTTTGGTATGTTTCAGCTTCTCTTCCTGACTAATCTTGCAAGGAATTTGTTTCTTAATTATGAAAATGACAATGTCACCTTAAGAGTCTATAGGGGATGTCTACGATAGATGTCTATCTCAATCAATGTAAACAATCTTTTTAAAATGACAAATAAAATCAAGAAACTTTATAGAAATTGATGTAGAGAATTCAATGCCACGCCTCCTCCCCACCAAAAAAAAAAAAAAGAAAGAGTACATGGATATTCAAAGACAAAATTAAATAGGGCTTTAAAATTTTTTCATTTTATGATGAATAACTGGGGAAACATTAAAATATATAGGGAATACAAGTGGATACATAATCAAATATGTGACATTTCTGCCAGTTGTTTGCAGAAAGAACACTCTCCTGTGAGATAATCATTTGTTTTCTGGATATCAGTTTAAGGACAGACATAATGGTACTAAAAATAAACTTCTCTTGAAAAATAATAACAAACACAATCACAACTTAATAAAGCCAAAATTACTCAGGAATTTTCATTATTAGGTATACTTTCTAGTGCAATGAAGAACTTATATATCTTTTTTCATTCCGCTTGAAGACGGTGGAGCACTTATTGAAAGAATCTCATAGAAACTCTGCTCTAGTTTTTACCCTGCGAGATGACAATTAACAAGCCTTCAAATACAGAACTGTAGTAGAAAAGAAAAAGTATTCCCTAAGAGATGAGGAATGAAGCTGATAACAAAGCTCAGGAGTATCAACTCTTATGTCTTAACTTGTAACTCATGAGAAATCCATCCTGTAAGATTAATTGCTATTTGAAAATAATAGTGTGAATTACTAAATATAAAGCTGATATCCCAAATGGTAAAATCACTTTTTTTCTGTACTATTTTTCTTATGATCATGTTCTTCATTTAAATAGTTGCTGGAAACAAATTAACAACCTGTTACAACTTTCCAAGATTCAATATAACATTTGTTTTAGAGGAGGTATTTTACCAAATGGCATTCTGATAACTGAATTAACAGGTCTTTAGATTACATAAAATCATTAAGAATAGGACTTTTAAAACACCTGTCCTACCCTTGACCATCATTCAAAAATTTGCTGTTTGCTAGTCATTTGTCCCCACTTAGGTCTCCCCTATTCTTTAGTTACGTTGCTGAGATTTTTATTCCACTGTTGCCTAAGTCATTGTTATCGTTAGGCTTCTGGAATTGGTGGTGTCAGACAGCTAAAGATTGGATGATTAAGGAAACTGAGAGTTGGGGCTACTTCGTTTGTTATCTCTCACAACATTTTATAAAGCATTTTGCTATTTATTTTTCTTTGAAGGTAAAGAAGGAATAGAAAAATAAAAGCAGGTGTGAGAAAAGCGTAGAACTGAATTTCTTAGATCCACCTTGGTTACAGAAGCATAAGTTATAAGAAGCCTTGTGGAATTTAAATACTATGTCAAAACTTCCTTTTTCAGGAAAACTAAAGAGACAGTTACAGATATTTACATGCTATGACTATAGGAATATGGTAAACGAAGAGCTACTAAGAGAGTTCAGAACAGTGCAGAAAATATTTTATTCAAATTTATATAGCCCCTCCACCAAAAGCAAGAAGCTTCCTGAGATGATCAATGATAATTAAAACTTTCTTCCTAGGGTGTCTATTAAAAAGTTCTTTTTTTCTTTGAGACAGAGTCTCACTCTGGTGCCCAGGCTAGAGTGCCGTGGCATCAGCCTAGCTGTATTAATGGGAGTATGTACCTGAGGTTTAGAATTCATTTCTTAGCCTTGTTCCATTCTACTCTTCCTAATTTAACTTTGATCACATATAACTTATCAGGTTAAATTTTTTCAGGAAGGTAGATTCCTGAGCTACTAACGAATGCATTCACCATTTGTTTGTAATAAAATTCATATTTTAACCTACTAATGTCTAAGAAAAATCTACTTTAAAGATCTCAGTAATTAAATTTGTTTTATTTTTACTTTATTTGAAAAAAGTATGTGTAACCATTTAAATTTTCTCTAACTTGGTCTATTAGCTAGAAGTTGGATCAACAAACACATTCTAAAAACTGTATTTTTCAAAGCCTTATTTACATAATGCACAGATATATATTACTGAAATATTATGCTGAACAAGTAGAGTTTTATTTAAGAGCCTTAGGGTTTAGAAATTCACTGAAACATACAAATGGCTTTAGGTAGAAAGCACTATCATATTAATAATGAAATTTATTGACCATTACTGTGAATACATAAACTATAAATATAATAATATTATCCCTTTTGGAAAATCTTTGTAGTCTGTATTGTCAGCTCCATCTTATAGATGATGAACTGATGATAATACGCAGGATTTTTTTCTCTAGTTACATAGGTTTCCCTTCATATGAAGTTCCTACTTACTATACTGTCTTGGAAGTAATCTGATTACAAAGAAGAAAATAAGATTGCTTAAATAACTTTTAATTAAGAAATATCAACCTTTGGTGTCGTGATTCCTCAGAAATGAATAATTCATATCAACATTAATATAAGAAATGAATAATTCATATCAACATTAATATAACTGATAAAAGTTCTTATAGCCAAAACTGTCACTTTGGCAGCAGAGTACTGGAAAACTATGTTGTATCTTCTTCTAGAGCACTTTCAGATTGAACTACTTCTTCTTCCTCTAAAAATATTATGTGCTCAGCACAATTATTAAAAATAATTGATGCTATTAGTAGCTTAGATTGGTCTCTATCAAGGCAACCACTTATTTAAAACACATACTTCAGAAGCACAATAACCACATAAAAATCAAGATAATATACTGTAAAGGACTTTATTTTGGGGCGTTAGAAGTAAAAAGTCCATAACATGAGACTCAGAAAACCAAATTTAAAACATTCTTTCCAGAAATGGTACTAGAAATGTGAATTGGGAGACATAGATAGAAAACAAATAGGTAAAGATGCCCACCCTATGTGGCACATAAGGCCTGTCAAAATCCTCCTCCAGTATTTCATGACCATTTCCTAAGGTATATACTCCCCTTTATTAAAAAAAGAAAATCAAAGTTGTCTGTCATATATATACTGATTAAGTAGATAAATTAATATATTAAAATGTGACTTTCAGATGAAAACAGACAAGGTAGCTTAGGAGAACACTCAAACCACTTTTCCCTCCAACTACTGTGGCTCCTCAATTATTGTTTTGAAATGCTTTTATTATTTCTCAAATCCATTTCTTCATCCTCTACTCTAAAATCTGGCCTCTGTCTCTATCACTCTAGTGAAATCGCTCTACCTATGAGATCACTTCCATGTTGATTAATTTAGTGAAATATTTTATTAGTGCCAATTTACTGGACCTCTCAGCAGCATTCAAGTAGCCAATGCTCCCATATTTGAAAATTTCTCTTACCTAGATCACAAGATACCATACTGTTCCATGTTGCCTTCCACCTCTCCAGTTGCTCCCTTGCAGTTTCCTGTAACAGCTCTTCTCTGCCAAAATCTTTTAATTTTGGAATTTTTCTGATTTTTCCTGAGATGTCTTAGAGCTTCCACTTTGTCTCCTACTTTCTGCTTTCATCCTAGTTGATTTCATCTATTTTCATGGCTTCAAATGACCATCTATAGGTAGAAAACTCCCAAATTTACTTCTTGAGCTCTGACATCTTTTCTGAGCTCCATATGCATAAAATCAACTGCCCAACAGACTTTCCATTTGGGCATCTCACACAAGTAACACAACTGCAGTATATTCCAAACCAAGTTCATGATCACCTCTCCCTACATACACATTCCTACCCACATCTTTTTCTTTTTCCACTTACCTAATTAAGGAACTAACCACCCACTTAACCGTATTTCATCAAAATGTATGAGTTACTTGTGCAGTGGTTGGAAAAATCACCTGCTAATCTTTACCAGTACCTCCTCCAAAGCACTGCAACTAAATGTATAATCTAAGTAAAACAATGTGTTTGCTATATAAAGATTTAAGACACATCCCCTGACCCTGTCTCCTCCAATCAGATTGCCATTACTCAACTATCTTCATATGGAAATTCTGGAATTGTTACTGCAACTTATACTCTGGACTTCTCAATCCCTTGTCTCATTCAATATACCATCAAGTCCTGTTTATTTTACATCTAAATATTTCTTGAATCTCTTCACATCTTCTCCTACCTTACTTTTGTCACCAGATCAAAAATCTCTATTACCAGGAAAACCTCCTAAATGATTTAGTCTCTATAATCGATTCTTCATACTCTATTCAGAATATCAGGCCATCCTTCCTATTTAAAATCCTTCCTTAGTTCCCTCTGTTCTTAAAATCCAAAACCTTAAAATGTCCAAAAGCTCCTTCTCAATCTGTGCCCTGGAAGCACAGCACTGTCCAGCCATACTGGGATTCAGGTCATCCTGATGTGGTATCTCAGAGGCTCTGCATACACTATTCATGCTTCCCTTTACTCACGCTCCTTCACCTAACTCGCTCAGCCTCATTTTTCAGATCTCAACGTAATGCCTCTTCCTCAGGGATGCCTTACCTGACCCCCTACTCGAGGGGAGGAAGGATCTTATATGTTCTGCACTGCACCCTGTTACTTCCCCTTTTATAACACTCATCACACTTACTTTTTTCATCAGTCTTTATTGTTAAATGACACAAAACACAGTGGTTATGATCATAGACACCATAACCAGGCTGCTTGAGTTTGAGTCACATTTCTAACATTTACTAGCTGTGTGTGACCTTAGACCTATTTCTTAACCTCTCTTTGCCTTTGCTTTCTCATCTGAAAAATGAGGATAATAATGGTACCTACTGCATAAGGTTGTGATGAGGATTAAGTAAATTAACATATAAATGCTGCTCAAAGCAATGGCTGGTACAAAGAAAATACGGTATTATGTGTCTATGCTATTGTTGCTGTTATTATTAATCAATTCAATGCTCCAAGAACAGCTTTATTCATCTAAGCATCCTAGTGTCTACTCCGGTACTTGCCACAAGGTAGGTAGACATTTAAATATCAGTTGAATATTAATGAAGTAGACACACAAATACGGCTCTACCACTTATTTCACTTGTCTTTACATATGGTTTCATCATCAGTAAAAAATGAGGATAACAACAGTATTCACCTCATTAAATTAGCAAAACAAATGAGGTGATGTATGTAAAATTCTTAACACAGTGCCAGTCACAAAAAAACCCTCAGTAAATGCCAGTTATTTTTATCATTGACAATTCTCAGTTAGAAAACAATTAAACTGGAGGTATAGATTTGATTATCAGGAGAGCAGAACAATTGAGCATACACAAAAAAATTACAGGATTTAACTTCCAAAAGATCAAATATGTCATTATTTAAAAGAATCTAGACCTAGTAGTTGGAGATTGGGGGAAATCAGTGACTTCAGTCCAAGTGACTGATAACTAGTTCTAAGGATTACAAAGAATCTGGAATGAAGTTTGATTTCACTACCTTATTTTTTCACTAGAATTTAAAATATATTTACAGATATATTCTACTGTGGTGAATACTGAACTTACTATTTCAAATTAGTATAGCAGGCTTCAATCATAAGATATTTATTTAATAAAAATTAGAATTGTCAGTGTAAGGCTAAAATTACTTGATATAATACTGTCAAGATAATACTACTAAAATGAAACTTCAATTTGGTGACAGTTAACAATCTTATGGGAATACGTATTTAATGTATGACAAGTCCAATTTTTCCATTTCCTAATTTAACTTAGTAGAATTAGTAAAATGTGTTCCACTGGTTTTTATTGTCTACAATAGATGAATGTTTGACTAACATAAAAGAAAGTCTGCTGACATAAAATGATACACAGTGGAAAATTAACATTTATATTTCTAAAGCCTACAAACTAGCATTTTTATTTCTTTAAATCTAGAATAAAAAATGACTGTCTGACAGATACACAATTGCCCACAGGCGTAAGTTTCAAACTTAACAGCATTATCAACTTCCACTTAATGGAAGCACTGTAAATGAATATAAAGAAAGTCGCCTCAATTTTAGCCAAAATTTAAAACTCAGACAAAATTATTTTCTTATACCCTCTTAAAAGTTAATTGTTCTAAAATTTTTATTTTTCATAAAATAAGGAGTAAATTGCTGGCCTAAATATTTGTAAAAGGAAAAATGTGTAAGTTTTGATAATATAAACAGGCAAGAGAAATATGTCAGAAGAGGATTTTTCCTCTTTTAGTACAATAAGCATAACATAATTAGTGATATAAATAAAAAGGAAAACTAAAACTACTCATTTTAAAACATATTTATTGTTCAAACTAAACAAAATGCATGACAGATGTCACTGTGCTTATTCAAATAGTTACACTTTGTCCATAATTAGCACAGAAGGGCCATTGATGTGTTTGCACACAACCCTAAATTTGGAGAATATTTTAAAGTATTGTACAGTAGGATACAATTAAAAACAATGTGCATTTTATACACTTATTTCCCTACAATTTTGTTTCTTAAAAAAAGTACTCTGATAAAAGAAAACAAAAACTGTTGAGACAGCCTGGCATCTGTATTTAAAACTCTGAAGATTCAGACTAAATATTCTTTTATCACATTGTGATTCTGTAAAAAATTCAAGATAAATAAGCAAAAACACTAGTTGCAATCAATCAGTTCAATGTACATACAATTATTCAAAGAAAAAAATTTTCTTCAGTGAAGCAAGCCCATTAAAATTTTAAAAATTTTATAAGTAACATTTTTACTCTTGGTCTCAAATAAAGAAATATATGAACTGCTATGGGAAATTAAATTAAACATGTAAAAGCACCTGGGCACCTGAAAGATGGTAAATAAATATCCTGTTACATAAATATAAAATCGAATTATCAATTTTAAAAAGGATTAGTGTCTCTTTAAAATTATGAAAAGCAAATTTAAAATATGCATAAGTATTTATTCATTAGTCAGACATATATTCAGAGAACTTATTAAATGTATTACTTTTTGCATTCTACATGGTAAAATGGAGAAGAAGAGTCTTGGTAAAGGTAAAAAACTCGAAATAACAGCATATCCGGAGACATCAACTATCCCCTACAACTCGAACAAAGAATCTTTCTGCTTATTCCATAAAGATGCTCAGTTTTGAAACTATAACCACCCCCTCATACCAGACATTACCTTTTCTCTATCTTTTCATTTCTAATTGAGCTTATGGAGAGAGTCATCTACATACCAATGTCTCCACCTTTTTTTCCCAAACCTTTCTCCTCAAACCACTGCTATCTGGCATCTGCCTCCACCATATCCTGTGTCCAGCTGCAATGTCAAAGCAATCATATTGCCAAATTAAATAAAAACAATTTCTCAGCCCTTTTTGTATTTGACATCATTGCTTCACGTGGCATTACTGACCAGTCCCTCTTTGAACTTTTCTCCTGGCTTTGGCTATGGCATTCTTTCTGTCCCATCTACTTCTCTGATCACTCCTTGTCAGTCTCCTTAGCTAGATCCTCTTCTCCGCTTTCTCTTCGTAGTACAGACTCTCCTCTTTTCACTTCATCCTCTTGTCCTAGACAACCTCATCCACTCCCATGGTTTCAACTGCTATCTATAAATTAATTGATGATTCCTAATCTTTATCTCCACCTCAGACCTCTCTGGTGACTTCCAGAATTGTACAGCCATCCAACTATTGATGAGATTTCCTCACACAGATATCCAAAGGCACTTCAAACTCAACATTTAAAAAAAAATCTCACATACCTTCTTTCCCCTAAAATTAGCTGTTCCTCTTGAAATTTCTATCTTGGCTGATGGTTCACTATCTATCACCCTATCAAGACAACTGGATATCATTCTCTCATTCATTTCTAACTAACCAGTCTCAAAATCCCATTAATTCTACCTCTCAAATACTTTTAAAATCTGTCTATTCTCACATCCCAAAACTATTGCTTTACACTATATCTTTCATAATCTCTTACTGGACTATTACAATAGTCTCCTTTATGTTCTTGCTGTTTTCAATCTCACTCCTTTCCAATCAATCATCTATAATGCTGTCAAAATGATCTTTCCAATATATAATTCTGATTGTATTTCTCCCAAGCCAAAGTAGTTTCTATAGCTCCCCACTGCTTAAAGAATTCATTTACTCACTCATTTAACAAATATTGTTTACTACATAATTGATAAGATTTTAAGCATTGAGTATATTTAGTGAATGAAAACAAAATTTAGAGAATATTTAGAGAATTTAGAGAAAACAATGTTAGACAAATAATATTAGATATTAAACAAATAATCCCCTAAATATAATAAATGTATGATTATAAATTTGACAAATGCAATGAAGGAAAATAACAAGTCACAAAGAAAAAGAGGGGAGATCTGCAGGTTGGGAGGTTATATTATTTTTGAGAAAGTGATAACTAAGTTGAGATTTGAAGGATGAGTAGAAGTTGCTTAACGGAAAGTATTTTTCGTAGAGGGAACAGCATGTACAAGGGATTTAAGAGGGAAAGGAGCTTAGAGTGTTAGAAGAACCCAAAGTAGGCCAATTGGCAAGAGTTTAGTGAGTGAGGGGACAGTGGCCTGAGATGAGGTTAGCGAGAGAGGGGCCAGGTCACGTTGGGCTTATAAGCCAACGTATGGATGTGGGTTCTTTTGAAAGGCTAAGGGAAGCAATTAAAAAATTTTAGACAGATGAATGACATGATATATTTATATTTAAAAAAGTCTGACTCAGGCTGCTGCTAGAGAACAGACTACAGCCTGAGTGGACGTGAGAAGACGAGTTCAGAGGTTATTCCACTAGCTCAGGAGAGATAGATGGTGGTGGGCAGTCTCTATTAACTTTTATGATAGAAGTTATCTTTAGGTAATATAAACCTATACTGTGAAGTCCCTAGTACTTTAAAAGATATAATGCTGCTGAACAAAAAGGCATGTAAAAACTTAGGGTTTAATTAATTTGGATTTATTTTCTACCATTAGAGCATTTCTGCTCAGAGGTCTTATTACAAAGCTACATTTATGATAGTCTATTATGATGTAGCTTCTGCCAAACTCACTCAATATTTATTCCTTATATAGCATCTCTACTTACATGACTAAAAGGCATATCGTACTTTACATGGCCCCAAAACAAAGAACCTCTTGATTTCTACTTCCAAACTAGTCACCTAGTAAATGGCATGACCATCAACCCAGGCATTGATGCAACAAATCTAGGAGTTAACCTTAATTCTTCTTTTTCTCTCATACGTAAATCAAATATCAACTCAAATTGAATATAATATTCAATATAACCCTATGAAAATTATTATATGTGATTAAATAGAATATGAATCTGGCTATAAACTCTCTGAGAGTGATTTATTATTTACATTCATACATCCTTATCAAAAAAGATTATTTGATTAGTGAGTAGTTATAAATATATCACAATGTTATAATTGTGTTTTACCTTAAAGTTATTATTTTCAGTGTTAATACCTCTACAATAAATGTATAAAGATAAAAAATGTTGAATTTTGTAATTTGCAAATTCATTTACCAATTCATTCATTCTCAAGAACAAAAAAACCTATAGCAATACTTGTCATCTCAGGTCTACAAAGAATAATTTAAGATCAGAAGTACAAAAGAAGTTTTCTATATTAGTTTCTGAATGTTTCTCTAAGAAGATAGCTAAAATTAGATCTATTTCACACCAAATAAGTACTATAACGATATTTAATTTCCCCATTACTGTTGACAAATGAATCATTCTACATATGTAAACTTTCAGCCAACCAAATCTTATGGCTTTAGTGCTAATTAAAAAATATATATATATATATTTTTTTAATATTTTTGAAAGAAGCAATTGTAAAATCTATAAGACAATTCCCTGCCCTTTTTTTTTTTTTTTTTTTTGGAGACAGTCTCACTCTGTTGCCTGGGCTACAGTACAGTGATATCATCATAGCTCACTGCAACCTCAAACTACTGGGCTCAAGTGATCCTCCTGCCTCAGCCTCCAGAGTAGCTGGGATTACAGGTGCGTGCCACAACGCCCAGTTAATTTTTCTATTTTTAGTAGGGTTGGGGTCTCACTTTTGCTCAGGCTGGTCTCGAACTCCTGAGCTCAAGCAATTCTCCTGCCTTGGCTTCCCAAAGTGCTAGCATTATAGGCATGAGCTACCGCGCCTGGCCTCATCTACCTTTTAAAATACAGAACATGAATATCAATTTCATTTTAAGTTATTCTTAACTTAAACACTTAATATTACTAACATGAATTATCATACTGTGTCACAATACATTTAGAACACTTTAGGGAACTCTGCGGAAAGACAGTAAACCATCTGCCCTAATTCTAAATAGCCCGTTTTAGTTTTTTATAGTCTTCCTTTCTCCATCCTTCTTTTCAGATGCCCTTCTTATCAGAATGTCTTCCTTTACCAACCCTTCTCTGTGCTATATTTGATCTGCTAGTAATAAAGCTTGATAAATGAAGTAACCTGTCTATCTCATCAGGTTCTATAAAAGGCTTTGAGGTTGACTCTACACCTCTCCTATCTTAAAAAGTGCAAGTGCAAGTTATTTCCCTTTCTGATTGGTGGCTTTCAAGTTCATCTCTGGATTCCTAACTGTATTCCTTACAGGTAAAGCTATCGTGAGTTTGATCACCAGATAAGTGAAACATAAAACCAAGTATCATTACTACAGTCATCTAGTAATCTAGGATATTACTATGTTCCGATATCTTAAATGAGCAATGAGGTAATATGTTAACCTCATACCCACAGTTCTGCACAATTTTATGATAGATACCTAGAATTTTTTAAATGGATATAGTTTATATCCATTGTAATACTGTTATAGGAATGTTATAGGAAGAGAGTTTAAAGTTGGTATCAAGGGCCAAAGGTAGAAAATACCTTACATAGAAAATAATTTGTGTAGGCTAAAAAGGCCCTTTGTGCATAATACCTCCTATGGTAATTTAGTCCACAAAATATTGACTGTAAGACCATAACCAAAATGAAATGCTATGAAAAGGTGAGAGAGAGCTTTGTTTATGCAATAAAACTATGCAATAAAACTATGACTGGATGGGCATAGCGCATCTCCTGTTGCACGCACCCTGTTGCTCGTCAAGTGACATGGATCCGAGCTGTTTGTTAACCACAGAAGAAGGAGAATCTGAAACAAAAATGAGATTTCAACTTAAAAGTAAGCAGCAGAAAACTGCACAGCAATGTCATGATCATCTCTAAGCTTAAGAAACAAATGTATAAGGGTGGGGAATAGACGTAAGTACTGTGGTATGATTCCCAAGCAGTGAGTAAGCAGGGTCATGTGCTTAAGACATGTTATTCCAGGCAAGCATTCAAGCAACTTTGAGAAGGAGCTGAGAAAATATTCTTCTATTTCCATGCATATACCTTTTAACAAATTCATTTAGCACAGGCACAAGGTGCAAAGTAGGTAAATTAGAAATGGAATATCTCCTTCACTAAATAGAAGACTCCTTGCCCTTCTCAAACTCCCTCTCTAGCTCCTAAAGATGGATTTCATCTTGCCTTGGAGGATTCAAAGCATGAAATGAGATGATCACTACACTTCGTGAGATGTTGTTTGTTGTATCATGAGCTAAGCAAGGAGCTAAAGTAAACAGTTTACAAGAAAAATATTCAGTGAAGTAATTACCATTACAGAAATATATATAACGTTAAAAATTCTATAGTGTATTATGTATATTAAAACTATACCCTATGAAGGCTTAGGCTTCTTTAGAGGTACCTGGTAGGGAAAGGAAAAGAGAGACAAGGAGAAGGCTTAACGGTTTGGGCTTTATACTTTCCACTTGGCTTCAAATAGAACAGCTTTGTTCTTATCTTTTTGATATACTTGGTTTCCATGTAAGAATTTATTTTATAAATGGTTTCTACTCTTGAAAAACACTGGAATAAAGGAAGCCAATATAATAAAATGCAAAGAGTATTTGTCTAAAGTTAGTAAGTTTTGATTTTAAACCTGTTTTTACAATAATTAGGAACATTTTTAGGACTAAGCTTCTCCTTTTTCCCTGATCAGTCTGGGGATCTAGTAACCTAAGCAAGACACTGGGGAATAGAAACAGGTGGCCCCTTTCCATTCCTGGCTTGGGATCTGGTATCCCAGTTGGGCTAGAGTAAAAGAGAAAATGTGGGTAATAAGCATAGCTCCCCTAAATGTAAGAAAAATTCCCAGTTTCTGATATCCTGTGCTCTAGTTCTTAGCAAAAGTTGTTAATAAAACACTTTTTGGCTAATACCAGTTTTAGCTCATAATGGCATTTCATTTCCCAAAAAGTGAGTATTTTCAGTGAATACTGTCCTTAATTGTATAACTAAGAAAAGTTTTCCAATATAACCTGGATTCAAACCAATTTTATACAGTTTGATTGCTTCCATTTGTACATTTAAAAGTCTGAATCATGCTACCATTTCTATCAGCTTTTAATCTCTCATCTTCTAAAATCACCAGTTTGCTCATAGATTTTTATCTTATTAGATTTTGATAAAGCATGATCAATATTTGAATAGCTTTTATTATTCTTACTTATCACTTTTCATTAGAACATTCAGTTAAATCTTTACTAAACAAAAAAAGTGGGAATGATAGTATTTCAATCAGTTTCCTCTCTATTCATGCTTTACTTTCTTTTTTTAAGACTGCTGCTCATTTATCCATTTCACAGTTAGATTCCGTATTGCCATCTATGTTTTTGAAGAACAGATAAGTTGGTCTTTAGAAATAAAATTATACTCGTTAAAGAAAAACATAACAAAAATGTGACTCACAATGAAATAAACATTGGAAAAACCTCCTAAAAAGTCTCCTATGAAATATTTTTCATCCCTTTGTATTTGTTAGACATTTCATTATGCTCTCAATAATTAACAACCCTAAGAAAACTATAAACTCTCCGAGAAATCCTCTCTTCAAATATTTAATTTTTCTAAAAATATCATGGAATGTACAACTCTTAGTGAAATAAAGTATTTTGTATTTAATTTTTAAATAAAATTTTAGAAGTCATCACTGAAAAAAAAAACCATATTGAGGAAGGATCTAGAATGCTGTCATCTCCACAGAACTGTGTATTTTCAAACTATTAAAGTATTTAAAATATTAAAGCTTATGTTAAGATGGAAAGATAGTATTAAACTAAAAGTGTTCCTTTTTGGGTTTTATAATCTGTCATAGATATTGTGTATTTCAGGGGAATTATTTGGTGTTCCTTCCATCTTGAAGATTAATTATTATGAAGAAATCCTTCTTGGTCATTGCTTCCATTCTATTTATAATCTTGGGACCATGCAACTGTTTTTGGATAGATTATCTTCCTATCACAAACATTTTAAATGACTTTTTTTTTTTTTTTACCACAAGGTATTCATAAATATAATACCTGTAACTCCTATCATACATAATTCCAAATATTAACACAATAACCATCACAATAGCTAATATAAAAAATACAATTATTAGTTCAAGCTGATTGCTTCAGTTTTTGCATACTCTACTCCATCTCTCTGTGAAACACCTTCTAGAGAGCACCTCACACAACATCAAAACCTGAATATATGGTCCAATGATAATTTATTATGAAATCAATATGGTTGGTCAGCTTATTTGAAGTGTTTCGAGTTATAGTATTATTTTTAAAGTAAAGATAAATTTTAAGCAAAAGTTTATTCATAAGCTCAGCATGTCTTATGGTCGATTACCATATATTTCTGAAAAAGATCTGTGTTTTGGTCTTGAGAAAATTCTTCAGCCCTTTCACGTCAGAATTTTCTCAACTGTAGAAAAAGATAGATAATTATAGCTGAACAGGTAAATAAGACTCTTCAGCCAGACTTCCTGGGTTCAAATGTGGTTTACCTACTCAGTAATATTGTAACCCTGGGCAAATTACTTGTCTAAGTCCCAGATTCTCTATCTGAAAAATGGGGATAATCATAATACCTACCACATAGCATTCTTCTGAAGATTTAATGAGATAATCCATGTAAACTACTTAAAGAGCACATAGGAAAGGACCAATTAATGTTATTATTACTTGCCTGTTTTTCAGAGGTCTGGTATTGAATGAAAAATAATGGTACAAAGCTGTTCTGAAAAATATGGAGTGTACTATCATGTTTAAAGTTCTAAGAGACTCATTATTGTTTTGCTTAGGACTCGTATTCAAGAAATTAAAGAAGTGCTTGCAGAACTAGGCTAATACCGTATCTAATTTATTAACTACTTATAATCACTGCAAACATGGATCAAATGAATCCCTTGAGAAGTGCTATAATGTGACTGTCTTTATGGACATTGGGGAATCTGATGCTGTATAGAGCCTGCTTGCACAGGATCGGGTAAGTGCTGATTTTTTCCAATATGGCTCAGTTTTGAAAAGCCCTTTTTCAAAAATAATCACAAATGTTTTATACCCTTTTGGGGTATAAAAGTTACTTTTTTTTCCAATTGGCAAAACCGTGCCATAAAGTGAAAAAACAGTTCCTACCTGACCCTCTCTAGGCTGGCTCCATGCTCCAGTGGGGCTCTGTGGTGGTCGGGCCAGTACCAGCAGACTCCACAGGGTGCTGTCACTCTGAGCAGGAGCCAGCAACCCATGACTTCAGGGGACCTGAAATGGAAAAAAAGAGTTGGGCTTAAAATCAGCCATATGTCGAATGCCTCCGCCATAGCTGTTTAGGGCATTCATCTGATCAGTGTACCTATAACTCATTCGAAACCCTGAATGCTATCAACCTTAAATGGCCTTGATAAAAGGACCTGTTGAAGTAGTAAGTAAAATACTATAATTAGGATAGTACATTATTATGTGTACTGCTCTCCTCAGGAATATAAAAGATTTATATATATAGTATTGTCTAACCCATCATTACACCATTTCTATAAACTATGGCAGGCCACACTATCTACATATATCAATAATTGGAAAACTGAGTCATAAAGCAACCAAATGACCTGTCAAAGGTCACCTAGTCATAGGGCCAGGGACAAATAATTCAGACAGTCTAACACCCAGGTAATGATGGAATGAAGGCAAATTCATCTCTTTATGATTAAAAAAAAAAATCCCTGAATGATTTTGTTATGCGCTATGGTATATTTCCTAAAAGTCTAAAAAATGAGTTATGAGCTATCATGTATTTGCTAAACAAATTATGATGTATTCTCTAGTAGTCTAGAAAAAAATGTACGTTTTAAAAACTAAAAAGTAAAAACATTTTTAAATGATATATTTTGACTTTAAAAAACTGCATTTTTGGAAATTAGGTCTGAAGGATGATCATTTATAGATGTCAAAAATTCTTTCAGAGCACGGGTTTTCAAACTGGGTTTTGGGGAGCAAAGGAGCCTTAGAGGTAGCATGAGGAGCAAGAAGGTGGGTCGCCATTCCTTACATCCCTTCATGCTGAAGTCACCACAGTGTCACTCTTACATATTTTATATAAGACACTGATGACAGAGTTCACAGCTGATAAAAAAATAAAAAGAAAAACCACTGTTTAAACATCTTCTAACATCTATATCATATAGCTCACTTTAAATAATAATTTGAAACTGAAGGTGACATCATTTAGTACCTTGGCATGATGTTTTAGTCTTAAATTGCAAAGAAATATTGATAACATTGAGTAGATAATATTCCACATGGGATTATCATTAACTAGCATCAGGCTCCTTTCCCATTTGATTCCACTAAAAATGTAGACCATTATTTTTACAAAGTGGTTTAAAATCACTTTCCTACAGAAGTTAGGTATTGTTGATTTATTTTATACTTAGCCTTTCACAAAAGATTCCCATGAGTCCTATATTTTGAAAAGAGAATAAAATGTTTGTCAAACAATGTAATAATTCAGAAATTCTTTCTACACTTATTAAAATTTCTTAGTTTCTAAATCACAGTAATGTCTCCTTTGAAGAACATCTTGTACCTGAAAAACTTACAAATGTGAGAAGACAACAGAAATATCATTTATTGGTAGTGTTATCACTTATTGATATTCTAAAGATATCAAGGTATAATGGAAAAATATGCTTTTTATATATGAGAAATGTACATTCTTCTATTATTAAATTAAAATCTAGAATGCTAATTTTGGTGCTTTCTGTACTGACAGTAGTAACATCATGAGAGAATGGATTAATGTCCATAGTGCACATACACAAAATTGCACTTAATCACTATGTGTAAGTTTTGTTATTCAATTAAAATCTATCCCTCTGTTGAATTTCATAAATTTATTTTCTATTCTTTATCTTATAATTTGTGTGTTCTGAAATAAAGAATTTTACATTAAGCCAACTTCTTTTTCCTCATATTCAAAATTTACTAAATGGACAAAGTATACAGATTTTATTAGTTGTCCCTTGTAACAAACTAACAACACATTAACTGTTCTTAAAGTTTTAAGTTACCAAACAGTGTTCCTGTGACATATGAGGACAGAATAAGATAAAAGTAGCAGTAGTAAATGAACCCAGGGCATGCTACCGATTAGATTAATTAGGACCTCATATGAGTGCTATGCTAAAAGCATATGAAATAGATGAAGCACTTCACCTTGTAGCTGAAAAGAGAAACATGTACTATCAGAAGCCATTAATGAGTGCTTAATGACAGTAATAGCACTAAAAGCTTCTAATATTGATCCGTGCGGGCAGGCTCAGGAGCTCAAGAATGTTGTTGTTATTTTTTGTTTTTTTTCTTTTTGAGACAGGGTCTTGCTCTGTTGCACTGGCTAAAGTGCAGCACTGTCATCACAGCTCACTGCAATGTCAAACTCCTGCCTCCGCCTCCAAAGTAGCTGAGACTACAGGCACGTGCCATCACACTCAGCTAATTTCCAAGAATGTTATTTAATGACAAAGAAAAGAGAACGTGTTTCTCAACTTCAAAACTAAAAAGGTGTCTACTTGACTTTAGCTTTTTAAGGATTATCAAAAATAGACTGGTTTCTAAACTAAAGATTATTTAATTAGAATAATACTTAGAATTGGGAAAACAGCATTTTATTTCAGAGACCATATAATCACCCTAAAGCTTTCTGATTCTAAAAAGAACCTGCCTTCAATTCAAATTGGTGAAGTAGATATCAAAGGCTAGTGAGTATCAAAATATATTTCTAATGTTCACAATGTATACTTCTTTCCTGATAATGTAGACAGTTTTGTTTTATACTCAAATTCACTTTAATACTTCATTTGTTATCTGCCAAATTTCAGTATTTTAAAAATATTTATATATGTAGGGGCAGTTTATTTTTATTGATTTTTATGTTTCATGACTTTTTAACCTTCAAAATACATTGAATAGAGTTTTCATACATATAAAATCATAGCAAAATGTTTTATTATTAAATGTCATTATTGTAATCTGATCAAACTTTCTTATTGTTAGTTTTAAGTATAGGAAAAGATTTCCCTATAGAAAAAAAAAATCAGAGGCATCTTTACCTGACTGCTATTTCCTCTATTAATATAACACAGAATTAAAAATCAAGGCCATGATTTATCCCAAACATATCTATGTTACAGTGGTTTACATTTTTTTTATTTTACCCCAGTATTATAAAATGTGCTTTCATTACCAGGGCACTTACTGGAACAGATATTTATAAAGTGGAGGCTGTCCAGTTCTACCAACATTCAAATTAATTCCAAGTAATTAAATTAGGATTCCCAAAGTAATTAGCACCTAAACTCATCACTCCTTAGGGTAGCAAAACAAAGTGTATCAAAGTATTACAAACTCATCAATATGAGAACCTAGACATTCTCATTCCTAAATATTTACAGCACCTACTATAATATGCATACTATAGGATTTATAGTACCTATTATCCATCTTGAAAAAACTAGACAAATTATTTTGTGCTCTGTCTTTCATTAATTTTTTTTGACAGATATTTACTGAATATCATGAGTTTTCTGGTCATCAAATACTGGGCCACTTAAATATTCAATAAAAAAAAGAGTGGCATAGATTTCTTACTGTACTATCTGAATTTTATAGCATAAGAACAGGGACAAGAGATTGTGGAGTACTTTTGCTGCTCTACGTACAAGAGAGCTGATTAAGTATAGAAGGAATAAGAAAGCAAATATTGAAAATTTTCAAATAATGACAGAAGGGAATGACTGAGTCAGCACGCTAGTATGGCCAAACAATACTATGATTCTAAAATCTAGCATTATAAGGTCTATATAGGAATATTGGTTAACTTTCAAAGAGGAAGAAGAAGAAGAGCTAGGAGCCATAGCACAGACTCATTTCAGCATATTTTCAATAGAAATATCAATGCAGGCTTTAAATTTACTAGATAATTATTAGAAAGCAGTTCATCAGCTATAAAAGTAAAAAATACTTTGCCCCTTTCCAAATATATTACAAATAAAGCAATAGATTATTTTGTAATCATCTCTCTGAAAAATGCTGCTGCCAATCTGTCCCTGTAACGTGACACGGAACACCACCATATGCAAGGGAGGGAGGGGTAAGCTGCAAGCACATTAGTTCTCTTTTTGAACGGGGGAAAAGGAATTGTTACACAGTAGCAGTATTAAAAAACAATTCTACTAGCTGCTTAAGGACACTTGACATTAATAACCTGAAGCCTGAGGGTCCTCTGAAGAGCCCTCATGAGAAGACTGATCGGAAGTGGAAGGCTGCTGTTGGGTCTGTGCAGCTAGTTCTTGCTGCCTCTGCTGCTCAGCCCTCTTAAGCCGCAGTTGTTGCAGGCGCTTACGGAGCAAAGCTATCTCAGGCCCCCGTAAAAATTCTGACACAAATAGGAAAAGAAAGGTGAAAAGATAGTAATAAAGTAGAAATCATGAGAATTTAATTATACATCAAAGAGAGGAAGGATATAAATAAAATATATGGTTCACAGAGGAATACCAAAAACAAATTACTGATAAAAAAAGAAATTACTGGTCATTAAATTATGAGACAAACTATACACACTTACGCACCCAAATACTTCTCTTTAACTATGATGAATTAGACACATATGTTTCTCTAAGAATATTTAAGTAATTAACAGGATGAAAACAAAGTTCTCCATAAGCCAAAGATTTTAAAATGAACATTTCTTTCCTCACTTATCTCTTTTTATAGCAAAATGATAATAGAAAAGAAACAAAAATTGAAAAATATCAGTTAACTCATCTAATCTATACATAAAAATTTAAGTTACTTCATTAATTTCAATCAAGTAATAATTAAAATTCAATTAAAATGATGAAAAAGTTATGAATTTGGAAACTCTTGGAATTTATGACGGAGCTCTTTAAAAAGTGAAAGTTATATATTCTTCAGCAAAAAGTTTCCTTTTATGTTAGAATTGTCATTTAATTTTCCTTTTTTTTAAGTACAAAAAGGTTTACATAATCACTATTTTCTGACCTTTTCCTGAAGAAGTGATCATAGAAGAAAAGTAGAAAACTAACATGAAAATCTGCAGAGATAATTACTGAGTGCCCACTATGTATGAGGCATTGTTACAGACTCTGGGGAATAAATAAAATATTGAACAAAATAGTCCCTATTCCCGTGGAGTTTATGTTCTGAGGGAAAAACAGACATCTGCAATTATACACACACAACCCACATGTAATGTTGTATGCATGTGCTTGTGTCACGGAAGGATCATTGCTATGGATTAAACTGGCAAGGTAAGGTAATAAAGAGGATAGAGATGGTAGGAGAAGGGTTGTTATTTTATATACGGTCATTACGGAAAACTTCTCTCATAAGGTGCAACTTAAACAAAGACCTCAAGGACATAAGGGAATAAACCACGTGGCCATCTGCAGGAACAGTGTTCCAGGTGGCGAGAAGAGCAAGTGCAAATGCTCAGGGCGCAAGTGTATCAGGATGTGAAATATATTTTAAATATAAAGGCAGCAGAATTTGCTGACAGTTTGGATGTAGAGTGATTCCAAAGTTTTTGGCCTAGGTAACAGGAAAAACAGAGTTTCCATTTATCGCAAAAGAGAAGAATGAAGGAGAAATGAGCAGTCTTGGGGGGAAGAAAAGAACGAATAGACATCCAAGTGGAGAAATTAAGTAGGGACTGAATATAACAGTCTAGAATTCAGAGGAGATATAAATTTGGATGTCACTGGTAATGTTACTTTAAGTACTCTACAGAGTAAGTGATGACAGAGAAGAGGTCTAAGAACTGAACCCTAGAGTACTCCAATGTTTAAGAGGAGGAAGAACTTCTAGGAAGAGTAAGAAGGAAAAGTCAGACAGGTGGGGTTGGAGATAAGCGATGAAATTGGGCCAAAAAGGATGGAGTAAGCAGTTGTGTCAAAAGCTGCTAATACACTGAAAAAGACACTGAGATTTAACAACTGGAATTTTAACATGGAAGTCACTGATGACCTTGACAAGTGCTATTTCAGTGAAATAACACCAAAACCTGTCTGCAGCGGGTTCAAGAGAAAAGAAAGGTAATGCAGGAGAGACACAAATCATATACACTCTTTGTAGAAGTCTTACTGTTAGTGGGAAACAGAAATTGGGTGGTTTTTGTGGGAGGAATACAGAATCAAGGGAGGTTTGTGTGTTTAGTTTGGAAGATAACACACATGCTTGTATTCTGATAGAGAATGTTTAACTGGGGGGAGGGAGAAAGACGATGCGTGGAAAAAAGTGGGCAACTACAGTATCAACGTCCTTGAGTAGATCTAAGGAGTTAAGTTACAGTGGATCACAGGAGGAATTGCTTTTGAATAGGCGCATAAAAACTTTCTTAACTATAATTAAAGAGGTGGCAGAGAATACAGGCAGAGATGTCAACAGTTTTAGATTTGGTGGTAGGACCATGCAGAATTTCTCTGTGACATCAGCATCAAATTATACAAACTACTAAATAATTTTCAGTCTCTCATAGATAAATTGTAAAGGTGTAAAATTTACTTTACTCTTTGAGGAATCAATCATGCCAGATACTAACTTCTTGCTACCATGGCTTATATTTATAAAGAATTTTATTCAACTAGCCAATTGGTAGTTAAGATTTAATCAGCAATTCAAGTATCATCCTGGTGTCTCATTGTTAACTGTTCCTAGAAAATTCTGCAGTATCATGTGATGATATTCACTGACAAACCAGTGATGATGGTCAACAGCACCCTGCCTTCTCTTTGGGTATGGACAGGAGCCTTATTTCTAGTGAGCATAACAGTAATGCTTTTAGCAATATAAAATAAAGTATTCCATAGCCATAAGTTTTGTCATTTTATACTTCAAAAGAAATCTACCACATAGAGAATACATAAATGTCAAATGTTGCTTAAAAAGCAGAAAAATCACTGAATTTCATTGGAATTTCAAACCCTCTTTTGAGGTGCCAAATGTTTTATGATTATGTAAGTCTCCATCCTAGAACTACTTGTGATATAGCAAATAAACCACAGGCTCCAGGTGTATGCAATAATGCTCTACAACTTAGAAAACCAAGATTTAGTTATGATATTCTCACGAGCCATTTATTCAAGATTTCCAGTGCTTTTTAAAGAAGAATTTGTCTACTTTTAAGGCTGCTTGTATGGTGGTCTTTGTCTCCTTAGGTTAAAAAAAATGAGGCTCTAGGAAGAAAAGTCATCACACAGTTAAAAGACAAGTATTGAATTTAAAATTTCAACCAGAAATACCAGATTAAACAAATAGTTCTGCTAGTGGCTTGAAATATTAAAGCAGTTAAGATATACAAACATTACATCCTTTTAAGAATGTATACACAATCATATATAATTTATAAATGTGGATAAATGTTTAGAGAATTACTTTTTTAACATAAACCAAATTGAAAAAGGAATACAATGAATACCTCAGGTTAAATTTTAAAAACAACAATAAAAACTCAACAAGGTATCAGGAACTGCTATAGGAAAACTGTAATTCCATCTCCTGAAATTACTAACCTTATTCTTGGTTTCTTCTGGAAAACTTCAGGCTATTCTCCCTAATGGCTTAATTCTACTGCCATAGGAGAACAAGTCGTGCCTCTACAATACATATGGTCTTCCGTAGTGGACTCTGGATCATTTTTATATCTAATTTGATGGCACTTTACCTGCCTGCTTTCAGTCTGTCTTCCCATCCCAAATTGTTTCTTGTCCTGGTGATCCTTGCGCATTCTTTGTCCTGGGACTGGTCACTCCTTCATTCCCAAGTTTCTGTTTTCTTCTTTAGTTTCCTCAAAGTGGCCATCAACCTAATATCTCCACCTGTTTCTAACCTATAAATGGCCTACACCTCATCTGACTAGACTCTGATTCCATTTAAGGAAACTGTAATCTAGATTTTAGGCTTTGAAAAGTTTGCTTTGATACGCTGTACAACACAGTTCTTACTGCCCAGCAATTTTTCTACAGAGCTCAATGTAGCCATAATGATTCTGCATAGGCCAAAATAAATTTGTAATTTGAGCAGTTATTGGTAAATAAGCAGGAATCCATGCATAGACCATATCATATACTATCTTAAAAAAAGAACTAAATCCTCATGATCTGAGTGGTCTATTTAATTGGAAACAGAGGGATCCTTTTAGTGACTCACTTCTCAATGTGAGCCCCTAAAACTGAATTTTGTAGATACTGATACCCTCCCCCAATCCAAAGTTACCACCTTCTCTAATCATATTCTTTAAATAGGTTAAAATAGAACCAAAGAAAAAAATTAAACTACAACATACTGGAAAAATGGCCTTATTTAATATTTGCTCAATATAAGTTTCTTAACATGAGAAAAATTTATAAATAATGCTTAGTTTAAGAAATAACTAAAAGAGGCTGGGCATGGTCACTCACGCCTGTAATGCAGGCACTCTGGGAGGCCAAGGCAGGAGGATCGCTTGTGGTCATGAATTCAAGACCAGCCTGAGCAAGAGCAAGACCCTGTCCTCCACTAAAAATAGGAAAATTGGCCTGGCATGGTGGCACAGGCCTGTAATCCCAGCTACTTGGGAGGCTGAGGCAGGAGGATCACTTGAGCCCAGGAGTTTGAGGTTGCTGTGAGCTAGGCTGATGCCACGGCACCCTAGCCCCAGTGACTAGGGGCCCCAGAGCGAGACTCCATCTCAAAAAAAAAAAAGAAATAACTAAAAGAGATGTCTGATGGGCATTACTGAGAAAAAAAGAAATTATCTTATAGTTACTTTGAAATACTTTTTACATATAAAGATTATGAAAATTTCATTTTAACCTGCATAGTTTAAGGTCACACTCATATCTTTCTTGTTTTTAAATACACAATTGTATAACCACATTTTTAAAAGCACAGTCATTTGTTAAATGTTCAAGAACATGTATAAGAATCAAAATGTTAAGTTTTGAGCTATGTATATAGAATATGGTTTCCAATGGTCTGACATATGAATTAAAATAAAATTCAAGAATACAAAGGGTAAAGCAAAAATAGAAAAACCTACCAACTGATTTAAAATTCCACTTGAGTGTATTTATCTTTCTAATTTAGCTACAAAACCCAAAGCCAACTTTGTGGTCCCCTCTAGATATACTATTCTTTAGGTCATGCATTTTGTTTATTCACCTCACTTACAACTTCAATTTATTTTTTTCCTACTCATATTTTTGTTTGTCCTGATTCACTCATTTATATATATAACCACATGATATTTAAAAAATATTTTTGGTAGAAGGTAAAAAAATTAACTACCTAGTCTTAGGTGGTCTAGACAGCCAAGGGCAAACAATGGATCCAAAATGACAAATGACTGAATATCTAACCACAGATCTCTCCTAGGTGTTACCAAATTTGGGGTCTCTACTGGAAACATCCAGAGTTAATGAAGTGGGGCTCAATCTATAATCTAAAGTCTAAAGTGTAGGTAAATACACCGTACCTGGCGTATACCAGTTTAAAGATAACTAAATGTCTCATGATACTTTAAATTGTATCTTTCAAGAGTGAGTATTAATAGGAAAAAAAGATGTTTAGTCATAAAAGAAGTCATAAACAAATCAATCAAACATGAAAAAAATTATAAATTTACATGAGTGCTTTTCAGGAAATACACAGGATTATATAAAAGAGAATACAATTTAGGAAGAGTAAAAAGGAAGAGGACTCTACCTAAGGTAGTTACGAAAGACTCCTCTTTTTTTTTTTTTTTGAGACAGAGTCTCGCTTTGTTGTCCAGGCTAGAGTGCCGCGGTGTCAGCCTCGCTCACAGCAACCTCAAACTCCTGGGCTCAAGCAATCCTTCTGCCTCAGCCTGCAGAGTAGCTGGGACTACAGGCATGCGCCACCATGCCCGGCTAATTTTTTCCTATATATATTTTTAGTTGGCCAGATAATTTCTTTCTATTTTTAGTAGAGACAGGGTCTCGCTCTTGCTCAGGCTGGTCTCGAACTCCTGAGCTCAAACAATCCGCCCGCCTCGGCCTCCCAGAGTGCTAGGATTACAGGCGTGAGCCACCACGCCCGGCCAAAAGACTCCTCTTGAGTGGCATCTGAGCTGAGACCCAGAGAAAAAGAAGCTTGGCCATATGATAAGCCAGGGGAAGAGCTTCCCGGGTACAGAGAATAGTAAGAACAAAGTCTTGGACTCAAAATAAAGAAAGAGGAGAAAGAAAGAAGAAGATATGGCACATTAAAGGAACTGAAAGGAAACCAGTATATCTAGAGCATACTGACCATCAGGGACTGAGGAAGTGGAATGAGATGAGGCTAGAAAGGTAGGGAAGGGCCAGGCCATGTAGGTTCTTAGAGGTCCACAGTAAGGAGTTTGATTTTTTTTGCTTTTGCACTTAAAAATGCAATTAGAAGCCTCTGAAGGGTTTTAAAGAACAAAGTTACATAATCTGCTTTAACATTTTAAAATACTCATTCTGGCTGCTGCGTGGATATTAAATTATGAGGAAAGAAGAGTAGATGCAAGAAGATCAATTAGGAGATAAGAAATGATGGTGAGATGAAAAGAAATAGGATATAGTTTAGATACAGGACCAACAGAACTTGCTGATGAATTAGACCTGGGACTTGAGGGAAAGAGAGGAATCAAGAATAACTGATGGTTATTAGAACAAGCAAATGGGCAGGTGGTGTTAGAATTTACTAAGCCATAAAAGGAGTAAGAGATGGAACCAATTAGGGGACAAGAAGGGTAGGAGGTTGAATTCAGTTGGAACATACAAATTTAAAATGTACATGATAACAAAAAAAAATATACAGTGTCAAATAGCAGTTGAACATAGGGGTCTGGAACATAGGGTATAAGATTAGATTGTCGATATACATTTGGGAGTCATCAATTTAGAGGAAATGTTAAAAGCTATGGGGAACTGACACAACCACCCAGGGAGAGAGTGTATGCAGAGAAGACAGCCAGAACTAAGGGGTTCAGTTATAATATCCAGAAGTAGACAGAACAAGAAACACTAACAAGTTACTGAAAACCAGCCAGAATTGATAATAAAAGTAAATAGGCAAATGTGTTATCATAGATGCCAAGAAAATAAAGTGTTAAAGAAAGGAGTAATAGACTATGCTAAATGCAACTGGGTCAAAAAATCTTGTAAAATATTAACAGAATTATCCTCTAAATTTGGTGGAGGTCACTGATGACTATGATAACAAGTTTCAGGAGAAAAGGGGTTGAAAGGCAGATTGGGGTTGGTTAATAAATATATGGAAGATGGCAAGAAAATGGAGATAGTACATGTGAACAACTCTTTTGAGGATTCTGATTATAAAAGAAATAGAAATATGGCAATAGCTGAAGGGGAATGTGGGATAATTAAGAGAGAATTCTTAAAGAAAGGGGATAATAAAAACATGTCTGAGGTCAAAAGAAACAACTCAGCAGAAAAGACAATGATGCAGGAACAGGAGCAAAGTCCTTGAGAAGCTGGAAAGGGATAGGAACTGCATTGGCTAGCTTTTGATAGGAGCAGATCCATTTCTTTCAAAATGTGTTTCTGCTTCTATAAGAGATGATTAGTACAGATGTTGGAAAGCTTGGAGATTATACAGCAGAAAAATGAGTGCTTTTCTTTTCACTGTGAATGAGAGGTTAGCAGCTGGGCGGGACAAGGGTGAAGTGGAGTGTTAAAAGTTTGAGAAACATGAAGGTGTAAAATAGACATTTTGCATAGTTGGAGAGCAACAGTGTCGAAAGAGACTGCTCTGGCATACAGTGTTGAGCAGCCATTGAAATTTGCGGGCATAACTTTCTTCACTTTCAGTGATTCAGTTGTAGACTAAGAGAAGGCAGACAATTAGCTTCAACCAGAGTTTTGCCTGGCTGCAAGTTTTCACATTCTTATTGTTCCTTTTCCCCATATCAGTAAAAGTGACAGAGGAAATGTGAGAGATATGAAAGAAAGGCATAAACATTTACATTAAAAGGTATTTACAGCAAGGCAAGTACAGACAGAAGCATACTTTTCCATTTTCTCTATCTCTATGCAAGGCAGTAATAAAAATCATGTTGACACTCCCATCTACTACATTCAATGGATGGTTTCAATACTCACAAACCCATCCGGACTTAGACAGGCTATGGTAAGTGCAAAAGAGATTTGGGAGAAAAATAAAACAAAAAAAACCCACATTTGGCCTCTGGAATAATGAAAGGGGTACTGTCAGAACAATTACAGACATAACCTTTAGATGTTACATGTAATACCAAATCGTTTCCCTCAATAGTGATACTGTTTTGGTAACATGGAAACATTCCAATTACCCATAGTACAGTCAACCAAAATTCTCTCAATACTCTCCCAGTTAAAAATATTTAATTACTTTCTTATAGGCAAAAGAGCTAAGTAATGTTCAAACAATGATCACATGATCATCACAGAAATTTTTTTTCTATTTCAGTGATTCAAATGACTATAATATGTAATATATAAATATTGAAAGAAATTTAGCAGTTTGAAATGAAATATTAAAATATTAAATATCTATAAAACAAATAAAGCTCCAAATACTTTACCCACAAATATGCTTAAGGAACAACTGGAATTAGATAAGATTCAGTGGAACTTGAACATAAGCCAGAGCATCTTCTTGCTAAGTTTTCCTGAAAACTTATAAATTGATTGAAGTATTAATATTTAAGAGTGTTTCCAAAAATGCTATCACTTTAAAAATTCTTGCTTCTACCAATTTTACCTGCTTTAAAAAACAACCTTTTAACAACTTCTGCCCCTAATTCCCAAATCCTCCAAAATATTTTATTTTCCCATAAATTGAAAAGCTATGTCAATTAGAGTGTGGAAAACCTGATTTTGTAACTCAGCTTTAGCATGTTATTATGGATAAAATGTACACAGTGTTAACAGTTATGTAATTGACTCTGGCTTTTATTTCCATAGAAACTGAAAATGAATTACTAAAAATGGGATATACTGATAAAAGAGTGCTTAAATTAAAACATCCCATATTTGGTGTTCTGGCATCAGTTTCCTGAGAAGCAAGAATAAAATGACAGCTTGGCAGCTAAGCTGTTAGGAATTTTTTATAGGTTTTAGCTTAGGCCTGCCAGCTGTACCTCTAGTTGATAATATGTTTGGTTCTATATCAAGTAAAATGCTTTGTTAGAAGAACCCAAAGAAAAATATGAATACATACCTTATTGGTTATTATAATTACATTATACAGTTAAAAATGCCAAGCAAATTATAGACATGTATGCTGAAAATTACTATTATGAATACTAGTACATTCCATAGTTGGGAGAAAAAGTTGAACATAAGGAGTTTTAATACTGTGAGGAAAATAGTATTTTAATAGATTTAGGAGTTGATTTCTTTCACTAACATCAAGTACCAAGAAGATAAAGATCTGGTAAAATAATTCTTTTTCATGTAAATATTAGAGACATAATTCCTTTGGTAAATTGTATATGTTGACAAGAGACCGTATCAAATCTACCATATAGAATGGATTAAAAGCATTGCATGATTTGGGGAAAAATAAGAATATAAATAAAATGGAACTCATAATAATGAGCTATATTTTCACTATCACTTTAATATAGACATACAATCAAATAAACCTAGAAAAATATTTTGGTCTATAATGATCTGTAAAATAATCTTTAAAGTCAGGGGCATTAAACTATGTCAAAACACTATCTGTTGGCATCTGTATTTTCAAAAGAACTATTTAATGCAAATTGAAGATTCCTGCTATTTGTTAAAATTCATGCAAGTTAGGCATACTTTAATTTTGTGTTTAAGTTACATGTTATGTGTCATTTTAATTATTCCAGCAAGAAGATGATGTGATTTAGTATCTTCAAAATAACCTATAAAGAAGTTTTCATTATTAGAAATCATCAGATGAACCATAGCCTTCTTAAAGAGTAACATCCTCACCAGACTGATGACGTGTATGGTGTCCAGATGCCTCAACAGAGTGCCTTTGTTCACTGTCTGGAGAAGACAGCAAAGAAGTAGAATGAGGGCTTTCTGTGGAAGATGATGCTGAATGAGCTTGAGCCGACATTGTAGAGGATGTAGAAGGTTGAAGAAATTGTTCAGCTGGAGCATCTACTTCCATTGCAGTCTCACCCACTTCCAAATCAGGACTTGATGGGACAGTAGGAAGAGTTGAAACATCTGACTGACTCGCTCCACCTTCAAAATATACATGTTAATGTAAATTCAAATTTTAAATATTTTCCAAAACCAACTACTCTAAAGAGATATGCTCAGGAAACATGCATACAACACTTGTGTGCATACACACACAAATATGTAACTTCAGGATAACAATAACACCCACTGGTGGTTTAGTCCATTTGAACAAATAAGCTAATCAAGAGCGGTAAAAATTTACCGACAACATAGTCTTGTTAAAACAACCAATCTTTCCAGTTACATAAAAATTTTAATCTATAGAATTTTATATATTTCCATTCACAGTACACTTAAAAGAGTCTTAAAATGGGGACTCAGGCTCTTCTACTTTTTTTTGAGAAAAGCAAAAAGTAAGGGATAGGGACCTTGGGGTGGGGAACCTGTGGGCTGGGGGCCACATGTGGCCTTTCTGGATCCTTGAATGTGGCCTTTTAACTGAACCTAAATTTAACAAATCCCTTTATTAAAAGGATTTGTTCTATGAAGTTTGGATTCGGTCAAGGGGTTGCACTTGGGGATCCAGAGGACCACATGTGGCCTTGAGGCCGCAGATTCCCCTCCTCCCGGCCCAGAGGACAAATTATATCCAATACTTTTTGTTCTCTACTGCTTCACATAACACAATAAGAACCTTGTGATTACTGCAGATGTAAACCATGGTACAGTTTAGATAATATAAATAAAAATGATTTCAATGGTTTTTGCCAGTTTTACAATGACTTTAATTAATATGAAAAATTACCTCTGGGTCGAGATCTTCCTCTTCCTCTATTGCTTTGCGCAACTTCACTTGCTTCTTCAAACCATCTTGATAACATATCAGACATTCTCTGCATCAATGACACATTGGGACTTTGCTCTCCTATTACAATACAGATCTTATCAGTGAGTTTAATAATAAATCAGGATCTTTCACTCATGCAAAAACCTATCACTAATGCAAAAACGTAGATTTGATGGACTTTAAAATGAAAACAACTTTAAAAAAATCAAATTGCCTAAATAAATTACATAAATTTATTAGAGCCATCATCACATTTTATAGTAATGTCTATATGAGTGACTCTCCATCTTATTATATGATATGGTAAAGTTCCTTGAGAACATGGCACAAATCTCCTTTATCTTTGCCTATTCTTAGATAACTCCACACCTTCTACTCCTACCCCAACCTTTATCTTTCCTTCCAAGAATGCCCAGCCAGGAAGGGCTCATGAATTCTAAGTTGAATAGATTAAAAGAAAGTTTTTCTCTCTCACTAAAGCATTATCATCAAGTACAGACACAAAACAGCCTTATGTTTTGCATGAATTTTCCTTAAACTGAATTTATTTTTCATCATCATTTACTGTAAGCAAACTCCAGATATCTGAAATCAACTGGAACCAGAAAGTATTTTGTCTCTTCTCTCACTCCTTTTCTTCTTTAAATAAATGAGTTTTTCTTAAGGGAGTTTTCAAATTAAAAGTATGGTGTCAAATTAAAATTGTGACAACTCTATTCCACAATCATATAAAGTGAAAATCATTTGTTCCTACATTTTCTCTGAAATCAGAACTTATTTTACACTTTATTGCCTTTATGTAATATAGCTTTATATTTAAATATATACTGTAAAATAATACCAAGGATAATACTTGTATATTGCGGAATATGCTTTTGATGATAAAAGAGGTTTCAGAAGTCATGAGAAAAAGAATTTGGCTACAGACTCATTTAATAAAATACAGCCATATTAATTCTGTTTTAAAGTGTGCTACCTTAAAGCTCCCAAGGTAGTCTCTTATGTGAGTCAAAAGCACTTGATAGAAAGAAAAATAATTTATGTGTTATTATAAACCTCTATTAGAAATTAAGTTTTCATTTTTCTTTATATATAATAGGCAAAAATTAAAAAGTTTGATAACAACCAATTTGGGGGGGGGTCAATGGGGCATTCTTATGCTTTCAGTGGAAATGTAAATTAGTGCATCTTTTTGAGGGAGTAATTTGATAAAAATTAAAATGTAGTTATCCAGTGACTCAGCCATTTCACTTCTAAGAATTTATCCTAAAATGTATTTGCACAAATTATCAAGGTATGTGTACAAGGATGCTCATTATAGCATCATTTATAATAGTGAAGAAACTGGCACCATGCTAAAATATTAATTTTTAAATGACATAAACCAAAAAAAGCTGACCAAAGTATAGTTACCATCTCGTTCTCGTTCACTCTCAGGTCTTGCTCTGGGTCCAGTATCTGACCAATCACCACGAAGTCTCAAACGCTTAACTGGAGGCTGTCGTAACTAAAAGATAAAGATAGGTAAATTCTATGTAAGTCTAAAACTCATTTGCTCTTGACTCCTAAAGCATACTTTAAATCTAATAGATTATTTCCACCTCCCTACTTTCTTTATTGAGTATGCAAGTGAGATGCTAGAACAAAATATGAGATACACGGATATAAGCTATATCAGTCTGTTGCAACATTCACTATGATGATAAATATCCACTGATATCAACAGCCTGTACTTAATATCTTCAACCTAAAGACTCTGACTGCAAATTTGAAATCTTATATGTGATTTCTTATTGAGAAATCACACTCATATGTGATTTCTTACATTTATATGTGATTTCTAATCCTACCTGTATCACTTTCCAGCTGACAACAGGATATTTAATCACCTTGAGCCTCAGTTTTCTATTGTGAAGACAAATATCATCTAGGTAAAGTACCTACACACTTAACAATGGGACTTATTATTTTTACATATTATTGACAATTTACTCTCCAGTCCCCCCAGCATCTATTCCAACCTTTTATTACGATACTGTCTCAAGTTTCTATTCCATCTTACTGCCTTCATTCTTGGCTAATAACTTTTCCTCCTACTTCAGAGAAAATAAAGTCCTGTAGAAATGACATCAATTTCTTCAGCTGAATTCTACAAATTTTTCTATATCTACAATTTTCTAATTCCTTCCAATCATTCTCAAGGGATGTATCATTTATTCTGTTTAAACCTAATCTCTCCATCTGTACTTTTTATTTCAGTCCTTCAACCTCTCAAGCACCTTCCTTCAACAATTATTCTCTCTTTCCTACACTTACACCCATCTTCTCTCTCCTGGTTCTTTCTCACAACATGCTAAAGATTCTTATCATTTTTAATAAATAAAACAATATCTCACTTTTATAAAATCTCAATTTTATATTTCTATGCAGCCACAGTCCTTTCTCTTGCTTTTACTGTATTCTCAAGCTTCTTGAGAAAAGTCTATATTCATACTATTTACCATTCCTTCCTCCCTCAATACCATGTAGTCAATCTTTCCATTGATTTCCCATCTTTCCACTGATTTCATTCTCGCCAAGGTTACCAGTGAATGATCAATTGCCAAGTTAACTCATCAGTTATAAAAATAGTCAATAGTATGATCAGTAATCAAATTGCCAAGTCCAATGGTACCTTTCAAAGCTTATTTGACATGTTTATGGCATCTGACACTCTTGACTACTCCGTTACATTTTTAACATTTTATATTAAAATATAATTCACATACCATAATATTCAACTTTTTAAAGTACATGATTCAGTGGTGTATATTCACAAAGCTGTGCAACAACCATCATGATCTAATTCCAGGGCATTTTTATCACCCCAAAAAGAAACCCCATACCCATCAGCAGTCACTTCCCACTAATCCCTCCACTCGGCTCCTGGCAACCACCAATCTACTTTCTGTCTTTATGGATATGCCCACTCTAGCACACTGACTGCCACACTAGAAAAAAAATTTTTTTTTCCTTGGGGCCACAGTGTTTATTATGAAAATAGAATAAAAACTTTGAAAACAAAATGATTCTAATTTAATGAAAAATTTGTTATCTTTTACTGTTTTCTGTGCGTGAGTTATATGCGACTTGAAAAATAGTTCACATGGCTCACGGTAAAGACACATGTGAGTTACATATGTTTCATGTTGCCCTGGGCTCAAAACCAGTGTGAGTTAAATACAACTCACATGGCAGTTAATATGCTAGACATTTCATATAAATGGAATCATACAATAGGTGGCCTTTTGTGTCTGGCATTTAACATATTTTCAAGGTTTATTCAGATCATAGCATTTATCAGTATTTCACTTCTTTTTATGCCCAAATAGTATTCCATTTTATGGATATATCACATTTTGTTTATCCATGCATCAGTTGTATATTGAGTTGTTTCCACTTATTAGCTATTATGAAAAATGCTGCTACTGAGCATGTACAAGTTTTTGTAGAAACATGTTTCAATTCTTTTGAGTATACAAGCATACCTCGTTTTATTGCACTTTGCTTTATTGACCTTCACAGAAATGTTTTTTTACAAATTGAAGATTTTTGGCAACCCTGCCTCGAGCAAGTCTATTGGTTCTATTTTTCCAACATCATGTGCTCATTTCATATCTCTGCATCACATTTTGGCGATTCTCACAATATTCCAAACTTTTTCATTATTACTACATCTGTTTTCTTTATGATACATATATTGATTTTCATCCATGGTTCCTGGCTTATAACTCCCATAGCCCTTGTTACAACAAACAGAAGTGCTCTCTCTGATCTTCTCCTGACTTCCTTTCACCTGCCCAAGGCAAGCATCTAATCTGATTGTGGGTTATAAGATCCTCATTCCAGAGAGGGTCCAGCCCCATACGCTGAAGGAAGGAATGCTCCATGGAGAGGCCAAAAGAAATTTGAAACAGACAGGCCTTACTGAGTTTAGATCATACCCTTTTTGTCCAATCACATGTCAACACAGTTGTCCATGCTTCAATCATGTCTATCCAATGAAGTCTCCATTAAAACCCCAAGAATTTGGGGAACTTCCAGATAGCTGAACACATGGAAGTTCCCAGACGGCGGCATGCCCAAGGAGGGCATGGAAGCTCTGGATCACTTCCCCACACCTCGCTCTATGCATCTCTTAACTGTACCCTTCATAATATCCTTTATAATAAACCAGTAAATGTGTTTCCCTAAGTTCTGTGAGCTGCTCTAGCTAATTAATCAAATCCAAAGAGGAGTTACAGAACCCCAAACTGAAGTTGGTGAGTTAGAAGTTCTGGAGGCCTAGACTTGCAACTTTGAGTTGTAAGTGTTCTTTATATATTTTGGATACCACACTCCAACCAGATATATGATCTGGAAACATTTTCTCCCATTCTGTGGGCCACCTCTTTTCATCTTTATTTTTTTTAAATAACATTCACTGATTTTTTTTCCCCTCACAATTAAGCAGGTTTTGGTAAAAACTTGGCCACAGCTTAGTTCTAAATATTCTGATTTCTCCTGAAAACCATACCAAGCAACAAAGAGAATGGGAAAAAAAAAACAAACTCTACATTCTCAGATTCCATATTATGTTTAAGTATGGCTACACAACTGAGAATAGCAAAATCTACACAGGAAGACACAGATGTGTGACAGGGAATAGCCAGAACAGAAAAGGCCTGGTGTGTAGCAGCTGTCCAAAACCTCAAACACATAATCACTCCCAGAAAGAGAGGGCCTCACCCTTTACATGAACTATATTTAGAACAATATAATAGAACCCTGCTTCATGGTTACAAGGGAGAGAAATTTTTATATTATATAGGCAAAGAACTGGTGTTATGACCTCAGCAATTATTTCTATAATAAGATATTCAAATTAGAAACAAATTTGACTTTTTGAGTATGTAAAATAACCCAGGCAAGAATACTGAAAATGGTACAGCATTCACTCAGTCACCAAATATTTTTTTAGCACCTTTTATATGTCAGGTACTATTCTAGGTATTGGAAAAGAACGATAGACAAAACAGCAAAAAAAAAAATCCCCAATGTCACAGAATTTATAGTCTAGTGGAGGAAATAATACATGAAATAAAAAAGCAGAATATATATAAAAAGTGATGTGTTGTGGAGAAAAATAAAGTTGAAGAGGAATAAGTAGCACCAGAGAGTTAAGGTTGTGATTTTACATAGGGTGGTAAGGTAGGGTCTGACCTGGATGGTTATAGCACAAAGACCTGAAATACCTAAGGAAAGAAGAAATCCAGATATCTGAAGAAGAGTATTTCAGGCAGAGTAAATGCAAAAGCCCTAGGGTAGGAAGCATGCTTAGCCCGTCTGAGTTAGTAAGTAAGTAGATGTGGCCAGAGCAAAGGAGCAGGCAGAAGTAGTAATGGGGAACAGATAATATAAGGTCTTGAAGCCACTGTAAGGACCTCAGCTTTGCTTTGGGTGAGATGGGGAGCCACCTGGAGTATTCATGAGAAGAAGGGCATGACTGGACTTATGTTTCAAAGGATCACTTTGGACACTGTAGCTAAAGGACTACAGGGGGTGAAAGCAGGAAGACTGGTTAGAAAGCTACCATGGTTATATAGGAGAAAGATACAGATGCCTCCGATCAGGGCAGTAATGTAATGAGAGTGGTAAGTAGTAGTCAGATCTGGAACATATTTTTAGGGACAAATTATGGGGACCAGGAGACAATGAGAGAATGGATTCAACAATGGATCCAATAGTGAGGTGGGGCAAGTGGGAAATTATCGAAAATATTTTGGAGGAAAAAGAGAGGAAAGAGTAAAAAGAAAAAAGGAATACAAAAATAAAGAAAAATAAGATAATGGATCCAATAGTGGGGTGGGACAAGTGGGAAACTGTCAAAAATATTTTGGAGGACAAAGAAAAAGAAAGAATAAAAAGAAAAAAAGAATACAAAAGTAAAGAAAAATGAGATAATGGATTCAACTAATGCATCCAACGGTGGGGTGGAGCAAGTGGGAAATTGTCAGAAATATTTTGGAGGAAAAAGAAAAGAAAGGAAAGAATAAAAAGAAAAAAGGAATTAAAAAAAAAGGAAAATGAGAAGTACAAAAAAATTGAGTAAGACAAAAGAATATACCAAAGAAAGATGGGGAAAACATGAAAGAGAAATTATTAGAGGACATGAGAAGATAAAAAGAGGCCCACACAAATTGAGAAAACACAAAAATATTATGGAAACATAAGAAAAAAACCATATAATAAACTTTTATTCATGCTTTAAAATCCTGCTTAAACTTTAATGTTCCCAATCAAAATCAATTATTCCCTACTTTTTTCTACTTATATAGATCCCTTGCATATAATTCTATTAAGTTTCACACATTTATTTATTTATATCTCTACTTCCATTAAATTGTAAATTCCTTGAATGAGGGGCCAAGTCTTTGCCTGGTCATCCTTGATTTTCCAAAGTTTAGTGTAAGACTTGGTATATAGTAGGCACCCAATAAATATTTGTTGAGATGAGTTTGTCTGAACACTATCGTCAAGGTTTTAGTATAAAACAACAAAGAAAAATGTTGGAATGAAGAGGGAGACATTATTAATTTCTTCTATGTATACCTCTGCATAGTTTGTTACAATAAGCATGATTTATTTTCATAATTTTAATCCATTTTAAGAATTATTTTTTTGAATTTAGTTAATTAAACAACGAATACCATGAAAAACCACTTCCAGAAAAAACCTACAGTGTTCATGACTCAGCATCATTCACTTTGATTATATAAATATCTTTTGGCAAAGTATTCTATAGTATCAAAACTAGTTGGCCCACTTAAAATTTCCATGGACTTCCAACTCTTTCATTATGTAACAGGCACAAAGTTTGACTGTAACTTAACTTACCCATATGAAATTACACAGCAACAACAAAATGACAGAGCAGATTTCATGTTTTCTACCAGAACAATAAACTCATAGTTTTCATTAGCCATTATACCCTTCTTCCTTGCCAATTTCCCAATTCACTTAAATATACTGCCACATTTAAAATCGCAAAACATATTTATAAAGTAATCCTGATTTTTTTATAATTTTATAGCCCTCTAAACCTAAAATTATGAGGACTGAGTTTGGTTTTGCATATCACAGGAATTACAAAATCACTGCTGTTCTTTAGTAACCTTTAAAATGTATTCATTAATAGGCATTAAACCATACCAAAAAGTCATTGACATTAAAAATCAACGGTTGATTTCAAAAGACATTTACAAGCCAAAGTGTAGAGTGAATACACACAGGACATTATAAAATAAAAAAGCCAAAGTGAAAAATATGTTGGGGAACGAAGCTTAATGGGTTAAAAGCAAACATTTTTCTATGGCTATGTACTGTCAAGGATGTATTATTTCTAAATCATTAATTCTTTTATAGTCACTTTAGTGACAGTAATTCAGTTCATTCACCTACTTTTTCATATATATATGCCGACTTTAACTTGTCTTTTTCCCATTAACTCATATGCATTTTGTAAAATGTACCTAGAGATAATATTATATGTCACTAGTCCATGCACATAAACATTTAGTTTCTTGGAAGTTCGTCATCAGATTTTCTATTATTTTGTCTTTTCTGCAAGTGTTAGAATTGTTGATCTTTCTTGCTGCTGCTATGTATCTACAAAGTTAGAGAAACATTTTGCTATTAAATATTTTCTCTTTAAAAATAGTTCACAATACTTTTTCTAGAGCCTTATTCTTAATTATTTATTAGCCTCTATTCTTTCAAGTATGTCTCATGTTTTTTGTTCCCCAAACTGTAAATGCCTTTGAAAATTAATGCTATTTTTTTTTTTTTTGCCTTAGGCCCCAGGAGTCACTGAATTAATGTTTTCTGAACTGAATAAAGAGGTAAACCTACCTCTTCTCTTCTCTCTTCTGCAGAAGGAGTTTTAAGTTCTCGTGCTGTATCATCTTTTGGGTCAAAAAGATATATGTAATCTGAAGAGTAACTAACAAGAATCTCTTGACCATCTTCACTATAACACAGAGATGTCACCCTGCAGGACTTATTATTAAGATGAGAAGGGATAAAACGGGCAACCATTCCAGTAGTCCCTCGGCCTGCATAATTCCCTAAATAAGAAACAGAAAGTTATTTAAAATTAATAATATTTAAAAAAAAACATTTCTAAAACTCTTAATCTGAATTATGAGAGACGTGACTTAATGTAACAGTATAAATCCAAGCTATCACATTCTATTTCTAGAAGAGGTTCTTTCTCTGACAGTGAGATTTTATAACAAAACAAAAATACAGTATAGGTCAGGTGCAGTGGGTCACGCCTGTAATCCCAGCACTCTGGGAGGCCAAGGTTGGAGGATCGCTTGAGGTCAGGAGTTCGAGACCAGCCTGAGCAAGAGTGAGACCCCCTGTCTCTACTAAAAATAGAAAAAAAATTAGTGGGGCAACTAAAAATAGAAAAAATTAGCCAGGCGTGGTGGTGCATGCCTGTAGTCCCAGATACTCAGGAGGCTGAGGCAGAAGGATGGCTTCAGCCCAGGAGTTTGAGGTTGCTGTGAGCTAGGCTGATGCCAGGGCACTCTAGCCTGGGCAACACAGTGAGACTCTGTCTCAAACAAAAACAAACAAACAAAAAATAAAGTATAAAGACAACATATCTACAAAAAAATTCATGATTGCCTATAATTCCAGATTATATAAATGTTTTGTTAAAATATGAGTTATTTGATAATTAAAATGATTTCTGATTATAATCACACTAAGTCACCTTTTAAGTTTCCCCCAAATTAAGATAATTTCTACAATAGGAAAGCTATTATTTATTAGCATACTTGATAAAAGACTATAATATCCTTAAGATGATTCATGTTTTACTTTATTTTTTAAAAGATTTCTGATTGCCATGAAATTTTCCTCTTATATAGCAACAGAATAAGAATACTATTCCTATTTTAATTAACTCTGGTAGTCTTCAATATAACACAATATGCTGGGGAAGAGTACAATTAGCACTTTGTGTCCTGGGGGCCCAGGAATACTAAGTTCTAAGAATCCCACGAAGCTGTATAATCTTGCACAATGAAATCTTATCCTATTCAAAATGTCAATTATGTCCCATCTGTTGAGAAACAATCATTAAGCCTGTAATTTCATATTCTACTGTTGCCCCTAAATGTACATATCCAAATAGACCGCACTCCTCAATCACAGTTCAAAAAAGAAAGACCTCATCTGGTATTCCCAATTCCATAATCTATGTCCATTTTTACTGACATTGTTGGTTTCTGCCCCTTTTTAAAAACAATATCACATATATAAATATACGAATGTATATTTAATATTTGTATTTGTGTGTGTATATATGTGTATCTGTGTCCATAAGTAATCCCGGCCTTCCTTTACTGGGAACATGCTAACGGAAGTTGACTTTCAAATGATTCTTTTAGAAGTGGTTTGATCCCACAATGAATGAGGAGAGAAATAACTGGTAAATTAGATTCAAATTCAACACTGCAGCATTGTTAACAGTCCTTCAACTAAGCTAAGCAGGCATACGTATATGCTACACATTAATACTCAAGTCACTGTTCTAATTTTTCTCTCCACCACGTTAACCATTATCCTCTTGATTGAAAAACGGCAGAGTCCCCACCAAAATTCAGGTCTATCCAGAACCTAAGAATGTGACCTTACTTGGAAATAGGGTCTTTACAGATGTAATTAGTTACAATGAAGTCATACTGGATTAGGGTGGGCCTTAAATGCAGTATGACTGGTGTCCTAAGAAGAGGAAACACAAATTCACACAAGGGAGAATGGCATGTAAAGATGGAGGCAGCGATTGCAGTGATATGTCTACAAACCAAGGGATACCAAGGATTGGCAGCAACCACCCCAAACTAGGAGAAAGGCATGGAACCTCTAGTAGGAACTAACTCTTAGACATCTTAGATTTCAAACATCTAGCCTCCAGAAATGTGAGAGAAGAAACTCTGTTGTTGTAACATCCCCAGTTTATGGTAATTTGTTATGGCAATCCTAATATACCACGTGTTACAACTTTTAAAAGTGGTAAGATAGGCCGGGCGCGGTGGCTCACGCCTATAATCCTAGCACTCTGGGAGGCCAAGGAGGGAGGTCAGGAGTTCGAGACCAGCCTGAGCAAGAGCGAGACCCCGTCTCTACTAAAAATAGAAAGAAATTAGCTGGACAACTAAAAATATATATAGAAAAAATTAGCTGGGCATGGTGGCGCATGCCTGTAGTCCCAGCTACTCGGGAGGCTGAGGCAGTAGGATCGCTTAAGCCCAGGAGTTTGAGGTTGCTGTGAGCTAGGCTGACGCCACAGCACTCTAGCCAGGGCAAAAGAGCAAGACTCTGTCTCAAAAAAAAAAAAAAAAAAAAGTAAGATAAACTGCAAAATTATCTTCCCAATTGAGTCATAAAAACTTCGCAAAATGCTATTTTTTATGATAATCTACATCATTTATATACATTCCATTTACTGAAATTTTATAACTAAAGAAATTTTAAAATTGACAACATGTCATAAAGACTCTTTGAACTGATAGTCTTATGTTTGCTTTAATATTATCTTCTTACCTGTAGCTCTTGTGCCCAGCATTCGCCGATCATATATTCGTACTGAGCTATCAGAACAACCAACAGCAAGATAATATGGTATTGGTGGACAAATAGCTACAGATGTGGCAGCACGTCGACAGTTAATTAAAATATCCTACAAAAGATAACATAATACCAGTTACATAGAACTATACAATAGAGGTAACACTATATTTAAAACTGTCTCCCGTTAGTAATTAGAAGAAAATAACCAGAAATCCTAATTCAGTCAGCATAACAATGAGGGGAAAAACAACAATATGGTTTTCTTTTAGTTTATTTTTCTGGTTTCGACTAGAAATTGTTTCTAACACATTCAGCCTATGTGAGACCAAAATAAATATACTCAGTCAATACCTGTCCTTAGCAATTTATCACTCTAAGAAAAATACCTTTTCTTTTTTGTTTGCTAGAGCTCCAAAATTGATTGATTTCTACAATATTGCACACTTTCGTTACAAACCAATCATAGTATGTGGAAATACTAAACTTAGAGATTTAAAATTTACTCCCAAATATAAGACTAAAACACTGAGTAATTATGCTAGATCAGCAGCAGTTAGAAACAGCTGGTAATAATTCAAGAAACTACTTATTTATATTACCACAATGAAAACCCTTTTCAAAACTAGCTACATTTCATACGATAATAATACAATTTGAATTATTACTCAGAAATGCCTGCTAAATATTGTCATACTCATGAATAATGAAAACCTTCTTTAGAAACGTAAAAAACTCATACATTACCTATGTAATGTATCACTAAGTCATTAATACCACTAAAAATGGCTGCTATTATTGGTCCATTTGACAGTAAAGATGGATTTATAATCTACCTTTGTCTATGATAAGTATTGATTATTTTATATGGTATTCATATTTTAATTATAATCATTATTATTAAAACACAACAAAAATGTTAACTAATTTAAAAATTTTATGCTTTTCTTAACTTGTAAAATCTTTTTCCTTATCAGTCCCCAAAATAAAATACACATATACATACAAATCCTGCAAAAGACAGAAGCATTAGAAGATGTAAGAGCTGTTACCCAATACATAAATCCTTAAGGCACTCTGTTGATTCCATACTGTTTTGTCTAAATGACTCTGGCTCCTCACTCTTCTTAGTACAGCCATGTTTTTAAATTCCTTTACCTTACACTTTAATTATTTACCTTACAACATTATACAGAATTCACTTACTAAATGCCTTTCATAATTCCAAGTTTTTAGTAGTTAGCAGTTTTTCTTTCTACTCTCTGTCTCTAGTCACTTCTATATAGAAGGGAAAAATTTTATTAAAGAAAGTAATTTTACTTCTCATCAGACTTGCTTTCTTATCTTCATGGGGATTTTGTTTAAAAAAGCACAACAAAATCCTACTATACATTAAAATTCAGTTTAAAACAATTTGGAATAACAAATTTTAGTACTCACCACTTACTAAGAAACAGGTATACCCACTGTTCCTAATAAGCTAATATTTAAATTTATTTCTGCCCTCAGTTCAGTGCTTTCCTATTTATGTATGTGTGTATATATACATACATAACAAAAACTGATTAAAACGGTATGTTTAAAATTTTTTCAATTTTTCCTTTTTTTTTTCTTTTTCTTCTCTGTTTCAAATATACCAAATAATCTTTTTACCCCTAAAGCATGTTAACTACAATAACTGGTTTGGTTAGCAAGCATCTAACCTGATTACCGGTCATCTTTTTTTTTCTAACTTTCAGTAAAAATATATTGAATAATACTTTTTTTTATTCCATTTACTACTTCAAAATGATCCAAGAAAAAGCTACTGTGCTCTCGATAATGTATGACAGAGAAAAACACTTAGAATTAGATGTCTGGGGTCAAAAGACTGAATGATTTCTCAGGTCTTTCGTAAGTTTAAAATATCATTAAAAAGTAAAACCTGATATTAAAGATACACCTTTACAGAAATGAGCTAAATTTGCATGAATATATTATAGAATGGTATCTTATTTATTTCCTTAAAAAACAAAGATAGCATGTGATTTTCGGTTTAAAAGACAGAGTGAAAAAAGACATTAAACTACCACAAGCTTTTATTACTACTATTGGGATAAGTCAAATTTGTTTCTATGAGTAAATGAGATTGATAAATTCTTCAGGTTTTTATAATACTAGACAGTATATACTAAACAATTACACAAATTTTCATAAATATATTTTAAATGTACAATTAAAATATAAGCTGAACTTCAATATTAACATTTTAATTTTAAAAATTGTAATTATAAAATATGTGCTTATTGACAACTTTTACAAAACAAAAAAATTTAAAATTCACCCATAATCTTATCACCAAGATAACTTACTGTCCAATTTTAATTATAACCTTAATTTTTTCTCACTTGTACAAAAATTGGATTCTTACATCTTTGCAATCTTCTTTTGTGCAGCTAGTTTTGATGCGTGTATCAAACCACCTAACAGTTCCATCTTCACCACAAGACAGAAAAGTGTAAGGGTCATTTGGTACAGTCATAATCTGAAGATGAAAACAAAAGTATAGGTAAACATACTGAACATTTAAACAGATGGCTTTGAAAAACATTCCTATTATTTCATCAAACGATTAAGATAAAGGCAACAAAATCATGTATTTTAATCATTATGACTTACACACAGTATGATTCAAAACAGTATAATACAGATAGAAACACACAAGTAGTGATTGAATTAATATGATTCATTACTTTGAAAATTAGAATATAACTTCAGATAGAAAGTTCATTAAAATTATAAACTTTTAACAAATTGACAAGAAAGATTCTCCCCTAGGTAGATATTCAAGGCCTAATTTTTACATTTTCTGTATGTGAACTTATAATTGTATTATAAATATGTAAGAAAATTTTCTTCTCTGATAATGTTTAAGAAAACTGTGGGATGCTGAAATGACTTAAGCACATAAACTGACCTCTCAAATTTTTTAAAGGTGGTGATGGTTACACAGCAATGTGAATGTACTTAATGCTATTGAAATGCACACTCAAAAACAGCTAAGATGGGATATTTTATATTTTACCACAATAAAATCCCTTTTAAAAGAATTAAAATATTTTAAATATTCCTATATCTACTTATAATTCAGCAATGACAATATTGGGAGTTGAGGCCCTCTGTGAACCCTGCCTCAACAACTTGCCTTCTCCTGTCCCTAGAAGTTAAACAGTACCAAAACTGGGTATTTACCATTCCCATACATGGTACCCAAACAATAGAAGGTATGTTCTTATGTTTGAAATATTGTATACATGAAATGGTGCTCAAACTCATTAGTCATCAAGGAAACACAAATTAACACCACAAGGAAATACCACTATACCCCACCAGAATGGCCAAAATGAAAGACACTAATAATATCAAGTGTTGATGAGGTTGTGAAGCAACTGGAACAATCACACATTGTCAATGGGATTGTAAAATGGTGCAATCACATGGAAAACCATGTGTCAATAGCTACTAAAACTGATCACACCTCTCCTGTAACCCAGCAATTCCACTAAAAATAAATGCATAGGGGCATCTAAAGACATGTGCTAGAATGTTCATAGCAGCACTCTTCGTATTAGCCAAATATGTGAAACAACTCAAATATCCAACAAAAGAGTGAGATTAGAAATTGTGATCTATTCCTAAATTGGCAATAATAATGAACAAACCATTACTATCCATAGCAACATAAATGAATCTCACAAACCTCCAGTGTGAACAAAGCCAGATACAAAGAGAACACACAACATGATTCCCATTTATATAAAGTTCAAAAAAAGAGGCAAAACTAATCTTTGCTCCTACAAGACCAGAAGTGGTAAACCCTGTGGGAAGCACAAAGGACCTATTGGGGGCTGTTCTTGTTCTAGGTGTACATGTATATTTTGTGAAAATTAATCAAGTTGTGCACAAATGATGCCAGCACTTTTCTGTGTAATTATTTTTAAAAAGTTTAATTAGAAAACCTTTGTTTTCTATTATTGTGGTAAACAGAGTAATGGTCCCCCAAAGATGTCCATGTCCTAATTGTTAATCTATAAATACACTACTTTAGTAAATTGCAAAAGGGACTTTGTGGATATGATTAAATTAAATGTAGGTGCTTACACAGTAGTAATATTCTTTGGGGGTTGGGGGTGGGTAAACTCACAATTAATGGACGTGGTGAGTGCTGTACGGGGGGAAGGGCATGCTTCAAATCATCATTTTTGTGTGGCAAAATCATAGCATGTAACCAAAATGTTTGTATCCCCGTAATATCGTGAAATACAAAAAAAAAGCTCAGCTTCACCATTTGCTAAGCTAGATGACTTCGGCAAGTCATTTGACTTCTTTGTGCCCCAGCTTTCTCATCAGTAAACTGTAAATGGTATTGAGTTGTTATAAGGAATAAAATGAGTTAATATTTATAAAATGCCTGGAATAGTGCTTGGCACATATTAAGCACTGTTCAATTTTTTTAAATTAAAGTAAAAACTTTAAAAATGTTTACACACACACAAAAATTAAATGTGTTGACATGGGGTGGTTATCTTGGACCACCGACATGGGCCCAATATAATTACAAGGGTCCTCATAAGTGAAAGAGGGAGGCAAGAGAGTCAGAGAAGGAGACAAGATGATGGAAAGAGTAACAGAAAGAGATCTGAAGACACTAAGTTGCTGGGTTTGAAGATGGAGGAAGAGGTCTTGCACCAAGGAATTCAAATGGCCTCCAGACGCTGGAAAAGGCAAGACCAGAAGGAACATGGACCTGCCAACTCTTTGATTTTAGCACAGCAAAACTCAGACTTCTGACTTCCAGAACAGTAAGATAATAAATTTGTATTGTTTTAAGCCAAATATACAAAATATATCACTCTTAAGCTACTAAACCTAAATATAGAAACGTCTACTGAAGTAATTTTGCAACCAATACAAAATAACAAGATTTATAACCCGCAAAAGAAATTGTAAAAAGTATATTCAACAGAATCAAGTGCACATTTCAAGGAAAACGATTAAGACTTTTGACTCATGTCATATTTGTGAAAGATACGCATTAGTATTTCCATCTCATGAAATCAGCAGTGTTGAACAATTTACTTATGAAACTATTTTATCAATAAGAAATGTTTATGCAATTTGTTGTTGACTCAGCTTTGATGACTTTATTAAGTAAAAAGGTCACTTTTATCTTTGTATCCTACTCTCTACAAACTAAATTATTAGGAGCACATTTTCCCAAAGGTATTTTTAAAAACTGGAATAAATGAATTCATTAACACATTGACGGCCACACTAGAAAAAAAAAATTTTTCCTTGGGGCCATGGTGTTTTATTACAAAAACAGAATAAAAACATTGAAAACAAAACAATCCTTTCTAACTTAATGGAAAATTGTTAATTTTTATTGTTTTCTGTGTGTGAGTTATATGCAACTTTAAAAACAGTTCTCGGCTGGGCGCGTTGGCTCACGCCTGTAATCCTAGCACTCTGGGAGGCTGAGGCGGGTAGATCTCTCAAGGTCAGGAGTTCGAGACCGGCCTGACCAAGAACGAGACCCCGTCTCTACTAAAAATAGAAAGAAATGATCTGGCCAACTAAAAATATATATAGAAAAAATTAGCCAGGCACAGTGGCGCATGCCTGTAGTCCCAGCTACTCGGGAGGCTGAGGCAGGAGGATCGCTTAAGCCCAGGAGTTTGAGGTTGCTGTGAGCTAGGCTGACACCACAGCACTCATTCTAGCCTGGGCAACAGAGTGAGACTCTGTCTCAGGGGAAAAAAAAAAAAAAAAACAGTTCTCACGGCTCCCAAGGTGAAGAGACGTGAGTTACATATGCTTTACGAGGCCCTGGGCTCAAAACTAATGTGAGTTAAATACAATTTACATGGCAGCTAATGTGTTAATCTAATTAATTAATGAAGAACTATGAGTTGCACTCATTACACTATTATAAAATTAAATTATTAAAAGAAAACTCTAATTTTTATAATTCATGCTTTAATTTCTATAAGGATATGTTACAGATATCTGCATCACTTAAGAATTTTCCTCACAATTTAACCTTCCTCAAAAAGGTGGAGAAAACCCTAAGAATGTTATAGAAGCACTGCACTTCTGGAATGGCCAAATAAAGGCCTCTGAAAATATGCTCCTCCAAAAAAGCACTGAAAATACTGCCAAAATTGTCAAAATCTACTGTTTTAGAACTCTGAAAATTAACCGAGGGATCAGAACAATCCAAGGAACATTTATTAAAGACAAATGGCTGAATCTCAGAAAAAAATCTGAAGTACTATCGGGGTTGGAAAAAAAAGAAAGAAAGAAAGAATAGTGAGCTTTGAGCATTTTAACTTGTGGTATTTTCCTTAATTGCATGGCAGCTTTCATAACCAACAGCCTTGAAACTTCAGTAGCTGTGAAAACTAGTACTTCAGCAGTCAATGAAAGTCACAATATGAGTGTGGAGCATTCCCAAAAGCCACATCCACAAATAACTATCACTATTTAAGCTTTCTTGAAGTTCCCTGGAAAAGCTCCATTCTGAGGACTTACATTAAGGGTACTTGTCAAAAAAAAAAAAAAAAAATCAGCAGCAATGACATAACATCACAGTTGCTTGAGGCAGCAATATCAGGTGCTGCAAACAAGATGCTGACCAAAAAAACTTAAAAGGAAAAACGAGAATTAGGGGACCACAGGAGAATTTGAAAAGCTACAAAATATTTCTGGGAATCTAAAAACAATGTGCATATGTAAGGTTGTGCACATGCCCAACATGGACCCAAGAAGGCTCTACTCTAACATCTCTGGCTGACCCTGACCCTTGCACAAGCAAGAAGTAAAAGCTAAGGCAGAGTTATAAAATGCAGGTCATTAAAGGCATGCCCAAACACACAGACCACTTTGACAAAGATTGGGAGATTTATTGGCTCAAGGCATTTAAAGAAGTCTCTGTGAAATCATTAATTTATGACTAAGCTAACCAAGCAGAGGCTTCAGTAGTCATACCTGAAAAAGAATACAGATTTCATATAATTATTACAGGAAAATCACTAATCAGTAGACAACAACAAACAGCAACAGCGACAAAACCTGGGAAGGAAGGGAAATCTGATTTCCAGAGTTGGCACACTGTATTATTTAAAAGGTCCAGTTTTCAACAAAAACTTATGAGGCATGCAAAGAAATAAAGTATGTTCTATATACACATTAAAAAAAAAAACAGTCAATAGAAACTGTCCCTAAGGAAGCACAAAGATTGAACTAACTAAAGAAGGATGTTAATCTATTCTAAATATGTTTAGAGAACTGAAAGAAAGCATGGCTAAAGAATTGAAGGAAAATATAAGAAAAAATGTCTCTCTAAAAAAAGAATTATGAAGAAAGAGACAGGAACTAAAATAAACAACCATGTTCAAATTATGGAGTTGAAAAGTATAATAACCAAAATTTAAAAATCACTAGAGTAGCTAAACAACAGATTTGAACTGATTTGAAGAATCAATGCTCTTAAATATAGGTTGATCAAGATGATCCAGCCTGAGAAATAGAGGAATGAAGAATAATGAACAGATTGAGAAAACACACCAACATATGCATAATGGGACTCCAAGAGGAGTGGACAGAAAGAAAGGAGTAGGAAGCATATCCAAAGAAATTACTGTTGAAACTTTCCAAATTTAATTATTAATTTACTCATATAAGAAGCTTGATGAACTCCAAGTCAGATGAACTAAAACTGACTCAAATCTGTACATGTAAGAGAGTTAAACTGTCAAAAGCCAAAGATATGTACAGAATATTAAAAGTAGCAAAAAAACCTACAAAAAACAAAAACACAAAAACACAACTAACCAAACAAAAACCAACTAAACTCATATAAGAAAATCCTAAATAAGACTAAAAGCTGACTTCTCATTAGACTCCATGAAAGACAGAAGACAGTGGGATGAATGACATACTTAAAGTGCTAAAAGAAAAATATTGTCAACCAAGAGTTGTATATGAAAGACATATGCATTTGAATGTTTACAGCAGCACAATTCACAATTGCAAAGATGTGAAAACAACCCAAGTGCCCATCAATACACGAGTGATGAATAAAATGTGGTATATGTATACCATGGAGTACAACTCAGCCATAAAAAAAATGGTGAACTACCTATTGTATTATCTTGGATGGAGCTGGAGCCCATTCTTCTAAGTGAAGTCACACAAGAATGAAAAAACAGACACCACATGTACTCACCATTAAATTGGTACTAACAGAGCAATACTTACGTGCACATATGGGAAGTAACATTTATAGGGTGTCAGGCAGGCGGGAAGGGGGAGGAGGGGATGGGTAAATTCACATCTAACAGATACCAGTACACGCTGTCTGGAGGATAGGCACACTTGTAGCTGCGATTCTGGTGGTGCAGAGGCAATTTATGTAACTAAACTGTTTGTACCTCCATAATACTCTCAATTTTTTAAAAAAAATTGTATATCTAGCAAACTATCCTTCAAAAATGAAGAAAAAAAAACTAAGACATTTCCAAATAAACAAAACTGAAGACAATTCATTGCTAGAAGACCTGAGCTACAAGAGTACAAAATGGAGTCCTTCAGGCTAAAATGGAAGGACATTAGACAGTAATTCAAAGGCACACAAAGAAATAAAAAGCAATAATAAAGGTAAAGCATATAGGTAAATTAAAATACAGCATAAATGTATTTGTTTTCTTCTGATTGAAAAGATAAAAGCAGATATTAATAATATATAATTAGTATTATATATAAATATAATTAATAATATATTATTATATATATTATATATTATATTATATATTATATTAATAATTAATATAATAATAAAACTATATTAATGGGCTTATAATGTATAAAGATCTAACTGGTATGACATGAAGGAGAGGAGGGGTTGAAGTTGTACTTCAGCAAAGTTTTTGTATACTACTGAAATTACACTGTAATTAACTTGCACTAGATTGCTTTATGTTAATTTGTAAATAGTAATCTCCAACCACTAAGAAAAGGACTCAAAAATATTAGTTTAAAAAAAAAGTTCTTGTATTGCCCGTGTCTGGCCTTATAAAATCAGTTTATAATTTTTATAAACTGAGGCAGACCTCATAAAATCAGTTTATAATTTTTTGTAAGTGTTTGAGAAGATTTGCATTAGTTCTTTAAACATTTGGTAGAGTTCAGCAGTGAAGCCATCATGTCCTAGGCTTTCCTTTGATGGGAGATTTTTTTTTCTTAATTTCAGAATATGACAGGGGTACAAACGTTTTGGCCACATCAATTGCCTTTGTACCACCCAAGTCAAGCTACAAGCGTGCTGATCCCCCAGACAGTGTGCACTGCACCCATCCATGTCCTAGCCATTCCCTCCTGCCCCCTCCCACCTGTCTGACACGCTATGAATGTTACTCCCCATATGTGCACATAAGTGTTGATCTATTAGTAGCAATTTAATGGTGAGTCCATGTGGTGTTTGTTTTTCCATTCTTGTGATAGTTCACTTGTTGTTTGGAGGCTTTTTGATAAAAGCCATTCTCCCTGGAGTTAAGTGATATCTCATTGTGTTTTTGATTTGCATTTCCTTGATGATTAGAGATGTTGAGTATTTTTTCATATGTTTCTTGGCCATTAGTCTATCTTTTTTTGAAAAGTTTCTGATGGGAGATTTTTAATTATAGATTCAATCTCCTTACTATTGGTCTGTTCAGGTTTTCTATTTCTTCATGATTCAATCTTAGTAGGTTGTATGGTTCTAGAAAGTTATCTATTTCTTCTAAGTTGTCCAATTTGTTGACATAATTGTTCCTAGCAGTCTCTTATGTATCGGTTCTAATGTCTTCTCTTTCATTTCTGATTTTATTTATTAGAGTCTTCTTTTTTTCTTAGTCTAGGAAAAGTTTGTCAATTTTATCTTTTAAAAAAAACAATTCTTACTTTTGACTATCTTTTCTATTATTTCTCTAGTCTCTATTTCATTTACTTTTGTTTTTTGTTACTTCCTTACCTCTGTTAACTTTGGGCTTACTTTCTTCTTTTTCTAATTCCTTGAAGTGAGATGTCAGATTGTTTGACATCTTTCTTCTTTTTTAACATAGGCATATATTGCCATTAACTTCCCTCAGAACTGCTTTTGCTGCATTTCCGTAAGTTTTGATATCTGCATTTCCATTTGTTTCAAGATATTTTCTAATTTCCTTTTTGATTTCTTTGAAAGTCTAGGCCAATATACCCAGTAAATACGGATGCAAAAATCACCAACAAAATACTACCATACAGAATTCAACACCATATTAAAAGGATAATACACCATGACCAAGTGGGATTTATCTCTGAGGTGCAAAGATGATTCAACATATGCAAATCAATAATGTGATACAACACATGAACAGAATGAAAAACAAAAATCATATGATTACCTCAATAGATGCAGAAAAAGCACTGACAAAAATTCAACATCCTTTCATGATAAATCCTCTCAACAAATTAGGTATAGAAGGAATATACCTCAACACAATAAAGGTCATATATCACACAAGCCCACAGCTAACATAATACTCAATGGTGAAAGTTGAAAGCGTTTCCTCTAACATCAGGAAAAAGATAAGGAGGCCCATTCTCACCACTTCCATCCCCTAGCCAGAGCAATTAGGTAAGAAAATGTTATTAAGAAGTAAAATTGCCTCTGTTTGTAGATGACATGATCTTCTATATAGAAAATCCTAAACTCCACCAAAAAATTGCTAGAACTAATAAATGAATTCAATAAAGTTGCAGGACACAAAATCAACATTAAAAAATTAGTTGAGTTTCTATATATTAACAACAAACTATCCAAAAAAAAGAAATTAGGAAAACAATCTCATTTAAGATATTATCAAAAAGAATAAAATACTTACAAATAAATGTAAACAACGAGGTAAAAGATCTGTATGCTAAAAACTATGGACCAGGTGCAGTGGCTCACACCTGTAATCCTAGCACCCTGGGAGGCCGAGGCTGGAGGATTGCTTGAGCTCAGGAGTTCTAGACTAGCCTGACCAAGAGTGAGATGACCCTGTCTCTACCAAAAAGAAAGAAAGAAAAACTCCAGCCGGGCATTGCGACTTGAGCCTGTAGGCCCAGCTACCCAGGAGGCTGAGGCAGAAGAACTGCTTGATTCTAGGAGTTGGACATTGCAGTGAGCTACAATGACGCCACTGCACTCTACCCGGGGTGACAGAGTGAGACTCTTTCTAGACAAAAACAAATCAGGCAACTGAACACCCCTCCTCACAACATCCTCTGAATAAAAAATAAAAAAATAAGCTTTAAAAAAAAATAAAAACTATGAAACACCGATGAAGGAAATTGAAGATGCAAATAAATATAAAGATACCCCATTTTCATGAATCAGAAGAATCAATATTGTCAAAATGTCCATACTACTCCAAGGGATGTATATATTAAATGAAATCCCCATCAAAATTCCAATGGTATCTTTCACAGAAATAGAAAAAACAATCCTAAAATTCAGACGGAGCCACAAAAGACACAAAATAAATGGAGTGATCTTGGGCAAGAAGAACCAAACTGGAGATATTACTCTTCCTGATTTCAAATGATATTACAAAGCTACAGTAATCAAAACAATATAGTACTGGCATACAAACAGATACATAGTCCAATGGAACAAAACAGAAAGCCTCCAAATAAAACCACACATACACAGTCAACCAATTTTTGACAAAGCTGCCAAGAACACACATGGGGAAAGGACAGTCTCTTCAATGAATGGTGTTAGGGAAACAGAGTATTCATGTGCAGAAAAATAAAATTAAATCGTTATTTTACACCACACAGAAAATTCAGCTCAAAATGGTTTAAAGAGTTAAACAAAAGACCTTAAACCATAAAACTCCTAGAAGAAAACATAGGGGAAAAGCACCATGAAACTGGACTTGGAGATGACTTTTTAGATAAGACACCAAAAGCACAAGCAACAAAAACAAAGACAAATGGGACTACATCAAACTCTGTACAGAAAAAAACAAAACAAAACAATAAACAAACTGAAAAGGCAACCCGGGAAATTGTAGAAAATATATGCAAACTATATATCAGAGAAGGAGTTAATATTCAAAATATGTAAGGAACTGGTAAAACTCAATAGCAAAAAAAAGAAAAAAACGGATTATAAAATGGGCAAAAGACTTAAATAGATATGTTTCCAGAGAAGATACACAGATGACCAACAAATGACATGTATATGAAAAGGTGCTCAACATCACTAATCATCAGAGAAATGCAAATCAAAACTACAATGGGATATCACCTCATACCTGTTAGGATGACTACTATTAAAAAGACATAACAAGTGCTGTGGAGAAAAGATGTGGAGAAAAGAAAATTTTTATACACTGTTGACAGGAATATAAATTGGTAGCCATTATGGAAAACAGTAGGGAGAGTTCTCAAAAATTTTAAAATAGAACATAGGATCCAGCTATCCCACTAATGGGTCTCTATTCAAATGAAATGAAATCACTATCTCAAAAAGATATTTGCACTCCCAAGTTCACTGCAGTATTATTTACAATAGTCAACACATGTAAACCACCTAAGTGTCCACTGATAAATGGATAAAGAAAATGTGGAGTGTGTATATACAGACATATACATATACACACACAAAATAACACAGGAATATTACTCAGTCTTAAAAGAAGGAAATCCTACCATTTGTGACATGGATGAACCTGGAAAACATTATGCTAAGTGAAATAAGCCAGACACAGACAAACACTGAATGATCTTGCTTATATGTGGAGTCTAAAATAAAGATAAACTCATAGAAACAACAAGTAGAAAGGTGGTTATCAGGGGCCAAGTGGTAGGGGAAATGGGAAGATGTGCCTCAAGGGGTACAAATTTGCAGTTATAAGAAGAATACATTTTGGAATTTATTTTCATAAATTTCTAGTCTCCTGAGAAATTTATGGGGCATCGTCAAGCAGAACAATATACACATTATGGAAGTTCCAGAAGGAGAAGAGAAACAATGGAGTAAAGAGCGTACTTGAAAAAATGGCCAAATTCTTCCCAAATCTGATGATGGAAATGGACATCCAAATTTAAAAAGTTCAACAGGCTCCAAGTATAATGAGCCCAAAGAAGCCCATACCAAGATACATTATAATCCAACTGTCAAAAGTCAAAGAAAAAATCTTGAAAGCAGCAAAACAAAATGACTGATCATGTGCCAGGAAGCTTCCAAAACATGATCAGCAATTTTCTCATTAGAAATACAATAGGCCAAAAGAGAGTAGGATGTTATAAGCAATGAAAGAAAAAAAAAAAAAGAAACACAAAAAAACACAAAACAACAACAACAAAAAAAACAAAACCCTGACAACCAAGAATACTATATCCAGCAAAACTGTCCTTCAAAAATTATGGAGAATTGAAGATCTTTCAAGATGAACAAAAGATGGGTGAGTTCGTCACAAACAGACCTGACTTATAAGAATGGATTAAGAGGAGTCTTTCAAGTTGAAATGAATGAATGCTAGAGAGCAACACAAAAGCATACAAAAATATTAAAGTGCTCTGATAAAGTAAATATGTAGACAAATACAAATCCTGTAATACTGTAATGAGGGTTCGTAAAGTACTATTAATTCAGGTGTAGCATTTAAAAAATAAAAGCATAAAAAATAATTATACCTATAAAACTATGTTGATGTATGCAAACATAAAAAGATGTGTTTGTGACATTAACAATATAACATGAGGGGAGGATATAAAGGAATAGTTTTGGTATGTCATTCAAGTTAAATTATTAGCAATTAAAATAGATTGTTTTATGTAATCCCCATGATAACAAGAAAGAAAAAACCTATAGAAGATATGCACACACAGAGAAATAAATAAGTAAAAGAAAGAAAATCTAAGCATGCCATTACCAAAACATCATCATAACACAAGGAAAGGCAGCAAAAGAGGAAATGAGGAATAAAATATAAGATATGCAGAGAACAATTAAAAAATGGTAATAGTAAGTCTTTCTCTTACAGTAACTACTTGAAGTATAAATGGTACACATGGTAGTATGTGGTTAGTCAAATGATCCTTGACAAAGCCATCAATGATACACAGTGGGGAAAGAATAGTCTTCTCAACAAATACTGCTAGGAAAACTGGTATTTAAATCCAAAAGAATGAAGCTGGGCCCTTACCTTGCATCATATACAAAAATTAATTCAAAATGGATTAAAGACCTAAATATAAGACCTGAAAGTATAAATGTCCTAGAAGAAAACATAAGGGAAAACTTCATCACATTGAATTTCACAATGATTTGTTGAATACAACACCAAAAACACAGGTCATAAATGCAAAAATAGGCAAATGGAACTACATCAAACTTAGAGTAGAAAAGCAATCTACAAAATGGGGGAAAATGTTTGCAAACCATATATCCGATAAGGGGTTAATATTCAGAATATATAATGAAATCCTACAATTCAACAACAAAACAATGCAATTAAAAAATAGGCAAAAGGCTGGGTGCAGTGACTCATGCCTATAATCCCAGCACTTTGGCAGGCTGAGATAGGAGGATCGCTTGAGGCCAGGAGTTCGAGACAAGCTTGAGCAACATAGTGAGACCCTACAAAAAATTTCAAAATTAGCTTGGTGTGGTGACTGTAGCCCCAGCTACTCAGGAGGCTGAGGCAGGAGGATCATTTGAGCCCAGGAGTTTGAGGTTGCCACTGTACTCTAGCCCAGACAACAGACTGAGACCCTGTGTTAAAAAAAAAAAAAAGGCTTGGAATATACATTTATCCAGTGAAGATATACAAATTCCAAAAAGCACACAAAAAGAAGCTCAACATCACTAAACTTCAAGGAAATGCAAATCAAAACTATAATGAAATATCACTTCCTGCCCACTAGGATAGCCACTAACCAAATAATAGATAATAACTAGTGTTGGCAAGGAAATGGAGAAATCAATACCTTTGTGGGCCGGGCGCAGTGGCTCACGCCTGTAATCCTAGCACTCTGGGAGGCCAAGGTGGGTGGATCATTTGAGCTCAGGAGTTCGAGACCAGCCTGAGTAAGAGCGAGACCCCCGTCTCTACTAAAAATAGAAGGAAATTATCTGGACAGCTAAAAATATATGTAGAAAAAATTAGCCGGGCATGGTGGCACACGCCTGTAGTCCCAGCTACTCGGGAGGCTGAGGCAGAAGGATCGCTTGAGCCCAGGAGTTTGAGGTTGCTGTGAGCTAGGCTGAGCCATGGCACTCTAGCCTGGGCAACAGAGCGAGACTGTCTCAAAAAATAAATAAATAAATAAATGTGGTCTATACATACAATGGAATATTCTTCTGTCTAAGAAAGGAAATTCTGACATACGCTACAACATAGATGGACCTTGAGGACATTATGCTAAGTGAAATAAGTCAGTCACAAAAAGGTAACAACTGCATGATTCCACTTAAATGAGGTATCTAAAACAGTCAAACTCTTAGAAACAGAAAGTAGAATGGTGGTTGTCAGGGGCTGGGGTGAGAGGAAGAGAGGCATTGTCATTCCATAGAATAGAGTGTCAGTTAAAAAAATTCTATGTTGATTAAAGTATTTATATGTATTCAGCAAAAAACATCTTTGGTCAATGGATCTATAGGGTTAAAAAGTCCTTACACAGAATGCCTCTTTTGCTTGTGTGCTGTTTTGGATTTTAATTTTTCAAGAAATAAATTATGTTAATACAAAAAATTATATGGGAAAAAAACAAAGCTGATTCTTTTGTCATAATATAACAAAAATCAAATCCAGGTAGATTATAGATCTAAATTCTAAAGACAAAACAGTGAAATTTCCAAAAGAGAAAACAGAAGAATACCTTCATAACTTTGGGACGGAAAAGATTTCTTGACTAGGATGCAAAAAGCACTAACCATAAGAAAAAGACCAACATATGAGACAACATCAAGCACTTTTGTTCATCAAAAGACACCATTTATAGGCGGGCGTGGTGATGCACACCTGTAGTCCCAGCTACTCTGGGGGCTGAGGCAGGAGGATTGCTTGAGCCCAGGAGTTTGAGGTTGCAGTGAGCTATGATGATGTCACTGCTCTACCCGGGGCGACAGAGCAAGACTCTTGTCTCAAAAAAAAGAAAAAAAAAAAAAAAAGATGCCATGTAGAGTGTGAAAAACCACAGAATGGGAAAAGATAGGCTCATATGCAGAAAATATAAGGAACTCCTACAAATCAATAATAAAATAAAACAGATAATCCAACAGAAAAAAATAGGCAAAAGATTTGAATACACATTTCACAAAGGAGTTTATCAAAATAACCAGTACACATATGAAGAGATGCTCAGCCTCAGCAGTATCACCAGGGAAAGGCAAATGGAAACCATATTAAGATGACACTATACATTCACCAAAATAAAGAGATTAACATACCGATTGCTGGCAGAAATGAGGAGCAACAGTAACTCTTACATGCTGTTGGCAGGAATGTAAGTTGCTACTACCACTTTAGAAAACTATTTGGCATTATATCTAAAATAATCAAATATATATTCAATGACCCAGCAATTTTACATCTAAGTATATACCCAAAGAAATGTGTGCATCTGTGTGCTGAAATACATTTAAAGGAATGTTCTCCAAACTTCCATTATCAGTAGAACAGATAAATCAATTGTGGTATATTCATATAATGGAATACTATACAACAATAAAAATGAGCAAATTATAGTTGCATGCAAAATGGATGAATTTCACAAATGTAAGATAAGATTTGGCTCAGCAAAAGAAGCCAGATACAAAAAAAAACAATAAACAATCAAAAACCCATAAACTATGTTTCCATTTATATAATGTTCAAAAGCCAGAAAAACAGGCGTGTTAGAAAAGAACTGAAAAATCTAGGGTGTTATAATAGAAGTTGGGATAAGGGTGCTTCTGGGATAGTTAATGTTTTACATTGCTAGATGGTAGTTACATGAATAGATTTGCTTTGTGATCATTCAATTAACTATATACTTAGGATTTATGTACTTATCCTACGGGTTTTATACTTCAATTTTTAAAAATTTTAATATTGGATGGCATAAGAAAGTCTAATACACATCTAATCAGAAATCCAGAAAAAAAAAAACAGAGAGAATAGTTAAGAAGTAAACCAAAGACCTATTAACTGCAAATTTCCCACATTTTTCAAGATGCCAATTGCTCTCACCAAGAACATCAATAGGCCGGGCGCAGTGGCTCATGCCTGCAATCCTAGCACTCTGGGAGGCTGAGGCGGGAGGATTGCTCGAGGTCAGGAGTTCAAGACCAGCCTGAGCAAGAGCAAGACCCTGTCTCTACTACAAATAGAAAGAAATTATCTGGACAGCTAAAAATATATATAGAAAAAATTAGCTGGGCATGGTGGCACATGCCTATATTCCCAGCTACTCGGGAGGCTGAGGCAGGAGGATTGCTTAAGTCCAGGAGTTTGAGGTTGCTGTGAGCTAGGCTGACGCCACGGCACTCTAGCCCGGGCAACAAAGGGAGACTCTGTCTCAAAAAAAAAAAAAAAAAAAAGAACAAGTATGGAAAATAAAAAAGAAATCCACATCTAGATACACTGCTGTGACAAAAGAAAGTTAGAAGAAAAAGATACAGCAAAGAAAAACAGAATTAAAAGTAGTCAAGAAAAAGAGATAGATTACCTATAGAAGAACCACAATCAGACTGATATGAAGTCAGAATACAACAGAATATCATCTGAAATAGAATAACTATCAAAGTCTATGCCCAGCAAAATTACGTTTGAGGAAAGGAAAAGAAGGGAAAGGGAAAGGGAAAGGGAAAGGGAAAGGGAAAGGGAAAGGGAAAGGGAAAGGGAAAGGGAAAGGGAAAGGGAAACGGAAACTAAAATTGTTTTCTATCAACAAACTCTCAGTAAAGGAACTACTAAAGGATATACTTTAGGTACAAAATGACCCCACATGGAAAATCTGTGATAGAAGAAGAAATGACGAGCCAAGAGTATTAGTAAACATGTAGGTAAATCTAAACAAACACTGACTAGCGAAATAATGATAATATCCAATTCATGAGAGAAAACAGGATAACTAAATTCTGAACAATATAATCATATAAAATTAGACAAGGGATATTCTAAGGTTGTTTATTCAGGAGAAGGGTAAAGATATTTATTGATTTTAGACTTTGTTAAATATTCTTGTGAAACCAGCTGGAGTAACCTTTGGAATCACAGACGCGAATGTCTATCTTCCAAGCAAGTATCAGAAACAAAATGGAGAAAAAGCAAAACACTCAGGCAATCCAAAAAGTGCATTAAAAAGGAGAGGGGATTAATAGAAAGATGTTGGAAAATTTTTTTTAAGTAGAAAACACAGCATAAGATGTATAAATATATGCAAATATATCAGTACTCAAATAAAAACAGACTGAAATCTCCAGTAAAAACCCCAAATTTGTGAGAATGAATAAGAAAACAAAATACAAACACCAAATCATGAGGATATAGAAAAACTGGAATTTGAATGATGGGAAAAAATAGACCAGGTTAACATAAATAATGGGAAACTAATCAATAATTTGATATGAAGAAATGCCATGCCAGTATTTTAAAAGAGCAGTATGTAGTGCAAGTAATTTTTCTGAACCAAATAAAGCAGCATAATTGAGTATTAAATTTATTCCACCTCATTCAATTCAGCTCAGGTCTTAAGCTCATTAATATCCTTCAGGAATTGGATTCTTTTGTCTAGTGTACTAGTGTTCCTTTGACATATGAAAATATGATAAGCATTTTAGCAAGGACTTTATGCACGCCAGTGATAAAAGTGTTTAAAAGGGTAAAGCCTAGTACAGAGCCATGTAGCAGAATAACAGAGGTATTGTTTAAAGGTTGATATCTATCTGTTTGGAGTGTATTTGCTCAATTACAAACCCATCTTATAATACTATTACTTGCATCTTATTTCTTAAATTTATCACAAGCCTATCAAAAGACATTTTCTCAAATGCTATGCTGACATCTAGATATTTTGTCAATAATGTCTATGCATGAATGTGTATATACACATCTATACATATATACATACACACATCTACACATGCATGCACTCTTATATGAAAACATACATACATATATCAGATATACAATCATAATAGTATCATACCTCATAGGTAGTTCCATAATGGCACGTAAATTGGCATTGTCTGTTGGTTTCTGCATCTTGCTCAACATTGGTATAAAATATTACTCCATCTCCAGAGCAGGATACAATCTGCTTATCATTTGTGCATGGTAGGAACTTTGCACTAAATATATTTGCTCGGTGCCCTGAACGAATTGTTGTCAAAACCTAAAACACACGGAGAAAGCAGTTCATGGCAATTTATTATTTTCTACAAAGAAATATTCATATGTAATATAATCATAGCCACTAATAAATCCTCATTAACTTTCTCAACTCAGTGAAAGATCATTTGATTCCAAACTATTACAATCAGAAAAAAATAAGAATCTCACATATTTTCGTTTTGTTCCCTCTGCTATGTGAATAAGATAGAGTATTATCAATTGGAATAGTGCCATGAAAATCAAATATGCGTATTTCTACCTAATTGATTTATCTGACTCACTCATAAAGTCTCAGTAAATAAGAAAGGACTACTTTGACTTTTGAAATTGCTAGATGATTAAATTATTCCCTTTGAGGATAAAGAAACAAAAATAAACTGAATTTTAATGACAAAAAATCAAAGTAATGAAATGCTATAAGTAAGGATACAGCCCAAGTCCAACATTCAATTCTTTAATTGTATTTAAAAGACCAGAATTACTGTGACAGCAAAAAACTACATCTGTGTTTACCCTTTGACCAGGTAAGTCTATATCCAGGAATTCACCCTTAAGACATACCCTAAACAACACACACAAAAATACATACAAGGGTATTTAGTGAGTTATAATAGCAAAACACAGGAGACTGGTTGAATAAACTATGGTACCTCCCCATAATGGATATACAGACTGAAGGTGAATAGGGAATATCTGTTGTGCTTTTAAAAAGTGCTTAAAAAAAAAAAATAGGAATATGTCAAAGCACAGACAAAAAGTTGGTTTAAAATGTCCACAAAACAAATCTGGGACAATCTGAGCATAAAAAAGAATATCAGTAATAGATTATAATTAAAAATAAGCCCATAGTAGTTTTTTTTAGAAAGGTGGTAGGGACAGAGGAAATGCTCTTATTTACAGAAGAATGTAAGTTAGTAAATGTAGACGAATGATAATTTAAAAATCACTGTTTTGTAACTACATTATTACAACTGATTCAAACAGAAATCATCAATTAATATGAAAACCACTGGATGAAAGGCTGTTAGGAAAGAGAATATTCAGTCTCAATATACCACCTAACAGCTTATTATTATTAATAGTTACGAACGGTAACTATGGAGGCATCAAACTTAATATCACCAATAAAAGGACAAACTACATCATGTACCACAATGTTACTTGTTGAGAACTTTTACCAAAAATGCTTAATCTTAATCTACTCATGAAGAAACAGTCAGACAAATCCAAATTGAGAGACATTCCATAAAACAACTAGCCTGACATGTCAACATTATGAAACATATAATTAATGTAAAGCCTTTAAACAAGATAAATATAATGGCCTTTAACCCTGTCAGGTATTTTAGGATGGTTTATCAAGTGGCTAACTACATGCATGTAAGTCACTACATACAGCCATTAATTTCTTAGTCGATAGGTCTTTTGCTTTGAATTAGTCACATTTTTAGCATTAGTCACAGTCACAAACTCTTAACAATTTGTGATTTACCTCCATTTAACAGGTTTATATGTAACTTCAGAAACAAAAGCAGGAGCCTCACTGCTTCATTTACCACTCATAAGCTGAAAAGGATTCCTTTATTAAACTAATTGAGATTCAGTGAGTAAAAAATTGAGAGCCCCTTACTTTGGAACAAATCTATAGATTTCAGACGCCCCTCTCCAAACTTCCTTCTTTCCAGTGTTCCCCATCTCAATGGCATCAATATCCACCCAGACAGCTGATCAAGTCAAAAACTAAGGAATCAGCTTTCATTTTTCTTTCCTTCATCCACAACATCAAATCTACCAGTGAAGTCATGCCAAAATACATCCCAAATTACTTCTCGCCACCTCCAACGATATTATCTTTACCTGAGCCATCATCTTCTCTTACCTGGATTATTTCAATGGCCTCCTATCTCCTACTTTCAGTCTTGTTCAAACTCTACTCTCCAAATAGCAGCCAGAGCTATCTTTCAAAAATGAAAATCATCATTTGCATGTTAAAAACCCTCCAGTGAGGGCACATTTCAATTACACTAAAACGTAAACTCCTTCATATAGCCTCTCAGGGGTGGGGAACCTGTGGCCTTCTATTAATAGATCCTAACGTGCGGCTTTTTGACTGAATCCAAATTTTACAGAACAATCCCTGCCTACCATTTGAACTTCATTTTGTACCACTCTCTAATTTATTAACAGATAATTGTTGGAAAAACAAGTATTCATGTGTGTATACAGTTAATAATTTCAATGAAGTTTAGAATTTGCTTTTTAATTGTTCAAACTGAATCTATACAGCCAATACAGGTATGTATGCTACTGGAGGTAAACAGCAATAAGGCTGATAACAAATATACCTGCACTTGGAACAGTTATAATTTCTGATAGCTAGACTTATTTGCTTAGTTGTGTTTTCCTTGGATCAATGCATTTTGATAGTTATTCAGAAAAAAATCTGAGGATAATGTCCCAGAGAGGTAGAAGTTGGTAGAATAACTTAATCTGAGATGAAAATAATATACTGATAACTGCAATGGTTACTAGATGTGAAGGTAGTCTGGCTGTAACATCTATTACTCTGCTGATCACCAGGTTATTTTGGCTAAATAGCTGGCCAAGCAGGTATCTCTTTCCTCCTTCATCATGTCATGTATGACCATTTCAAAACTTGAAGTTTGGTCCAAAAGCATCCAGATAGTACAAAGTGGTTTTTCAACCCCTTGGTTAAAATTACCCCTCTCCTAACCTGACTTACGACCCTGTCTAAGGTACTGAGAATACAAATCTGCACTTTTCTTTTACTAAGATTTATTGGGCACCAACCATATGACAGGTAAATATAAATTTGCTAAGTGCTCAGAATACAAAAAGAAGAAAGAAATTGTCATTGTCTCAAAGAAGTTATAGTCTAAGTACATGTAAACAAATATAATATTAATATAATAATACAGTTATACACAAAGTACAAGACTATAGAGGAAGGAATAGCTACATGCATCTACGAAAGCTAGAGAAATAACACACAAAAAAAGAGCTGAGACTTGAAGGGTGAATTTTAAATTTAACAAGTAGATGAGAGGTACATGGGAAAGCAGGAGATCTCACAAAGAGAGACGAGAACAAGCAAAAGCATACAGTAAGGGAAACATTTTAAGCTCTGAGGACTACAAGTAACTGGAGAACAAGCAAAAGCATACAGTAAAGGAAACATTTTAAGCTCTGAGGACTACAAGTAACTGGCTAAAGTCAAATCAAGAAAAGTCTTGTATACACTATACATTGCAGATTTCTTTTACAAAAGATGCTGTAAGGCCATCTCAGGGCTAACTTGCATCTTTTTCATCTATATCCTGAAGGGGTAGCCCTTTGAGGGTCCCAATGTATTATGGAGAGTCCTTATGCTATATATAGTTAAAATATAATTGTAGTAATAAGGCATATCCCCAGTCTCTTAAATCTATTAAAAAATAAGTGTTTCAAAACTCTTATTTGCAATAATTTTCCCATGAACTCATATAATCTAAAAATAGTCAAACTATAAGAACAGGTAATACCTGACTCAGGATCAAAAAACTTACTTTCCTATATAATAAATGATCATCACTGTTTTAAAATTCAAAAAAAGTCTTATATCATACCAAATTTGTATCTATTAAAACCACTATGTGAAAAAGATAAAGCCTTGTTATAATTATAATCTTTAAAAGTGAAATCTGATTAATTTCTCAAGCTGGAAATGAGGAAGTTATCATTCTCATGAATATACATATTCTATTGGAAATCATTCATCAAAGTAACTGTTATTTCTTCAAAAATAAACAAAGGAAAAACAGAGCTTTTACAAATCACTCCTTTGGTACCCAGATGATTGTTTGGTATAATGTAAGAGTTAAAATTCCAACAGTGATGATCAAAAAGCATTCTACATATACATTATTCCAGGAAATTTTCTCTATTACAAGAAAAGGGTTGTCCTAGTAACTGCTGACCTAAGAAAAGTAGGATTTGAAAACATCAAGCTTTCCCTTTGCTAAGCCAGGCCAAGTAAGTAAAACATCACTGAAACAAACTTATAACCTATTAATCAAAGACAGCCTCAATATGAACAATATGAATTTTTTAGGCTGATGGACAACAAACATTTATTTAAATATCTTAACTATTTAAATGTGGAAAAATGAGAAATATATAAACAGTTAATTCTATAATATGGGAAATTTTAAACAAGACTTTGGTCTACCAAGCTACTACAATATCACTGATATAAAAATATTTGTATACTTTCTCTACATATGAACTCAGAAGCTAAGAGCCAATGAAAATCAAAACATAATTCTAACTAAAATTAAGTATGGGCCGGGCGCGGTGGCTCACGCCTGTAATCCTAGCACTCTGGGAGGCCGAGGCGGGTGGATCACTCGAGGTCAGGAGTTCGAGACCAGCCTGAGCAAGAGTGAGACCCCCGTCTCTACTAAAAAAATAGAAAGAAATTATCTGGCCAACTAAAAATATATATAGAAAAAAAAAATTAGCTGGGCATGGTGGCGCATGCCTGTAGTCCCAGCTACTCGGGAGGCTGAGGCAGTAGGATCGCTTAAGCCCAGGAGTTTGAGGTTGCTGTGAGCTAGGCTGACGCCACGGCACTCACTCTAGCCCGGGCAACAAAGCGAGACTCTGTCTCAAAAAAAATAAAATAAAATAAAATAAAATTAAGTATGATATCCCAAGTCTATTGAATTGGATATCATAAAGTATTTCACTACAACATAGCCAATGCTTGTAAACTGATAAAATCTAGTTTCTTAAACTACTTGGCTGAAGATTAGATTCTGTGAGCCTAAAAATAAATTATAATCAGTATGGTCCAACTTTGAACAACCAGCCAGGATCATTTATACATCATTATATAACCTAAATGAAGAAACAAAAAAATTTTTTAAAGGTAAAAGAAACATAAATATAAAATATTAACATTAGAAAGGACTTTATAGATTATGACTCTCTTAATTAATATATGAATAAAATGGCTGAGGAAAGTTTAAATAACTTGGCCAGGATGGTAGAAAACCAACATATATTCTGAAGTTATGGGCCTTGCAGAAAAAAAAAGAGAAAACCAACATATAAATCTATATAGACCATTATATTATACTAATCATAATGTAATTAAAACTTTTTATGGAACTCTTCTTCAAAGACCTAAATATTAATTATATCTCATATTATAGTAGTACCAAAAAGTAAACAGAAGTACAACTACTGTGCCACTTATCAAATCATTTCCTCTCAGCTTCAAAATTACCCTTCACTTTTACAGATTAGGCAATGGAACTGGTTCCTTTAAATATTTTTCCTTTGCCAGTCAGCATAATGTTTAAACTTTGCCAGTACAAAAATTTACTGGCACTGGAAGAATAATGCAAGAAAAAGGAGTTTGCTTCTTATTTCTGATGTGCTTCCTCAGTAGGATCCTGCTCAAAGGTTCATAGGTTCTTCATGCTAGGGACTTCTAGTGTGGGCAGCTTCTCCAGTACCACAGCACTGGGGTTCTGTGGGGCAGCCACAAGACCCACCTACTGAATGAATGGTATAACACCCAGTAGCTTCTCCTGCATCACCATCTCCCCATGTCCTGGAACATTTTGTAGCATACTACCTTTCATGAGATACCTTCCCTTAAACATCCTTCCCCTACTCCCTAGAGAGAGGTGTTTCAGCAAGTTCTTCCAGAGGGGGATGCCTGGCAAGTTCCACTAGCACAGAATCACTGGTGAGACTTCTCTGCCATCCAGTGAGCCACGGCATACCCTCTTCAATAAGGTCTAGATCTCAGCACTGGGGGGGCCTCTTCCTGAGGTGGTTTATCTCAGTCCCAGATTTAGTGGCAGCTCATTATTATACCTGTTATTTTTGTGTTTTAGAGTCCTCTTTACTTTTTAGTAACCAAGCCCTTAACTACTTCAATCTCCTGTTATAGGTAGTATTTCTTTACATTAAACTTTCCTGTTGGAATTACCGCGTGGTTTTTCTGACTGGACCCTGACTAATACAACCACCAATATACAGTTGCTACTACAGCAGAAAATAAATAAATAAATAAAGTTCTTTTAAAGAGACATTTTTGGGATTATTATTAAAATAGATGTAAAAAGACTTAAGATATAGGAAATCTAACACAATCAGGACAGAAAAATGTGTCATTTGAATTGGGAGGTAGTTAGGAAATATTCCTATTATTGAGACTTTAAATGATCCTTTGAATGCTTCAGATCTTACAAATTTTATATAACTATTTAGTCATATTTCTATAACAGGTTTCCCTTTGTAATTGCAAGATCAAATGTAAAGGATGTCACACATTTTCTTTTTATTACGGTCAGCAGTTTATAGCTTTATCACTCAGTAGCTAAATTCTCCTGTAACCATTCTTATACACTAAACATTTGGTAGATATAATAAACACTTATTTGAAGCAGTAATTAAAGTTACCTGAGAGAAAATTATTTAATTCTTAGATATTTCTTGACCTTCTGGTGAGGATTTTTATTAGCTTATGATAATTTTTTCTTTACTAAAAACCATTTTTAATTTTCTCTGTACCTCAAAAGATTGTCACATGGTAGTCACTTGACTGTCATGTCTAAAAATGTTTTAAACGCAGCAACTAAATTTTCTAAAAGACTAAATTTCAAATTCTTAAGAAAATAATAAGATTAACAATGACTATGCTTGGCAGCTTTGTCCACACTACTTTTACCATTAGAACAAATAACTTTTTAGAATGTTGATATATTAAGGTTATAGACAGAGGTAATTTTCTCAGTTAACTCATACTTTATACATGGCACATTGTCTTCCCCCTACCCCAAACAATGTTATTGAGATAATGTCACTTGTAGATATTATTATTCACTTAAATAAAATGAAGCATATTTCAATTTTCTGGAGTTTAAGGCTAAATTAATCCCTAAGGAAACTAAGGGACCTACGTGTGTGTAATAACTTATAAATTATACAATTAAGTTTAACAAAATAATGGACAAATGTCCATTCCATGATTATTCATAATGTCATTTCTAGTTTCTTGGCATTTTTTCTCTCATTAAGTTATATATATGTATTTTCAACCACTTTACCTTTCTGCTGTAAGGATTACTAATTACTAACTTGGTGTCATCTGAGCCAGATAAAATATATTCTCCAGTGTCATTCCAACATATTGTATTAACCTAAAAAGAAAGCAAAAAAGAAATATAAGCAAACTGGAAAAATAGAATTATGCCATCTTTTATTCACCTGTTGTTACAAAATTTATAGCACTGATGAGGTCATATCTATGTTAAAAAGTATTTAACAGTTTACATATTGAAAAAATAGACTTCCAGTTTCCAGTTTCACAAGTAAGAAGCTTGGAAGTCACCACTCCATCCTAACAAGTAAGAAGCTGAACAGACTGCAAAATTAACAACTCTTCTTAGATCACTCAGAGAGGCGAGGACGCAAGACAAACTGCTGTCCTCAAGACTGGAGAGACCAAAAGGTAAATAAAAGGAGTCTCGGCTTACCGGAGCAGAGACTCAAGAGACGAAACCTCTGTAAAAAACAGTGCCGGGGTAAGAAAACCTGAACTATAATTGATGAATTGCTAGAGGTCTGGAAAGGACAAGTCTAACTATTAAAAGTTCTAGGGGGATCCAATCATAGGGAATTGGGTGGGATCCTCTATTTTGAGTTTTAATTCCAGGAGCTCAACTAGGTTCTCATAACAAATTTCAGAGAAAAATCCTCCCTGCCTCCGACAGGGGGAGGGAAAAAGAAACCATTTTCAAATACACCAGAGTACTCTGTTCTTAACAAAGTCTGCCCTCAGGAGAATCTGGTTTTTTTTTTTTTTTGAGACAGAGTCTCACTCTGTTGCCCGGGCTAGAGTGAGTGCCGTGGCGTCAGCTTAGCTCACAGCAACCTCAAACTCCTGGGCTCAAGCGATCCTTCTGCCTCAGCCTCCCGAGTAGCTGGGACCACAGGCATGCGCCACCATGCCCGGCTAATTTTTCTATATATATTTTTAGCTGTCCATATAATTTCTTTCTATTTTTAGTAGAGACGAGGTCTCACTCTTGCTCAGGCTGGTCTCGAACTTCTGAGCTCAAACAATCCGCCCGCCTCAGCCTCCCAGAGTGCTAGGATTACAGGCGTGAGCCACCACGCCCGGCCAGGAGAATCTGTTTAACCACAGCTTAACCCACTGGGGTTCCATCAGAGCCTATAGACCTGGGGGAAGAGAAATACCCAACTCTAGCCAATTCTAGCCTTCCACATAGGGGAATAAAAATACCCAACTCCAGCTCACTCTATTAACCTGTCCCACCTAAGAGGGGTCTGGCAGGTGGACTAAGAATCCCTTATGAAGTTCATAGTCCAGAGGCATACTCATTAGGAGACAGAGACCCAATCATACAACTATAGAACATTTCCTCTCCCCCTACACCTTACCACTACATTACTAAATATCTGTTTACACAGTATCTTTTAACCAGTACATCATATCCAGCCATTATGAAAAACTCAAGGCATACTAAAAGGCAAAAAATATAATTTGAAGAGACAAAGTATCAGAACTAAACATAGCAGGGATGTTGGAACTAACAGACTGGGAATTTGAAACAACTATGATTAATATGCTAAGATCTCTAATGGATAAAGTATACAGCATGTAAGAACATACCGCCAATGTAAACAGAGATGGAAATTTGGATAAAAATAAAAAAGAATTGCTAGAGATTAAAAAAACAATGTAACAGAAGTGAAGAATGCCTTTGACAAGCTTATTAGTAGACTGGACATGGCCAAGAAAACAGTCTCTGACCTTGAGGATATATTAATAAAAACCTACAAAACTGAAAAGCAAAGAGAACAAAGACTGAAAAAAACAGAATACCCAAGGACTGTGCAACAACTACAAAAGTTGAAACTAAAACATAATGGAATACCAGAAGGAGAAGAGAGAAAAGAAGAAATAGCTAAAATAATATTATTGCAAAGTTAACTAGCAATAGAAAAGAAAAAAAAAACATAAAATTATGATGGCTGATAATTTCCCCCAAATGAATGTCAGACACCAAATCACAGATCCAGGAAGCTCAGAGAACACTACCCAGGATAAATACAAAAACAACTACACCTAGGCATGTCATTTTCAGAAACTAAAGAAAATCAAAGATAAAGAAAAAATCCTGAAAGAAGCCAAAGGAAAAAACAAAGAAGAGCAAATAAAAGAATTACATCTAACTTCTACTCAGAAATCATGTAAAGAGAAAGTAAAGTGAAATATTTAAAACATTAAGAGAAAAAAAACCACCAACCTAAAATTCTATACCCTGAAAAATTACCCTGCAAAACCAAAGGAGAAATAGATTTTTCTCAGATAAACAAACATTGAGGGAATTTGTTGCCAGTAGACCAACCTTGTAAGAAATGTTGAAAGGAGTTCTTTGAGAAAAGGAAAATAATATAGGTCAGAAACTTGGATCTACATAAGGAAAAGAAGAACATCGAAGCAGGAATAAGTGAAGACAAAATAAAAACTTTTACTTATTCTTAATTGATCTCAATTATTATTGTTCAAAATAATAGTATTATAACAATGTATTGGATTATGTGTGCATATGTATATATCACATATATATGAAAATATACTTATGGACGCTTACAAGTAAATGAAATGAATGACAGCAATAATACAAGGTACAAGATAAAGGATTTAAAATTATTTTGTACTCATACTACCTATGAAGTGCTATGGCATTATTTGAAATAAAATAGACTTGGATTAGTTATATGTATATATTGCCAACTCTAAGGCAACCACTAAATAAGTTTTAAAAAGGAGTATAACTGATAAATTCTAAAGGAGAGAAAATAAAATCACATAAAATGCTCAAGTAGAACCACAAAAGGCAGAAGAGTGGAAGACAAAAACAGGAACAAAGAGCAAGAGTAACAAATAGAAAACAGCATCAAATATGGTAGATATTAATCCAACTATATCAATAATCATTTGATTTATGGGTTTTTGTTTGTTTTTTTTCAGACAGGGTCTTGCTCTGTTGCCCGGGCTAGAGTGTAGTGGCATCATCACAGCTCACAGCAACCTCCAACTGCCAGGCTCAAGGTTATCCTCCTGCCTCAGCCTCCTGAGTAGCTGGGACTACAGGCGTGCTGCCACCACACCAGTTAATTCTTTTTTCTATTTTTTTGTAGAGATGAGGTCTCACTATGTTGCTCAGGCTGGCCTCAAACTCCAGGCCTCAAACAATCCTCCTGCCTTGGCCTCCCAATGTGCTGGAATTACAGGCATGAGCCACCACACCAGGCCCAGTTTTATGTTTTAATGTAAAACTTTATTCTCCCATGGCATTGTAGTTAGTCACAATCCCTTCTAGGAGGATTGGGGCATTTCATCAAACATTTAGACATGTAGTATTAAAGCCTTTCAGTGTTAAAAATTAACTATTACTTACACAGCCATCATGCACATTTAGGGTTGCTTCAAGTTTTAATCTTTGGATAAATTCTCTTCTTCCTGTTTAAAAAGAAAGAAAAAACTAAATAAAGTATATAACTTGTTGGTGAGAAAAGTATAATATTGAAGAGCCTAGGATCTGGCATAATAAGGTAGATTCAAGCTCTAATTTCAGCTCTGCCATTTTATAAACCTAGTGATAATGGGCAAATTAACCTCTTAAGCCTTAATTTCCTCTTTAGATACCTATCTTATGTGGTTATTCTAAGGACAAAATGATTCAAGGACAGCAAGGGCTTAGCACAGTGTCTGGACCACAGTAAATGCTCAAATGTTTCTTCATTCATTCATTCATTCATTCAACAAATATTTATTAAGTACTCTGTTTCAGGTGATGTTCTAGAAGGTAGGAATACAGTGGTAAAATAAAACAAAAAGATTTCTGCCCTCTAGTGAGAGGACAAAGACAATAAACAATATGCCAGTTGGTTAAAGTGCTACATGAAAAAATAAAGCATCTATTTTTAAACATACCTAAATTTTAGAAATGTCAAAGTATTTTAAAGTTAATTTTACAATGATGAAATTTGGCAGCAAACATAAAATCAGCCTAAATGCCCATCAATAACGGAATAGTTAAAATATTGCAAAAACAGAGTAAGTCCCTTCTTTGAAAAAGAGAAATATGTCCCTTTAAAGAATGAATCATCTTTGCCAAAGATAGATCAAAAAGCATGTTAACTGAGAAGATGTAATGAAAGGAAGCTGAGTTTATGACAAAGAACGATAATTAAGTAATCAGGCTGGTGAGATCGCTAATTAAATTCGCCTATATTTTTTGTGTGCTGTCACAAAGGGCAGATTTCTCTACTATGCTTTCTTGCCATTCAATGTAAAGATCAAGATCCTCTTGAAGCCAATTTCTTTCTTTCTTGTTTTTTAACTGGTAAGATGGCTAGGTAAAGGGTGACCATATAGGTTAAAAAAAATAAATAATTATGGATAATTATGGGAGTTTTTTGGGAAGGCAGATGTTCTAAGGTTCCTAAACTTATTGGAATAAAACAACCTAAAGAAATTCAGTAAAGTGTTTTCATGAACCAGGTTGTATTTTATATAATTACCTTTTCAAATCACAAAAAGATACTAACTGCAGTAAACAGATTTTTTACAACTCATTTCCTTTTGGCCAAAGGCAGGCTTGGTAATCTGGCTGAGTTATATAGTAAAGAAACAAGGTATTCAAATTAACAATATGACAACAATTAGAACTCATTAAAATGCTAAAGTACTGGAAACTTTTTTTCCAAATTTTTAACACCTGAGTTTGAAAACACACCTCTAGCCATTTTAATCTGGAGAAAATGGTAGTAGGACATAAGAGAATAGAAGACAAAGTTGTTCTAGCAATAACTCTTTAACATATGAAATTTATAGATATAAGCATGTACTGAGACGTGATATAATTAAATAGTTCCTGAATGATATTTTTGTTATGTGACTTTGGAGATAAAACAGATTGTGTTGTCCAACTATCTCATAAAGTGTGCTCCTAGAGCACACTAACAAAAACCATCTACTATTACCCTTTTAGTAATTAAATGCAGTACCAAGAAATAGAAGCTAAAAGCCACCATAAAATAAGAACTGAGTCCCTCAAAATAAAAATAAACTCACACTTGAATGCTATTAAAAACTGTGAAGGGTCTGTCTGGCCTATTTGCAAGATAACCAATTAGCCTGGCACCATTTCTTGTATGCTGGCAAAAGACACAAGACTCCTACACATCAGAGGCAAAAAATTTTACTAATCACAGCACAGCAAGCAGCATGAGCTTCAAGTTTGCATTTGTTCCTCTTGTCCCCTGGATAATCCCATAGGGCAACTCAGAGAGGCCTGAATGGATGCTATGCATGTAAAAGGTTTAAACCACAGCTAAGGAACCCTGAACTGAGGGAACCCAAATCTTACATCAAGCAAACCTGCCTGACCTTTGGAGACATTATTGTTACAATACTAGAAAATAAACAAACTTGCTCTCTGCTCCAGAGGGAGACACTGTATCTTCCAAGGCTCTTCACTATATAAACATCATTGGAAAGACAGTCCAGAACAAAGCTAGTGCTTCTGCTCATAATATGTGCATAATAAATTCAAAAGAGCCATGAAGAATCTTCTCCCAATGATTACACACTTTTTATGGATGAACTTGCCATTGTGGCTTCCTACTCAAGTCTTTCTGCAACCCAAGCTGCCTCTTTATATCAGTAGACTTTAAGCTCCATAAGAAAAGGAACACTCTTTTGTTCACCAAAGTATTCCAAGAGCCTAGAACAGGGCCTTCCATAAAGTAGGTATTTCACACACATTTGCCGAATCAATGAAGAAATTATTCGGATCATAATATCCATTCTGTTTTGTAATCTGTATTATCACAATAATACATGGCAAACATCTTTCAATGAAAATACAGAGCTATTGCTCATTTTTAATCATTGTATAACTTATTAAACAGCTTTGTAATTTATTTATTCATATAACTATCTCCCTTACTAGACTATGAGATGCTTGAACAAGAAACATCGGGACAAGGTTTAAATATCTAACTTGAAATATACTACACTTTTGCTGGGCAAAACTTATTCTCTCAGGCTTTAATTCCAAGAAGAGATGGAACACAGAACTACATCTTTGGTAGAGCATAGGACAAAAGAGGTGACTGACACTGTAGTATGTAAGAAGAAACCAGCAAAAATTTAAATGAATGCTTAAATGCCAATTATGCACTAGAGAGAGTTTAGATTTCTCTGGGAACCCTGGATACACGCAGAGTCTGCACTCAGTCACAAGCAATTTTCCATGAGCTCTCACCAAGTACTCACAAAAAACAGTGAAAAAGGGGCAGGAGACTTGAGAGAGCCCCTGTCTGGTAGGGCACAGGAATGAAACTCCACTCACTTTCTAGGCCATGCTCTCATGGGAAGCAAAAGCCTTAAGCTAAGGGGTGAAACCTTAGCAAACAGAGTCTCAGTAAAGGTTCACTACCTCTGAGACAGGAAACCATCACATCCCTGTTTCAGGCAAAGGCAAACGTTTTGCCCTAAGGGGCACAAATTGCCTATCCTTAAGGGAGGAGCAGGAAACCCCTTTCCATTCATTCCTACCATGAACTTTACAATAAACAGCAAGCAAAACAGAAGTGTAGCGGTTGTGAGATATGTCAACTCAGCTAGACTGAACTACTGTTTTCCAGAATTCCTTTCCTGTATGTTTCTAATTAGGGTGAATCACCAATCATTTTTGCACAAGACTTGGAGAGGGGAAGTAAAGCAACAGCCATACTGGTTTTCATGCCTAGAAGGTAGGAGCAGACCCTTGTGTAATTCACAACCATTATTGCTTATCTGCTGCCCTGTTGGAGTGAGTAGCAACTTGACCTCTAACTGTCCCACATTTCTGTGGTTTGTCCTTTAGCTTCTTCAAATACTGGACCAATTATATATTTAAGTCCATAATAAAGGGTGCTGACTTTTCCTGTAGGGCACCCACATCAATTAGACTGGAGGCAGTGAGATCTGACACAGATTCTATGTCATGAGATCCAGCTCATGCTTATGGGTTCAAGCTTATCCTTGCTTCCTCCTACGTTATAACAACCTATCCTTCCTAACTGTCAGACCTTTGGCTATAAAGCCCCAGCATCAGACATGAAGAGAAGAGAACAACTTTACAAAGACTGTTTAATGAATACCCACAATTACATACGGTAAAATCCCTGTCATGTCTTTGTGTGTATGTGTGTGTATGTATTAATAACTCCCAGTGGTCCCAATTCTCTCACTGAATCTATTCATGATAAGTACTTTCAGCAAACTAGGAACAGAGGGAAACCTCTTCAGCCTGATAAAGAGCACCTATAAACATGATATTGAATGGTGAAAGACTGAATATTTTCTACCTAAAATCAGGAACAAGACAAGGATGCCCACTCTTACCACTATTATTAAACACAGTATTAGAAGTTCTAGCCAATGCAATAACATAAGAAAAAGAAAGAAAAAACACAGAAATTGGATAGAAAGAAGTAAAACCATCCCTACTGGAAGATGGCATGATTATCTATGTATAAAATCCCCAGGAATATACCCAAAAAACTCCTTGAACTGATAAGTGAGTTCAGAAAGGTCACAGAATGCAAGATCAACACACAAAAAAAGAATCACATTTTTATATATTGACAACAAAAATGTGGAAATTGAACTTAAACATAATACCATTTATAATTGCTCCAAAAAATTAAATATTTAGGCATAAATTTAACAAAACATGTCGAGGATCTGTATCCTGATAATTATAAAATGGTGATGAAAGAAGTCAAAGACCTAAATAAATAGAGTGACACACCATGTTAATGGACTGGAAGACTCAACATAGTAAAGATGTCAGTTCTTCCCAAACTGATCTTTAAGTCCATTCCCATAAGTCAATACCTATTCAAAATCCCAGCAAAGTACTTGGAGACATGGACAAGTTTATTGTAAAATTTATATGGAAAGGCACGGGCCTGGAACTGCTAAAACAATTTTGAAAAAGAAGAATAAGGTGGGAAAAATCACTCTATCCAGATGTTAATGCTTACTATGAAATATATAGCTACAGTAAGCAAGACACTATAATATTCACAGAGGGATGAATATACATATCAACTAAACAGAATAGAGAACTCAGAATTAGATTCATACAAATATGTCCAGCTGATTTTTAACAAAGGTATAAAAGCAATTCAATGAAGGAAATATAGCCTTTTCAACAAATGGTACTGGAGTAAGTGGACATTCATAGGCATAAAAATGAACTTCAATCTAAACTTCACACCTTATCCAAAAATTAACTCCAAATGAATCCTAGATTTAAACATAAAACTATAAAGTTTTACGAAAAACAGAGGAAACAATTTTCAGGATCTAATGATAAGTTAAGAGTTCTTAGACACAATACCAAAAGCATAATCCTTAAAAGAAAAAATTGATAAATTGGATCACACCAAAATTAAAAACCTTTGCTCTGCAAAAGACTCTGTGAGGAACATGAAAGATAAACTACAGACTGGGTGAAAAGATTTGCAAACCGTGTATCTAACAAAGGACTAGTACCTAAAATACATAAAGAATTCTCAAAACTCAACATTTGGAAAAAATTAAATAATCCAAATAGAAAATGAACAAGAGACATTTCACTGAAATTATATAGATGGCAAACAAGCACATGAAAGAATGTTCAACAACATTAGCCATTAGAGAAATGCAAATTAAAACCACAATGAGGCTGGGCTCGGTGGCTCACACCTGTAATCCTAGCACTCTGGGAGGCCGAGGTGGGAGGATCGCTTGAGCTCAGGAATTCGAGACCAGCCTGAGCAAGAGCGAGACCCCATCTCTACTAAAAATAGAAAGAAAGAAATTATATGGACAGCTAAAAATATATATATAGAAAAATTAGCTGGGCATGGTGGTGCATGCCTGTAGTCCCAGCTACTCAGGAGGCTGAGGCAGAAGGATTGCTTAAGCCCAGGAGTTTGAGGTTGCTGTGAGCTAGGCTGATGCCATGGCACTCTAGCCCGGGCAAGAGAGTGAGACTCTGTCTAAAAAAAAAAAAAAAAAAAAAAAAAACCCACAATGAAATATCACTACATAGCCATCAGAATGGCTAAAATAAAGTCGATAATATCAAATGCTGGAGAGGATACAGAGAAACTGGATTACTCACATGTGGCTGACAGGAATCAAAAATGGTGCTGGAAAAAGAGCATGGCAATTTCTTAAAATAAATTAAATAATGTGCTTATCATATGGCCCAGTAACTGCATTCTTGGGCATTTATCCCAGAGAAATGAAAACTTATGTTAATACAAAAACCTGCATATAAATGTTAATAACAGCTTTATTCTTAATAGCCAAAAACTGAGAACAACTCAAATATCTAACAACAGGTGAACGGTTAAACAATTATACATCCAAACCACAGACTACTATTCAATAACAAAAAGGAATAAACTATTTATATATGCAACAACTTAGATGGATCTCAAGAGAATTATGCTGAGTGAAAAAGTCAATCTCAAAAGGTTACACACTGTCATTTGTAAGGTTATATACATACGTTAGCTACATAACATTCTTAAAGTTACAAAATTATGGAGATGGAGAACAGATTCATGGCTGCTAGGGGAGAGTGGTGGAGAGGGAAGGATACAGCTGTGTCTGTAAAAAAGTATCATCAAAGATTCTGGTGATGGAACAGTCTTGTGTTCTAACCACATTAATCTATTAAAATTAATTAATTAAAATCAACATTAGTCCATTAAACTTAATTAAAATTCATCTGTTAAACTGTATGGAACAAACACACACACACACACACACACACACACACACACACAGGAGTGCATGGACTGCATCCAGGTCAATTTCCAGGTTGTGATACTATGCTAGAGTTATACAAAATGTTATCACTGTGGGGAACTGGTCAGAGGGTATATGGGATCTCTTTGTATTATTTCTTACAACTGTGTATTAATTTATAATTATCTCCAAATAAAAATTTTTTTAAAGTATTTTAAAAAAACCTATCCACAAAGAAAACTCCAAGCCCAGATGGTACCAAGGAGGAGATCCATCAAACATTGAAGAAAAAAGTAATTTCAATTCTATATAAACTGTTCAGAAAAAAATAACACATCCCAACTCATTTATGAGGCCAGCATTATCCCGATACTAAAACCAGGTAAAAATACTACAAGAAAACTATAGATCAATATCCTTTATGAACATAAGCACAAAATTCTTACCAAAATTGAAGCCATTGATATATAAAGGATCATTTACCATAATTGAGTTGGAATTAGCCCAGGAATTGAATGTTGGCTCAACATTCAAAAATCAATCAATATGTTACTATACCACATTAACAGAATCAGTGATAAAAAATATGAAATCATCTAAGGAAATGTAGAATAAACCCTGACAAAATTCAACAGCCAGTCATGATAAACACTATCAATGATCTAGGAATAGAAGGAAACTTCCTCAATCTGATAAAGGGCATTTATAAAAAACCTACAGCCAACAACATACTTAATAATGAAAGACAATGCTCCCCATCTAATATCTAGAATAAAGCAAGGATGCCCACTCTCACTACTTCTATTCAAGATTCTACTGAAGTCCTGCCCCAGTGAGGGAGGGCAGGTGGAAGAAAGAAAGGAAAGCATACAAGTGGAAATTACAAGAACTGATGAGTAGGTTTAGTGAGGCTGCAGAATGTAAGGCCAATATAAAAAAAAAAAAATTCATTGTATTTCTATATACCGGCAATTATCAGTATACTGTATTTCACGTTTATTATAATTGACAGTCATTTTTCAGTCATAAAATCATACATTTTTCAACTTTCATTGAAATTTCAAGACAAGAGAAACAAAATACAGATATTCCATTATTTTCCGCAGAGGCTAAAAAAGGAGTCAGAACTTACGGACCTTCATATAACTTGGCAACACATTAGGAAGAACCTGGTAATGCAGAACATAGATGTATTCAGGATACATTAAAGAATAATCTATTCTCTCTTTTTTATTTCCAAACACCAACTTGAACCAGGTAAAGAATAATCTTAATGAAAAAGTATCCATTTCAATACATACTGACTCTAATAATATTCAAAAGACACTGACTTCCTAAAACCCTCACAAAAAGACTAGATTTCAGTCTCCACCAAAAAATGTTCATTGGCTGCCTAATCATAATTTAAACATTTTATACTAAACATTTTACACATTATAACAAAAAACTGTTGAAAAGTTCCTTAAAATTACTTTTTTGTCACTTAATATCTTTTAATTTAGAAGGGTTAGAAAGTGTAAATTTAAGTTGTAGGCAAGTCTGTCCACAAAAGGAGAAAAATATGGGTAGAAACAGGAAATGTACAGAAATAATAGTTTTTATTATAAGCAATGTTTATCTTTATAAAACTGTACATACATATGGAAATGAAATATGTGTGGCTAAAATGTTATTATAACAATCACTGAAAACCAAAAGCACTACTCTACTGCTAGTATAATTAGAGAAACTTTGAAACATTTAAACCTATAGGTGTCTCAGACTCTGTCCTCTGACAATTATTCTTTAAAAAAAAAAATCATACATTAGAATTTAGATCAGGCTCATGAAGATTACAATTCCTGGCCTAGCCTCTGAATCCATGCTAGTCCAAAACAACACATTATTGGTTCAAGTGAATTTTCTGCATTTGGGAGCTATAAGTAAACACATCTTTTTCTCATAAATAACCTATGGGAAATTATACATCCTTATTCCCACAACATAAAAAGGATATTTTGTGAACTGTAATTTTCTTTGATGAGAAGAAAAGGGGTAATTAATCAATTTAAGTAAAATCAATTAAAAAGCTTGGAAAGATATGTGCTATGGTGAAATAATGTGAAATGTAAATGTTACAGGAAAAATCTGTCCATTCGTTCTATCCCAATTTTACTGTTATTTAGTAGTAATTCATTATAAGAAATACAAATAAAGTAAATATAACAGAAAAATATTTAATCTCAATCTTGTAGATAATCATAATGTATAAATATTGAAGTCTTTTAAAAGAAGGAATCTATTTACTTTCTAAAATCTTTGGGCATGGAATTTGACTTTTAAAAGGAAGGCTTTATAAGAGTACTGTAGTTTAAAAAGTCATTTTATCACCACAAAAAAAAGTAATTTCATGAGGTGTATTTTAATTAGCTTGATTGTATATATCAAATTATCAAGCTGTAAGTTGTATATTTTAAATATATACAATTTTAAACTGTCAATTATACCTCAATAAAACTGGGGGAAAGTCATTTCTTTTAAAAGCATCATTAATTCAGACCCTACTAATGTGGATTTTGCTGTTTCCTGAATGCAGAGATAAGATTAGCACTGAAGTGTGGAAGAGTTGGATAAACTAATGGTGTAAAGGCCAACTAAGGGTAAAGACCAAGAAATTACTGTTCTTTACAAACTATTTTCAAATACTTAGAAAACCACTATTAAAGGAAGCTGTTTCAAGAATGTGCTTACTATAAATACATACTATCAGACTTAAAATATTACTTAAGATAAAGAATTCCCTATATATATATATATATATATATACACACACACACACACACACACACACACACATATATTTAACGAACTATAGTTCAGGCTTTCTGCTAAAGCCAGTAGACCTTCAATTTCCCTGCACCCAACACACAAACTCCATTTCCATTAGGGAGTTAAGAGTAGGAAGGGAAAAACAAAGTGTATGGTTTTGTTATATTTTAATTAACTCAATCATAGATACAGCTGAATTAATTGAACCAGAAGTAAACATTAATATATAAAACTATACATAAGTGCTTATTTAAAGTGCCCAAGTAATTGAGATGAGGACCAAATTATATTCATTCATGCAAACCAATGTTGATATTTGTTTTAAGCTAAAATTAAGTTCTCAGCAAAAAAAAAAATTCTAAAAGAAATATTGCACACCTTTTTAGGTTTATGGTTTTAATAAGCACTCTCTACAGATGTTTAATTTTAAAATGATTAATCACCACTCTAAGTACTTATCTTACAACAAATGCACAAAGTCACGTACAAGTATGTTCATTGGCACTGCTGTTAGTAATGGTGAACGTTCATTTAAAGAAGAAAGGTTGAGTAGACTATGGTACTTCATAATGTTAACTAACTATGTAATAAGTTAAAAAGGCAAAATGTATCTGTTTTTAGTGCCATGGAAAGATCTCCAAAAAGTAGTGTAGAAAAAGCAAGTTGCAAAACAATGCTTACAAAAATGATACCATGTATTCAGGTGTATTCTTTCTTTCTCTCTCTCTCTCTCTCTCTCTGTGTCTCTCTCTCACATACACACACACACACACACACACACACACCACTACGGCATTTTTATATATACGTATGAGCTTGTAAGAAGAAAAAGGTCTGGAAAAATATTCAGAAAACAGAAAACATTATTACCTCTAAGGGCAGGATGGAAGTGGAGTGGGAGGGATCACAGGGATTTTTGCTTCATTTGTATTGAATTTTTACAAGGAGAATGTATTCATGCTATTTGAATTACTAAAAAGCAACAATTTAGAAACTGCAGACTAACCTCTCAAGTAATTTACAAACCAGAACTGTTTGTTGTTGGCTGTAACGAGATTTCATTTTCTTCTATTTATTTGAAATCAAAAACAAGTATCACCAACAAATACTTTTTTCTAACAAGAGTGATAAATTGGAAAGCAAAAAATTATTTGATGCTGTCTGCCTTACCTCCGAAAAGAAACAGTAATAAAAAGAATGCACAGGAAGAAACAGAAAACACCCTTACTGAGCACGTCCACTTTTAAGAAACAACTTTTTAGTTGACACAGGCGTGACCCAGAATCCTCACAAAGCCATGTTATCCAAAACCAAACCAAAAAGAAAAAGTGGAATACTGTTCCCTCAAGTATTGAAGGTTGTTTTTAGAAAGCTTAACTGAGAAACAGTAAATGCCAAGTGTGTTTTCCAGGGGTGGGAATAGGAACGTGAAACCCTACACCACCTTTAAGCGGTCAAAACCAACTGCACAGCAGAGTGGAACTGGGAAAGCGCGCGGGGGCGGGGAGAGCTCAGCTATCACTTTTAGGTTTTGGCTCAGCGCCGCAGAACAGTTTACGCCGAGTGTGTTCCGACCGTGAAGTCCCTGAGGGTGGTCAACGCGTCGCAGCTGACACTTCAACCCTCCGGAGACTGAAGGGCAGGGTCTGGTCAACAAAAACTTCGGTTCTCGGGTTGAGCGGGGAGAGAGCGCTGGAGAAGAGCAAAAGCGCCAACTTTTGCTCTAAACGCTGCAGCTCCGTGAGGTTCCGCAAGTCTTCTCCTGAGTCCCAAACCCAGAAGCGACCCCAACACCTTTCCAAGCCCCAGTACCTTCTGCCCATGGCCCAGCCCTTCGAGGAAAACCTAGCAAGGGCGGCGTCTGACAGCATGCACAGGGGGCTTGACTGTGGTAGGCACGGGCGCGGAGTCCGGAGGCCGAAGCCCCACCCAGCACCCCAGAGTCTCCGGGGCGCCCCTGCCGAGGCGCTGTCCCACCTCCAACAGCCCTGGCGGCGCGACCCCCTCCCCCACCTCTGGGCGGCGACCTCAGCGCCCCCGCCCTGGGGCCCTCGCTCACCCAGGTAGCGGCTCCGTAGCCGGGACGGGTCCTCCAGCCCGAGGGACCTTTTCCTCACGTCCCACAACAGGTGTGGGAAGGAGCCACCCCGAGACATGGCTCTGCCTGAGCCGGGGTAGGAGGGGAGACCACCGGTGGGGGAGGGGAGGCGGGGGAGGGGACACGCGGATCAACACCCGAGCCGCACGGGCACCATCCGCGCGCCGGGACTCGCGGGCGCAGCGTTAGACCGAGGTGGCAGCAGCGGCGGCGCCGCCCTGGCCCCCGAAGCCCGGCCGCACCCGGGCCGGAGCTCGCTTCATACTCTCCTTCTCAGACTACCCAGAACATCCAGAGATCAGCAACAGTCTCCTCCCTCGGCCCCCCCTTCAACAGGAGGAGGCGGAGGCGGAGGCGGTCGCGACTCCTCCCTCTCCTCGTCCTGGACACCCTCCCTTCCAAGCCTTTCTCGCGAGATGATGACCACCCTGGAACGGAGACCAGTGTGCGCCACGGCTTCCTTCACCCTGGAGAAGTGGATTCAGGCCGCTCTAGCCAAATCCTTAATTCTCTATGGATAAAAGAGGCGTAAAAAGAGAAGAAGTTGATGTCTGTAGTCTCTCGCTCACGAGTCTTCAGTTCAAAGGAAGAGTTGTGTGGCGTCATCTTTAGTTGGGGCACGGAAGACCCGAAAAGCCCATTTTAACTACGGGCCTCATTAGTCAACGTGACGGGGCATTAGAGCAGGTGCGGCTTCACTTTCCCTTCTCCAACATGGCCTCTAGGGCAGAAAGGAGAAGTGGGAGGTTCTGGCTCGACTCCGCCCACACCTCGGGGCAGGCCAATCACGGAAGGCAGCTCCGCGGGCGCAAGCGCGCTGTCACTAGGGGTCTGGGTGGACTTGGTGAGGCAACGTCTTTGGCACCTGTTGCCAAGACTCCTCCTCGGTCTCCCTTGCCGGAGGGAAGGAGGCTGGCTCGGGGCGGGCCGTCGCCGAGCCTCCGCCCTCTCAGCCTGCGCTGGGCGCGGGCTGCGTGGTGGTTCACTGAGGGGCAGTCAGAACCGCGGGAAGGGCACCCTAAGGGAGAGGGGGACGCCAGGCTCTGTGGCAGGGGTAAGTGACTAGCTGCCCTTCGTTGTCAGCCAGGGACGAGGACACAGCCACGCTCCCACCGGTCTGCCCACGGTCTTTCGGTGGCGGAGATGTCTGCTGCCAGCGCCCGAGGCCTGCGGGCCACCTACCACCGGCTCCTCGACAAAGTGGAGCTGATGCTGCCCGAAAAATTGAGGCCGTTGTACAACCACCCTGCAGGTAATGTGCCCAGAATGGCTCCCACCAAGACCTTCCCTCCCTCTCTCTCTAAAATGGACCTTTTAGAGGCCCGCTGACAACTCTGCCGCTAGAGGCATCCCGCAGCCCCAACCCCTTCCGCTCCAGTGAACCCGTCTACTCTCCTAACCTCTCTGCATTTCACCTTCTGTCCGTCCGTCTCTCATAAACCCCTGAATCTCAAGGCAGCGCCTTTCCTGACCTTTGTTGAATAGGCTCCCTTATGCGCGACTCAAACCCAGACCTGGTCTCCAGATTGGAGCCTTCTAAACTTCTGCGTCCACGAAAAGGTCTTAAGGCCACCATGAAACCCTCATTCTCCCCTCTTTCCTTCCACGAATTGTCGTATATTAACCCACGCAGGACGGAGCTAGATAGGTGGCTTGTCGCACTAGAGAATTTGAAGTAAAGGTCATACTTCTTGCAGCTCCTGCTGGCAGAGGCCTGCAGATTAAGCCCTCCGTCAAACTGGATGCTTTACCCAGATTTCAGTCTCAGTGTCGTTCCTCATCCCACAAGTCCAGTTTGTTTCTTTAAATCTATCCTTACTTATGAAATTATTGAACACGCTCTACCTGGACCTTTTTGTGTGGCCAGACCTGGATATAATTCGCTCTACCACTTGCTATAGTTGTGACCTTGAGCAAAATCCTAGATCTCTGTATTAGTTTTTGTAAAATGTGGGGCGTGTGTGAGAACTAAAGATAACATATGCTTGATTCTTTGTAAATGCTCAGTAAATGTCAGCTCTCTCTTGTCCTACTGGAAAAACAGTGTTCTTGTGGTTGAAAAAATAATTCTGTAAGAAACTGGAAGACTCGCAGTCCCTTCAACTCTTTATTAAAGATATAGAATTCTGTTACTTCCTCTACAAAATGGGAAGTAATAATGCTTATTTGGCTAGAGACTAAAATCACGTATATTCTGAGGTCTGTTTCAAGCCTAAGACTAGCAAATGAGAAAATGTGTTATAAATTGAAAGATTGAAGTGCTGCCCAAAAAGTGCCTCTCTCTATTTAATATAGTTTACTGCAGTCTTGAACCCATTAGAAAACTGATCTTGAAGGAGAGGTTGTTATTGATAAATAAGTTTTAATTTATTTGCCTTTTAGTTCTTTAAATACTGAATTTTGGGGAATTGCGCTGTGTTTTGTGGCAACGATTTTCCAGAGGCAGGGTTGGGCTATGCTTCTGCAATGATCTGGGCATTACAGAGGCAACTGAATTATGTAGTCAACTCTGACCGTCTTAAGCTTTGTGTTTGGACTGTAGGATAAGGGCAGGGTAGAAGTGGAGCAATCATGAACCATTTAAAACAATACAGAATTGGAGGACAGTCTTATGTTGATCTTTTCCAAGGCCTTGGCTATTAGCTAAGTTAGTGATTATTGCTTATAATACTTTACTTTCAGAATGGAATTTCCTTTCTCCTGTAGAATGTGCACTTCATCTGAATATCCTTGAAATAGTTCAGTTATTTTAACTCTTTTTTCAGTGTAGTAGAAGGAGCATAGTCTTTGACACAGGACAGACGTACATTTGAGTCTTGGCTGTGTAACTTTGACCTTAAGTTTCCAAAGCCTTACTTTTCTAATCTGTAAAATGGGAATAATAATTATCACCATTTAAGAATTGTGAAAAGTAAGTGATACAATGTCCATAAAACATGTAGCACAGTGTTTACATTTAGACTCTCAACAAATGTTAATTCTCTCCCACCTAAGCTTTTGAACAATATGCAGAGTAAGGATACCTATCACTGCTAAATTATTTATGATTGAAAAATTGCAGGCATACTAATATAGAAATGGAGAAGTATGAAAAATATAACTGCTGACTCAGTATTGAATAAAATCTGAGGAAACGCTGATTATTGTTCTAAGAGTTATCCAGAGTGAATATTCAAGGTTTTGCATACTATTTTGCATAATAGTATTTGCTATTGAATTACCCTTTAAACACTAGACTAGATTGACATAGAAGGGATTTTTAAAATGATATGAAAGGCTAGAATATTAACAGTTGGAAACTATACATTGCTGATTCTAAATTTTTGAGATTTAACTTTATCACTGACAAGTATAAAAGTAACAAGAATATGTGTTATATAGGTATATTATTATAGTTAGAGTATTGCTCTGACCTGTGGCCCAGAATTTTGAGACCTTTGTCATCCATTTGCCTGCTTTGTTCCTGGCACAGCATGATCTGCCTCTGTAGAGGAGTAGAGTTCTAGCCAAATGTGTGTCCTAATCAAATTCCTTAACTCACATAAGAGAATGTCTGTCACTCCTCCCATCCTTCCACCTGACTCCACACTAACCAGCTGCATGGCTATACTCTAGGTATTTGTCAGAGAAATAACCTTGAAGTTATGTTGCCCATTGTTTTCTTAAAAGCTTAGTTGAGAAAAAAAATTATTAGTGGAGGCGTGTCATTTCTTTGTATTTGTTAGCTTCAAAATACAGAGAATCATCCCAAAGGGTACAAAAAATGAAACACTGGAAGGTAGGAAGAAAATAGTAGAACTTCTGTTAATGCTTACTGTTATTTCATCCTTTTAAGTTTTTCATTGTGTATGGATTTTATAACATAAAATATATTAGTACAGTGATTATATATAGCTTATGAATATATAAACTATATATAAAGAGGATGTGGGCTCAATTTTTTTTAAAACTGTTGGGGCATATGTTCAAAAGAACTTGGAAGATCACAGCTCTAAAGAGTCTAAAAACTATCCTTTGGTGACGTTAGCCTAGAAAACAGCTATCTGAACTATATCATTTTAGCTCACAGTAGCTTTGCTTTCATTGTATTATTTTGGCTTAAGAGGAAGGAAGAGCTTTTGAAAAAATAGTTCTGTGAAACTTGTTGCAGTGCTTAGTGTGCTGCTGCTAAGAATATTATTCTCTGTGTTATATGGTGTTCTCTCTGAAGACTCATGGGAGAAGTTACTTTAAGGTATTAAGAAGAAGACTGTGCATTTTTTTTAGGTAAGAGAATTGTTTATTTTAAAGACTTAGAGGATATTTCTTTTTAAATAAAAACATACTAAATGAACGAATGTTCATAAGGGCTTATAAGGGAATGTCTTTATCATAAAAATTCAAAATTAAATGCTAAGGGAATTGATGTTACCCTAGATAGCTAAATGCAACTTAGTTAAAAATATATATTGTTTTAGTATATGTAAAAAAAGCCATGTGTGGATCAAATGATCAGTGTACATACCCACATAGTTTGAATTAACACAGTTCTTTATATCCCTATTAGAACAACTTATTTTCTTGCTGCAGAGATTTGTCAGTGGAAAATTTTAATGCCAGTCTATGATATTTATTTATATGTAAAAATATATCTCCTTAAATATATATTTAATATATTATATTTACATATTTAAACTAAATATGTAATTATACATATGTAATTTTTTAAAGTAATAATTTACTCTGTTATCTTAAGATTCAGGGATGAGAACTAAAATAGAAAATTGGAATTTCGAATACAACTGTAAGATATTGATGAAAATAGAATGTCTTTAAACAATCAGCTACCAAGAAAATTGAATAATTCATTATTTATTGAGGGCCTACTGTGTGTTAGGCATTCTTCTGGCACTTGGGATGCATTGGTAAATAAAATAAAAATCCCCGCCCACTCAGTTTATATTCTCAAAAGGGATCATAAAAGGAATACAATTCTTGCTATAGTTGTTTGTTCAACACTTAACATTTGTCCACTAACCTGATTTTAAACTAATTAATAAATTAGAATTTTTATGCCTTACCTAATTTGATTCATCAGACATGCCAAAGGAGAAGAAAGCCTTAAGAAAAGCTATAAATAATTTATTGTTTCCAGGTCAGGTAAAAATATTACTTTTGCTTTTAACAGAGTTTGAAATATAGTTAAAAGAATAGTATGATATAGTAGAAAGAGGACTAGGATCAAAGAAGCCTGTGTTCTGGTCCTTCCTTTATCCAGGACCTGAGTGTAAGACAAATTACTTAATTGTAAATGCCTCCACTTTTTCATCTAGAAAAATAAGGGATTTTGGATTTTCCTTATGGGTCTTGCCAGCTGTAATAATCTACAATTTGGTATTTCTACTAGGGCTTTTCCCACTTGCAGAGTCTTCCGGAAACTCAGATTTCATTGGGGAAGATCATATAATTATTATTAGATTAGGATTTAAGGATCTAGTTTTTCATTCTTGCTGTGCTATGTATCTTACACAAGTAATTTTACCTCTCTGGACCTCATTTACCTACCTGATTTATATTATGAGTGCCCACAGTAGGTGATTTTAACAATCTTTATGAATCTAAAAATCACTGATTCTTTGTAATTGAAGAAATATGTAAATTTAAAATGTATCAACCCTAAGATGCATCTTAGCTATTTTAGCTAGTCTCTTCACCTGTTTTTTAATTTGAACTATCAAACCAAAGCCTGTTTTCAATCAACATTTTAAAAAACATTATATACCCATGCCGTTTTGGATACTATATGAGTGATAGCTGTTTCCATGATGTTGTGGAAGATTGTATGATTCTAAAATGGTAGCCCAGTCATGTCCTCAGTGTTAAAGCAGAACTAGTTTTAGCACAAATAAAAATGAATGATTTTTGGCGGTCAATATCTGTGTCAAATATTAACCTTTACAAAGTCTAAGGATTTGTATGTTGTTTGTCATATTATAGCAAACGGATGGACTTGTGTAATATAAAGAACTAATAGGGCGTTAAAAAGTAACAGATCATAGAGGAGTGGTAAGAAAGTGATGGAAAGAGGTAGGGAAAGGTAGTGATTTTTACAACCTCTAAGCATTCAGTAAGAAACTTTATTTTCCACATTAAGACATAGCAAATACCTCAGTTCAGTATTTGTAAGTCTGTATGTGTGCATGTGTGTAAAAGTGACCTTCTCTGTTTCAAGAAGTAAGTCTTTACTTAGGGAGAGAATCACATATACAATAAATTACCTTATTCTTATTTTAAAAATAAGACAAAGCACAAAAGAAAATAACTGTTATATTCTCTGTATTTTTTGTTATTTTTGAAAGTAGTTCATAGTTTTAAATATATGTGTATTTTAAATACTTGTTTGATGTTTGTAAATTGTCAGTATTTGAGGCCTTTTGCAACTTCCAATAGTAGAGTTCTAAGAAACAAGATGAAAATATGTTAATTGTTAGTTAATCGTTGTCTAAAAGAATTTATATTTATATCTAATGAGGACACATTTTCTTCATCTTAAGATACAAATTAAATGTCGTATGAGGCAATTTTTATTCAGTGTATTTCCAGCAGTTCAAATTTTCCACCTACTCAAGTTATTTCATTTATCATAATGGATGTTAGCTAGGAACGCTCTGACTTTATGCTTCTACTTATTCTAATATTAAGGTATTATAATCACTTCAGGTATCATAATTAGTTGTCTCATTTATTTTTATGCCCTCCCATGGGAATAGTTATGTCATTGTACAGAACATAAACCTGTTTTTTCCAGGTCTAGAATGACATGTGACATTGTGTTGTGACCATTTGAGCGGTATCTCTTTCTAAATCCCTGGTTTTGTCAAAACTTTACGTTTAGGCCGGGCACGGTGGCTCACGCCTGTAATCCTAGCACTCTGGGAGGCCGAGCCGGGAGGATTGTTTGAGCTCAGGAGTTCAGACCAGCCTGAGCAAGAGCGAGACCCCATCTCTACTAAAAATAGAAAGAAATTATCTGGCCAACTAAAATATATATATAGAGAGAGAGAGAGAGAGAGAGAGAGAGAGAAAATTAGCCGGGCATGGTGGCACATGCCTGTAGTCCCTGCTACTCGGGAGGCTGAGGCAGTAGGATCGCTTGAGCCCAGGAGTTTGAGGTTGCTGTGAGCTAGGCTAACGCCTCGGCACTCTAGCCTGGGCAACAGAGTGACACTCTGTCTCAAAAAAAAAAAAAACTTTATGTTTAGAAATGTTGAAGTAAGTTGGAATGTTTCCTCATTACCATATCCACTATTGATTGATTACTGTTTTTTGGAAAACAGCATCTATAGCTGAATTTATAAATGTCTAAATTTTTTTGTCTAAATTTATTTGACTTATTATTTACTCAAGGTAAAAAATTATTAGCTAAGAAATACTAATTGAATGCTAATTAGCTAAAATGAAAGAGTAGACTAAGTTTTCTTTAAAATTTTTATTAACCCATTGTGTGATCGATCACAGGTATTGCTAACCATTTTTTATTTTTTCTTTTTAGCAATTAAGAAAGTACTAATTTGCATTTATAAATATTAAACTCTGATTTTTTTGTGGCAATTGTCAGCATCCTCTAGTATCTCAGAAAAATTAGCAATTTAGAAAGTCATATATTTGCTACTGATATTTTTTCTGTTTAGTATATAGCACTTGTTAAACTAATTTAAGGTTTGTTTTCATAGTTTAAAATTATTCATTAACTAAAATACCTCTCTTGGTCCAGGTTCTAGCAACTGTAATCTCATGTTTGAAGTTTTTGTGTTCTTGTTTGGTTGGAGGGGAGGGGCAATATTTTAAAACTATCACCTAGCTCCAAGCAGTTGAGTAAATTAGTTACCAAGAAAACCTACTAAAAAAAATTGACTATTCATTAACCCTGGAAGGATCAACCATTTAAGCTTGTAAAGAAACCAGAATCTAGAACCATTTACTCAGAAAACAATTTGGGCGTAGCAGAAGAAACATCAATTTCAAAATAGGAAGAGAGAAGTCTACTGAAGAGTTCAAAGTACAGATGAATACCCATTTAGCCTGAGACTAAAACAATATCCTGACTTGTCCTTTAGTGATAAAGAAGCTTCATGCAGGGATAAAAAATAAACTTGGTAATCGATACGGCATATGATCCAGACACTCTGTATGACAAAGAAAAATGAATCAGATGTTATGATAGGAGTCCCAGAATCTCAACTTAGATTAAATTACCAGATTCAGGGGACGAGTGCCATGGTCTAAAAGTAAAGTGTGAAAGTCTAATACAGCTCCCTGGTTTAAAGGGAACCTGATGTCCCTAGAGATGAGTAAATAGCAAATTCCAGCCTTAAGGATGAAGCAGTATCAAGGCAAATCTGGATCAAACCTAAAGTTTGGATTTTTTGATTAGCATCTATACTGGACATGGTTAATCCAATTCAATTCTGTTGGCAAATATTTATTATTTGCCAAGGAAGCTTAAGAAACAGGTCTTGTCTTCAAGGAACTTATTGCCTGATTAAAGTGACAGATGCATAAATCATTTTAACTAGTGCAGAAAATAATAGAAGAATATACAAGCTGCTTTGGTAGTTCAGAGAAGGAGCATTTAGCCTAACCTGAAAATTTTTAAAAAGGCCTCCTTGAAGAGATGAAACATAAGATGAGTTTTTGAAGGATAGGAATTAGTCAGGTGAAGACAAGGCAGACTATTCCAAGGGGACAGCATAAAGTGTAGAGTCATAAAACAGCATGAAACTAGTTTAATGATTGCCTAGCTTGTCAGTCTACCTAGCCCAGAGTTTCCTTATCCTTCACTATTGACATTTTTTGAGCTGGATGATTCTTGCTGGGAGCAGCTGTCCTGTGCGTTGAAGGATGTTTAACAGCATCCCAGGTCTCTACCAATAGATGGCAGTAGCAGCAGCATTACCACTACCACCACCACCATCAATAGTTGTGGCATCTAAAAATGTTTCCAGTCATTGCCTAATGTCTCCGGGGGCAAAATCACCCCTGGTTAAGAACCACTGACCTGGGCTAAAATTTAGTTAAATTAGTATTAGAAATTTATATTCTGAAACTCAATGTCTTTGTGTTTTCTTTTATATTCCTCTTTTTTCCTAGTAAAAATTTCTTTTGAAATTCCAACCTAGTCTTAGCCAAAGAAGAAAGAAAATTGTTTCCATATCTTGTTCAAGATAGAAAGGGATGTGGCTGGAGTCTTATGTGTAATGGTGGTTGTGATCAGAACAACACAAAGTTTAGGATACTGGGTAAAAGATTAAGTCCAGTAACCCAGAAACTGAATATATTTCTACTCAGTTTTAAGAACATCAAATTTTAAAACTCCTTACAGTTTTAATTCTACCAGCAACTGGTTCAGCACTGTCTCCAGATTTGTGTCACAATTTAAAGTATGGAAAATTTGGAGGTGTACACAAAAACATGAAAATGATTAGATACCAGATGTATATGAGAAAATGCTAAAATTATAATAGCGTTATAATTACTTGAGCCTACAAAGAAAGACAGGGTCTGTGCCATGATCTTCTAGTGTTTGAAGAATTATTCTAAAGATGATATCCAGCTTCTTTGAAGAATAAGAAGAGAAAAATAAAACTTAGATTGTAGTAGAAGGACTTTAGGATTAAATTAGAAAATCAGCAAACACATCCTAAAACTCTTAAAAGTATAAGCCAGACTTATCAATATTTAAGTATCAGGGTGATAAAAACAACTTATGATTTTAAAGTATTTTAAAAAGTTATTTGCATATGCATATATATACACACATATGTATATACTTATGTATACACATACATATTTCCTTATATAAAAGGGTAATAAAATCCAATTAGTATAAATTACTTGCAACTGTACTGGATAACTTTCCTTTTATTGAATATTGTATTAGGTAATAGGGATATAAGTATGAACAATATTTAGCCACTAGCCTCAAGAAAGTCATGATCTTGATAGGTTAAGTAGATATACAACTAACTACAGTAGAATATTTAAAGTGGACTGTGGTAGGTTTAAAATCACATTGTATTAAGATCACATTGACTTAATGAATTTTGCTGTAAGAATAATGTGAATTAGTTTGAGAGGAGTAAAAAATATCAAGGACTATGTTAAATTGTGGAAGAATAGTCCAAAATATGTAACATTGCTATCATTTAATGTGAAAGGCAAATAATAGTTTACACTACAATGCTTTTCTAGAATGGCTTAATAAGCAAAAGTAACAGAGGATGCAACTACCATATTTACATTTTTCAAATTTTTCTGCTTAATGTTAAAATTAACCAACTACTTTTGAAGTTCCACAGAAAAACATGAAAATAATTCAGCCAAATTCAGTAAATCAGCCATATGCACAAAAAGGGGGTGTTACCACTGGGTTCATTTTTACTTGCAATGAGGATATTACCGAAGTATGGAACTAGTAGGGCATTGATGAAAGTACTTTAGAATTAAGTTTCCCTAAAATGTTTTTATATGGTTTCCAGATATGATTTTACCTGAACAGTTTTTTGTTGTTAAGTCATTAAAAGCCAGCACTGTATTTTAGTTGCCAACATATCCCCAGTACCTACTACACTGTAAAGCATGAAGTAATTATTATGGGAGAATGAAAGAATGATGGTCCTGTCTACAACAAATTAGACCCAGAACTACAACTGACTCTTAACCTAGTTTAGTGCTTTTTCTATTTCACTATCTTTCTTTTGTTTCTAAATAATAGATTTAACTCAATTTTACCTTTTAAGTATTATTTAAGCATATGTGAACAGAAATACTCCTTGTTATTGTCAACGGAAAAAAGCCAAACTCTGTAAAATAATTTTAAAGAGATTTATTCTGAGCCACATTTGAGGACCATGACCCGGAGCCACACCCAAGAGGCCTTGAGCAAGTGAACTCGCTGTGGCTGGGTTACAGTTCGCTGTGGCTGGGTTACAGTTTGGTATTATACATTTCAGGGAGACAGGGGTTACAGGTACAGTCATAAATCAATACGTGGGAATCATACATTGGTTTGGCCTGAAAAGGTGGGCCATCTTGAAGCTTGGGGGGTGGGAGGGGGCTTACAGGTTATAGGTGGATTTAAAGATTCTTTGGCTTGTAATTGGTTAAAGACATGAAGCTTTGTCTAAAGGCTTGGAATGTTTTAACATAGTTGCTGTTTATCAGAGATAAGCCACCCGATGTAGATTTGTTGTGTAAATTGAGGGCCTGTAGGTGTGTCTTGCATAACCTTAGGCTTGTTAATGGGCTATAAAGGATGTCCCCAAGAAGGGAGGGGGCATGATGAGGCATGTCTGACCTCCCTCCTCCTGGCAGGCAATTTAGTTTTAGGATATTCCTTTGGCCACGAGGGGGTCCATTCAGTTAGCCGGTGGGGGGGGTGAGCCTTAAAATTTTATTTTAGTTTACATTATTAATGAGAAAGAATACTCACCTATATCTGGGAGTAGATGAAAAGAGTAAATGAAAAGAAGTAAAGTGATTTTAGATGTAATTTTTATGATCCATAAGGAATTTATTCTTGCAAAGAAAAGTAGAATATTAAGGCAGCAATAATAGTCATGAATATAATAGGATTTTAAACTTTTTGAATTTGCTTATTAATCACTGTTCTTATATAAACTTGTGTAATTTGTGTGTATAAAATAAATGTATTTTGACAATCCAATGTGTGAGAGCATATACAACATATTAAGTGCCCTGTATATATTGAATTTGGCATTCCTAGTTACATTTTCAATTTCCATGGTCAAAGTCTCTTTCTTTCCTCTCATTGTATCCCCTGAAGGTTAAAATGAAATGTAAGATTTGGAAGAGGTAAAAGTGGGCAGAGATAGATAATTAAAGAGCACTAGTTTAAGAATTAGAAAACTTAGGTTCTAGTCATAATCTACTGTCTACTAACTATGTTGCTTGAAGTAGGTCATGAAGCCTCATTGATAAAATGAAAGATTGGGATTAGATGATCTCCTGAGTTTCCTTCCAGTTCTGAAACATGCTTCTCAAATTCTCGGTTATTTAAGAAACCAGAATTGTTTTCAGTAATTCAAACGTTTGTTTAACATTTTACATGAGGCAGATGGGTACCAGGATGACTAAAACAAGTTCTCTGCTATTAAGGAGCTTACAAGTCTAGTCTCTCTTCTTTCTCTTATGAACTTTAAAATTAGATTCATTAATTTTTTTACTAAAATATGTAAAATTTTTACAAGAACTTTTACTAGGATATATATGGTAAAGTGTCATTTAGTTATAAACATGAATAAAATTGGTGAATAAGCACATATCTACTAAAGCTCATATCACTAAAATTTCATAATTTGCATTTTCCCTGACTTGATTATCTGTAACTGAACTAACTTTAAGTTCCACATTTAAGGCAAAGCACTGGGAATGGTTTCCAAAATCATCTCCATTATACTTTAGCTAATTTTTAACATCTCACAAAAATACAAATAATTGACAAGATCATAACAACTTGTGTGAAAGATTGATATAGTTGACCCTTGAACAACATGGGGGTTAGGACACTGACCACCGTGCAGTCAAAGATCCCAGTATAACTTTTGACTCCCAAAAAACTTAACTACTAATAGCCTACTGTTGGCCAGAAGCCTTACTGGTAACATGAGCTATCAATTAACACATATTTTATATATGTATTATATACTGTATTCTTACAATAAAGTAAGCTAGAGAAAATATTAAGAAAACCATAAGGAAGAGAAAATACATTTACAATACTGTATTTATTGATACCATAAGTTTATATCATCTGTTTATAAGACGAATCAAAATCTGTCTGAAATGGCGGGCAACTGCAGCTGCAGACCTCACTCTACAGTGCATACCAAGCAATTCAGCTTTTGTCATGTCATGAATTTTCTCCACTTTGGGGGAGCACTTTCAATATCACTAGTGACATTTCATACGAGTCCTGTGGTGTTATTCAAGGTTTACAATATTGCACTAAACACAATGAAAAATACACAAGATGAGGGATCACTTTTTACTGCGATACAATTTACTGGAGAGACAACTGCTCACGTAGAGATGATTGGGATCACATGTGTTTTAAGTAGATATTTGCAACAGTGAGCTCATGGTAATAGCAACAAGAGGTGGCTATGAAGTTATTACAGTAGTACACTATGTACTATACAGTAAATTTTATGCATTTATGATTTAATACTGCATCTTTATGTTTTGTTCACATTTCTCTCGACAGTGAATGGCACCATGTGTGGTCTGTAAATGTGTATGTACAATTTTTAACTTTTTATGATACATTAATGTATATTTCATGGTAGCAAATGATAGACTAGTATCTACATATATTTTATGCATTTATGACATATGTAACTTTTCTTAATTTTCTATGCCATGCATTTCATCTGTGAGTTTTTTTGGTCACAAATCTCCAATATATTTTTTTTTAAAAATTCACAAATGAGTGGACCCTAGCAGTTGAAACCCATGTTGTTGAAGGGTCAACCGTACTGTGATACTCGGGAGTCTTTCTAAATGTTAAATACAAAGAATATGGAAAGCACAGTAAAAATGGTTAGAAATACATTGATAAATATTTGAGTTTTCAGATTTAAAGATGGATTTTAAAAGACATGTATAAAATATTTTGTTCCTGAATTTTTCTTTTTTTTTTTTTTTCAGGCCCCAGAACAGTTTTTTTCTGGGCTCCAGTTATGAAATGGGTAAGTCTTGAGTTTTTGCAAAAGTCTTAATAGGAACTTATTAATTTGAAATAACTTTTTATGAAGGATGTACTTTAAAATATGCTTGGTATGCCTCTAAATGATTTCATGGCAAATATTCTCAGATATATCATTTTTTACTGCATAAAACACTATCTGCTTTAGTTTATCTGAACTCTTTAGATAAGAGGCCTTCTGGGAACATATTTGTTATTAAAAAACTTAGAAGTATAGGTCCTAGGGATATAAAATTTCATTCCAAAATTATATGACTAAGTAGAACATTAAGCTATTAATAGTTAGAACCCCCAAATTAACCTTTATTATTAATTTAGTGTGAGAACGGAAAGTACTGACACCAAATATAGCTGAGGAAAGTTAGTTTCAAAAAGTAATGGATTTATCCAAATATTAGCATTTGGTAAATGATAGAACCTAGCACTTCTGAGTCCAAGCCCAGTGCTTTCATCCTTCCCCAGAGTTTCCTTTCCTACAGTTCTCATTTAGCCGAAAAGAAATACCCTGGTGGCTGTTTGTAGAAAATGATTGATTTTATGTTGAAAGGGCCAGTTTTGCTTCCCAAAATGTCATTCATCACTGGACCTGCGGTGGCGTCATCTGAGAACTTGTTAGAAATGTAAATCTTCAGGCCTTGTCACAGACCTACTAAATCTGAAACTCTAGGGGTGGAGCCCAGTAGGTTGTGTTTTAATAAACCCTCCAGGTGATTCTGATGCCCTCTAAAGTTTGAAAACTAGTCTGTAGGGTTTTTTTTTAATTGTGGTAAAATACATATAAAATTTACTATCTTCATCATTTTTAAATGCACAGTTCTATACTCTTAAGTACATTCACATTGTTAACCAATCCTCAGAAATCTTTTCATCTTAGAAAACTACTCCTCTGTACCCATTACACAACTCCCCATTCCCCCGTCCTCCCAGGCCCTGGCAACCACCATTCTACTTTTCTGTCTTTATGAATTTGACTACTCTAGGTACCTCAAGTAAGTGGAATCATACAGTGTTTGTCTTCTTGCAGCTGACTTATTTCACTTAGCATAATATCCTCAAGGTACATACGTATTGTTACATGTGTCAGAATTGTCTTCCTTTTTAAGGCTAAATAACATTCCATTGTATGTATATACCACTTATGTTCATCCACTCATTGACTGGACACTTAAGTTGCTTCTGTGTTTTTGCTGTTGTGAATAATGCTACTATGAATGTTGGTGCACAAATATCTGTTCAAGTCCCTACTTTTAATTCTTTTGGGTATATACCTAGAAGTAGAATTGCTGGATTATGTGGTAATTCTGTTTAGTATTTTGAGGAACTGCCATACTGTTTTCCTCAGCAACTGCATCATTTTACATTTCCACCTGCAGTTCATAAGGGTTTTAATTTTTCTACATCCGCTCCACACGTTTTACTCTTATGGGGGAGTCGGAGCGTGTTTGGGGTTTTGTTTGTATGATAACCATCCTAATGGGTGTTAGTTATCTCATTGTGGTTTTGATTTGCATTTCGCAGATGATTAGTCATGTTGAACATCTTTTCATGTACTTATTGGTCATTTGTGTATCTCCTTTGGAAAAATGTCTATTCAAACACCCATTTTTTTATTTAATCAAGTTGTTTGGTTTTTGTTGTTGTTGAGTTGCAGGCTGTTTTATTTCTCTTAAATGTACCGTTTTAAATTGTTAGAACGATTCAGAAACTCAGTTGCACATTTGAGTGGTTAAGAATGTTAGTGCTGGAATTGGCTGTGCCTCAGTCTTACAGCCTTAGGCAAGTTATATCTCTGGTATTTTGTCTCCTCAACTATAAAATGACAAGATGTAGGCCAGGTGCGGTGGCTTATGCCTGCAATCCTACCACTTGGGGAGGCCAAGGCAGGAGGATTGCATGAGGCCAGGAGTTCAAGACCAGACCGAGGAAGAGCAAGACCTCATCTCTACAAAAAATAGAAAAATCATCTGGGTGTGGTGGCATGCGCCTGTAGTCCCAGCTACTCGGGAGGCTGGGGCAGGAGGATCACTTAAGCCCAGGAGTTTGAGGTGGCAGTGAGTTATGATGACGCCACTGCACTTTAGCGTGGGTGACAGAGAAAAGACCCTGTCTCAAAAAACAAGACAAGATTAGAATAGATTAGTGGTATGGGAGCTGCTATGTTTTTACAGAGAACTGGGGAGCAGTTCATTGTTTTTTTTGTTTTTTGTTTTTTCTTCGTATTTATATATTGGGAATAGGTCCCAAAGCCTTTAAGCTAATGGAAGGTATATTACTCTTTCCTTCCTCTTTTTTCCCTATCTACACTTAAAATTAAATACTAATTATATATATATATATATGTATATATAAAGTAGAATTGATTGCTGAAGTATTGTTTCTATCACCCTCATTAAAAGAAAGTAATTTCATTTATTTACAATAAATTTAGGGGCCCCTCTGACCCCCAATTTACCATAGTTTAGGAGTTTATTGATTTTATCAATACCTTTGGTGTTTATTTGATTTGGTCCATCAGTGTTTTGAGACATTGACAGTATTGTATACTCATAAGTGCCATCTTGACTATCTCTGTCTCCTTTAGAAATATCTATTTTAAGTTTATGTTGAAATCATACATAGTCTCCTGATGAGAGAGCATAGCAGTGGAAACTTCTGTGTCTCATTCTTCGGTGGGGAAACTTCTTTGGTTAGATATTTACCTTATGTACATTTTAATATGTTTTCTTAACTCAGAATATTTGATAATTAATCTGTGGTAGTCTATACATGACATGTTACAGTTGCTACCACAAGCCACATATGTTTGTTTTGTTTTTTTTTTTTTTTTTTTTGAGACAGGGTCTCTCTCTGTTGCAGTGGTGTCATCATAGCTCACTGCAGCTTCCAACTGCTGGGCTCAAACGATCTTCCTTTCTCAGCCTCCTGAGTAGCTGGGACTGTAGGCTCATGTCACCACACCCAGATAATTTTTCTATTTTTTGTAGAGAGGGGGGTCTCTGCATTGCTGAGACTGATTTTGAACTCTTGGCCTCAAGCGATTCTCCCGCCTCACCCTCCTAAAATGCTAGGATTACAGGCTTGAGCCACCTCACCTGGCAAGCCATATGTGTTCATGTGTTCTATGGTAAGACTCTCAGACCGTACTTCTTCAGACATTTAACTATAGTGGAGTTCTTAGCCACATTAAAAAAGTTGAAACCAAGTAATCATAAAGGCCAAAGTGGATAATCCTAAAAAAAACAATACCTACATACCTTAAATATTTTATTTTCACCTAAAGAATATATATTCATTTGACAATCATCTGTTACACAGCTAAAGCTTTTATTTATGTGTGGATTCACTGATTTTGAGTTCCACATTTTCTACCTTGGATAAATTATACCATAGTACATCCAATATAATATCCAGTTTAGTTTTCTTTAAAGCAGAGCAAGTTCATAGACACTTTCAAAGAATATGAAAACAGAAACCTGCTATAGTTTTATATGGCTTTTCCCCCAACCGTTTTACATGTGTCTTATTCACACTTTGTTCACAGGTTTTAACAACTTGCCTTTATTTAATCTTTCCCAAGCAGTGGCTTTAATTTTCATTGAAATAGCAACCCTCTTTTTGTATTTCATCTGTTTACCTAATAGTTGTATTCAATTATATAAATTACATTAACAGGTAAAACTGGCATAAACAGGCTTGGGGACAAACATAGTGGCTTGGTAAAAATGCAGCTCATCTGGTAGAAGCAAAAATGGATGAATGCAACTGAGAGTAGCCCACTAGCCATAAGTGTTCAGCAAGCCATGGGCATCTGTTAGTATGTTTACAAAAGGAATGGAGATCATTGACCTGGGGAAACTATTATGTGAAGGTCAGTTAAGAGGTCAGTTTATTTTTGTTCATAGTCTTTTTGCACAGCACTGTTACCGCTTAGTTCTTGAACAGTATACCATTTGGTGTAGCTAATTTTTCTATTTTCTCTTCTCTTTGGGAATAAGTCAAACTATTTCAAAGTTGTCCATGCAGATTTTTAATACCTATTTGCTTTTCCAGCTAGAACTACTTAAATAGATTAATTCACAGTTTAAAATCTTGAAAACTTTGCTATCTCTAAGCATTTTAGAACTGTAATCGTCCATGGTGATATTTCATTTTTTAACACTCGTTATCTAAAAGTGTCATCTTTTTTAATAAACAAGAAAATATGGAAGGAAGGAAGAGAGAAAGAAAGAAGAAAGAAAAACATTTAAAAATATCTCATAAATATTTATCCCAACCTAGTGAAGACAGTCAGATGCTAGAATCACAAACATGGGCTTCAGACATTTGAAAATCATTTTTTAATTGCTAGAAACAAAGGGAGCTAACTTGAGTCTACTAGATGTCAAATTGTTGTATTAGGTTGTGTAATAGATTATCTCATAGTTAATCTTCACCCCCCAAAAATCTGAGAAATAAATATTACCACTATCTTCCAGGTAACGGTACTAAGGTTCAAAGAACTATATAACTGTACATCCTACTACTGTTAGGAAGTGGCAGAATCGGGATTTGATCCTCTGGCTCTATTTGACTCCAAAGCCTGTGCTCTTAAACACTTATTTTAAGACCTTAAAATAGTCACTGTGGATCTATCTAAAACTGGTACTTTCTTAGTATGTTAGGGAGTATTTTATATACTCTTGTAGTATACTCTCAGCACTTTCTGAATCTACAGTTCTGTTCTTTGAGTAAAGTCCAGAATAAAGATGAAAAGGAACATAGACCTTCTGCCCCTCATCCTGCTAGTAATGCAGGAAAGGGTATAGAGACTAACATTTCTTTATCTGTGCTGCTCTAAAGGTGTTAGCTACCGTTATTTTTGTTGCTAAAGATGATATTTTCAGGCACTGTGCTAAATACTTTTAAAATATCTCATTTAGTAATTATGTCACTCTTGCAAGGGTAGGTACTAATATTCTCATTTTACTTATGAAGAATTTTAAGACTGGTTGTTACATAATTTGATCAAAGTCACATAGCTAATAAATCACAGAGATTAGATTCTTGGTGAGGTTTTGCAAAATAATTTACATAAGGTTAGAGTGATACTGAAGTAGAAAGAAATTTTTTAGAAACATGGGAAAAGAATCTCAAGACCTTTGTGGAAGAGAACAATTACTAACATATCCCAGAAAAATAAAATGTATACTGAGAGTATAAACAATCATGACTGCTGACTTCTTCAAAAAGAGAATGCTAGAATATAGCCCATAGTCTTCATAGAACTATTCAGTAAGCCACAGTGCAATACATGGATGCAGTAGAATAATAGTAAAAGTCAGTCCCTTTTTTCCCCATACAATAGCAGTTTTCCACCCTACAGAAGAAATAGAACAAATATAGAACAGAGAAAATCTACATTGGGACCTGGAAGAAGGATAAAGGAGGAATGATTAGGAAGGTATCTGGGAAGAAATCACAGGACTATGGGTAAATGTTAATAAGAAAAAAGGTAGTATTGGTCATGATTTGCCTCCAATTGTACCCCTGTATTTAACCATTTACCCCTTTTTAAACTAGAATCATTGCTTTCTTGAACTACTAACTTCATTAATTAAAAACCATTTGGACTTGTTTTAAATGTATATAAAAATTCATAAATATGTGTGTTTTATTTAAAAGCAAAACCCTTTGCTGATGTATATTTTCCATACAAAAGCATCTTTTAGAAACTCAGTAAAAACCTAAAAATAATTTCTCAAAAACATATTTTCTAATGACATATTTAACATTTACTTTAAAATACTTAAAAGAGAAAGAGGGGAAATGAGGAAGGGATGTGAAGCAAGTATGGCAAAATCTCAATAATCGTTGACTCTGGGTGATAACTGTGTGGAGGTTTTTTGTACTATTCTCTCTTATTTTGTGTAGGTTTGAATGTTTCGTTAATGAAAATCATTTTATTATATATTCAATAAAGTAGCATAACCAATATTCTAATGAGGACTCATTAGTAAACTTTCTGAATGATGCTGATGGAAGGATATGAGCAGAATGATTCTCTAAAAGAAAATATTAAAAACATAGCAGAGAAGAAATGACCATATAAACTTTGATGTTAAAGAAAAATGATCTAACCAAAAACCTAAAATTATAACAGAGTTTTTCTGATACTTCCACTTCTAAAAAAGAATAACATTGACAGAAAACATGAAAGGAGAAATAATCTCTACAAGGGACCTTAGAGAGCTTTCAGATAGCCTCCATACCAGTGATTTCCAACGTGTATAAAGAATATAAAGTTCATATGTGAAATAAGTATCATTTGTAGACTCAAAAAACTGATTTTGAAATATACGAGGCTATATACTACTGATATACAGATATATGAGGGTGCTTAGTGATTAACAAAATAAAAATTAGCCTAAAAAAACATTTTTTAATTCATTGTTGCTTTTTGTCATGACCTACATCTTCTTAATGTATGGATGCTAAAATTATAGCTTTCATATGGAAATCTCAGAAACATTTTGTGTTTGATTTAAAGCTAAAAACCATTACTCCACACTCATGATGCTTTTTTCCTTTCTGTATGTTAATATGTATTCCCAGGGGTTGGTGTGTGCTGGATTGGCTGACATGGCCAGACCTGCAGAAAAACTCAGCACAGCTCAATCTGCTGTTTTAATGGCTACAGGTAAATTAAATGAGTATCTTCTGTGTTCCATATAGAACATAAATGATTTTTATTTTGTTTTACATCAATTTATTTAATAGTTTAGTGTTTGAAATATATACACATACACTCATACACATAAAGGAATTTAACAGTGTTTTGTCTAGGAAGTTATTAAATTATGGATGGAGAGGACAGAGGAAGAATACATATCTGCATGAGTTTTTGTTTTTTAGATTTTTGCTCTCAATATATTTTTATAAGTAGGAAAAAAAATTACAGTTAATATTCACTTGCCCTACAAAGATTCCCCTTTAATATAGTAGAGTATTTTGTGTAGTACTGAGTTATAGAAACTTTATTAAAGATTCAAGATACAGCATTTCTTTGTCCTTCATCCTACATTATTGTTGTCATAGTCCTCTTTGTAATCACTGTACTCAGTATTAAATGTTCAGATATGTTATTGTAGCAGTACCTGTGCTTTTTAAAAAAGTACTTTGTTTCAACAGGGTTTATTTGGTCAAGATACTCACTTGTAATTATTCCAAAAAATTGGAGTCTGTTTGCTGTTAATTTCTTTGTGGGGACAGCAGGAGCCTCTCAGCTTTTTCGAATTTGGAGGTAAGCCTACCAAAAGTATAAAAAACAATTGCTTGAGAAGCTACTCAGATTACAATGATTTTTTTAAAAAGATTCACATACAATGCTAAGACAGGAATGTGCCTAAAGCAGAAATATAACATTTCTAGTAAGTCTGGGAGTTTACAAATAAGTTAAAAGCAGTTAAGCAATATGTTACCTAGTTTTTTTGTGCATTGTCTAGATGGACAGCCCTTTCGTATAGTCCCTTTTGTTAAGACAACAGGTACAATTTTTGATTTATTAAATAATATCCTACATGAACCTTTTATCACTCACTTTCAACTGTATATAATAAAGTGGGACTTAACTGTATAGTTATATAGTATTGGAAATGATAGAGGGAGGTAATTCATTTCATTGGAAAGTGTTCCATGAGCACTGGAACTTATTAAAACTATTCAGTATTTAACATTATTTGTCAGTTACTTAATGGTAATAATATGATCAAATATTTGAAATCAGGATTTTTTGAGAAATCCAGGAGGTATGATTGGCTTCATGGAATAAGTTCCTTCTTGTGCTATACTGTTCTCCACTCTATTGTAAGCTGGGAAGAATAGTGAATAAAGTCCAGGGTGTTGTAGAAGGGAAAGACTCTGTGGCCCTGTGCTTGCTTCTTTGGACTGAGAATTGAGAAAATGGTCCTTAGCCTTCAATAAACTTAAGTGTTTACAACCTGATTAACCCAGTAGCCATCACAGATGTATATTTTATTTTTAATGATTAGACAGGGGCCCTTTCCCTGTTGATTTTATTCTTAGAAAAGGTGCTTTGTGAGTAAGTAAAATGTAAAGTAAAAAATTCTAGATGACCACATTTTGCTAAATTTTGTTCATGTGATCACATTTGTCATACTCTTGTATAGTTTAAGAATGAAAATATTCATTAGAATAATACTTTTGCACAGGGAAACTATATGTTAAACTGTTAAAAATTTTTGGCACTTGGGAGCCGGGCACAGTGGCTCATACCTATAATCCCAGCAACTCAGGAGGCTGAGACAGGAGGATCGCTTGAAACCAAGAGTTTGAGACCAGCCTGGGCAACATAGCGAGACCTTGTCTCTAAAAAAATTTTAAAAATTGGGCATAGTGGCGCATGCCTGTAGCCCCAGCTTTTCAGGGGGCTGAGGCAGGAGGATCACTTGAGCCCAGTAGTTTGAGGTTGTGGTGAGCTATGATTACGTCACTTCACTCCAGCCTGGGCAACAAAATGAGACTCTGTCTCTAAAAAAAAAAAAAAAAAAAAAAAACAAATTTGGCAGTTGAGATCTTATTATCTGAAACACAAATCAGATGCAAATGAACTATCTGGGTCACTTTCCTTTCTGCTTGTTATGTCTATAAGCTCCTAGAAAGATTATAATCTATAGCCACTAGACAACTAGGAAAAAAGGAATGAAATGTGCTTCCCATTCTCTTCTTACCATAAATATTATCTATTTTTACTGATGATTATTTTTCTTTCTGTTTTCTTTATAGATATAACCAAGAACTAAAAGCTAAAGCAAACAAATGAAAGAGTTCCTGATGTCCTGAACACTCTAGATGTGAACATAACCACTGGGACCTAGTTTATTGTTTGATTCTGGATAAGGCAATGTTAACTGTGCTGACACTTGGAAGGCACAAAAAAATCTAACTGTGCTTTTCAACATAAAAATAAAGCAAACTTTTAATAACAGTCTCTCTTTACATATGACTTAAGGAACTTATATATAGATATTAGTAACATTTTTTCTACCATTTATCCCTAATAAATCATACTTGCTAATGTA
>CM052444.1:3146232-3159309 GCA_028533085.1 Varecia variegata | reverse complement strand
GCCCTCTTTCATTTCAGCCCCTCTGTGACGGTGCTTGTTTTGGTAACAGCGATTCAGGGTTGGAGGGCTTTTCCTCTGTATAGAAAATTGGCCCTTTTGGAGCGTGACCCCACAACTCTGGCATCACCATTCAATCATTTAAATAAGCAGTCCGTAGATTAGAACAAAGCAACTGGAGAAAAAGAAATAGGAAAGTGAACGAATGAACAAGTCAGATGTCATCTATTCCCAACTTTTCTTTCTAGAAGACCTATTTGGGGACTGCTTCCTGTCACCATAAAATACTGAACAACTAGCCTTGAACATGGACGCTGAAAAAGAAGAATTACAGGACCGGGCAATTATCAAAATAGCAGCTCATTTACCAGACCTCATTGTCTATGGAAATATCCCTCCAGAGCTACCCTCTGTAAATTACTTTGATGGAGTCCTGATGTTTGTCGATATTTCAGGCAAGTGCAAAGGAATGTTTGTTTAATGGACTGAGCGACAGGTTCACACCGGAATGTACACGCAGAGCTCAGCCTGATTACAGAGTGGGGAGGCTGTTTTCCAGCCCCTGGGCTGTTGCAACAGATGTTCTCCACCGAGAACACAAGAGGGAGGGGATGACCTCTGGCCCTGACTCGCTCTCATCTTTTCTTACCCTGCACTTCCGCTCATGGGCATATCTTTAAGATGCCCAAGTCCCAGGCCTGGAACTTCAGGTTCTGGTGTCCCTGCCCCAACTTCACTAACGCACCCTCCCAAGTCCCAAGCCTCTCACCCACCCCCAGCAAAATTGACCTCAGAAAATGATCTCCCTAGATGATGTCTACATCTTAATGGTAAACTTGCCACCTCTTCAGAAGTATTTGAAATGTGTATGTGTTCATCACCATGGAATGAAAGTTCTATTCCTAGTTAAAGGAATTGCAGTCATGGCTGGACCGTTGAGAATTTGGAAGAAAGGACATCTGGAGCCTTTCCCTGACCTCTAAAATAATAAACCTAGAGGGGGCTGCATGTCTGACACTTGATTAGCCACAGAGAAACTTTGCCAGTTCCTAGAAGCCCAGGCCCACCGCTTTCCAGCATAGCCCTCTTCCGGCTCTGTTTGGTTCCCCCAAGCAGCCAAGAAAACCAGCTGCACATTTTTTACAGGTTTTACCGCGATGACTGAGAGGTTCAGCACAGCCATGTACATGGACCGAGGGGCTGAGCAGTTGGTGGAGATCCTCAACTACTACCTGAGTGCAATTGTGGAGAGTAAGTCTCCCCAGAGGTTCCCGGCTCAAGAGTATTTCAATGCATTGCCTTTTCTGTAGTTGGCTGTAACCTGATAGAGTAGAATTGCTTAGCACTCTTCATTTTCCCCAAGAAGCGTGTATGAAACCAGTCTTTTTTGAAATATGATATGGTACAACTGAAGAAATATAATGAGGCCTCACTAATAGAGACTATTTGAGAGAAAGGATGTTTTGGGTTAAAGGGCTGAATTACAAACTGATTTTAAAAGAACTGTAGCAGTAATACTTTTATTATATTCAACATATTCAAATGTTTTAAAAAGCTAGCATCAGTATAACCCAAACATAGTCAGATTCTATAAATAGAAAAGAGTGATCTGTAACTAATTTATCAATTTGTCTCCTAATCATGGACACTGAAGCACTGACAGCTGTGTGAAGTTTAGTCCCCTTTTCAACCTCTGACTGCCACCTTGTTTGCATTGTTAATTTGAACTATTATTCAGGAAGGAAAGATTTTACTCCGTTAAGGTAAACTCCAGGCCTTCGTGTTTTAGTAGGCTCTAAGTTCCCTCGTAATATCTTAATGTTACCCACTAGACAAAATTTAATGCTCCGTAAAAGCAGAAAATATGTCTAATTCCTTTTTGCATCCCACTTAAAACAACAGGTGCTCAACAAATTTGTGATGACACACCACTAAGAGAAAAAAGTGTCCATTTATACCATAAAGTCTAAATAAACAAAATGCAAGTTGGTAATAAACAAAACTCAAGTTGACCATGGTGGTGATTTCCCCATTTCCTAACTCCCCTTTCTTGTGTAATCCTGTCACTCATCTACCCACCAATGCCACGTCCCAACCTGTAACATATGTTGATCAATAAATCAATAAAAAGCATTCCATTATCGTGAGAGGAAGGCGGCTGTCCTCAGGTGTCCTCTGAAACCTCACCGTCCTCTTCCCTGTCTCTCCCCATTCACAGACATGGAGCAAAGACAGAATTGGGTTCAGCACACTCATTTCACAATTAAGGAAGCAGACCCAAGTGGGTTAAGTGATTTGTCTGAGATAACATCTTTAGTAGAAGCCTATTTTCTGACTTGCTGTTCTCTTGACCCATTTTCGATTCTACTAATGAAGAATGAATTCTTTTTACTAGCTTTAAGGAATCAGGGTTTGATTTAATTAATTTATTTTTTTTTCCCCCCAGAAGTGTTGATTTATGGAGGAGACATCCTAAAATTTGCAGGTATGGAGGCTAACTAAGAAGGGAGGGGTAAGACGGGAGTATAGAGATGCCTGTGCTCAAAGGAGGCATCTCAGGGAAAGTAGCGTCCAGGACGTGGGTTGAGGAATGTTTGACGAGTAAGTTTCAGTACAGATCTCATACAAAACAGACTGATCCCAGCCAGGCATGGTGGCTCACACCTGTAATCCTAGCACTTTCAGAGGCTGAGGCAGGAGGATCACTTGAGGCCAGGAGTTCGAGACCAGCCTGAGCAACACAGTGAGACACCATCTCTACAAAAAAATAGAAAAAAAAAAATCAGCCAGGCATGGTGGCTCACACCTGTAGTCCCAGCTACTCGGGAGACAGAGGCAGGAGGATCGCTTGAGCCCAGGAGTTTGAGGTTTGCAGTGAGCTATGATCACACCACTGCACTCTAGCCCAGGGGACAGAGCGAGACCCTGTCTCAAAAAAAAAAAAAGACTGATCCCCAGGGAAAGTCAAAGGTCCCCAGTATGTCTCTCTCTTAAAGGTGACGCACTGCTAGCCCTGTGGAAGGTGGACCGAAAACACCTGAGAAACATTATCACGGTGGTAATCAAATGTAGCCTGGAGATCCATGGATTATTTGAGACCCAGGAATCTGAAGAAGACCTAGATGTCCAAGTCAAAATAGGTAAGCGTGTGAGAAGGACAGATGCTACAGCAGTTTGGATATGGGTCTCAACTCCTGGGGCATCTCTCTCCCAAAGGGAAAACAGTAGAACTTGGTGGTTCAACCCCATCATGCCTGGAACTTTGGAATCAGGCTGACCAGCATGTGAATTTCGGCTCCCTCACTTACCAGTTAAGAGAATTTGGGCCAATCATAATATCTACCTAATAGGCTATTATACAAAGTCAGTTAGTATACTGGCACCTAGTAATCACTACACAAAATAGTCTTTACTACTACTATTGCTGTTATTATGATTATATCTTGCTGCTTGTCAAGACTGTGCAGTATAATAAAATGGAGAGTAGCTAGCTGGTCATTACACAGATTCATAGATTCAGCAATGGCATGAGAAGGCTCAACCCCATTTCACAAGAATGATGTGCAAGAAAGGCTTAACAGGTCAGCCTGCAACACAGCTCCAGCTGTATACAGGGCTTCTTAAGGTCATACATATTAATATAACACAGCCACAGTCACCTGCATTTCCATATGGCAGTGCAGACATCATGCACATTATGCCATTTTGCTTCACCACAGTCCTGAGCTACCAGCATCATTGTTTCCATTTCCTAGAGGAGGAATGAGACTCTGAGACGTACAAATGATGAGCAACAGCTAGAGTTATGGTTGGTGCTGTTGGTGTTAGCTTCTGCCCAGCTAAACTCTGTAAGACTTAGAACTCTCCAGTGTCAGAGCTAATGGGATCATCGGGGTTATGCAATTAACTGTTTCTCAATCTTCTTTACTCTATCCCACATTTTGATGTTATTCAAAATTTCCAAGTAAGTTAATTTTTTTTGAAAAAAAATCAGAGTCCTTATAATACTGAATATTTTTTACAACTTAACACTCAGGGCGTCTGATGCAGTCCCCTTCCTGAGAATGATGGAGGCCAAGTCCCTCACGTGCATGCCAATTGGCCGTTAGAGAACTGGGTTCCAGCACCCTTTCCTTCAGTGGGTCTAAGCATCAGTGTGTTTAGGAAAACTAACCATACATAGTATCAGGGGAAATCAGCCTTGACAGATTAGCACAGCAGAGAGCAAAAATAAAAAATCCTTGATCGTATTACAGCTGTTTAAAAGAAATGTGTATCACATATAGTTCATTTATACATATATTTTGTATACATGTCGTAATATTGCTCAGGTGCCAAAACCTTCATCTCCCAACTTGAAAGAACCGTTGTTGGGATGGGACACATGACTGTCAAATGCCTATTTCTTTTCCCCCATCCTCTCTGGCTGTTGTCCAACATTCAACCCTAAGGTATTATTTTTAGTTAGAGCCTCAATCTTTGATAAAATGCAAATTCTCCCAAAATAGGAATTATTAAAGTTCTCCTCTGTTACCCTTAAGTATAAATGATTGAAGAAAGGGTAAAATAATTTTGGGACTGATAGGATCATCTAGGAAGATAAATATCCCAGAAAGGCAAAAATCAGTGACTGATCTTTCTAGCTTTAGGAGAAGGGGAGTTTCAGAAGGCCTGGGCCTGGAAGAGGCATTCTCTGATTCTTATGGAAAATTTTAGAAATGAGATTTTGCTTTGCAGTAGTATAGTCCCACCAAGATTCTGCTTTCTCCAAGAACTCATGCTGCTGGGAAATACCACAGAATTCTTGTGCAAACCCCTTGCTTGCCTTCCTGCCAGGACTGGCTGCCGGCCACATCAGCATGTTGGTCTTTGGAGATGAAACACGCAGCTACTTTCTGGTGATGGGTCAGGCGGTGGAAGATGTGCGCCGTGCACAGAACATGGCACACATGAACGATGTCATCTTGTCACCAAACTGCTGGCAGCTCTGTGACCGGAGCCTGATTGAAATCGAGAGGATTCCAGATCAGAGAGCAGTTAAGGTAGGTGTGACGCTGCCGTTTGCAGAAAGTTCTGCTAGTCTGTGCCAGAGGCTCCCTGCCGTGGAGCTCCTGGGCTGGAGACTGGGGAGGGGTCAGTCTGGGTTAGCCCAGGACAACTCTTCTGGGAGGAGCCAAGGCTGGTGCTCCCAAGGAGGAAATGATTAGGCTTCTCTGAGGGTAACTTAGGATGTGGAATTTGGGTATTGACGCTTTCCGGGAGGCTAGTGACCTTGCTTAAGGAAAAGGAAGGGTCTGGTGGCTCCCCCCAGGAGCAGCGGGGAGTAGTTTAGAGGGCTGCCATTGGCCCTCACTTTCTCTACCCAACACCCTCCTAACTCAGGGCAAGGGATCACTGAGGGAAGAGTTGGAGGTGAGCAGTACAGCAAAGTCCAGTGAGGGAAGAGAGACTTTCCCATGCCTCTGCCTCACAGAAAACACTGTGCTTAAGATGAAGGTTGACTACAAGCAGAACTGTCCCTGGTATATGGCCAATTAGAGAAACTGTGCTTGAAGGGTGTGAAAGGCAAGGAGAGCTGTGCCGCTGGATAAGCCAAAGGAAGAGCCTACACGGCAGAAGGAAAGACAAGAACGAGGACCCATGGGGGTGCTGGCGAAGAGAGGAGGCAGGCCCCCCATGCCTGAGTCTACAACCCTCACCACCTAAACCAGGCATGACCTAGCTGGCCCATGGCAGTACCCCAATCCCCATCTGCATTCATTTTAGACTTATAGAAAAGTTGTAAAAATAATACAGAGTTTCCATATATCTCTCCCCTAGCTTCCCTTAACGTTAACATCTTACATAACCAGTGCAATAGTCAAAATCAGGAAATTGATATTGGTACCATACTGTTCATTAATTAAAGCTCTTATTTGAATTTCACCAGTTTTTCCACTCATGTCCTTCATGGAATGTTCCAGTTCTATACATGATATTACATTGCATTTTGTTGTTATTTTTATTTAGTCTCCTGCAGTCTGTAACAGTTCTTCAGTCTTTCCTTGTCTTTTATGACCTTGACACCTGAGAGGAATATTGATCAGTTATTTTGTCAAATGTCTCTCCACTTGGTTTTGCCTGATGCTTTCTCATTATTGGATGAAGTTTATGCACTTTTGTTTTGGGAAGAATACCACAGAGATGAGGCTGTGCTGGGTGTGGTGGCTCACACCTGTAATCCCAACTACTCGGGAGGCTGAGGCAAGAGGATCGCTTGAGCCCAGGAGTTCGAAGCTGCAGTGAGCTATGATCATGCCACTGTACTCTAGCCTGGGTGAGAGTGAGACTTTGTCTCAAAAAAAAAAAAAAAAAAAAAAAAACCAAAAAGAAAGAAATGAGGTCGTCCGTGCCATTCTCAGTGTATCATATCATGGGGTTCATGATCTTGATACGTCTTATCTCTGGTGATGTCCCTTAGGCCTCTTTGGACATCAGCCCCCTTTGTCCTTTAACATTTATAAAAAATAAATAGTGTACAGTTTAACCAGGTTTTATTTGAATTAAAATATTACGAAGGAAAAAAAGCAGAAAAAAGTTCTGAGGGTAGAAAAGTATAAAGGTTAGTCCCCTTAGAATGGCCCTCTATGCATATATACTAAATATTGAAATATGGACACATACTGTAATTGGAAAGACTTTTAAAATTTTCAGTTTTGCCAGTTGAAGATCTTTAGTGTTTAAGTATGCCAACCACTGTTTATCATTTTCTAGACATTCAAAAGCAAACGGCCTGACTTTCTGCTGAGAAATTACACTCAAAGGACTAGCCAACCCTCAGGAAAACCAAAAACTTCTCTTTTTATTTTATTTAGGTTACCTTCTTAAAAACACCTCCCACTTTTAACTTCGAAGAATTTTTCACCAGGTGTATGGGTTTCATGAGTTGTTATCCTTCTGGTGACAACCAAAGTAAGTACCTTTCAGGGACAAGAGCCTTTCCCCACCCTCCCGCCCCCCCCAGCGGTCAGTAGGGTTGTAAACCAATGCCAACAGCGACTCTAAGTATGACCCTGCTCACGCCCCCCATCTGTCCCTAGGCGCTGACCCCTTTCCCTTGAGTGCCAAACATTTGTAAGTCTCCCTCATGATGAAAGAAAAACAAAATAAAGCTTCTTGGAATCTTCTTCTCCCTTCTAACCATCACCAACAAACTTCTCGGAAGAGGCATCTCTGTGAATGTATTTGTACCCATTCTTCTACCCATTCGTTCATTCACTCACCCAGTAAACACTGACTGCGAGCGCCTCAGACTCTGCGCTCCTGCTCCTTGGTCTTGCCCCCGTGACGTCCAGCTTCTACCCTGTCCCCTTCCACCTGCTGATACTGTTTATGTCAAGGCCACCAATGACCATCAACCTGCCCAGCCAGGTGACCTCTTCTCAGGCCTCCTCCTAGGTGTGAACCTTAGATTACTCTCATTTCCGACATGCTACCTCCTCCTTTTTCTTTGGGTTCAAGAGTATTCTTTTCTAGTTTTGCTTTTACCCCTCAAACCACCTGTTTTCAGTGCCCTTTGCTCAGTTTCCTTCCCGTTCCTTAAATGTTGGTGACTTCAGGAATCTGTCCTTGACCTTCTAGTCTTCCCTACCAAGCCCCTCATTCGTGTTTAACTTTCGTATGACTAGGGCAAGGCAAGTGGGGAGCCTGGGGCACAAAGTTTAAGGAGGAGCTCACTCTTAAGGTCCCACAAATTGCAAGCCTCACCCACGTCCTGGCCCCAACTGCCTGAATTCAGCCCAGTCCTTGGTCCTGAATTCTAGGACAGACTTTTGTCCTGAATTCATAAAAAAAAAAAAAAAAATTGCCTATGGGTCATCCCCAAGGATGTCAAATGAGTACTCAACATTAACATCTCTACATTTTAAGCCATTTATTCTTCTCTAAAAACTGCTTCTTCATCCAAACTAGAAATCTCAGAAACATCTTTGACTCATTTTTCCTCTTCACTTATGTACAGGTCTGGAATGTTTTGACTGTTACAAATGGTAGATTGTACTTTCACGAAGCTGTATTGGTCACGGCACGGGGTGGGGAGTGGGGTGCTGCAGGGATATTGGTCAGGAAAGGCCAAGAGCCCCAGAAGCACCAGGTGAGACAAAGGAGAAATCCCAGTGACCTTTCTTGAGCCTTAGCCCATCCCACCTCCGAGAGCTTAATGGTGCCTCTGTAAAGGGTTTCTTCAAGCCTTATTTTGGGTGCTGCAATACTGCAGTGCAATTGGGATGCAAATTACCCGGAGTTAGTGCAGGATGCCACGGGCTGAGTCCTCTACAAACTCCCTCACTTCAGATACCAGCTGCAAGCTCTGGAATCCCCAGGCCTACAAATTTGGGGAGTTCCTCAGTGCCCTGAAGCTCAATAATGTACTGGAATGACTCACGGAACTCAGCAAAGTGCTACACTGAGGGCGGTGGTTTTATTAGAAAGGATACAAATCAGGACCAGCCAAATAAAGAGACACATAAAGTGGGGTCTGTGAGGGTCCCAAACACAAAAAGTCTCGGCATCCTCAGGGAGCATCACCCTCCTGGCACATCGATGTATTATTACCAATCAGGGAAGCTCGCCGGAGCTTTGGGGGTCCAGAGTTTTTATTGGGGTTTCATCACATAGACACGATTAGTTGAATCACTGGCCACATGATTGAACTCAGTCTCCAGCCCTCTCCCCTCCCGGCTCCAAGTCCCAACCCTCTAGTCACATGGTTGTCTTTCCGGCCAGCCACTGTCCTGACTCAGCTCATTAGCTGTAAACTCGGGGGGCTCTGGAGGGCCCCCCATGAATAACGAAGACTCTCCTATTCCTCAGGAAATTCCAAGGACTTAAGAGTTTAACTCCCTGGAACCTGGAACCAAGACCAGCTGACTTCTTTGATACAGAGCAGGCACATACCTCTCCACAGTCACTGTGCCCTCATGGTCCAGGCCTTTGCAACCACGCCCTTCTCCCTGAGCTCCTTGCCTCCGTCTGTTCAACGTCATTTCCTCCTAACCTTCCGTACTCACCTGGACCCCAGCCGGGCCAGTCTCCACAGTCCTTCAACAGACTGTGCTCGTTGTTGGCTTTAACCTACGTGGCTTGCTCTGCTAGGCACGCCCCCCTCAAGCCTGCCAGTAAAATGCCATTAAGTCAGTCAAGATCCAGTTAAGGCTGGGCGAGGTGTCTCACGCCTGTAATCCTAGCACTCTGGGAGGCCGAGGTGGGTGGATCGTTTGAGCTCAGGAGTTCGAGACTAGCCTGAGCAAGAGCCAGACCCCGTCTCTACTAAAAATAGAAAGAAATTATCTGGCCAACTAAAAATATATATAGAAAAAAAAAATTAGCCGGGCATGGTGGCACATGACTGTAGTCCCAGCTACTCGGGAGGCTGAGGCAGGAGGATTGCTTAAGCCCAGGAGTTTGAGGTTGCTGTGAGCTAGGCTGACGCCACAGCACTCACTCTAGCCCGGGCAACAAAGCGAGACTCTGTCTCAAAAAAAAAAAGATCCAGTTAAATTCTTACTTCTCCTGTAAGAATTTACTTCAGCCTTTGCCAATTAAACCAGCTCATATTGATCACTGCTTCCTCTGAGTCTTGCTAAGTTGCCATACTCTACTAGCTTATTTGGTGTAGCTACTTTCATTTTTCCATCTAGCTTTTCCTTACATATTCTATTTGAATGTCCGGTGAGACAGTCAGTGCTTCAAGGGAAAAGGCCAAGTTCCCTACTTCCTCTTTTTCCCCCAGACCGTGCTAGCATGGTGTTTGAAATAGAGTAAGAGATCAGTAAACATTTTTAAAATTAAATCTGTTTCTTAATGTCTGTCTCTCTCAGATTCTGTTTTTATTTTTCTTCTCATTTTGTTCACATTATCATTCTATTCCCTGCTGAACAGCTCTCATTTCTCTCTCCCCTTTTTAAAAAAATTTCTTCAAGCTCCTTCCCACCATATCTTACCAGGCTATTCTAGAGCACGGAACTGTCAACCATTATATTGATGGTAAAGGGGACCATAGAGATAATGAAGCCTGCCCAGTTTCTGCCCTAGGTGGGGAAACAGGAGACAGCAGGGCCCTGAAGTGACTTGTCCAGGGTCACACAGTGAGTTGGTATCAAGCCTGAGATCGGAAGGCAGGCTCCTGAACTTAACTCCTGCTGCTCTTCCAACTCTGTCCTTCCCTTCTGTCACCATTCTCCTCTGTCGTCACCCCTTCATTTGTCCTTTCCCATCTCCTGTGCCAACAGTTTTAGATCAAATCCAGAGGTGAAAAGCTCCCCACGTCCCAAAGCATGATGACAAATAGAACAGAGTTTTGAGCTGCATGCAATTGAATTTTGGGAAACCTACAACCTCTTTGGATTTCCCTTAGCTCTTTTTGACCAGGAAGTGTCCCAGAGCCTCCTGACTGCACTTCAAGGACAGGACCACAGCCCGAGGGACTGGGAGGCTCCTCTCTCTAGCACTGCAGAGCCCAGCCTCCCTTTCTGAGCCTGTCCCCTCCTTCTGCCCTCCTAGACCTCCTGAGGCGTGTGTGCGTGCTGGAGTCTGATCCTGTTCTGGAATTGTCCCTACAGAAGTATGTGATGGAAAGCATTTTGAAGCAGGTATTTTTATAATGGAGTTTTTTGGATTTGGGGGTGTCAGGGATCTTGGACAGCTGGAGAGATTTTAAAAACTCAGCAGCTAGTAAAATGTTCCCTTTAAATAAATAAGAAGATATTCTCTATGTGTAGGTGACTGCAAAATTTATTGTTCAAATTAGGATACTCTTAAGAGTTAAAAGGGGCATTATTCATAATTTCACTGTGACAACGGGCATAAACTAGGACTGTGTTGCCTTAAATAACTGGGCAAACAGGAGCTGTTGCAAACATATAAGAACATAGGGTCACCCTTTCTATATGCCACACAGCAGAAAGATATCAACTGAATGAATATTGGTACACTATTTTTCTAAGTCACTTGCATTAGATCTTAAGTTTTGAGATTTAACAATACAGGCAATTAGAATGCTCTGAACTACCTCTACCCCCCACCCAAAGTTTTCTTTTTTTATTCTCTTACATCTGGATTCTCTCAAATGTATTAATTCCTTTGAATTGTAACCGTCTCTTAGCACTCACCATATGCCAGTCACTCTGCTATTTCATGTATTTATTCTTCACAGTCCCTGGTAGATGTTTTTGTCCCCATTTTATTTATGAGAAAACTGAGACCCAGAAGGTTAGGAGGAACTTTCCTGAGGTTGTAAAGTAAAATGTATATAGCTAAGATTGGAAGCCTGGTCTGTCTGAATCCTACCATTTTTGTATAGGCTATCCACTCTCCTAACATTTGCCTGTTTAATGCTTCAACCCATCAAAGTACAGTTGTGTCCCGGAGGAAATCTTTGTAAGCCTGACCACTGGACAACTTTCTTCAGAGTGTGGGTTGAAGAGGTATCAGGATGCACCCTCCCACCTTCAACCCCGTATAAAACCATTACCTCTAGTGCCTGCAGCTGTTCGACTCTTTAAGGTTTTTGAAGCTCAAGAAAGTCACCCCCCACTCCTCTCCCTACCCCCAATAAATATAACACATTATGCTTCTCCAGTTGCAACCAGCTGAGAGTAAGATCTACAGTAATGGACTATAGATGGACTCTGTGGGTTGCTGGGAAAGTTGTGGGTAGCAATAATAAACACCTGGGAAAGAGGTATAGCTAAGGGGGCTGAAAGGAGGCGAAAGACTTGTCACCGTTTTACCAAGGGCTGCCCCTGCACCTAAAGAATAGAGGTACTTAAAGATACTGTGGTCCTATTTTCCAAGCCAAAACTCAGAACACTTGGTCTGACAGAATAATTTAATTTTTAAATTATGTCTCAATAAATGTATTTGAAAAATCGAAAATTATTACATGGGTTATTAGAAATTATTAAATCACCTTTTATGAAAAGAATAAAATTGCATGAATCCAGGACCATCCTAGGCAATTAGGAAGCATGGCTGCTTATTCCCTATACCAATTCCCTCCTTCATCTAGAAGGTGTGTTTCACATTGTCAATAGAGAATCTGGCACTTCTGTGCTGTTTGGGGTAGAAAATGCAATAATTTTCCCCCTCTGGTTTGCTGTGCACTTAATTTAACAAAATTCAGCAATGCTGATTGGCAGGGATAATTTGGGAACACTCCTCTCTCCTTTCCCTGTGCCTACTGTAGGTAGGATGGGAGGGAAGAGGGGAGCTACATGAAATACACAACCCTGGAGAGGCAGGCATATGTGGTAGCTGCAATGCTGGACTAGGAGTCTGGAGATTGGGGTTCTAGTTTGCTAGTCTCCTCACGTGACCTTGGGAAAGTTGTGTTGCATCTCCATGCTTCAGTTTTCTAATCAGTAAAATGGGGATGATAATGCTGATTTTATTTCATTTGAAGATAGAGTTGGATGGAATGTGAAAATATTCCAGAAGGCAACTTGCTATGAAAATATAGGGTTAAATTACATAGCATGCTATTCTTATCCCTAAACTGCAAAAACAGGAAAGCCAAAGGGAACAGTGGGTCTTTCTGTTACTGAAATGGCTCAGATTGGCATGAGGGAGCTAGCAGCTGGGGTAATGGAGTGGTTGCTGGCCCAAAATCAGCAAGTGTGTTAGTTCCCATTGGAAGAGATTTTGATAGTGCCTTCCATTTTCATCTGCTCAGTTCTGGTGGGCTGGCTCTGCCATGTGGCTCCTCACACATTCTGATAACTTCCGTTTCCCCAGAGAGTCTCAAAAGGCTACTTCCTTCCCACTGATGACTCTGGGTGTGGGGGTGGTATCGGGAGGAAGGGTCCACTGCTAAGGACACATGCTTTGAAAACCTGCTCTCCGCCTTGCAGATCGATGACAAACAGCTTCTGGGTTATTTGTCTGAACTTCGCCCAGTGACGATTGTATTTGTGAACCTGATATTTAAAGAACAAAACAAAGCAGAAGTCATAGGCTCGGCCATCCAGGATGCCTGCATGCACATCACTTCCATCCTGAAGGTCTTCCGAGGCCAAATCAACAAAGTCTTCATGTTTGACAAGG
>CM052444.1:3129571-3146132 GCA_028533085.1 Varecia variegata | reverse complement strand
AAAAAAAAAAAAAAAGATGCTGAGACAAAGGGACATTAAGTTTTGTTCATGATCATCCAACTAGCAAGTGTGGGCTGGGGTTCAAACCTGCCTTCCCAGCTGGAGCTCACCACGCTGGCCTGCCTTTCCTGGCACACATATTCTCCAGCCCGGCAGATGATGTATTTCCCAGGGAGTTTAGGTCAGGAGTCTAGTAACCTTCACGCCCAGAAGTTTGTTTCCAATAATCCGCACCTGCCATGTCCACCCCTCCAGTTCCCTTTCCAGTTTCATTGTTGGCAGGGAGGGGGCTCACCTCCAGCTCCCATGGGTTTTCATTCTGTTCTTAATCAATTCATAGAAAAATGACGTGGTAAACAAACGACCACAGGAGTGTTCATGAGAATTGATTCTCCACCTCAGGTGTTTTGGTATCTTAAGAGCAGAGCACTTAACTACTGATCCACATCCACTCATTCATTCAATAAGCATTTATTGAGCATTTTGTAGAAGGCCAAAAGCCAGGACTAGGCAGCAAAGTTGAGTAACTCACCCATTGCCACGCAGGCGGGCAGGAAGCACAAATTCCGCATGAGAAAAACCACCTGTGCTATGAGAATTCTGCGGGAGGGATTACTTCCAGCCTGGTGCCCTCCAGCACCTTCTTCCAATATTCATTCATGAGGATAAGAAAAGACCATAGAATCTAAGGAAACAGTCTCTAGCGTTTTGGAGACCTGGTGCCCACAGTTCCTAGCTGTGTGAGCCCAGTATGTCATCGAACTTCTCGGAGTCTTGAATTATTCCTGTTTGAATGGGGATAGTATTTGCCTCAAATGATTTTGGAAAGTTTTAAATGATGCAATATGCGTGCAGCACTTGCTACAATGGCCCTCTCACAGCCAGCACTCAGTAAACGAGAGCTGCTGTTCTCGCTGCCAGAGTGAGTCAAAGGCTCACTTTGCCAAGCCACTATGTAAATTTCCAGGAAAAGCAGACCCCTTGGTGCCCCCAAAGGGGTTGCCCTCTAGTCTTTACACATATCTAGAATTGTGGCTTTTCTTCTCCTGTCAAGACATAGCCTAGCCTCTTTCAGGATCTGACACTTGATCAAATTCTTTTGAAGAGGGTTGAAGAAATTGAGGTATTTTAGTGTTCTTTTGCATTTCATCAGGACATAACATGTCAAAAACTCAAATTTTTAACCCATCACCCTTTATTCACTATGCCCTTTCTTACAGACAACAGCAGCTGACCCAGGTAATTTCTTTAAGTGACTGATACCAAGAATGAGGTCCCTCGACCGAATCCAGACTTCACAGAATTAAAAGGATTTGTTCTGCGAAGTTTGGATTCAGTCGAAAGGCTGCACTCAAGGATCCAGAAGGCCACAGGTTCCCCACTCCTGGTTGGAACAGCTTAGCTTTATACCCAGAAAACCTACTCTCAGCTTGTCTTTATCCCTAAGAATAATAACAGTAACTGAAAATACTTTATAGTTTACAAAGCTTCTTTAATATATATAACATTAATTCTTTTAGTAGCCAAAGCTACCTCTATAGCGGGTCTATAAACTGAAGTTCATAGAGTGTAACTGACTTATCCAAGTTTCCGCAGTTGGGAAGTGGCCTGAGAACACTGAGATCTTCTGATTCCAGAGCTGGTGCCTTTTCCACTGCTCTGTGCTGCTGCTTCATGGACTTAAATTTAGCACCTTGCAACCCAAGACCTGGGCCCCAGGAGAGAGTAGGCAGGAGTGCGCCCACAAATAGCTCAGCACAGCTCATCTCTGCAAGCGCTTCTCAAGAGCTCAAGCCCTGCTGCTGCTGATGCACTAGAAGTTACACAAAGTTTACTAAAAATAAAATAGGTGTGAGAAAAATCAGGATGAAATCTAATTGTGCAAGTGACAATTGCTGCCCAGCCGGCCTGTCCTTCGGGGCTTGGGGCTGGCCCGGTTTAAAGCTCGCCCCCCCCCCCAGCTGTGTCTGCTGACTCTCCCCCCGCAGGGCTGCTCCTTCCTCTGCGTCTTCGGTTTCCCCGGCGAGAAGGCACCGGATGAGGTCACGCATGCTCTGGAAAGTGCTGTGGACATATTCGACTTCTGCTCTCAGGTCCACAAAATCCAGTGAGTGTTGCCCCTTGTCCCACCTGGTGGCCCCTGACGCTTTTGAAGGAGAAGGGAGAGGGGGCGGGGCGCGCAGGGAACAGCAAAGAAGGAGAACTAAGAACGCGGTTCTGCGTCTCAGACTGTCCCTCTTCCCACGTCCGGGCCATGTACAGTTGCCCTAAATGCATTTCAACGGAGAGAGAACTCTTTAGAGGCAATCTCTTCCCGCGCCTCCCCACCCGTCTCCCCTGCCCCACCCCGCTCACCTGCTCCGTGCTCATGGCCTTTCTCTCTTTCCCCGCAACTCTCCTTCCCAGTACCGTGTCCATCGGCGTCGCCAGCGGGATCGTCTTCTGCGGGATCGTCGGACACACCGTGAGACACGAGTACACAGGTGTGCGGAGCCAGCTCGTCTCCGCTCGCTCGTCTTCCAGCAAACGCGGTGCCTCACCCCTGGGCCCTGTGGGAGGAAGCCCCCAAACGAGGGAGACGTGGGCCCCGCCCCCAGAAGGTCTTCCAGAAGGAACGGAGCCGTGCAGCCGGACCCCTTGACAGCTCGGTGCTTTGCAAACGTGCATCTCCGGGCTGTGCGTGAGCGCAGGGAATGCACGGTCAGGGGCGGACCAGTGGGCGGGCTACATGCTCATGGACAGAGGGGCTTTTACGTGAAACACTTCCTCCTCTTAATTCCTGGCACAGATTAGGAGCACTTCTGAAAAATTATGAATATTGGCATTACTGAAAAATAATGATACTCTCAAAAAGAGAGTAGTGATAAGTAGATGTCTCCCGATTTCACGACTCTTGCTATTATTTCTCTCTTCATTCCTTTTAAGACGTTCAGCAATAATACATCAAAAATCCTGAATACATCTAAAATTCTGAAATAGGTTATGTCTGAAATGATACAGTGTCTGAGATTTTCTTCAAAATAACAGAGGGTGGGGAGTAGCTGGGGGAGGAGACGGGGCAGGATCGGCCGTGGGTAACAGCTGTAGGGATGGGTGATGCATGTGTGGAGATTCATGATGCTGTGCTTTATTGTATGATCTAATGTCTCCATAATAAACAGTTAAAAACAGAACATCTTGATTAGAAGTATTCAAGTTTATGTTAAAAGGAAACATTCAATACCTAATTTGTACTAATATTGAGGTTTTACAAGCAGCCAGGCACTGCTGAAAGTGATAAATGTACATTAACTCATTCATCTTCATAAACTACCCTTTGAGATAGGTACAATTATCACCCCATTTTATAGATTAGGAAACTGAGGTAGGAAGAGTTAAAGCAATCTGCCCAGCAATTTGCACATAGCAGTTAGAGGTAGAGCTGTGATTCAAACCTGGACAGTCTGGCTTCAGAGTCAGATATTCAAATATCCCCTAAATCAATCCTCCACGCGCACTCTTTCCAGCCCTGTTTACTAACTCTCAATAGATTACCAAATGAAGGTAATGAGCACAAAGACACAATTTTGTGCCTCATGTAGGCCCAAGCTTGTGCTTGTCCACCTTATAGCAGAAGACTTGCTCTACCTTATCTGAGAGCCCTCAGGCCTGTGGCCATGCCACCTACAGAACCCTCTCCATATGCAAGGCCCTCCTGGCCCTGAGCAGATTGTCCTCTTGGTCTCCCACGTGAGGTAGAAGCTTGGCTAATGCCTGAGTTAACTCCCTGCTTATTTTTTTAAGAGCCATTGGCTGAATATGGGTAGTTAAAGGCTAGACTTGTGTGTCATTGATGAGAGGCATAGGGGATAAAGAGTAAGATGCTATTTGGGGACAGTATGCCTCAGACGGCACTCAGTCAATAGCTGTTTTTCCTTTGATCTTTGACTTTCTCCTTTCTGTTGTAGTCATTGGTCAAAAAGTCAACATAGCTGCCAGGATGATGATGTACTACCCGGGAATTGTGACCTGTGACTCTGTCACCTACAATAGCAGCAACCTACCAGCCTACTTTTTTAAAGAGCTTCCAAAGAAAGTTATGAAAGGTGTTGGAGATTCTGGACCATTCTATCAGTGTTTGGGCCTTAAAGAGAAAGTGTGAGTGTGGGGCATTGATTTTGCAGTAGGTTCGATAAAGAAGAGGGGAGTCATGATAGCAAAGCAATCAGTTGCCCATTTGAGATTTGAAGCCAATTCACGAACTTGAAATCTATTCTTTCTCCAGACAGAGGCCCAGACTCCAAAATCCTTCCTGTTCCCTCCATCCTTCTGGTATCACGGCATGGTGGAAGATCCCATTCTCCCCTCAGGGCTGAGAATCTGCAGTTAGTTCAAGGTGTCTTTATTATTCACACTTGTATTCTTGAGGCCTAGCGCCGCACTTGCCATACGTAGGCCGTCCATGAAGTGTTGTCTGAATAAATGTACGAATGAGTAATAATTTTTAGTGAGTGTTTATTAGATGTTAGGCACTTTACCTCAAAATATACAAGTTAGTCTTAATATCAACCGCAGGAGGTAGAAGCTATTATCTCCATTTTATAAATTTAAAAACAGAGGCTTAGAGATGTTAAGTGACTTGTCTGTGGTTGGTCATAGCTCTAGTAAGCAATGGAGCCAAAACTCAACTGTCACAATGATGTGGCATTGCAGGCCACCATAAAATCACAATGGTATGCACAATAAACATTTATTTATGTCCCAAATATGTGGGGTTCAATTGATCTTGGCTGGAATTTAGTGAGCTTGCCTTGTTTTATTCACATGCCAGGGGGTCAGCAGGCCGTTGGCCGATCCAGGGTGGCCGCAGCTGAGATAGCTGGGGCGGTCTGGCTGACATAAGTGGGACAATTTGGCTCTGTGTATCTCATCCTCCATCAGCCATGTTGTCATGGCGATATCAGAGGCACAAGGTCCAATGCACAAGCATTTTCCAAGCCTCTTCCTAGGTCTTATGTCTGTTAATATTCCATTGACCAAAGCATTCACAAGGCGGAGCCCAGAGTAGGAAGGCACTGCCAAGTTACATAGTAACGGGCAGAGATACAGGTAGGAGTGAAGAAGTGGGGCCATAATGCAGTCAGTCTACCACACCCAGGGCTATCTGACCCCAAATCCTGTACTCTTCACTATTTTCCTATAGAATCTCTGCAGATAAAAGAGTGTAGTAATATATATACAGATATGAACAGGGCCTGATTCCTGCCCTGAAAATCCACAGTCTAATGAGGAAAACCAACATATACAAAATTAGCTCTGTGTTACATGGGGGACTTTGATATGTGCTATAAGAGAGGCATAACAAAGTAGCATGGTAGTACAGAGAGGGAAATAATTCATTCTGACTAAAAGGCTTCATCAGGAGATAGTACTGGCTGGGCGCGGTGGCTCATGCCTGTAATCCCAGCACTTTGGGAGGCTGAGGTAGGAGGATGGCTTGAGGCCAGGAGTTCAAGACCAGCCTGGGCAACATAGCAAGAGCCTGTCTATACAAAAGATAAAAAATGAGCTGGTATGGTAGCTGGAGTCTATAGTCCTAGCTACTGGGGAGGATGAGGCAGGAGAATTGCTTGAGCCCGGGAGTTCAAGGTTGCAATGAGCTCATGCCACTGCACTCCAGCCTGGGCAAAAGGATGAGACCCTGTCTCTAAAAAAAAAAAAATAAAAGAGAGAGAGAGAGAGAGAGAGAGAGAGAAAGATAGTCTTATGTAGTGGGCAAGCTTATGAACCCCTGGCCTAGGTTTAGAGACTGTCTGTGTCCTGTGGCAACACTAGCTATAGGATCTTGGGCAAGTTCAACTCTCTGTACCTCAATTTCCTCATTTGTAAAATGGACATAATAGTAGTACTTCTTAATAATGTTTTTGTCAAAAGGAAATGATACATGGAAAGCACTTGGAACTGTGCCAGACACACAGCATGTGCCCGACAAAGGTAAGCTAGTACTGTTTAAGCAATTGGTGGAATCTGCCCAGATGTGAGACTCTGCACCACATACAAGTCTATTGGGTCATATGTTAGGTGTCTGGTTGTACCGGTGCAGACTCGACTAGCATCTACTGAACAATGTGCCAGGTGCTATGGTAACAGCTGCTACGTAAGTTGTTTGGGTTCTTTATGACCCAGCAAGAACTTCTTTCTCCTTCTCTTGGCATTTACAACCCTTGAGTCAGGGGACAGACTCTTGTTAGAGATTAGAAAGGAGGCTTTCTGGGCACTAAGAACTAGTCACTCTTGCTCTCAATATTTCTCTGCTTTGAATCTAACATCTGTTCTTTTTTTCTTCTCTTCAGCAGGTTTGGTATGGCGTACCTCATCTGCAAGAGAAATGAGGATTACCCCTTGCTGGGTAGGTAGTGGGCCTTGATTTTAAACTTCTTTGTTCAAGAAAACATGCAGAAAAGTACACCCATGATGCATATGCAGCTTATTGAATTATCACAAAATGACAATTAATCATCGTCCAGGTCAAGAAATAGAAAAATAGCCATACTCCACAAAACCCTGCATGCTCTCTCCCACTGCCTTTCGCCAAGGACTTCTAACACCTTAGGTTACTTATGCCTGTTTGAAATTTATATAGATGAAATCAAGCATTATGCAATTATATATACCTTATACCTTCCTTTACTCAAGGGTGTGTTATGAAATTTATTCATATTGTTGGGTGTAGCTGTAATGCATTATCTGTCATTACTATGCAGTGTTCCATATTTTATAAGTATACAATTTATTCATTCTATTGTACAACATTTGGGTTGTTTTCAGTTTTTGGTTCTTGTGAACAATATTGACATAAACATCCTCGCACAAGTCTTTTGGCGAACACGTGTGTGTTTCTGTTGAGTACATACATAGGAGTGAAGTTGTTGGGACAAGGGTTACAATTTTGGTAGATTGTGCCAAATGGTTTTTCAAAATGGTATTTATTTATATTCTGACCAACCGTGTTATGAGAGTTCCAGTTGTTCTTCATCTTTGCCAACAACTTGGTTTTATGAGTTTTTATGATTTTAATAATTCTGTTGGGTGTACAGTGGTATCTTATTGTGGTGTCCATTTGTATTGCCCTGATGTGGCTGAGCTCCTTTTTTAATATATTTATTGACCATTAGGACGTCTTCTTTCAAAATGTATCTGTACAATCTTTTACCTATTTTTCAGGTGGGCTATATTTTTATTATAGATCTTTTAAAATTACTTATATCTTCTGGAAATGGGCCCATTGCCATTTGTTTGCACTGTATATCACTTTTCCCACTCTGTGCTTTCCTTTTTACTCTCTCAATGATGTATTTAATGAAAGAGTTCTTAATTTTAATGTACCCAATTTATCAATCTTTTCTTTTATGGTTAGTGCCTTTGCATATTGTTTAAGAAACCTTTCCTCACTCAAAAGTCATGAAGATATTTTTCTAGATTCTTTTTTTTCAGAAATTTTGTTTTACCTTTTACATTTAAATCTACAATCCATCCGGAAGTGATGTTTTTGTGATTCTTGGTGATAGGAACCCTATCATAAGAAAGCTAACTCGAGATTAGACAGGAAAGTAGACCTAAAATGAGGCAGGCATACTCCCTATGAGAGAAGAGACCCAGTGAAGATTGGCCTGTGGATTCTGAAGGCATCCGTTTCTAGTAGCGCTTGTAATCGTCTTCTATTAGACCTGAACATCCCTGAAAGTCTCATCATAAGTGAAATCCTGGTCATAACTGTGTTAGGGCAATTCAGAGGAGGCTCTATCCCACACGTTGGAGGAATGTGAGGCCAGAATCTTGGTGTCAGCAGAGCTGAAAGGAAGGCAACAGTTCCAGAACTTCAAAAAACACGTGGGCCAGCAGAAATGCCCCGCATTCACTGTATTCAGGTGGTTTTCAGAGTCTTCATGCAAATCACCTCTTGTGAGTTCAGATTCCCAAACTCCTGAAGCTAGGGAAGAAAGGAATAGCCACTCTCACCCTCCTCTGAGGCCATACTTTCCATTCCAAGATATGTTTATTGTGATAATAATTGACAGTAAATGGAATCCCAACCTCCTTTCTACAAGATTACAGACCCAATATGACAATCACATTAGAACACATTGGTACAATATGCACACATTTCTCAGCCTGAGCTAGTTGTCTTTTTGCCCTGATTCTACCAGTATGAGGTAAAAATCAGGCCCACATACCTTTACTTAAAACTATAGCCAAAAACAGATGATCAGAGGTTAGCAGTGTGGGAGTTACCCTTCTTTTACAAGAGCTCCTGTAAATGGCATTGTAACATAGATGACAACAAAACAATAACAAACGATAGTGGCTTTTTGGGGTCAAAATTGCACATTACAGTCCCAGATATTAGGGCCTCATTTATAGTTGTATTTCAAGTCAAATAGACTTAACCTCATTTTAGAATCCAGCTGAAGATCATCTATAATATTTTGCCTGTCTCTATTTATGAATAGAACACAAAGAGCTAAGAAATTCTGCCACCTGGCCTTTTGAGCCTCATTTTCTGAGTTCCTATGTGAACCACAGACTAAAGAAGAACATAACACATCTCACAAAATTGAAGTTCAAATGCATTTTCCAAAAGGGACCGTTTCACCCAAAAGAAGCAATATAGTCTGCAGAGTAATTCTCACTAAACCATACCCGGAAACTTATATTACCAAGCAAAGCACTAAGCTTCTTTTTATAAAATATCTTCACTTGGATTAATGGTCCTAGGTTTCAAGAGACATTGGATAATACCTGAATATGTATTTGCTCTATCAATGAATAGCAGAGTGGTCCCTCCACAGTCGCCCATCCAGCAAAGAAGGAATAGTTGGCCCTAAATGATTTTCTAACTCTTTACAGAAATTGGTCACTGCTTGGAAATTATAGTTCTTTCAGTTCTTCCCTATACATCCAAGTTTCAAAGACTGTGAACTGAGTTTCAGATTTCAGCCAGGACATACTGGTACAATGCATTTAAAAACACACAAGAAAAATAATAGTGATGGGGTTGTAACCTAAGGTGATTTTTATTTTGTTCTTTTTCTTTTCCAAGTTTTCCATATTTTCTGCTGCAAACATGTTGGTTTTATAATCAGAAAAACAACTGCAATTTATTTTTACTAAAAATTTAGTTTGCTCTTAGGATAGAAATAATCTATACATGATTTTTGAAGACAAACTGAATTTTCTTATTATTGTTAATGTTTCCACTAGCCCTGAGATAAGTATAATTTTCATTTATCAAGGGCAAGTTTCCTTCATCACAGGATAAGAAATAAAAATATTTTATCCATAATTGTTCAATATATAAATCCTAACTTTAATAAATTTATTCCCTACTGTTGCAGTTTACAGATTACTTCTAGTGTATTGTATTAAAAAAAAAAAAAAAAGGAAAAGGAAAAAAAATAAACTTTGAGTTTGATAGCCTTGGTTTAACTCCTGGTTGAGCAAGCTAAGCAAATCTCATTTTGCTACATTATAATTGAATGGACATTATAATGAACATTGTAAGAATACTTTCCCTCACAGCTTGTGGTAATCAAATAAAAATATAAAACCACATTGTTAACTGGAAAGCTCTAGAAGACAATTTTTAAAATTGACTTCAAGAAAGTCCAGGAACAATATTGTGGAAATTCCAAGGATATTGTTAGAAAGGGTGTCACTATGTGCTTTTTTTATAGCTCTAGCATATTTTATATTGATTGAGTTTAATCTGTTTTTTAAAAAAATTAAAACAACAGGACGTGAAAAGGAAATCAGATACTTCAGGTATACCATGGAGGAATTTTTGACGTCTAGCTGCAGCCGAGTCCTAATGTACGAAGGATTATCAGGATATGGAAAAAGCCAGATACTTACAGAAATTAGGTCTCTGGCCCAAGGTGGGAACCACAGGTGAGTGTCTTGCAATTATCATTCCCTTTTGAACTCAGAGAATCCTGACATCCTTAAGAGATTCATTTATTTTGATGTTTCTCTCCTTTATATAACTTACCTTATGTAAACAATCCACAATCTACAATTGCTGGGTCTTGTGCTAAATAATTTTTTTTAAGAGACAGGGTCCTTCAGAAGGAATTCAGTGCCAAAAAAAAAAAAAAAAGGAAACAAAAACAATAAAAAAATAAATAAATAAAAAGAACAAGAAAAAAAAAAGAGAGACAGGGTCTTGCTCTGTTGCCCAGGCGGGAGTGCAGTGCTTCATCACAGTTCACTGCAGCCTGGAACGCCTGGGCTCAAGCGATCCTCCTGCCTCAACCTCCCAAGTAGCTGGGACTACAGGTGCATACCACCATGCCCAGCTAATTTTTCTTATTTTTTGTAGAGATGGGGCTCTTACTACATTGCCCAGGCTCGTCTTGAACTCTGGCCTCAAGTGATCCTCCCACCTTGGCCTCTGAAAGTGCTGGGATTATAGGTGTGAGCCACTGTGCCCGGCCTAAATAGATAATTAATGATAAACATACTGAACCAAGAAAAAGAGAAACTGGGCTGACCCATGGAAATCCTGATTTAATGCCAGGTAGGGCTTGGGTACTTTAATGCTTCTGAAATAATCCCAATATGTAGACAGGTTGAGATGCTGGAATCAAGGCTAGATTCAGTCTGCAGAGCAAACATGTAAGTTTATCCAGCTACCTGACAGGGAATCACTAGTTCAAACCATTTAGCCCTGAGAGTGGGGATAGAGAATGACAGGTCTCTGGATTTTTGTCGTTTATCTATTTTCATATAAGGAATGTCACGAGGGCTCTCTGTGGGACAATCCACCTGTCACCCTCATGGAAGTGGTCTTTACCAATAGTGATGACGACCACAATGATGTCTCCTATCGTTTGACCATCTAACTTAAAGGCTATAAGGGGGAAATGCTTGTTAACCTCGTATTACTTTCAGCTGTATTTCTATGTCTCTTTAATGTCAGGCCTGAAAAAGGCCAATTTTAAAAATATCTTTAACATTGCTGAGGGCATAAGTCACAACGACCAGAAGAGATTGATTTATTCATTTATTCAGTCACTTATTGAATTCCTAGTATGTTCCAGGAATTGTTAAGTGCTATGTTGGTTAGCCAGGGCTGCTGTAGCAAAGTACCATACATGGGGTGACTTAAACCAGTGGTCCCCAGTCTTTTGGACACCAGGGACTGGTTTCATGGGAGACAATTTTTCCATGGACCGAGGACGGGGGTGGGGGGAGGTGGAGCTGAGGCGAAGATGCAAGCGATGGGGAGTGGCTGTAAATACAGATGAAGCTTGTGGCGGGTGGCTGGAATCTTTGGTGTTCCTTGGCTTGTAGAAGCTCCACTCTGATCTCTGCCTTCATCTTCACATAGCACTCTCCCTGTTGCCTGTGTCCAAGTTTCCCATTTTTGTAAAGACATCAGTCATATTGGATGAGGGGCCCACCCTACTCCAGGATGATCTCATCTTAACTAATGACATCTGCAATGACCCTATTCCCAAATGAGGTCACATTTTAGGGGGACACGAATCAACCCATAATAAGTACTAAAACCCTGAATATGAATAATATCTGATCCCTGCCCTCAAGGAACTCTCGCCGAAGAGGAGACGAGAGAGTTAACAGTAGAAATAGAATGTGGTGCGGGCAGTGACAGAGACATGCAATGGAGGTTTGTTGACGCTCAGAAGGAGGGGTATGTAATACAACCTTTGGGCACTGAGGAAGGTTTCTAGGAGGCTGCATCTGAGCTGAGACTTACAGATGAATAGTGAATGAGAAGCTGTGAGAAGTGATAGTATTCTGAGCTGAGGAGCCAGCTCTGGGTATGCAGGGAGCTCTCACCTGCTTATTGCTGCTGGAGGGTAGATTGCTAGGCAGAGAGTGGCAAGAAATGACAGAACGAGGCTTTGAAAAGCCTTGTATGTCTCCTGTCCAAGTGCTAACCAGGTCCGACCCTGCTTAGCTTCCAAGATCAGAGGAGATCAGGCACATTCAGTGTGGTATGGCCGTAGACGAAAGTCTTGTATGTTACATAAAGGAGTCTGGGTTTATGCCTTTCAACAATGAGAACCACCGAAAAATTTTAAATAGGAGAGTGACACGAGAAGACTTGCATCTAAGTAGATCCTTCAGGTCTCTGTGACAGTGATGCATTCCGAGGGCCAGGACCCTCAGAATAGTGGCATGGTATTGTGGTAGCGTCGGTGGGCGTATGAGAACCTGAACCGGGGCAGTGATGGTAGGACTAGAAAGGGAGGAGTTAGTAGGTTAAATTATTCAGGGTTTAGGATTAGAATAGAATGAGTCTGTGTTATCAGAAGCAGGAATAATGAACAGCTTTCAGATAGCTTGGTTAATCTCCATCATTGCAGCTGAATATGAGGAGTCAGAGCTTTCCTTCAACCTTTATTATTTTCAAAAAATATATTTTAAAACTCTCTTGTGTTTCTTGATTTTCTCATAAACAGGACTTTTTCCACTGCATTGACTAAGATCAGCTTCTATGAAACTTTTTATACCATCCAGATACTCATGGCCAGCGTACTAGGTCTGGATGCTTGTAAACATTATAAAGAACGGCAGTCCAACCTCCAAAATAAAGTCAAGACACTGTTGGATGAAAAGTTTTACTGTCTCCTTAATGACATTTTCCATGTCCAGGTAACTAGCTAGCATTAGACTTCTGCAAGAAATAGCCACGGGCAGGCACAACAACTCCTCCTTCATGCTTTATGACTTAGCATCTCTTTGAACTTTATTATCCTTTTTTTTTTCTCTCATCTAGAGCATCCAGGTGGTTAGTAAGTGGCTCCCAATCTTCCTTGAATGTGTATCCACATTCTTGAGGTGTATTGGAGGTATCTAGAAATACCATACTCGAGAAAATTCAAATGGCCACCTGCTGATTCATTTTTTTCTCACCTTTTCCATCATAGTGATACTATACTAGGTGGCCTGGGGCACTAAGTCACTCTGCTCCCACAAGTGCCTGTCCATGCAAAGACAGAGTGTGCCCTGTTCTTTCCTGTGTCTATTAGGTTCAATGACATAGAATATTAGAGCTGGAAGGGGCATTATGGGTTATCTAACACTCGAAGATTTTAAGGCAAAGAACAGTTAAGTATTTTGCCTGAAGTTACCCACAGCTAGCACTTCCCTTTGCTGTTTTCTCATACTCAGTATTCTCATAATTCTTTGTACAGTTCCCTATTTCACGAGAGATTTCCAGAATGAGCACCTTGAGAAAGCAAAAGCAGTTGGAAGCATTGTTTATGAAGATCTTGGAGCAAGTAAGAACATCTGTGGGTCAAGCAATGCGGGCAGGAAAACAGGGCAAATCACTACAACGCCAGGTGGCCGGAGGGGTTCAGACTCCATTGGCAAGAGGTTTTAAAGTTTGTGAAAGCTTTGTCCTACAGGGCTTAATTCTCCTCCATCCTTCCAAACCTCGGGCTAAGAGTCTGTTCAGAATTTAGGTACCCTTGAAAGGAGTCCCTTAAGTCTGGCCTGTCCCAGTGCTTTTTGTTCCTCCTCCATATGTAACATACCGAAGCAGTTACGTGTGCAGGCTCTGTAGCCAGACTACTGAGACTTGACCCCTGGGCCCATCACTTGGACCTGAGCAACCCTGAGCAAGTGACTTAACCTACATTTCTGTTTCATCATCTATCAAATGGGGGGAAATACTAGTACTTAGCTCACATGGGTGGAGGGTTTAGATGCCTAGATGATATGTAAAAACTTAGAATAGTGCCTCTGTCATAGGAAACACTCAACAAGTGTTCGCGCTCTCTCTGAGTTAACCTCATGATTCCAATTTTCTACTATATGTTGATGATCACCAAATTTATATTTTGGTCCCCACCCCTCTTATATGCACCAGAACCATTTTCCCAAGAACCTTCTATATATTCCACGTGAATGTTGTAACTCACACAGAGATCAGTGTCTAACACCAAAGTCATTTTTTTCCTGCTACAATGCCCCTTCTTCTCCATCCTGATCCTGACCCTTGATTTAGTTAATGGCAAATTATGCAGCACGCATCATTTAAAGTTAGCCTTGGCCGGGCGCGGTGGCTCACGCCTGTAATCCTAGCACTCTGGGAGGCCGAGGCGGGTGGATTGTTTGAGCTCAGGAGTACGAGACCAGCCTGAGCAAGAGCGAGACCCCGTCTCTACTAAAAAAATAGAAAGAAATTATCTGGACAACTAAAAATATATAGAAAAAATTAGCCGGGCATGGTGGCGCATGCCTGTAGTCCCAGCTACTCGGGAGGCTGAGGCAGGAGGATTGCTTAAGCCCAGGAGTTTGAGGTTGCTGTGAGCTAGCCCGGGCACTCACACTTTAGCCTGGGCACTCTAGCCCGAGCAAAAGAGCAAGACTCTGTCTCAAAAAAAAAAAAAAATTAAATTAAAAAAAAAAAGTTATCCTTGCCTCCTCCTTCACCCATATCCCTCACATCTACTCAGTTGCCAAGTCCTACTACTTCTACCTTGAACCATCCCTGGAATCCCTTCATTCTCTGTTCCTCACTGCAGCGGAAGCTGGGGAGACGGTTTTTTCTGTTGAGGCATCTCACACAATAGGAAGGTAGGGACTGCAATGCAAGCAGCTGCCTCTAAAATGCAAGCTCCGTATTTTGTTTAAGACTGTATCCCCGCACCTAGAACAGTGCCTGACCCTAATAGATGCACAATAAATGCTTCATGAGTAAATAAATAATTCGGACTAGTTAGGGAACGGTAGTCTACATGAGAAAATGATCTGCTTTTGGGTGTAACATATGCTACAAGTCAAGCTAGACTAGTGTAAACTGCCAGCAGGGCAAGGACTAGATCAGTTTCCTTTAGCACCTAGTCCAGGGGGTGCTCAGTGAGCATGTGTGTAATATGTGTGAGTTGAATAAATGTCAAGTAGACATCCCCAGGAGACCTTCGTTGATCAGTAGATTAAAGTGACTTGTCGTTAACATATCAGTTATTTTTATGTAATGGGAACTTTTACTTGGTTTTTGTGGTTACCTCTACAACTCCATTTATCCTACAAATCTGCATTACTTTCACACAAAAATTTGACCAAGTAAGAGTCCATTCCAGCCAACGATGTCCACAGATCTCAAGTTAACAGAGTGTAAAATAATACAAGGTTATTGGAAAGAAAAAGATTTAACTTAGCTGGTTCTTTCTCTTTGTCAGCAAACCACAAAATTCAGTGCATACCCATATACACATATAAAAACCTGAACTCCCACAGCATTTTTCTTTCTGTTTCTCTATCTTGTCCAGACAGCGAAAAAGGAAAAGATTATTTTCATCATTGACGGGGCCCAGTTTGTGGATTCGACCTCCTGGGCCTTTATAGAAAAGCTTATTCGGAGTGTTCCTGTCTTCATCATTATGTCTCTGGCTCCCTTCTTCAGCATCCCCTGTGCAGCAGCCCGTGCCATATTGAAGAACAGGAACACAACGTTTGTCACCCTCGGTGCAATACAGCCTAAGGACATCCACAACAAGGTCTGTGTAGACCTCAATGTGAGCAGCATCCCCAAAGAACTGGACTTGTAAGTAACCTGTTTCTTTCTTTTTTTTTATTATTTATTTTATTTTATTTTATTTTTTTAATATAGAGACGGGGTCTCATTGTGCTCAGGCTGGTGTCGAACCCCTGAGCTGCAGCGATCCTCCCGCCTTGGCCTCCCAGGAAGCTAGGGCTACAGGCATGAGCCACCACGCCCCGGCCTGTAACCTGTTTCTAACCTGAGGTCTTGACGTCCACATTCATTCCCCAGGTCCTGACTTCATCAGATTCTTTAGTGTGTGCCTTGTAGTGCCTATTTCATTATTTTTTGCTGGTCCCACCTTTTAAAGGGGCCATTCATTGGTTGGATGGATGGTGCTCACCTTATCCATGTTCTGTTCCTGCTTCACCTTCTCAAACTGCGCTTAGTGGGTCTGTTTCCCTTTCATTATAGCGGGTATGTGTATACTCACTTTAATCAACAGTGAGTAAGAGCAACTAAGACTTGTCATGGGCAAGTTACAGGAGGCAACCTGGTAAGCGTTAAAGTCTACGCCCTACAATTAAGCAAGGTCTCACTTGGCTAGCAGTAGTGTGGTCTGGTTTTGGTGTTCCCTGTCTCTGGCAGATGTGGAAAGCTGACTCTCTGGTGAGTGCTTCCTGAGCTTTTCAGGGACTTCTCTACTGGGGTCTTGACAGCAGTCCCCTTAACAGCACAGACGATATCTCTTCTTTAGCTGGCTGTTTGCAACTTACCTTGGTATCTGCATCTATTCCTTCTAATGAGGTTGCCCCGCTTCTGGAAGAAAGATGTCTTTTTTGGGTTTTTTTGAGACAGAGTCTCACTCTCTTGCCTGGGCTAGAGTGCAGTGGCTTCAGCCTAGCTCACAGCAACCTCAAACTCCTGGGCTCAAGCGATCCTACTGCCTCAGCCTCCCGAGTAGCTGGGACTACAGGCATGCGCCACCATGCCCGGCTAATTTTTTCTATATATGTGTTTTTTTGGTTGGCCAGATAATTTCTTTCTATTTTTTAGTAGAGA
>CM052444.1:3112716-3129071 GCA_028533085.1 Varecia variegata | reverse complement strand
TCCTTCCTGCTGTTGGGTGGGAGTGTTCCACCCACCGTACAGCGTTAGGCCAAAGGCCGTGGTGGGGCGGGGGCAGAATGTAATGTATAATGTGCCCTGTGTTGTTTCTGTTATGTTTCTTGTGATAGTTGTGGTTACCCTTATCTTGTTAGTGTTACATTCCTTTAAATTGCTTGCTTTTGCGTTTTCTCTACCTGTGTCTCACTTTTCTTATACTAACCTTCGTGACACTTACAGCTCCCCTTATCTTGCAGTGTGTTTTCTTACTAAGTATCCTGTTTGTTTAGACTGCCCCTTCCGTTCCCTGCCTCCTCTGTTCACGTCTCAGTTTCCTACCTACGCTAACACTTCCTGCTCAGTCCAGAGGGTTCGCAGGAAGCAAGAAATCCTGGATCTGATATGCCAGATTATGAGAGAGTTTAGTATTGCCCAGGACTCACTGGACTGATCTAAAATGTGCACCCATAATACATGTGAAAGAACACTGAGAAATCTTAAGGCCCAGAATCAGAACCAAAGGGGGGCTTAGATGTTATCTAGAAAAAATTTCTCTTGTTTCCCAGAGGTAAAATTACTAGGTCAAAGTGAGTGGTAAGTTTCCTATGCTACAGAAACATACTAGGGGCATGAAATTTGAGATGATGGCATGATGGAGGCCAGTGGGAATTTTTAAGAAAATAATTTTAATGCAGGAAGAAGGGTGGGGATCAGAGAATAGGGTAAGGATGCAAGTTGGAAAGCAGAGGATGAAGGCTAGAGACACAGCTACCCCTTCACCAAAGCTTTTTTGTTTGTACCTTTTGGTGTTTCTGGGTTCCGGATTCTTCAGCTCCCAGTCTGGGATACGTGAGGCAAACTCAGGAAACCCCGCCATAGAACTCACTGCCATGTTGTTCCCTGGGTCCCGAGGTCCCTAGCTATTATAATTTGGCTTCTCTCCACCATCAATGTCATCTTCTGTTGTTTTACATATAATGTCCAGGGGGTTCAGTGGTACTTAGCAGGAGGACTAGGGGAAAACATGTCAACTCTATCTTCCTGAAAGCAAAAGTCTCTTAATTTTTTTGTGACTCAAAAAAAAAAAAAAAAAAGTGATGCTGTTTTAATGGCGATAAGCACTATGCATATTAATATTACTAAACCTGTAGGATCAAACTTCTTCCTCTGAGACTAAATTTAAGGGTGAGGATATGGATGGAAATTCAGTGTCATGTTAAGGTGAATATCGTGGAATAAAGGAGCTCATGGTGCTGTTGTCTCTATACAGCAGGGTAGAAAATCACCACCTACGGGTGATAATGAGGGAAATTTTACAAAAGATTTCTCTTTGCTTCCTGAAAATCCCCCTGTCTCCAGGATGAATGAATGAAGCCGAGCTGCCCCGTCTCCCTCCGTGAACTACGTTTCAGTCTCTGAAACACCTGTTGCCTCCCACTCCACGTGCAGTAACTGACTGCGGCAGATCGTGTGGCCAGGGGGGTCACATCTGAAGGGAAAACGAGACAGATGGTTGTCTGAAAGAAGAATAGGGTCAAAGCTAAAAATAATTTTTTTAATGAACAAAAAACATAAGCTTGCTTTTTAAGAAAAGATCAATTTATTTTTCTGGCTGATTGTGTTAAAAAAACAGAAAAGGCTTTCCCTGGCTAAATTAGTTTTAAGGATGGCAATGGATCACTAAATAGATAATGACTGCTATGATCATTATTTTTAGACTAAATAATTCCATTATAATATTATATTAGCTAGCCAATGAATCAAGGGAAGGAAATACGTAAATATAAATACCGTAGATAGAACAATACTACTCCTACATTTTGTACATTCATTTGTTTACTCATTCAACAAAATATTTATTCAGTGTCTGTCATGAGCATTTAAAAAAACAATCAGGTGTCTCCCCTATTTAACACCCTTCAGTGTCTTCCAAGGTAAGGAAAAATAATCGAAGCTAAGGAGAAGTGCTAGTTACACAATATTGTGAATGTACTAAATGCCACTTAATTATATGTTTTAAAATGGTTAGTTGTGTGTTATGTGAACTTCACTTCAATTAAAAAAAACTAAATACATTACATAATCCTAGAATGGATTTTATATTGGAAGAAAAAAAACAATGTTAAAGGACGTTATTGGGTCAACTGACAAAATTGGAATGTGGACAACAAAGTATTGTATCAATGTTAGACTTCCTGAAGGTGGTAAGTACACTCTAGTCTGGTTATATACGAGAATGTTGTTCTTTTTAGGAAATGCAGAGTAAAGTATTTGGGGGTAAAGAGTGCGATGTGTGCAATTCATGTTCAAATGCTTCAGAAAAAATATCTACATACAGAGACGACAAAACATATAGCAAATGGCGCAAAAGGTTAACAACAGGTGAAATTTGAGTACACAGTGCCTGTCACTCTTTTATTTCTTTCACACAGCTGAATCACATTATGAGAGCATCCTATTAGCTTATTCATTTGTTGTTTATTGCCTGTCTCCCATCGTTAGGATGTGATCTCCCTGAGGCAGGGAGTCTTTTACTCTCCTGGATCCCCAATTCTAGAATGATCCCTACTCCCTAGAGGCACTCAGTTAAGACTGGCTGAGGGACAAAAGAATGGGCAGTGCTAGGTCCTGGAAAGGGACATTAAAAAGCATAAAGGAGCATAGACCACCTCATACCCTCGCACCCCACCCCCTCACCCCCAACACACACACACACACACACAAACACACACGCACGCACGCACACCTGGCCCCTTTCTGGGCATGCTGCCCTCCTTTGGCTTCCCCTGCTCCCACATTCTCCCTGTTCCCCTCCCTGACCTCTCTGGCCAGGCTTCCGCTGCTCTGCCCTCAGTCTACCCCTCCTATGAGGGCGTTCTTTGAATCCTATCCTTACCCCTCTCTTTTTGTTAGTTCGGTACTCTCTCCCCAGTTGTTTTCATTTATTCATCTATTCCCCAGCCTTCATGTGCATATGTGTGTGTGTGTGTGTGTGTGTGTGTGTGATCTCCAACCCTAACCTCACTCTTAATTCCAGACCCACAGACCCTCAAACTGAACACAGCTAAAACTTCATGCATCGTCCTCCCTCCCCAACTGTACTTCCTCCTGTACTGCCGAGCTCGACCAGTGGTGTCATTCATGTCTCCCTCACTTCCATCACTATCTTGCTTAGGCCCCACTTCTTCAATATTTTTAGCATTTGCTTTCTCCTTGCTGCATCACTCGCCTGGCTGTATCCATTCCACCCCTTTGGTATTCCACTGTTACAGCTGTCTTACACAGTCTCCCCTATTCTATTTTCTCGCCTCCCCCATAGGCTGCTGCTAGTGTTACCTTCCTAAAAATAGTTGGCTGGATTACTACTATCTTCTCATCAGAAACCTGTGATCTTTATTGTCTATAAAGTCCTGTCTTCATAGTATGCTGTTAAATGCTTTCCATGCTCTGCTCCCAAATGGGGTCCCTAGCTACATCTCCCACAGTGGCACCCCAGCAGGCCGGCCACCACGTGTTAGCCACACTCATCCACTCACGTGCAATACTTGCTCCCCTATGAAGCCTTTCTGAATCTACCAAGTCTGAATTAACTGTTCTTCTCTGTTCCCACAACATGTTACTCTTCAAGGCATTTTCCCTGGTGTTATGGTTAATTATTTACATATCTGTCACCACAGATCTTACGCCCCTTGAGGGCTGGAGGCACACATTATTCACATTTATAGCCTTCATCCGACAAGATGCACAAAAAGTCCATAATAAACACATCCTGTATTGATATGAACTCTCTGATGCTTTCTGTTTGTGCCCAACCACATGGCACTCATTTACTGCCTGGCAGTCCTGCTTTTTATATACGTGACTTATGTCTCCAGGAAATGATAACTTGGTTATGTTCACCTTCATATCTCCACCTCATCTACCACAGCGGTTGCAGCTACCAAATGCTACTTGAGTGAGCAAAGGGGTAGATAAATAATGCATTTTAAAGTACCAGGAGACCAAATTACTGGGTAAATTTACTCTTCAAACCTCACCATTTTACATACCTCTTTCTGATAGTAGCTGTGTCCTAATTAGTCCCCCACAGAACGTGTTTGTACCTGAGTGTAGGTATGTGGATATGCATACAACTATATGTCACTATGTGCTGTAAGGTAGATGCATCCTGATGATCTGTGAATCAAATTTTTTGTAAAACCTTATATGCTATGGAAGACATCAATAGTGCCAATCTTTTTTGTTGGGCAGGGTTGGGGTGGAGGGAGACAAAACATTTTTGAGTACATCTAGACTTTCATATATCAGTTTTACTTAAAACAAGGTATCCCAGAATATTTGGTGAGCCAACACACGTTTCTGGCCACCATTTCTCACATGAGATCCATCTCAAAGATGATTTGAAAATTGGACCTTATAAGACAGGATAAGGACTCAACTCTTCTTCCCTTATTCTCCTACAGAGAATTTCACTAAGCCAACAGAGAACTTAAAAACATTTAGTGTCCGTAGTGAGAAGGGACTTAAATCAGTCTGTAACCTTGTAAGTGGTGTCAAACTGAAAAACCTGTCACCACCAGCATCATTAAAAGGTAAGAAAATTTGACCTGGTATTTATTTTCCAGTACCTAGACTCTGCTTTTGCTTTCTCTAGGATGACTGTCTAAAAAAAGAACAAGAAAAATAGGTTGTTTGTTTGTTTTGTATTGGAGACAGTAGGGAAGTTCCATGGTAGGTTTGGCTTTTCTTCTACTTAGAAGCCACCTTCTCCCTGTGCATCTTCTGGGGTCTGATTTGAACAAAGGTTCATTCTACTACATACAAGAATGACGTATAGTACATTTTGAATTAAACAGAAACCAAATAATGAGGGAGAAAAAGCTAATACTGAGACATTTTCTGCTTTTATGAGAAATGACAGACCAAGGGAGTTTATATCAAAGATGTATTATTAGTCTTTTAAAGAAAAATGACTTTCAGGGAATGTTCTAGTATGCATTCAGCTCCAATCCATGCCATCCATAAGTAACTTTAAATGTCTAGAAGGATGACCTCAGGATACCTGAAGTTTCTCAGTCTCCAAAAGAGCTTCATTTATGTTTCATTCACTGTGTCTACTAAAGTAAGAGGTAGACTAGCTTAGCTTCTACTGAGTTCTATGGGCAAGTTGAGAAGTTCAGATTTTGTCCCTAATGTAAGGACATCCTGGTCAAAATGTCCAGGAAGCCACATGATCTATGATATTCAAGTTTAGATGAGAAGTTGGGATAGGAGCTATGAAGTCTCTGAAACTTAGTCATGGCATAGAGATGATAACGTACATCATGAGTAGGAGTGAACCTCTGGGGTAGATAGAAGTGTTATTGCTAGGGGTTTCTAGGAGAAAGAGGAACCAGGGATGAAAACAGAAAAAGACCAGCTGGGGAAGTCAACAAAGGACTCCTATATGGTAGGCCCTGCTCCTCAGACTACTGTGGCCTGCAGTGACCTCTACTCACCTCATACACCTTTGTCACACTTTAACACAAAACCGGAACACCATGAAATCAGTCCTCTTTTTGTCTGATCATTGTGCCGTGTGTCTTTTTAGACCATAACATCTCCATCTTTTATACTCTCAGCACAAGTGCTATCTATGAATTGGGTATTAAACAAATACTTCTTTTGACTTAGTTCGGCTAGGTTTCTGTGAACAAGAACTGTAGAGCAGGATGGCTGTCCAGTCCACCTTGGGAACGTATTTGATAAAGACAGATACCTAGTTTCCTACTGTGTGGCTTTCTACCTGCAGAAATCTCTCTGGTCCAGCTGGATAGCATGAGCCTTTCCCACCAAATGTTGGTGAGATGTGCAGCCATCATTGGCCTGACCTTTACTACAGAGCTGTTGTTTGAGATTCTCCCTTGTTGGAACATGAAGATGATGATCAAGGCCCTGGCAAGCCTAGTGGAATCTAATGTTTTTGATTGTTTCCGGACTGGCAAGGATCTTCGAATGGCCCTGAAACAGAACGTGACCTCATTTGAGGTGCATTATCGCTCCTTGTCTCTGAAGCCCAGTGAAGGGATGGGTGAGTAGCACCTGGAAGTGACCCATATTTCCTCCTAAAGGCACATCTAGATAAAAGAATTGATCTATGTTAGGTAGCAGGAACTGATCTGTCGCTCACCACCTGGCTGAAAAACCCTTTCTCTTCTCTCTAGCTCATGGCGAAGATGAACAGCTCCGTGAACTGGAAAGCGAGGTGATCGAGAGCCACATCATTCGATTCTGTAATCCTATGATGCAGAAAACAGCCTCTGAGCTGTGGCTCAAAGACCAGAAGAAAGCCATGCACTTGAAATGTGCACGCTTTTTAGAAGAAAATGCCCACAAATGTGACTACTGCAGAAATGGGGACTTCATTCCCTATCACCACTACATAGTGGACATTCGGCTCAACACGTTGGACATGGATACCATTAGAAAGATGGCTAAGTCCTATGGATTTGAAAGTAAACTTACCATTTTTAATTAATCCTAACTATTCTTGAGAAATCTAGAGACTGAGATCGAGAAGGAGTGGATCTGGACCTTGAGGGTTTCAAGTCCCCTGAGGGCTTGGGCACAAAGAATGATGAGACTCCAGCAGCGTAGGACACTGGGGAAGGGGAGTGTTGGGAGTGCACCTGCCAACCTGTGCGCCTGTCTTACCTAAAGTAAGAGGTAGACTAGCTTAGCTTCTACTGAGTTCTATGGGCAAGTTGCAAAGTTCAGATTTTGTCCCTAATGTAAGGACATCCTGGTCAAAATATCCAGGAAGCCACATGATCTATGATACTCAAGTTTAGATGAGAAGTTGGGATGGGAGCTAAGTCTAGCAGAGCCAATATCACCATAAGGCTGCCAGGGAGGGCTTGGGGATAGGGGTTCTGCCAAAACCGGGTGCAACCAGAGCTCAAATTAAAATGTCCCACTTAATTCACACCAAGGGATGGAATCCCAGGAGCCTGGGGGATACAGTCTGACATGATGAAGTGGGAGCAAAAGCAAAATCCACCCGGAAATGGTGTTTTTGGCAGGCAAGAACGTTATGGCTTTGTTGGTCTAGTTTGAAATAGGCTCCAATGGAAACAAAATCTGTTACTTTCTGAGTCTTGATCATTTCAAGGATTTACAGCCCTCCTGGGCTCTCTCCTTCAGCTTCCTCCTCCTACTTCATCAGTGACCACTCTTCTCACTCCCATATCTTCCAGAAGTGTGTTGAAGTTTCAATCAACATTTCATTTACTCACTCAACAAATATTTATTGAGTCCCTGTTATATACCAGGCACTGCTCACTGCCCTAGGCACCTGAGATACATCAGTGAACAAAACAGCATTCTATTGGGGAAAAGTAGACAGTGGGGAAAAAATATATAATAAAGAAGTATCGTTTGTTATAAATGCTACATCCCCTGGAGAAAAAGAGAAAAGAATGTTGGGTAGGGCAAGGAGGATTAGGAGTGCAAAACCACTAGAGCAGGCCTCCCTGAGAAGTAAGATTCACATAGGGACAGAGGAAGTGTGGGGTTTTGTTCTGCGGGTGGCTGGGAGGAGTATTCTAGGCAGAGGGGATAGCTAGTGCAACCTGGGTCAGGAATGTGATCCCTTCCATCCTAGGCATTGTGGGTTTATGCTTTGAAAAATCATCTTTACATGATTCTCTGAAGTATAAGAAAAAAAATCAAATCAAATCAACTTATTCTCATTTAATGGGGCAAAATGTCCTGATCCTGGGGAGACAGGAGATGAGCACAAGAGGTCAGTCTGACACCTTGAACCTAAAGTCTCATTTCTAGGTCTTTGGAACCATGGGGTGAGCAGGTGATATCTTTGCTTTTCTCTTCTGAGAACCTACAAGCATTTTGTATCTTCTTTTTGTTTTTTGTTTTTTTTTTTACTTTTACAGATCCTCCTTATATTAGAAAACTCTTAAGATAATATATGTTTTGTAAATGGAGAAAATTGAGAACCAAAAATAAGATCATTTCCACAAGGGGTAAAGGATATGACAAGGAACATACTTGTACAGCCTGACTCTATTTGCTTTATCTATCCGATCTCTATATCTCATTCTATCACCATTACAATTTTAAACATAAAAAATATACAGGATGTTAGAGGAGGAACAGTATTTTGTTTTTAGTAACTGATTTCTTCTCAAACAAACGTGCATTAATGCAACAAACATTTACTGAGCATCCATCATGCCAGGTAGTGATCTAGGTACTGGGGCTATATTGGTGAAAATGATAGACATGTGGAAGCTGACAGACAACAGACAGATTAACTAATAAAACCATCAAGGGGCCTTGTAGACCTAGAATTTCATTGTACGTGTATTGGAACACATTGGAGAGGTATTGATTAGAATTAGTATTGGCTACATATAATAACCCAACTAGAGAGGCTTAACTTTATTTATTATTAAATTTATTAAATTTATTTCTCTCTCATATCAAATGCTTGTCTCATCACTAGAACTAGCATGGAGGCTTCATTATCATCAGGGGTCTTGATTCAAAACAGCTCCTGGAGGTCCAACCATTATGTTCACATTTATTGCCAGGGGAAAGAGAAAGAAGCCAAAAAATTAAAGGGATCCTCCCTCCCTTTTAAGGAATTTTCTGGGAGTATTACCCAATATTTCCTCTTACATCCCACTGGCGAGAACTTAGTCACATGACGATAGCTAGCTGCATTCTCTGGCTGGGGAATGTAGCTGTCCTGTATAAAACAGAGTTCTATTACTAAGGAGAAGAGGGACAATGGTGATTGGGATGGGAAGCCAGCAGTTTCTGCCACAGAGATCTGAATAATGTTTTTAAAAACTTACTGTGTCTTATCTGGATAAACAGATTGAAAGGAAAGAATAGCAGGGAGATCAGTATTTTGCAGTTGTCCAGATAAACTTTTGGTAATGGACTAGGGTGGTGCTATGGTGAAAATGGACAGAAGAAGATGGATTCAGATAATTTGGGGGCACACTCAAAGTTGGGAACTTTCTTGTGGATTGAATGGGGATGGGTTGAGAGAAAGAACAGAATCAAAGCTGTGTCCCACGATTTTAGCTTGAGAAAATGGATACATGGCAGTGATGCTTACTGAGACAGGAAAGATGTAAGTGGGTGTAGGTTTATGGAGACGAGATTAATGAGTTCTGTTTGAACCATGTTCATTTTGAAACGCCTGTTATGAATCCAAGTGGCAGTTGCCAAGGAGGTATTTGGATATATGGGATACGGGTCTGTAGTTAAAGTAGATGTCAGGGCATAGAGGTATAAAATTGAAAGTCATTGGCATATAGATGGAATTTAAAGTCATGGGCAGATGAAATTACCTAGGGAGAAACTGTGGATGGAGAAGGGAGCCCAGGACCACACTGAGGCTTACCCACATTTAGAATGTGGGTAGAGGAATAGAAGCCAGCTAAGTGGGCAGCCAATGAGAAAGGGAGCCAAGGGAATGTGTGTTACAAGAGCCAGGAAAAAGAGAGTGGTCACTTGTATTAAATGCTGCTAGAGGTGTAATAAAACAAAGGCAAAGATTTACCCTTTGGATTTGTCAAGATGATGGCCACTGGTAACCTTGACAGGGGCAGTTTTAGAGGAGTAGGGGGACAGAGGCATAGTTCAATATATTCAGCTTTTAGTCACTAAGGATACAATGAATTGTAGTCTAGGAGAACAGGTGGACAAATTGATTGCTATATGGTGTGATAAGGACTATGATAGAGGTCTGCACAGAGTTGATGGGTACACATGAGTTTGGGCACTTATTCTATGGGGCAAGGGCACAGAAGCCTTTCAGAAGAGGGTGATAATTTCTTAGATGTTCAAACTACATTTCTATAAATTAAAAGATCTATGGAGAAATGCATTAGCCTTGGAGCCAGAAGACGGAGGGTCTAGTCCTACCTCCACCACTGACGGATACGTGACCCGAGACAAGTTCCTCTCTTCTCTAGGATTCTTTCTTCTTCCTGAATGGAGAAATGGCTGGATTAGACGATCCCCATTGGTTTTCTATTTTAAAATCATTATGGACTTTTCTAACCTGTTGAAGTCTGGTTAAACTGAAGGTTTTAAATTCAAGATTCTCTGCCTTTTAGTTAGCCTTTTGAGGGTATTTTGTTTAAGTATCTATGTATTTCTCTGCTAGAAACTGATGTCACTTTCTTCAGGATTGTTAACTCATAATTTTAGTTATTGTAGAGTAAATTAGTCAGGATAATGTTATTAGCTATAACAAACCCCAACATTTCTATGGGTTACCACAATAGAGTGATAGTTTATTTCCTGCTCACATAATAGACAATGAACGTTTTGACAAATGGCTTTGCACACAGTTAGTAAGGGACCCAGGCTCCTCCCAACTTGTGGTTTTGCCATTCTTTAGGTCCTTGGAATGATTTGTTTTCTTGTGGAAGGACAGGATAGAGAAGACAAATAACCATCTCAGCCCAGAGGTGACATATATCACTTCTGATCTAATTTCATTGTGAGAACTAATCACACAACTTCACCTAAGATGCAATGGGGACGGGGAAGTGCAGTTCCTGGCTGGGCAGCAACAGCTACATATCGTGAAAAGAGAACAGGAGTCTTTGGTAGATACCAGATATCTTCATTATAGAGAACATTTCAATGATCCATACAACTAATTAGTTTATTTATTTTCTAGCTAAAGAAGAGATTACCGTTCCCCAATCAGAGCTTCCTAGGATATCTGGGTCATTTTCTGAAAATGTGAGGTATGGACATATATAATCGTTTAGGAAGTAGAGCATAAACAATTGCCATTACATTCAAAACACTGTTAGGGGCCAGGTGCAGCGGCTCACGCCTGTAATCCTAGCACTCTGGGAGGCCGAGGCGGGCGGATTGTTTGAGCTCAGGAGTTCGAGACCAGCCTGAGCAAGAGCGAGACCCCGTCTCTACTAAAAAATAGAAAGAAATTAACCGGACAACTAAAAATATATATAGAAAAAATTAGCCCGGCATGGTGGCGCATGCCTGTAGTCCCAGTTACTCGGGAGGCTGAGGCAGGAGGATAACTTGAGCTCAAGAGTTTGAGGTTGCTGTGAGCTAGGCTGACGCCACGGCACTCTAGCCCGGGCAACAGAGTAAGACTCTGTCTCAAAAAAACAGAAAAAAAAAAAACACTGTTAGGATCATTTGGTCAGTATTTTTGGCCTCTTAGGTACAAGTGGGAAAAATTTGGGGGGCATGCATGGTGAGTTTGGACAGAAGTATCCCTATTAGGTTTTAGTACCTTGCTCTTTTATTAGTTTTTAAAGATATTTTCATGTCAAAAGCTATACTATATCTACAAGTTATTACTCCTATTTATTTCTGCATTTGGACAGTCCCGAAGAAGTAAGAGAAAAGATCTTGAATTTCTTTGACATTATTATAAGAAAAATGAGGACATCTGAGGAAGACATCATCCCTCTGGAATCTTGCCAGTGTGAGGAAATCCTAGAGATTGTCATTTTGCCTCTGGCCTACCATTTTCTGGCTTTGGGAGAAAACAACAAAGCCTTATATTGCTTCTTAGAAATTGCATCTGCTTATCTCATCTTGGGTGATAACTATATGGTAAGCTGTTGCTACTCGGACCTCCTCCACCCCAGAGAGACTCATAGACCGCAGAGCGAGAAGGGAAGCTCTGGAGTGCCTTTTCAACACTTCGTGTTCTTGATTCCTGCCACCACCCCTTTCACTTGAAAGTCAGTTACCCAGAAGGGAAATGATCTCAGATTGAGAAAACAGAGGTGGAACAAATTGTAATTGGCATTATACATTATTTAAAATATTGCCACCTTTAGAAACTTGCCATGAATAATCTGCCAGTAGGGGAAGTAAAGGATCACATCTCATTCCAAAATCAACACAGAGAGGACTTTTAGTATCAATGCTTCAGTTTTAGCATAGTCTTCCTCAGTAAGGCCCCAGTGGCATTTGCCCTCTGTTGTCCCCTATGAGCATGAAATACCTATATATCTTCTGATGGGTGCAATTCTCATTGTAATCTTGTGACCCCAAAGAGGCTCACCCACTTCCATTTTCATGCAATTTGTGCTGCATTATCACACACACCTTTAGACCACCAAAGCACTAGTGAATGTTTCTCCAGGATAAGGTTCCAGGGCAAGATGCCCCTAGAAACAAGGGGATTTGATACACACAATGAAATAAAAAGAATTTATTGCTAAGTAAGTTAGAAAGCACCGAGGTGAATACAGATAAATAGAATTCTTTACTGTACCTATTTCAGGGCCTTTTATAAGCTAAGATACATATAAATCTCCCAGAGGATAGAGGCAGGTAAGGGTCAGGCTAGGCTGAGGCATATTGTATTTCTCAAACTTATTTGCCCTTAGATCACTCTTCGTGGAATAGCTGGCTGGACTAACCTTCCACGAACTCACTTGAGGAAATGTTTTTCTGGGCTGAGCCTCCTCTGACTCCAGCCGGCTTCAGGAAGAGTTGAACACACCTGAGTAGCCATGTCTGTAGTCCTTCCTGCCCACACTGGTGGTCTCGTTCATATTTTACAGCTGTTGATCGCAGCAGCCTGGTCAACCCTCAAACCTTAGATTTGTATACAATTTTTAAATTAAACTATTAAAAATGTCAGTAAGCCCAGATTTTCTAAAGTATTTATGTTAACAATGAAAGTCTCCTACATATTTCATGCACATTTAGGGTGACAGTGGGGATGTGCCCAGTGAGTCCCAGAAAGGGGAGGCTTAGGTAGCCCTGGGGGCCAACTTTCCAAAAGCTGTGCGTACCCCATTTCATTCCATGTGGAGTGCTGAATGGTCAGGAAGACGATGATTGGAAGCAGAGCCCTGGTGCAAGGCCCCAGGATGTGCCATTCGCACCTCTTCTCCATCACAGAAAATCTGGTGGGCCTGGGGCTGGCAGCCAACTCATTGTGTCTCCCTCTTTTTGCCTCCCACGCGTATTCCTTATAGCTCATGAGACTAGGAGGGGTTGCCTCACCTTATTTTACCCTTCAAGTCTGATCTTGCCTTGGTGATCACATATGCCAAGATTCACCTGTCTAATGACTTCAGGAGGTTGAAGATGAAGTGAGGTGAATTGCTTAGGGCCTTACCTTCATCTGCCACCTCCCAAAGATGGCCCTGGCAAGGGAAATGGGGGTGATTCATAACTCAACCCAAAAGTAGAGACCAGCTTCTCAGAGATGTGGGGATGTTGTCTCAAGGGCAGTGGGTATGTTGTTGGAAATTGGGAGGTCAGGATGGAATTACCCCGGGGAAAGGTAATTGCCCTGGGGGAAACTTCAGGTAAGGCAACTTATGTGATAGCATAAGGAAAGGTGGAGATTTCTAGATCCATCTTCATGACTGAGTGATCCTGCAAAGGTCTGCATGAAGGGGGAGCTTTACCCATCCAGCTCCTGTCTAGAATTAGGAAGCCCATTCTAATCACTGGGGGTGGTAACTGGAGTGGCTCCTGCTTCTCTGCCTTCAGTAGGGCCTGGGACATTGGCCCCTCTGTAGTTTCAATCCCTGACAACTCAATACTTTTCTACTCTTTGGGCTGGTTGCAGGCATACATATATTTGAATGAGGGAGAGAGGTTGCTGAAAATTCTCAAGAAAGAAAAATCTTGGAATCAGACATTTGAGTCTGCCACCTTTTATAGCCTCAAAGGTCAGGTAAGAAGCCATTAAAGTCTCCTGCCACCGATTCCTATCCAAGACTCTAGAACCCCGAGCCCCTGGACTCAAACCTCTTGCCACCGCTTACCAGCAGCAAGATCTTCCCTGTCCTCCAGGTTAACATCTTCATATTTTTGCAACAACCTCTAAAATTGAACATGAATGGGTAAACGTTTCCTCAGAGGTAGATGCTGCATGACTGCGATGCTAAATCCTAGCCATTCAACCATCCTTCCTGCGTGCATTTGCTATTATGCCAGCCAGGCACAGGAGGATTTTGTTTCTGGGCCATAAATTACTTTTTTTGATAAGAGTCCCTAAAATATGTATTGTTGGAACCTACTAAGTCCAGAATCATTGCTTTTCCTCTTTTCTTCTCTTCCCCTCGCATCTTCCTGGAGGTCTGTTTCAATATGGGCCAGATGGTGCTTGCCAAGAAAATGCTGCGGAAGGCACTGAAGCTCCTCAACCGAGTCTTTCCTTACAGCTTGATCTCCGTGTTTCTCCATACCCACATTGAGAAAAACAGACACTCTCATTATTTGAATCAGCAGGCCCAAGAGACGGCCCCTCCAGGGTAAGAGAAGGAGCTGGGGAAAGCTGAGTGTCTCATCTCCCTGCCCAGAGGAGAGAGACCAACAAACACATGACCCAACAGTCAGCCCCCAAGCCTGAGCCTCTAGGGGGCGCAAAGACCCCTCTTTGGCTCAGAGCACTTACCTAGTGGGGGAGGTGCTCCCAGGCCAGGGCTGGGTTGCCCCCAAGCACTTTACAGGCAGCTTTTGCCAAAGGCAGTTCAGATGGTACAAACGTAAGGGACCCCTTTGCAAGGTGAGTTCCAGTGCACCCCGCCCGGCCGTCTACATTCTGACTGCAGCCTGCTCCACCTGCTCCTGGAGCCCTAGTCACAAGTCCCCTTCCATTCAGTGCTAAGACGCTGGGTTTTGTCCCTGCCTCACGGAAGAATAGCAAGCCCCAAAGACATCTGCCAAAGGACAAAACTCCCCACCCATCTGTGTGTCTTGATAAGGACGTGGATTACACGGGGGTATCCACTGGTCAAAACTGTACTGTTAAGATTCGTGCAGTTCGGTGTATGTACATTTTACATATAAAAGAGCTGTAAAGAATAATAATGAGGAGGAAGAAATAGTAAGTGGCAGATGAAATAAGAACGTTGATAGTTGTTGAAGCTAGGGTTATAGAGCCATGGGCTCGCTGCCTGGCGCGCACGGAAGCTGATATGAAACTACGGCACTGGCCTTTGAGAAAAGGAAGACTTTATTGCAAGGCCAACCAGCAAGGAAACAAGAGGTGCAACGCAAATCTGTCTCCCTGATTTGGGGTCTGGAACGAGTTTTAAGGGGTTGGAGGGCAAGGGAAAGTATCAAAAATGTTGGCTTGGCAGGGTCTGATTGGAGGCTTCAAATTTGACAGTTTATGGTAAGGTGTGTTGAGGCGGATTTTAGCCCTGGATTTTCCCGGCCAGCAGACCGTAGCTTCTGCAAGGGTTCCTGAGTTCAGGTTCCAGTCATGTCCTGGTCTTCTTGGTTCCACGGGGAGGAAATGTTGGCTCTGGGTGTTGTTAGAGGTCAAAGCTTTTTCTATTGTGCATGCCTGGGATACAAGACTTGCAGTTTTGGCTCTGTTGTACCTACAAGGTAACATGATATCCTGTAATCAACAGAGGAGGGCCAGTTTGGGCTGTTCCTGCGGTTACAATTACACTAGGTGTTGGGCTCCTGTAGCTCATTATACTCTTTGGCTTGCTGCAGGCGTGTTTGAATTTTTCCATAACAAAAGCTTTAAAAAAATCCCATCTATCCCGCAATTCATACCAAGGGAGATGCCACCTCGTTGGGGATCTGGAGAGCTCACAGAGGACATCTCTGCCATCCTGGGAGAGATCAGTAGCAATATTCCTACAGGTTCGGCCTAAGATACAAACATCTGTTCTTATGAGCAAGTGACTATAACTCTTTCGCAACCCCTCCAAAAACTCCCTTCGTTAGCTTCTAAAAGTGTTTCCTTCGACGTGGGGGATTCTGGGGCAGAAAGGAAATGAGCTGCAGCTGAGCTCCTTTCCAGGCTGCAGGTGGGCTCCTGGGACTACCGGGCTGCTCCTGGGGGCGCAGGAGGAAGGGGCAGGGAGACATTCAGCAGAGATCTCTCTGAGAGTAAGAAGGAAGTAGTCTTTGGGGCACATATCAGGTTGCCATATGAAATGCAGGATGCCTAGTTAAATTTGAATTTCAGATAAATGATGAACAATTTTTTTAGTCTACATATGCCACAAACTAGGACATATGCATTCTAAGAAAGTATTGGTTTTTAAACTCAAATTTAACTGAGAATCCTGTATTTTCATTTGCCGAATCAGATAACCCTAGTCTGCAACGCCATTTTGTAAAAGGAATAAGAAGTACCTGCGCAAGGAGAAAAGGTAGAAAAGTGTTGAAGAGGAAAAAAGCACAGCACTATTGGCTTAAAATACCTGCAGGTCAAAAGTTCTCGTTTCAAAAATCAGGACAATAAGAAACAACAACATTTAATGTCTGCGTGTCTATGGCCCTCGTGAATGCTCCATATTAGAAATGATTTTACCCTGCTCTTGCTTCCTCAGAACCTTTAAAAAAGGTTC
>CM052444.1:3092025-3112216 GCA_028533085.1 Varecia variegata | reverse complement strand
GTTGTATCTATTATCACAGAAGAAACAAAAGTAGAAAATTAAAAATATTTATTTAAAAATAAAACCAATAAGCCCATTACATATTAACATAATTAACATTTTCTTTTTTTAAAAAAGACCTTTATTTTCTCAAACAAAAAATGTAATGAGAAGTGTGGCCGTATATTCAATTTTTTGCAAATATCTATGTCTGGCTTCGTAGAAGACAACTAGATTCTCCTACCGCTCCACCCTTCAATCTGTCGCAATATGACATATGTTGCCTCAGGAAAACTCCACTATATACTCATGAAAGAATGAGGGTGAAAAGGAAAAATGTTAAGGACAGTTCTTTTAAAAGTGATAGAATCATAACGCACATAAATATGAAAAGTACATGTTCAAATATTTTATTTAACTCTCAATGAGAGAATTAGTAAGATGTTACAACTAGTTCCAAGGAGAAGTCAATTTACTGAATGGATACAAAACTAGTCTGGGCAATGATTATTTGTATTCCACTGAACGTTGACATTTATATGAAAATGAATTATATCATTTATATTATTACCAGTTTTCTACAATATGCTGAGTTGTAAAATCGTCAAGAGACAATGAAAGGTAGAGATAACCTTGACCGGTGAGCTAGAGAGGACAACCACTAAGTTTTTGTTTCAACCCATTTCAAGGTCTTTCAATATTTTTCTGTCATAAGTCATGCCATGATATTATTAAACGAGCTTTGATCTTGTGTGCTCTCTGAAAGGGTCTCAGAGACCACTAGGGTTCCTGGGGCCAACTGGGAAAACCACTATTCTAGGTCATAAACTGGGAAGCTTTTGATTGGATGAGGAAGACACCAGGAGACAAGATCAAGAAATTAGTAAGTTAAATCCGACTCATCTAATGAGAGTGACCTGGCTCCTTTGTAAAAGTACATCAAGTGTGGGTCTCTTCTGGGGCAATAACTTCCTCCTGGAGTCATCAATGATCAAGTAGCACTATAAATGTTGGAGGAGCTTAAATTCCTAACCAGGAGTCTGTCCCCAGCACTAGTTCCTTTCAGTAGATCCAGGCTGGCTCTCCCAGTATACACAGTGTTTTTAAAGCCCATCAAGATTTGGGCCCCTGACTATTTCCCACCCTCCTCTCCTGACTCCTTGTCACTAGGAGCCACAAGTCCAGCCCAGCCACATGGGCCCTCTTTCGGTTCCTCAAACAGAGAAATTCAATCCCAACTTTGCACTGGATCCTTCTGCCTGGAGTGTCCATCTCCTGCCCCTACTGACTTAGTCCTTATCAGCACGAAGGTCATCTCCTCAGCGAGGCCTTCTTGGCCACCTAATTTAAAGTAGCCCCCCATTCATTGTCTAAACTCTTGCTCTATTTTAATAGGTCTGTTCTATTACCATTTGACATTTTCTTGTTTGTTCCTTCGTTGGTTCGTGGTGTGTCTCCCTTGCTATCCCGTAGACTCCACAAGAGCAGGGACCTTGTCTGCTCTCTTGTCTTGGTCACATCCTGAGCACCCAGAACAGTGTGCCTGGCACATTGCAGGTGCTCCAAAGATATGTATTGAATAAAATGCTTTACTTTTCCTCCACATTTGTAGCTATACCCTAGAAACTGTGGTGGAGCTGGGGTCCAGGGGGGAGGATAAAAATGGAAAAGCCAAGTTGGAAAGTGAATCAAGACACTTATTACCAAGATGGCAGGGGCTGAGGGCAGAACAGCAGGGGAAGCTTTCACCCTGGTGTTCAAAAGCAGATGAGGCCATCAGCGTAAGAGAATAGAAAGACACGGAGACAGAGAGCCCAGAGAGTGGTTTCCAGGACTCCCCCTACCTACGGTGGGACCACTGGTAAGCCACGTAACCTCCAGACTTTATATTTTCCCCATAAAGTGAAGCAGTTGAACTCCATTGTCTTGGTCCAAATCCAAGAAGTCCCTAGGCTTTATTGCAGCCTTGGATTCCTCCTTTGCCTAACAATTCTCTCTCCTCCGCCACCATTTCTGGCTATCCTTCCCATCTGGTAGCATTATCTGAAGCATGTTCTAAACTAGGAATAAAGGAATTCCCTGAGATGGACTTTGTGGTTTAACAAGTACCCAGGGACCTGCTTTTAACACAGATTTTGTAGACTGGTTATTTTGTGTGATTTGAGGCATTCCAGGAAAAAAGTCCCTACTCTAAAATTCTTCCCCTACCCAACTGCCCCCCAAACCCAATACTTCTATCATGAGAGATTCTAAAGTTTTCCTGTTTGTATTTTTCAAAGTAGTTTTCATGTGTTCTGTTGACATTTTTATATACAGAACCAAACCACTCCCTTAGAAGAAGCTATTTTCTTCTTACCCTTCTCTAAGCATTTATATACTGAGGCAATTTTATCATTTTAAAGAGTTGTCCAAACAGTAACCAACTTCTCTAAATCTCCAAATTCAGTTTAGAAGTAGTCCTTAGTTTGTTTTTTTTTTAAAGCAAACAAACCAAACCAACCTACCTTTTCTGTTAAATTATACAAGTAATACACGTTTTGTATAACAAATTGAACACCACAGAAGTGCATAAGGTAAAAAAGAAAGTCCCTCTTCGCCCCCAGATCCACTCCCTCAATAAATAGGTAACCATTATTTACACTTTGGAGTGCATCCTTTCAGCCTTTCTGCTATGCAATCATATATCCATATATATATAAGCTATTGCTTCTATTTTTCACAGAAATTAGAAGTTTTATATTTCATTGAAGTACTCCATGAGCAAGGGGCCACACGGATTGTCCTGGATGACTTGGTGAACCGGCAGCAGAAACCCAGTTCGATTTCTGTATCTAAGTTCCATTCCCAAGCTTCCTATGTTTAGTAAATATGTTAATATTTACTGGCAGACATTAAGTAATGTCCCTGGGCTTTCTGCTTTGGGTTCCACCTCAGTCTTGCCCCTTCTCTCCTCTCCTCTGCCACTCCAGATCATTAAGGCTTACCTGGACTACTCGCTGTACCACCACCTGGATGGCTACGAGGACGTGTGGTTCAAATATGAAGTCCTGGCCATGGAGCAGATCTTCAACCTCCCCCTGAAAGGCGAGGTCATTGAAATTGTGGCATACATGGCCGATACACTGAGCTACATCAAGCTCTTAATGGGACACCTGGACTTGGCCATTGAGTTAGGTAAGGGCTGGCTGGGCAAGGAGGGATATGAAGATACAAGTAAAGCCCCCAAATACACTGGAATTGTTTTCTTCCCAGGCTCTCGAGCCCATAAGATGTGGGCACGGCTCCGGAATCCCAACAAGAACTATATGGTCCTCTGCAGACTTAGTAAATCGTTCTTCTTGAAATGCAGGTATTTATCTTAAAGCATTTTCCAATGTTAGCAGGAAGAGGCCATATTATCACTTTATTCTGGCTGTAGGGTAGGGAAGGGAGTACTGTTTGCAGGAAGGTGATATAACTGATGATCATCCTTCAGCTTTGGATACTGACCGAGGCTTTTTTAACAGAATTCTTCCAGGTGCATCCTCTCTGATCTGGTGGCTCTGGCCAATGACCAGAGGGGAGTCAGACAGTCGTCCCCACTGTGGGGGTCGGCTGCCACCCCTGCCAAGTGGAGAGAAAGGAAAAGAGTTGACAGGCAAATGCCCAGAGAATAGCAACCAGGACTTGAGGTCCAGGCCGATTTGACCTGACTCCGGTCACCCTAATATAGAGACTCCATGAAAGAACAATTTGGAAAAAACAGCCCATTTTGAGATGTTCCAGTCCTGAGTAGGGGTGGGTTTCAAGTCTGTTTAAGAGTTGTATTTGGTTCTGAATTACTGCGCGGGATCAAAACTAGACCAGGACTGACCTTCATCCTCTCCTTCCCACTGCTTTTTAGTGCCGCCACCTTCTCTCTTCCGCAGATACAAGCAGTTGATCCAGGTGCTGGAGTGGCTGTGGGATCTTTCCATAGCAGAGGAACACATCTTCAGCCAGGCGTTTTTCTATTCCATCTGCTTGGATATCATGCTTTATTCTGGTAAGAGTGGCTTTGGAATGTAAAAGAGCTTGGAGATGTGGCGCCTATGCTGGCGTGTTGTGGCAACTGTCAGGGCTGGGCCTTTGGGACCACTAGGTTTCTGGCGGGATGGACTTATAGGACAGGGATGGAGAGAGCCTAGTGGTGTGAGCTGAGGAGCTGTCTAGCAGGTGCCAAGATGAAAAGGGAGCAGCGAGAAGGGGAATGAAGTCTGGAGGAACCTGTTGGGTATAAGCTGCCAGTTATAAACTGTCAGATAACTTTACACATAAGTGATAGTTACTGACATTGTCTTACCCTGTGCCTTTTACTAGGGGTATTTAATTTTTAGCAGGATGTACTTAGAGACCTCATGCTTTAGAATGAAGGATTGGATTGCTAATGGTGAGAGTTCCAGGCTGGTAGCTGTTGGTGATTTGGAAAACAAGTTCTTTCCCGATAACCTTCCAGTGACACCAAGTAGGTCACTTGAAGTGTACACATTAAGCTAGAGGGACCCTTGTTTTCCTCACATGTGATTTTGAAAGGGGATGCAAATATTACTGCCAACAAGGGAAGCATGGGTGGGAAGACAGAAGCCCGAGGCTGCACCAAGGCCAAGTCCTTGCCCTTTGGCCAGGAATGGGTGGTTTAAACCCACCTGCCTGGTCTAGACCATGGAATTATATTATATATGGATAACATTCCCCAATAGCTGGGACTCACAAACACAGGGCAATTCAGTTACATGCTTGTTGCCACCTACGGGACCCTTTGGATTCATGAAGTAATCAGAGACTACTCTGCCTGCAGTGGGAAATCCTACTGGGAATGGATAGCCTGAAAGACGATCACCCACCCATGAGCCAATTTCACCCATTTCTCTCTTTTAGGCTTTATTTATAGACCATTTGAAGAATGTTTGGATTTCATATCCCAAAACGACGACAACAGAATCCTCAAGTTCCAAAGTGGACTCCTCCTGGGACTTTATTCGAGTGTGGCTATCTGGTAACAATGTATTGCATATCACTAAATTCCCAAGGTAAAAATGTTGAGTCCTGAAGAAGGGTTCTCTAAAAATTTTTTTTAAAGAAAGAAAAGTGTTCATAATTTATACCTGAGACAGCTTAAAGGCATCAGAGAATATGGGCCTGAAAGACACCTTAGGGGTCAGCTAGTTCATCCCCCTCAACCAAGGACAGAAAAATGATGTCTCAATTAATTATATTCAATGCAATGAACATTAATGACAAACATATTATGCTTTGATGATACTGGGCTAAATAAAGATGACTTGCTTCTGCAAAGTGCTGGGGTTTACAGAAGGCTGATAAACAGCACCACTTGCCTACCTACGCTCACCCCGATCTAATCAGATGGAAAAACACTATTGGCAAACCTGATGTCGGAGGAAATGGCTTATATCTGCACACAAATAGCCTTCCTAATATTGAGCTCCGAAATTAGACTTATCCACTCAGCAGCAGGAAGTTCTGGAAAACTGCAGATCTCCCCACATCAGGGCAGGCCTCTTTCTAAGATGTGGCAGAGAGCAGATCAGTACCATACTCCCCATCGGCTTCACTGGCTGTTTTTTTTTTTTTTTTTTTGAGACAGAGTCTTGCTCTGTTGCCCCAGGTAGAGTGCCATGGCAGCATCCTAGCTCACTTGCAACCTCAAACTCCTGGGCTCAAGCAATCCTCCTGCCTCAACCTCCTGAGTAGCTGGGACTACAGACGCACCAGTACACCTGGCTAATTTTTCTATTTTTAGTTGAGACGGGGTCTCACTCTTGCTCAGGCTGGTCTTGAACTCCTGAGCTCAAGCGATCCTCCTGCCTCAGCCTCCCAGAGAGCTAGGAATACAGGGGTGAGCCACCGCACCCGGCCTTCACTGGCTCTTAAGATGGAGAGACAGGCTGTGAGCTACGCTTGCCCAATTCCTCTCCCCAAATCACCAGACCACTCCTTTTCTTTTGTTTTTTTGTTTTCCTTTTTTTTTTTTTTGGTTTAGCCTCCACGGAATATTGGAGAATAGGCCACTCCTTTTCACTGGAGGAACGAGTGAAGCAGTGAAGTGGGGAAAGAGAGCTGGTGCTCGCACACATGGAGGCCCCTCACATGCAAGAAGACTTTGGGAGAGAGGAAGCCCCACCATCCCTGTACTCTTTTAATGCACTGAGCCTGAGGCTTAATCCCTTTAACTTAATAAGTTTTGAACTCAGTAAACTTGCAGCTATGGCCATACCTTCAAGGAAGGAGATGAATAGTAAGGCACCAAAATGGGTCAGAACCGAACATTAATGAAATCACTTCCGTGACTACCCCCAGGAAGCCTTCTATTTCCCATCTCAAATTATATGCAGCCCTGTTGTCCAGTGTGGTCCCCCCCAGAGGTTGTGTGATTAGATTAAATGACAATGTGGAGACATTCCTATACAAAACGCCACAAATGAGAGCAGCTCCAAATTTGAATAGAACCTCCCTTTTATTATAAAATTACTTGGGAGATATTAAAATCCAAAAGTTAATTACCCTTGCGAGTTAAAGTTCAAAGTCAAATCATCTTGCCCAGGTGAGTTAAAGATCAAGGAATGTGAAGTTCAAAAAGCCTGATTTCTTATTCTTTTCTATCTCAGCTGGAGAGTTCTTACAACACCTGTGTCCTAGGTAAATGCTTCTCACACGTTAGTGGGCATGAGGATCACCTGGAGGGCGTGTTGCCTCAGAGATTCCACGCCTGCAGAGTCTGTCAGATTCAGTAGATCTGGGTTGGACCAGAGAATTTGCACTTAAAAGGAGGACCCAGGTGTCACTGATGGTGCCAGTCTGTGGCGCATACTTTGAGTAGCGCTAGCCTACACTATCTCTCTTTCGAATTGGAGCAACATCTTCAAACCCTAGAATTTATAGTGCCAAGTATCTGATCTGCCTCACTGTTTAACTTAAAAAATCCAAAGAGTGAAATAGAAGGTGGCTATTATGACCTGGGTGTTCCCAAGAACTCTGTTCATCTTAAGGCATCAAAAAATTCTACTCTTAGGCCGGGTGTGATGGCTCACGCCTGTAATCCTAGCACTTGGGAGGCCGAGGCGGGCGGATTGTTTGAGCTCAGGAGTTCGAGACCAGCCTGAGCAAGAGCGAGACCCCGTCTCTACTAAAAATAGAAAGAAATTATCTGGCCAACTAAAAAAATATATATAGAAAAAATTAGCCAGGCATGGTGGCGCATGCCTGTAGTCCCAGCTACTTGGGAGGCTGAGGCAGGAGGATTGCTTAAGCCCAGGAGTTTGAGGTTGCTGTGAGCTAGGCTGACGCCACGGCACTCTAGCCCGGGCAACAAAGTGAGACTCTGTCTCAAAAAAAAAAAAAAAAAAAATTCTACTCTTTCCTTGCTCCATATCACAGAATGTCCTGCTTTTTTAGGGAGAGTGGAGTGGGACTGGGCAGGAGGCAGACTTCCAGAGACCCCAGTGTGGGAAGCGACACATCCAGAGAGAGCCATTTCAGCAAATCAGCCCATTCCAAGAGTGATACTGATTTTTCTTATTCTCTTGTGGTGGTACAGGTATGCTAGACTTCAGGATTGGGACAACTTTTACGTATTTTCCAATAGAGCTAAACATCTCGTGCCAAGAAGAATTCCTACAGTTCTCTACTACCAAGGAATTGCCAGGTACATGGAGGGGCAAGTTCTTCACCTTCAAAAACAAATTCAAGAACAGACTGAGAATGCCCAGGAGAATGGTGTTGAGATGCTCAAGGTGAGGCTTGTTCTGCAGTTTCCAGTACAAATCACTCCTTGAATGCATTCCTGTCTACCTCCTGTGCGAATTATTTTCTGATTACGGAACTTATACATGTTTATAATAGTTTTTGAAGGCACCCCCTCAAAATTATAAAGAAAAACATATCAACTGCCCGTAAGCTTGATAATAAGAGATAACCACTTTTTATACATTGAGATACCACTTTTCTGTTTTTTATCCTATGTGTGTGCATGCTCATTTCCATTTTGTAATTTGCTCTTAAATATATTATAATTTCCATGTCATTACATTGCTTTACACCCTACTAATTAATACTGCATAGTATTTTATCTTATGAATATATTATTAGATTATAATATAGCCCAATTATTCTTGGATAGAACTTTTCTGTAGTATTTTACTGCTATTGCTGTGATAAGGATCCTGGTAGATAAATCTCTGCACACAACGATTTTTAAAATTCAACTCACATACATTAAGCACCAGACAATAGGTGCCTGGGCCGTAGGAGTGAGCAGGTTAGGCGTGGTGCCTGCTTCTGACAGTTTTCAGCCTGCTATGGGCAGGCCCCCTGAGTGAATGGGGGCGAACCCTCTGGTTTGGGCTTGGCACTTGTTTGCCTTGTTTTTTTAAAAAACACTGAGCACAGGTGTATTAGTTCTCTATTGCTGCGTCACAAATTCCCACAAACCAAACAGCTTAAAACACCCTCACTTCTTCTCGCACAGTTTGGCAGATCAGAAGTCTGGGTGGGCTTGGCTGGAATCTCTGCTCAAAGATGTATTTGATGTATGCATTAGCATACGTAATTGAACATATTGTTGCCATTATTATTTCGAACAAGTTTATATGTTAGATAAATTAAGAATAATAAAAGGGACATTTTTATTTTGCCTTCACTTATTCCCTCTTTGATGCTCTTCCTTTATGTAGATCCAAGTTGCTGACTTGTATATTTTCCTTCTCTCTAAAGAATTTCTTTGAATGTTTCTTGCAAGGCAGGTCTACTGGCAACGATTTCCCTCAATCTTAGTTTGTCTGAGAAAGTATTTTGTTGTCAATTTTGAAGGATAGTTTCACAGAGTACAGAATTCTAGGTTAGTGGGTTTTTTTTTCTCTCAACACTCTAAATATGTCATGCTACTCTCCTTGCTTGCGTGGTTTCTGAGGAAAAGTCAAATGAAATTGTTCCACTATAGGTAAGATGCCCTCTCCCTGCCCCTGGCTTCTTTCAGGATTTTTTTTCTTTATCTTTTGATTTTCTGTAGTTTAAAAATGATATGCTTTTTTTTTTTGGCATTTATCCTGCATAGTGTTCTCTGAGCTTCCTGGATCTGCAGTTTATGTCTGACCTTAATTTGGGGAAATTCTCAGCCTTTATTTTTTCTAATATTTCTTCTTTTCTCTTTCTTCTCCTTCTGGTATTCCCATTATGCATGTGTTATACCTTTTGTACTTGTCTCATGGTAGAAATACTTGTATAGTCCTTGAATATTCTGGTTTTTTTTTTTTTCAGTCTGTGTTTGCTTTTCAGTTTTGTAGGTTTATAGTGATACAGCCTTAAGCTCAGAAATTCTTTCCTCAGCTGTGTCCAGTCTATTAGGCCCATCAAAGACATTTTTCATTTCTCTTAAAGTGTTTTTGACTTCTAGCACCTCTTTTTGGTTCTTCCTTAGGATTGCCACCTCTCTGCTTATATTGCCCTTGCATGATCTCTACTTTATTCATTAAAGCTCTTAGCATATTAATCGTAGTTGTTTTAAATTCCCAGTCTGATAATTCAAAACATCCTTGCCATGTTTGATGCTTGCTCTGTCTCTTCAAACTGTGTTTTCTGCCTTTTAGTATGCCTTGTAATTTTTCCTGATAGACAGACATGATGTGCCAGGTAAAAGGACTTGATATAAATAGATCTTTAGTAACGTGACGGTAAGGTGTGGCGGGGGAGAGAAAGCATTCTATAGTCCTGTGATTAGGTCTCAGTCTTTTAGTGAGCCTATTCCTCTGGACTAAGAACTTCCCAAATGCTTTTCAGTCCCTCCCCCTTAGGTGGGACAGGAGAGCTAGAGTTGGCTTCCACTGGGTATTTGAAATATGTTGGCCTGCTGCCTTCTGGCCTACAAATTTTCTGATGAGAAATCTCCTGATAATCTTATTGAGGATCCCTTGCATGTGATGAGTTGCTTATAATTTGTCTCAGTGTGGGTCTCTTTGAGTTCCTCTTACTTGGAGTTTGTTGAGCTTCTTGGATATTTATAGTTGTGTCTTTTTTCAAACTTGGGAAGTTTTCAGCCATTATTTATTCAAATGTGCTCTTTTCTCCTTCAGGGATTTGCACAATGAATTTGTTGGTTTGCTTGTTGGTATCCCCCACAGGTCCCTTAGGCTTTGTTCACTTTTCATCAGTCTTTTTTCTGTTCCTCAGACTCAATAATTTCCATTGTCATATCTTTAAGTTTGCTGATTCTTTCGTTTGCCTATTCAGATCTGCTTTTGAATCCCTCTAATGAATTTTTTTATTTCAGTTATTGAACTTTTCACCGCCAGAATTTCTTTTTAAGCCCTTTAGATTTTCTGTCACTTTATTGATATCTCCATTTTGTTCATACAACATTTTCTTGACTTTATATCTTCTTTTAGTTCTTTGATCATCTCTAAGAGTTGTTTTACAGTCTTCATCTAGGATATCTGGCATCAGATCTTTTTCAGGGACAGTTTCTGTTGGTTTTTTTTTTCCTTTGAATGGGCCATACTTTGCTGTTTTCTTTGTATGCCTTGTGATTATTTTGCTGAAAACTAGACATTTGAATTTAATTATATGGTAGCTCTAGATACCAGATTCTCCCTCTTCTCCAGGGTTTGCTGTGTTTTTGTTGTTATTGTTGTCATTGTTTTTGGTTTTTTATTTTTGTAGGTTATTTCTGTGCCAAAGATCTGCTTTGTCTTCTCAAGTCTTTTCTGAGCCTGTGCCTTTCCCTGTGCATGCAGAGTCATTTTCTAATTTTCCCCATATAGGCAGTTGCTTTGGAATGTCCTGGTATTTGATGCCTGGCTCTCAAAGGGGAAAAAGAGAAAAGTGAAGGTGGGTGAGGGGCATTGGCCTTTTAAATCCCCAGAAGTCACTTGAGCCAGAGGGAGAGGGGCTTGTGACAAGGGAGGTGATAGGGTGTAACAATGGCTGCCTCCCTCGTTGTCTGTACCTCTTTGATCAGAAGCAGCAATCAGTGATCAAAGCACAGATCCCTGATATTTAGGACAGGATCCTTTTTGCCCACCCTGGTTCCCACAAGTTCTGTGCAAATTGCTTCAGCAACACGTGCACAGCTCTTTGCTATAGGGCCGGGGTGGGGGAGTGAGTAGTGCTACTATGCTGAGAGCTGAAACTGACAACTTTAACTTACCATCCAAGCCTTCCTCTGGCAGTTACAAGCCCTTAATAGACTCCAAAGTTCTAAAATAGTTATATTATGACAGATTCTGCCAGTCTAATTATTGTCCAGGTGGGGACACAGATACCTGCTACTTCCTACTCTGCCATCTTTCTAGAATCCTCTTCCCCCTGGAGTTTTTAACTCACAGACTTGTGCACTTTGAGTCTTCAGTAATTCATCAAGTACAGTTCAGGTTTTCCCGCCCTGGCACTGGTCCCCACAGTGGTTTCCACTCAGCCTCTGCTCTGATAAGCTGTGGCTCCCTGTACGCATCTGTGTATCTCCCCAGTCTTAAGGGCAGCAGTTTGCCCTGTGTTCTCACCTCTCTGATAGATGGATCTAAGAAGGCTTTGATTTTTCAGTCTGTTAAGATTATTTGTTTCTAGGGCCAAATGGTGATTTCCAAGCTCCTTACATGAAGACCTGGCCAATTTTCCCCCTGTTTAATAATCAGAAGAAAGTATTTTTTTTTTTTTTTTTTTTTTTTGAGACAGAGTCTGGCTCTGTCACCCAGGCTAGAGTGAGTGCCGTGGCGTCAGCCTAGCTCACAGCAACCTCAAACTCCTGGGCTTAAGCGATCCTCCTGCCTCAGCCTCCCAAGTAGCTGGGACTACAGGCATGCGCCACCATGCCCGGCTAATTTTTTCTATATATATTTTTAGTTGGCCAGATAATTTCTTTCTATTTTTAGTAGAGACGGGGTCTCACTCTTGCTCAGGCTGGTCTCAAACTCCTGAGCTCAAACAATCCGCCCGCCTCAGCCTCCCAGAGTGCTAGGATTACAGGCATGAGCCACCGCGCCCGGCCTAAGAAAGTATTTTTTTTTTTTTTTTAAAAAGTTGTTGCAGAGAAGTATTGATGGGCCCTCTCATGTCAATTTCTGATTTGGGTGGGCCATGGGGGCTATTCCACCTGACATTTACTATCTTATCTCCAGTACTTACTGTGTGTGTTTCTGTAATGTACTTTGTCACTTGATTGCTTATATCCTTGAAATAGTCCCAGGTCATCTGTGCAGGCAAGGACCCCTGTCTAATTCTGATATACTGTTTTTTTCTCTTTAGAACTTGGAGAGTCTGGTGGCTCAAAATATCACTGGCCCTATTTTTTACCCGAGGCTCTACCACTTGATGGCCTATGTCTGTATACTAATGGGAGATGGGTATAACTGTGACCTCTTCCTGAACACAGCCTTGCAGTTCTCCAAAACACAGGGGAATGTGCTGGAGCAATGCTGGCTGAACATGAGCAAAGTATGTATCACCAGGTAGCAAGCTGTGGTGGGGTGCTCACCCTTAGAAGGAAGCCCCGGAATCCCACTGCCTGGTTAGGTTTCACCAGGCATAGAAGGTCATTTTGCCTGGTGAAAGTTTTGTTGGGCTGCCATAACAAAATATCTTAGGCTGGGGAATTTCTAAACAATAGAAATTCACTGCTCACAGTTTTAGAGGCTGGGAAGTCCACGATCAAGGCCCTGGAAATTTGATATCTGGTGAGGGCCCATTCCTCATAGATGGTGCCTCTTGCTGTGACCTAACATTCTAGAAGGATGGAAGGGGAAGACTCACTCCCTCAAGTCCTTTTATATGGGCAGGAATCCCATCCAGGAGGGCAGAGCCCTCATGACCTAATGACCACCCAAAGGCCCACCTCTTAATGCATTACCTTAGGGGTTAAGTTCCAACATACGAATTTGGGGGGACGCCAAATTCAGACCACAGCAGTCATTATAGGCCTTTCTAGATTCTTACCAAAAGGGTGACCTGTCCATAGCTCAGGTTTGTGAGCCTCCTCTTCCCCTTCAAGTTCTCATGGACTCTCTTCCCTCATCCAAATTTTGTTTAGCAGCCCTCTCTCTGCTCCTTTCTGTGGCCACTTTCTACTTTGTGTTACATTTGTTTGCATGTCTTTCCTCCCCTCAAGAATGCAAACTCTTTGAAAGCAAAAACCACACATACTCCCAGCCCAGTGCCTCTTACTCAGTTTTTGTTGAATAAGTGAATGAATGTACAATTATATGTGTTTATTGAGAGAGGCGTACGTCAGTGTCCTCCTCTGGGCAGCAAAATTCATTTTTGCCTGTGGGTTCACGTGGTTTTAAAAGCTCAAGGACATTTCACATGTCCGGTATGGGACCACTTTCGGTGACACAAGTTAAGGAGCATCATTTCTTGTGCTCTTTCCCTCCTCTCAGGAATGGTGGTACTCAAGCTCCGAGTTCACGGAAGCCCACTGGCCTGAAACAGTCAGCAGTCTCCCATCATGGGACAAAATTGCATCAGGCGAGGTAAACCTTCAGGATGTTCAGAAAAACAAATTCATGATGAGAGTTAATATCTTGGACAATCCTTTCTAACGTTTCATGAAAAGAGCAACGATTTTAGTAAGAACCCAGCCTTTGCAATTCTCCATTATTGACCCTTCTCTGTAGCCAGCCCTCTCCAGGCTCCTACGTTCTCTCTTGTTCCAGACTCAGAAGCACACACATTGGTTTCTTCTCTTTCTGGAGGGTCAAAAAGGGTCAGCAGTGTCATGCTTTACTTTCTCCCAATTTGACAAAAGTTGCCTTTCCTTTTCATGTTGTTTTAGCTTGACCTGTTTATTTCAGCCCATGCAAAATTGTATCATATGAGAAAATATTAAACACAAGATGGCGCGACAGCCTGTGTTATGACAGACATGTTTCTAGTTAATGTAATTAAACTGAAAATTTTATTTTTAAATATCCATTTGCTAAATCTTTTGGAGGTAGTGCAGTATTACAAATAGCACCTGCTCACCTTTCTCTGAATATACTCAAATTTATCTCTATTTCTTTTATATCTGAGTTCCATATGGAATGGCCAACCTGGAACACAAGGGGACTCTTAGTTCTCTTGTCCTACCTATAAGAGTCCTATTAAAACCACTTATGCACCTTTACTCTTCTGGCAGCCATTTTTGGAGTCACTATGGACATATTCCAGGTGACTGGAAAATAATCCCAAATTGCCCACTTATTACCTGTGCTTTAGTTTCCACATCTGTAAATGGAAATAATAATAGTACATACCTCATGGAGTTTTAAGGGTTTTTTTTTTTTTTTTTTTTTGAGGATTACATGAGTTAATGTGTAAAGAATTTAAAACACTGCTTGGTATCCTGGAGATCAATAAGTGTTACCTCTTAATACTATCACAGGTATTCTAACAAGTTCTCCCCATCCTGTACTTACACAGTTTGTTTTTCTTCTTTAAAGAGAACAGATGATGCATACAGGATGCAGAGAAGTATGTGGTCTGCTATTAGCAAGTGAGAGAGAAGTAAACTAAAATCAAATACGTGTATAAATGCTGGTGGGCAAAGGAAGTTAGCCTTTCTGAGCTCTTTCTGGGTGGTGGCCTTTATCTCTAGTATATGCCTTTCTTATTAGTTACAATTTTTCCTTTTCTTTAAATGTTCTACACCCCGTGTTGGGCCTTCCCGGTTGTAACTGCACGTAGTGATAATGCTATCGAGTAATCTCCTTAGAGTTTAGCATCTTCTGGTTGCCACTTTGTATTAGTTGAACAAAGGGTCAGGAGACAGTACTCTGGGGTTCTGCCCTTACCATCTTAGCCTGGTTCATGCTCAGCTGCCCAAGAGCTGCCCACAGGCCTGAGTCACAGCCTACCCCAGTGCTCTTTGTGAGCTGCAGGCAGATGTTCAGATTTTTTGTAGCTCAACGCCAGGCTGTGCTGTGACTTTGGTCCTATGGGTGGATAGTGCTAATGAGTTTGAGGATTGCTGAGATGAATTGCTAAAATACTAAAGCATACATATCTATTAGAATGTCCAAAACTCCAAAACACTGACAATTCTGATGATATGGAACAACAGAAACTCTCATTCATTGCTGGTGGGAATGCAAAAATGGTACAGCTACTTTGGAAGACAGTCTTGCAGTTTCTTACAAAACTAAACATACTCTAACCACATGATCCAGCAATCATACTCCTTGGTATCTACCCGAAGGAGCTGAAAACAAAAACCCCTGCACATGGATGTTTATAGCAACTTTATTTTTACTTGTCAAAACTTAGATGCAACCAACATGTCCATCAGTAGGTGAATGAATAAAAAAACTGTGACAAATCCAGACAATGAAGTATTATTCAATGCTAAAAAGAAATGACCTATCAAGCTTTGGAAAGACACTATGTGAAAGCAGCCAGTCTGAAAAGGCTACAGACTGTGTGGTTCCATCTATGTGACATTCTGGAAAAGGCAAAACTGTCCTGGAGACAGTAAAAGATTAGTGGTTGTCAGGGTGTGCTAGGAGGAAAGGATGAAGAGGAGGAGCACAGGGGATTTTTAGGGCAGTGAAACTATTCTGTACATCACTGTAATGGTGGATACACGTAATTATACACATTTATTCTGTGAAATTACATAATTCAAACTTAAAGCTGTTGGAATTTTAAATTATTCTGAGCCTTGAGAGGAATGTGGCCGTGTGGCCTAAGTCACATGGCATTCAGCTGCAACTTCTGCCTTTTGTTTCCTTCCTGTAAATAATTAGGAGAATGAAACGACACCAGAGATAAGACCCCTTTAGATCACTACCGATCCTTGTGGAGTAATAAAGTAAATCTTCCTTGGCATGTACCAATGTGTAACCAATCAAATCATTAATGTGTGCACTGGTCTCACGTGGAAAATGTTGTAATCTGCTAAGATTTCTCTGTTTCTGCCTATAGAAGCGAAACCGTAACTTCTCCAATTTGGAATGCTGACTCTGTCTGTTTGGAGTTGGTGTCTTCCAGGTGGCCACCCTCAGGCTTTGTGCTCGAATAAACTCTACACTTAATCATAATTTCTGAATCTCGTTTAAGGTTGACATTCCAAACCCATAGCATGCACAACAGCAAGCATGAACCTTAATGTAAACTCCAGACTCTAGACTCTGGGCGACAATGATGTGTCACTCATCGTGGGTTCAACATTTGTAACCTATGTACCAGTCTGGTGGCGGATGTTGATAGCAGGGGGTCGGGGAGTATGTGGGATCTCTCTGTACCTTCTACTCAGTTATGCCATGAACTTAAAACTGCTCTAAAAAGTAAAGTTTATTAATTAAAAACCCAAACAAATCCTAAAACATACGTCAACCAGCTGCCTTTCCCTCTACAGAGCTAGGCTGCCCCCTCCCCAGTCCTTAGCCAACTGCTCCCTCTTCAAACTTCCCCAGCACAGGAAATGGCACTAATCCTTCAAAATCCAAAATCTAGTTATCTTTGATTCTTCTGTTTCTTCAACACCCTCCCAGTCCATCGGTAAATCCAGGTGCCTCCGGTAAATCCAGGTGCCTCTAGAATACATCTGGGTATAACCATTCCTTGTTTCCACCACTGCCACCGTAGATGAAGCCATCACAATTTCTTGCTGGCGCTATTGCCATAGGCCAACTAAGCAGTCTTCCTGTTTCCATTCTTGCCCCTCTCTGAACTGTTCTCCACACAGAAGGTATAGTCGGCCTGTAAGTTACACCATGTTGTACTCCCTGCTTCGAATGCTCCAGTGTCTTTTCACTGCCCTTGATAAACAGAATAAGACCCAAACTACTTACGCTGGTGTACCAGGCCTATGTGATCCTGCCCCTGGCTGCCTCTCTAACCTCGTCTCCTACCCCTCTCCCCCGCCTCAAAATGCTCTCTCACTCAACCTGCTGGGCATCCTTAGAAGAAATGGAAGTTTGTTCTGTTGTTCCTTCCCTCTTGCTGGGCCTCCACTGCTTCATCTATTTAAAACAAAAAAAGAGGGGCCGTGTTAGACAGTTTCCAGCGATCACCTTTAGAAGGTAATCTATGGGGATAAAGTGATGGGAATTCTTTTTTCTCTGTAAAGTTGTTTTGCCTACTGCCACTTGGACATCTGAGGATGTCCATCTAGGTCTTGTGGTCTCCCATTTGCTGTTCGCCCTCTGGAGGCAAAGCAAAGGGCATTCCTCCTAAAGAGCTCTCCCTCGCTGGGAGTGGGTGGGTGCAGAAGAGCCAGCGGGTGTGCTCACAAGAAGAGAGGCTGGAAGACAGGCTGGAGCAATGCTTGCCCTGTAGAAAAGAGGGGTTTGGCATTGAGCTTTCCTCATGTTATAGGAGGTGGAAGCCTGAGCATCCGAGGTCCAGTCTGCATAGGCTGCACTGTCCTCAAGTGTCCTCCTCCTCCCCACCTCCAGAGCACTTGTCAGGGCTTCCACATGAATTGCTAGCATCCCAGGAGACGAAGTCCTCCAGGGAGAAGCTGGGGGTGCCCAGCCATCCTTGCCCTCCGAGACTTCAAAAGTCTCATTCACATCTTATCTGACTTCTGACCACGCCAAACAAAAGACTGCGCAGGGCTGGGCTGGAGAAGATAGACAGGGCCAGGGCGGGCCATTATGGGAAGTACAGTGATATTATCCCCCAGGACTGAGAAGAGAAAAGGAGACAGAGGAAGAGGTGGGCAAAGACTAGGCTGCAGTTTGAAGATTGCACATTCCACATGCCTGAATTTTACATGCATCAGATTTTGAAGAAACCCTGTAGTGGGTTTCTGGTCCTGACTATGCCACAAACCAGTGATGTGACCTTGGGCAAGTCTCTTGGCATCAGTTTCCTCGTCTCTAAACGAGTTGTGATAAGGTCCCTTCTCTCCAGCACCTGGCTGGGGTCCCGCCTCCCACCACCAGGATGGGCGTGGTGACCTGCTGTCTGGCCAGCAGATGGCAGCACTGGCTCTCTGCTGGGGCTGGAGCCACAGAGCCGTTTCTGCTCAGGCTGTCCCGCCCGCAGCCTCAGCGCCCTGCACCCCTGCACCTGCCACCCCTGCTCCCCTCCTTACCTGCGGGAAGCTTCCAGCGTGACGTTCTCAGGAGCATCCCGGATAGAATTATTTCTAGGAGAAGGCAGACATAAATAATCCATGAAAGCTTCAGGAACAGAGAGGAATGGAAAAGTGATTTTCTTTTTTTTTCCTGAGCCTTTGGGCTGTCCCCACATCTGTGAACTCCTGGAGGGCAGAGGTGCTGTCCTCGTGCCCCATCTCCTGCAGAAAGCCCAGTGCCTGCACACTGGTAAGTGTTCAGAAAGCGTGTGAGTTAATGAATGTAGGAAAGCACATTTTCATTTGATCATTTCAAATTAAACCTTACAGGCAGCCTTAGAAATAGGAGCCTGATACTTGTTGAATGAGAAAAGTATATGGACCATCGTGGAGATCAGCAAAAATGACTAAACAGCGTACTAGCCAGGCTCTGCAGTAGGGTTAAAAGAGCGACTAAGAAACACTGTGCATGGCGGTTACAGATGTGGGCCCGGACCTCACTAGATTGGATCCAGTTGGTAGCTTCGTGCTGCTGAACAAGTTATTGAACTCTTTGTATCTCCATTCCCTTGCTTGTAAAATGGGGATGATAACAGTATCCACCTCCTAAGGCTGTTGTGGGTTAATACAGGTAAAGCACTCAGAATTCTGCCGGGGGACTTAGAATGCTGAGCTATGATGGGGCCCGGCACACACCCTGACCTGGCTGTGGAAGGCTGGAGAAAGTGTCCTGGGAGGGGAAGTAGGACTCAGCCAGGTGAAGAGCTTGCTGGGCTGGGACACAGTGTTCGGTGCTGGAGACGTTTTGGAGGGCCGGGGTCCTCCCACGGGGTCTGGATGGAGCCCTGCTGAGCAAGGCAGTGTGTGTGGTCACCAGGAGGCCGCCTGGGGGCTACAGCCCCTGAGGCCTTGTGGCCAGGTGGTGGGAGGGTTATGGACCTTATCTGCCAGCAGTAGGGGTCACAGAACGGCTTTGCTGAGGAAGTGCATGGGCCACGTTTCTGTTTAGAAAGACCGCCACTCTTTATGGAAAAGGGTTAGAAGCCAGTGGAGTGGCGATGAAGGCTGGGAGACAGTTGCTGTTGCGAGCTCGGAGTTAGGGTGGCCTAAAATAAAGACGCGGCAGTGGAGACAGAGATGAGGGTATTGATCTGAAAGATATTGGAGGAGGTAGAACATATCGAAACCAGAGATGGGCTTTTCAAGGAGGATGCTCAAAACTAACAAATACAGAGAGGCTAAGTAAACTAAGGACGGAATAAGTTCGAGCATTTGCATGATTCCCTTTGCTTGCTAAGTGGATTGTTATATTTGCCCCTCCTCCCTCTGCCCCAAACCTCAGCCTTTCAACCCTGTCTTCTGCCTGGGTCACCTACTCATGACCAGTTTCCCGTCTCTGTTTATGGTACCAGTCCCTGCTCACCTGACTCTTCGCTCTTCAGTCCCAGAGCCAGTCACTGTGTTCTGCCAGTGCTCTTGAACATCTTCCTAAGCATTTCCCACATCCCTTCTATCCTCGTTATTCCCACTGCTGCTGAAATTCCCAGCCCCTTCATCTCTAGCTGAGCTCTGTAAGGGCTGCATGATTAAATGGTCTCCCAATTTCAGATTTCCATCTGATTTCAGATTTCCAACAATTGGCAGGGTAAAGCGTGCTAAAATGCCGATCCCCATTGGTTACTCTACTTACAATTTGATTTGCCTTCAAGATATCCCAATTTCTGAGCTGGAATGGAAGGAAGGCTATTAAGGCTTGGCTCGCTCCCAAGTCCACTGCTGCAACCACGCTGGCCTCGCTCCTACCCTGACCCCCTGTGGCTGGTTGCTCCAACTGGAACGGTCTTTGCCAGATTCTCCTGGCCTCAAGCAATCCTCCCTTCTTGGCCTCCCAAAATGCTGGGATTACGGGTGACAGCCACCGTGCCCAGGCCCAATCTGCTTTCAAATGTTTCTGCCTCAAAGCACCTTCTCTCTGCAGGTTAGCTTCATCAGACTGCTCCTGTTATTCCCCAGATAGGTTTCCTTCCTCGTGTGGATGGAAAAATCCAAACTCTGAAATATTTGAAAGAAGTTTTTTTTTTTTTTTTTTTGAGACAGAGTCTCGCTTTGTTGCCCGGGCTAGAGTGAGTGGCTAGAGTGAGTGCCGTGGCGTCAGCCTAGCTCACAGCAACCTCAAACTCCTGGGCT
>CM052444.1:3044469-3091525 GCA_028533085.1 Varecia variegata | reverse complement strand
CCCCCCCCACACCTCCAGACCAGAGAAAAAAAGCGTGTAGGAGAATTCTGTGAGTGTGTGTGCATATAGCCTGGAACAGCTATTGGAAAGGATGCTGACTCCGGCATGGTCTATACTAGCGTTGTTCAATAGAACCTACTGTGATGAAGGAAATGTTTTGTATCTGCACTGATCAATATGGTAGCCACAAGATGCATGTAGCTCCTGAGCACTTGAAATGTGGTTAGTGTGACGGAAGCTACGAATTTTAAATTTCATTAATTTTAATGAAATTTAAATGGCCACATGTGGCCAGTGACTACTGTATAGTACAGTGCAGGTCTATACCTGTCTGCATGAACCTTAAAATGCCAAAACAGAACCACTGAAGGCTGAACTGAGACATTTTTATAGCAGAGAATCATAAGCAGCTTGGACGAGAAGGGAGTTTCTAATATATAAATAGATCAGGCTAAAACTCTTATCAATATGTAGTTATCCAACTAATGCGACTCCAGGATGTCATGTTAGTGCAGAATAACAGATTAGATATTGGTCTAATTGGCTAAGCTGCCTACATTTCTCTATCCTCTTCCCCGTCACCTCCTTGCCTCTGCCGGAAGGGATGGCATTATTGCAGTGACTTTAATGCATGCCTACTGCTAGGAGGAGGCATGAAAGGTAGCCATAGAAGAATCATAATCTAAAAGCATGAAATTAATTTAAATAGACAAAATTTACAATAGCAACCAAAAATCTTTAACCTTCTCCTATGGTATTTTTAAGAGAGGATATGGAAGGCAGCCCAGTCATTTCCAGCCAAGTGCTAGCTCTCCTCCTAAGTTTATTTCATTTCTCTCCCCAGGACTTTTTTCTCTCTTGCTCAACCCCAATTAGTCAGCATTAAATTATTAGCTCAACCTCCTCTCCAAGAGCCTGGAGAGGTCCCCGTGTCAGAGGGACCGGGGCGGCACTCCTGCAGCTGGGCCCCTGGCGGCTGCCTCTTCCCTTAACCCCCGCGAGCTCAGTCCCGCAGATGCTTCACATTCTTGGGACTGAGACACTTGAGTAAGCTTTTCAGAAAGTTTCCCCCTCTTCCTGAGCCACTTCCTTCGGGAATGGCTTGCAGTAAAAGCTCTTGCTCAGACAGGAACATCCAGGCACGTTATAAACATCTGGGGCTCCGCTGGGCCAGCAGGAGCCAGGACGGGGTTTTGCAAAACGTGCCACATTCCTATGGGTCTACTGTACATTCTAAGAGATCCCCTACAAGATAAACGTAAAACTTGTTTATTTAGTTAAAAGCAACTTTGTGATTAAAAAATAACTATTCAAAGGCAGAGAAAAGAACCAAGAATGTGGTCTAGAAAGATTAAAACATTCAGTGTCCTTGGAGTCCTCATGAGAGAATGAGAAACCTCAGGCCTTAAGCAAGCTGGACTCTGCCCTATGCCCGCTCCCATAGCAGAGAGGTGATTCAGGTACAGGCAACCGAAATTACTTAACACCCTGAAGGGCAAAGTAACCACAGATGCGTCAGCTGCACAGCCCGGAGGGCAGGGCTCCAGAGCGAACGTGAGAATATTAAACCTGCCAGACTTCCTCTTCCCAGACGCAGAGGTTAAAAATACATGTGTCAGTCCTTTCTTGTATTCAGGAACAATAAAGGCCAGCTTCACAAAGCCCACAACAAAGAAATGGATGGATGAGCAAATCGAAAAGGCTGAGCTAAGAAGGGACGATAGTTTCACATCCTGTTTGCAGGAGGAAATGGGAGCTGGAAGCGTGGCTCCCTAGGGACTCTGAGCTTGAAAGGTTTGTGTTTCCTTCCTTGTAAACACACAGCCAGGTCTCCTGTAGATTCTAGCTCTCCCTCAAGCCTTCCACCCCCAGTTGTTTTTCTAACAACCCAAGACTCAGTCGGACTTGAGAGCAGTGGCCCTGTGCCAGCTCCCGGTGGCTCTAGGAAGGATGTGAGGCAGGGAGGGAGCTCAAGAGGCACTTTCATCCCTCTCAGATATCAGATCCCATTTCCAAGGCCCGAGGACTGATCCTGTGCTGGTTTTCCGTGGCTGCACATTATTTACATTTGGCTTCTTTCCTTGAATGGTTCATAAAGACAAATGACAATAACAAAACAACTGGAAACAACCTAAATGTCCAGAAAGTCAGAAATGGTTTAAAATATCATGGTGCATCTACACAAGAGAAAGCCCTGCAGACGTTAACAACTAATGGCCTAGTTCTTTACGTGCTGACGTTTAAACTTATCTGGCACAATGCCAAGGGGAAGAAAGCAAACTGCAGAGCACCATGATCTCATTTTTGGTTTCAAAACAGGCAAAAAAATCCTTGTAAGAACCGTGTTTGGATCCTGATTGGAGGAAACCATTTGTAAAGTGCTATTTTTGAGGCAAGAGAAATTTGAATACAAACTGGACAATAGATGAAACGAAGGAATTGTTTTTTTAAAATGTGTTTTAAGAAATGTTTTTGTTAAATGTGAAAAGATATTATGGTACTATCTTGTAAGAAAATGTCCCTATTCTTAAAAAACGCACAATGAAGAATGTAGGGGTGAACTGATATGATTTGGGGATTTATTTTAAAATAATTCAGAAGAGAGGAAAAGAAGAAAGGGCTGGATGAAATAATTATTGAAGATGAGTATATGGAGGTTGATTTTACTGTTCTCTTGTGTACATTTGAATTTCCCTTTTTTTGCCATGACAATTTAATAAAAATTAGAAAATCCAATCAATCAACCAATCAGTAATCGTTTCATTTCCAAAAGGATCAAACAACTTATTGGGCAAAATATGATCTGTTCTTTTAATGTCTTGAATGGACAACCAGAACTTTTTCAGCAACTTTCTGTATGATACAAATAACTGAAGCAAACAATTATCTTTCAAGTTTCTATTTAACTGGCTATCTCAGACAAAAATGTTAGTGTTCCTGAAGTAAGTTGATCCATGCTCTGAAATCCTCACATCACTTGGTACCTCTGGGCAATTTAAGTTGCTGTCATAGTTCAAGCTCATAATACAAATGGAAATCATACCTGCAGTAACAGATGAACTTCCAGCACATGAGAACTCAGCTCCCCCATCACTGATCAACAGGGTATAACATGAGAATGTTGATACAGGCCGTGTGTGTGTGTGTGTGTATGTGTGTATGTGTGTACTGTAACTCCTGTCACGTAGTTTTATTGCACTGAGCCAGTAATATACTCTTATTCTCACTCCTTTTAGGCAACAGTATGAATTTGTGAAATGGTTTTTGTGAAGTCAGAGTAAGTTTGTGGTTGGCATGATGAATCTCTCTGATGCCACGGCCAGGATGTTTGTCTACCTATGTTCTCTATCTAAATCAGTCTATCTATTATTCTATCATTGGGAAAAATTGAGACAGATTACACAGCTAAATATAATACAAGATAAATATAAAGCTATGAGTAAGTTTAATGTGCAAAGTGTATATGACGATCTTTGTATGGTGGTAGGAAATGACCCACAAATTTGGCTGTAACATACACAGTAGCAAAAGCAAATGGGCAAATACAACTAGTGACAGGAGTCAATGTGCAAAACAAGAGTACTATGAAACAAAATTTTTCACGAGAAAGTTTTCTTGGTATTAAATCCAGAGAGAAATTTGTGGTATTGACCTTTATAAAATTGGAAAATTAAAGAGAACATCCTGGCAGTCAAGTAGTTTCATAGGACTCTTTGATGATATACTTCAATGCAGGCTGACAGAATTATGTCAAAGGGTAATTTCATTCAAGTAATTCTACAAAAAGACAAAACATATTGAAATTTTTCATAATACAGAATCTTGAAGCTGGGCACAGTGGTGCACACCTGTAGTCCCAGCTACTCCAGGGGCTGCGGTGGGAGGATCGACTGAGCCCAGGTGTTTGTGGTTACAGGGAGCTATGACTGCACCTGGGAATAGCCGCTGCACTCCAGCCTGGGCAACAGAGCAAGACCTCGTCTCTTAAAAACAAAACAAACAAACAAACAAAAAATCTTGAATATACAGGAAGAAAGTGCAGAGAGGAACCCACCATAAAAGCAGATGGTTGCTTCCTACCACCACCTCTACCAAAGCTACATAATGCCACTTCCCACCTACTTAAATCTCCCTCACCTTCCCTAAGCAGTTGGGAGCGTTAAGTCAGGGGTTCACAAATCTAGTTAGCATCAGAATCAGCCAGAGGGGTAAGAGAGAGTATCTGAGGTTTCATCTCAAACACTGCCCACCTCAGCTCCCTCGGGGGCTGCAGCCTCCTTCATAGACCGTAAGTATGTATTTGGTTGGTGCATTTTCCATATAGCTTGGAAACCAGAGGCACAGCAGAAGGAAGCCCTCCAACACTGAGTTCTAACTTGGAAGGAACCATAGACGATGAAACCTATGAGATTCCATTCCTGCTGCCCTTGTGTGCTGGGGGAAGCATCCCTGTTCTTTTTGCCACATCACACATGATGGATGCTGTTCACATGGGAGAATCCCTTCCAGGGAGGGGTGTTGCTGCCAACTGTCACTCACTCCTATTCAAGAAAGCACCAATTTATGCAAGCCAAGGGGGGCTCCCTGTGAATCCACGGCAACATAAAATTAATAAATCACTGGGAAACTTCAATGCTTTATTAGCAACATATTACTTGTGGCAGAGCTCTCAACACATTAAGTAAGCACATGGTCTTCTAAACTAAGGTTCAGACCCCCTCATGTCATCCCCACCCAGCTTCCAAGGAGCAGGGAGGAAACTGCACTGCCATTTCAGGTACACAGCATATTTTTTTGAGTAAGAAAGAAGTTCTTCCCTTTGGTGTGAGAGGCCACAGGGCATAGTGGTTAAGAACAAGACTTGGGACCAAACAGCCCCGGCCCGCTTCTCTGTACCTTATTAGCTAAACGACCCTGGGCAAACTATATAATCTAAGCCTGACATTGTCTTTCTAAAAGTGAGATTAAGATTAGGACAACCAGTATTAACTCACAGTGCCATAATAGAGCAAGGAATGCAAAGTGCCTGGCACACAGCAACTACTTAGTATTAATAATTATTAGGGCCGGGCGCGGTGGCTCATGCCTGTAATCCTAGCACTCTGGGAGGCCGAGGCGGGTGGATCGCTCGAGGTCAGGAGTTCGAGACCAGCCTGAGCAAGAGCGAGACCCCGTCTCTACTAAAAATAGAAATTATCTGGCCAACTAATAAAATATATATATATATAGAAAAAATTAGCTGGGCATGGTGGCACATGCCTGTAGTCCCAGCTACTTGGGAGGCTGAGGCAGAAGGATTGTCCTTAAGCCTAGGAGTTTGAGGTTGCTGTGAGCTAGGCTGACGCCACGGCACTCACTCTAGCCCGGGCAACAGAGCGAGACTCTGTCTCAAAAAAAAAAAAAATTATTAGTTATTCCTATGATGTCACCTTCACTCTGCAGTAGGCTCCTTGAGGAGCTTTATCTTGTTTCTGTATGCTGAGCACACCCACCATCACCCAGCCATCCAGTCAGCATGTTCTGAGCATCTGCTAAGTGCCAGGCCCTGTTCCACATACTGCAGATGGAGCAGGGGACAGAACAGCAGAGCCCTGGCCCCCTGGTGCTTCTGTTCTAGTGGGGACACAGAAAAGCCAATACATAGTGGGACCGAGGAGAAAAACAGAGCAGGATGAAGGCGGGTAGGGAGAGCCGGGGTGGGGGCGCGACTGCTCTTTCATACGTCCTAGGAGGTCTCTCTGAGAAGGCAACATTTGAACAGGGGCTTAACGGAAGCGAGGGCAAACCACACGGGTGTCTGCGTTTCTGGCCGATGGTGCGGGGGGCGCACGGATGACATTTTTGAAGAAAAAGGGGGCCGGTGTGGCTGCAGTGGGGTGAATGAAAAGGCTGTTATCTCTTTGCTATCCGATTAAAAATGAGCACACAACACAATTCAGAAGTTGAAAAAGATGTATTAAAACATTCACAAAAATACAACTGAAAAATAAGATGAAAAAACCCAGTAACGAGCTTGATGGTTTTTACCGCGCTGAATACGTTTCCATTGAATGACGACAGATGGTTTGGAATTTTAATCTCTAAGCAATCCCATTTTGATGCCCCTTACAAAATTCACCTATAATTTTAAGAGGTCTCATTCCGCCACTAAGAAGACATGGACAAGGGCAGGCGAGCCACGTGGAGGCAGCCAGGCCGGGATGCTGGGGCACAGGAAAAAGGGCAAAGGTCCAAAGTGTGCGGAGGTCACCGAGGCCCTGCCCTGCGTTGCTCCACCCAGGTGTTGGCACCTTCCTCGGGGAAGCCCGTCCCCCAGACCCCGAGAGCGATGCCCAGGAGATGCTCTGCGGAAGGCGCAGTGATGACAGAGTGGGTGGCCGGCTGGGGCTCGGCAGCGACGGCAGGGACGGGGGAAAGGCCCACAGGCGTCGTTCGAGCGAGTGCCCTGGACACCAGCTTCACAACGCACGGTGCCAGCACCGAAAGGAGAAATCGGGGCTCCTGCTCTCAGGAGAATCAGGAATGTGCAGTTTGTTCACAGGAACTGTTGAGAAATGTGAAAACGACCGGCAGGAGACACGACACATCTAAATGCACACGCTTGGTCTCTCGACGACTTGGGTCCCTTCTTCCTCGGGCAGCACAGTTCCCACAGTGGCAAGGCTTGAAGAACGGTGACAATGCCAACACCCCTCCCCTCCTAACACACACACGAGGTCTTCCAGAGGCTCCTGAAGTTTTGGGGGGCAAGGCAGATTTGGCCGCTTTGTGGCAAAGTCTCAGGGCCAGCACTGTGTGTCACTCTGTCGTCACTCTCTCGAGCGGGGCCTACGAACAGCAGAGCAGGCACGTTTTTCTCCATGCCACACAGCAGCAGGTAGACCAGACGCTGCCCAGCTCCAGAGCACGACACATTGTGTGTTTGGGGGGGCAAGGATAAAACCTGACCCGTTTACTCGCACAGACATGGGGTGTAAGCAGGTGCATGATGAGAATAAGAAAAATAGTTCCTTAGAAAACAAAAGGCCTCACGTACGGGAGACAGTGAGTTTTGAAGCTGTGTCCTTTATCTTTACCAACTCACACACACCTTTAAATCTAAATCCTGCTTTATTCCCTTTATGAACGCTCTTAGAATTCAGCCTTCAAACACCCCAAAAAGATGACAAGACAGGAAGGACAGAGAACCTCAAACTAAATGGGAGAAACATTACCCCTCACTCTCACACGTTCTGCAGACCAGCTAGACAGTATTCTTCCCATAAATGTATGTTTTCGGACTATTTTAAAGGGGAAAATTTTTTTTTAAACAAAATAATTGAGAAAATGGGAGAATGACAATACACATGTTTAACAATTTGGACCAAGCTTTTTAGTTCCAGTAAAAAATAAACACTCATAGATTGAGGTGGGGCGGCATGGTTAATGGGAGAAAATGAGTTTTGAGGAAAGATACCCCAAACTGTCTATATTTTCCCTCATCTCTTTGTTTATCGAGTCCATGTAACTGGGGTGGGGGAGGGGGTGGTGAAAATCAAAACAACAACAGAAAGAAACAGAGACTCCCAAAGCCGCAATACTAGGCCTACTTGATTTTAAAAAAGCATAGACCATCTTTAACCTCAGAGGTCTTTGAGGAACCACGAAGCTATCGGTAAAGCCATGACTGATGCTGCCTCTTGCTGGAATCGTGACAGAAGCTTTATAAAGGCACTTTTGCTGGGTACGGAGGTACGAGCTTGTAGTCCCAGCTACTTGGGAGGCTCCTGCTTGAGCCCAGGAATTTGAGGCCAGCCTGGGCAGTATAGTGAAGCCCCATCTCAAAAAAAAATAATGATTAAAAAAATTAAAAGTGAAAAGGTGATTCTCTAGAGAGAGCTGTGGGACACTGGAGAGTGGCAATATAATGATCCCATTTCTGCCTACTTAAAAGACAAGAAACTCCTCTACTTCAGCTGTATGGACACTTTTATTTCAAGCAGGAAAGACTTCAGCAAAGAACAAAACTGATACCTTTTACTATCCGTATGGTACAATATTCCTCAAGCAATGCCTGGATTTTCTATTTATCTCTATGGTATTGATCTAAACGTACCTAGAAGGAAGTGACCTTGGCATTTATCCTTTGCTAATCTTGCTATTATCAATCCACAAGTTGATATGATATACTTAAAGGGTGTAAAGTTAAAGTAAGTCTACACAACATATAAAGCTAAAAATTGCCCCATATTTTAGAGAGAAAAACATCAACACAAACTTCTCAAACCGTCTTCAAGGGCACAGCCAATGGATGTTTTCTAAAAGCTGCAACCAAGTAACTGGTGCCAACACCATTAAAGGCCACCCTGGACATGCTTCCCTCATTGTATCTCCGTTCTCCAACTACAATAAATGCTAAGACTGATTAAGCCCTTTGATAAAAAGGCCATGTCTATAGGAAATACTAAAAGATCTGCTACTGTCTCCATTAAGGCAAACCATTTCTGAATGATGGTGACGGGAATGTTTCTGAAATTTCCCAATTGTAAATGACCCTGAAAAGAAAGTACAAAAACAGCAAGACAATTTATACATAACGTAGAATCATACTATCTTTTCATCATGCAACATTGGCTCCTCACATCAGGAAGATTAAATAGAACATTTATACATATCCTTTATACACATCCTTTTCCCCACTATGAGTACACATGTGCTCGTCCTTTGCATGGGTGCCTAAGGCCACATGTGGTTATGGGCTACATTTTCTGCTTAGGAGTCCAGTTTGGTTTGTTTTTTCTCTGGAGATGTGCTGGGTCTCAGTTTTTCCGGATGTCTGCATACACCACAGACTCTGACTTGTTAATCTTGTCACTGTGATGTCCGCCAGAGTGGTCTAACTGCGCGTATATGACTGGGCCCTGGAAAAGAGAAGTAGAAGAATTAGCGGTTAGGACAAGCTGATGCTCCCTTCACACCAGGCATCGAAGCCATAATTAAAGGGGTAACATTAGGGCTTCAGAGCAAAGAGTTCCCTCTTTTGAATGTCTTCAAGAAGACAGCTTATGAATGCTGTGTCCAGGATTGATGTAAAACAAGATTGGGCATACATTGATGGTTGTCAAAGTCAGTGCATGGGGATTTGTTACATTATTCTCTCCACTTTTGATGTTCGAAAATTTCTATAACAACAAAATATTTTTTCTTAGGAATGCCCTTTATCTTAATATCCACCACAAAATTGCTCAACCCTTACAGCTGGGATCAGAGTCTTAAGGACTAGGACGGGCACGTCCACCAACCTGAGACCCCTGAGGTTATGAGCTTCAGAAGAATCCATGCAAGAAAAACCAACATATTTGGTGCCACCCAAAGATACCATCTATTTGATCCGGTCACTTTATATAAATAGGTACTTAAAAACATTTCAATATTCTTCAATACAACTACTTATAGTACAATTATTTTAGTCTGATCCTACCAAGACCAATAAAATAATTGCTTCTTTGATTTCTAGTATCAGATAACTGTTCTTCCTGTTTTAAAATAAAATTAAAAAGAAAAAAAACAAAAAGCCACAATATATAGAGATAAAGAAAAACTCCAGATGGACTAAAGTAGAAAAGATCCTCTTCTTAGCCTCAGCAGTAAAGGAGCGGTTAAAGTCCCAGAAAACTGTCAGGGTCCAATCCAGGAAAGCAAAGGAAGACTGGGCTGCCTTGGAGCAAGTGAATCCCCAACTCTTGGGGGAAGAGGTCAGACAGGTGGCACTTTCAGTCCCTTCCAACCCAGAGATTCTAAAATTGTAAATATCAACCACAAAATAGCCCTGGTTTTAAAAGAAAAATTTAATATTACTCAAAGTCAACTTTTCTCCCACTTTAGGGGAACTATCTTTGAGAAGTCTAATAGTGTGCTTAAACTTTCAACTTTGAAATCGTAAGCTCAGTAGCCAAAAGCATGTGGTTTAAAATAAACACCCTTACCCAAACCTAGGAGCCCAATAACCTGCATCCTTCACTGCTGCGGTCCCCAACCACTGGTCCGAGGCCTGTTAAGGACAGGGCTGCAGAGCTCAGTGCCCCCTGCCCCCACCCAGTAGAATAACTGAAACTTAGGAAAGTCCCGTGGCATGGGAGGAGCACACAGCGGTGCCAGGCCAGCCAGCGACGCTTCCTGGCCCCAACCCCATATGGGGAAAAACTATCTTCCATGAAACTGGTCTCTGGTGCCAAAAAGGTTGGGGACTGCCGCCTTAGTGCATCACCTGGGATTCTGGAGTTCAGGCACTCCAGCTTCTACAGAAGCAGACCCAGCTGTAAGGGCTATACAGTGGTGCATCTAAAAGTGGAGTCATAACATGAAACAACACTCGAGGACTAGATCCATGTGCACGTGGGCAGATCTGTGGTCGGAATTCATAAGATAGTCTTCATTGAGCCTGGTAGAGACGAGCACTTGTCATGTGGCCTCAAGCTTATTTGCAAACCTCTAAGCTTAAGTTTCTTCATCTCTAAAATGGTACTAATCATATCTACACCTTTTAGTGTTGTTCTGAGAATTACATTGAGATAATACCTATAAATAGCTTAGGCAGTGTCTGACAGTTAACACTCAATCCATATTAGTCATTATTATAAACATCTTGTTACACAAAACACTTTACAATACACTGAGCTAACTGATCAAGTAAATCAAATAGTCAAACTCCATGCTTGTCTTTAGTCTATAAATGACACTCTCTAATACCTGTCATGGGTAACATTAACAGATGACACTGTTTTTATTAAATCATACAGAAACCCTCTATATTCATCTCAGAAAGCTGCAAGATAAATGCTAACCCAAAAGGGAATAAAAAGAAGTTAAAAAAAACAACAACACTATTTTCTACTACTAAGAACAGAATGGAAACAAAGTATTCCCTGGTCACAAAGCCACTTCCAAGAGCAGGACAGACCTCTCAAAATTAAATTATGTAACTTCCTAGATAAAAACCCTGTATCATAATTCCTAAAGACTCATTAGGAATTTTGAGGTATGTTCATGGGGGAAGGAATTTACAACGTGTGATGTATTGTAACTCTTTCCTTCACTGCAGCTACACCCTTGGCGATATAAGGCTGCAGATCTTTCCATCAAGAGTAGGAATCTATTTCTCCACCTCCTGAATCTGGGCTGGTCTTGTGACTTGCTTTGACCAAAAGAATAAGGAAGAAGTGATGTTGTGCAATTTCCACACCTAGGCCTCAACAGACTTCGCAGTTTCCATTCTCTCACTGATCTTGGGACCCACACAGCCACGACTGCCATGTGAGGAAGCCCACGCTAGCCTGCTAGCTGATGAGAGAGACACAGCCCAGCTGCCATCTGTCTGCCCGGCCAACAGCCTGCCAATTGTCAGGCCACTGGAGACCACCCAGCTTACAGTCAACCCTCCAGCGATCACAGATGTATGAGTGAGCCAGCAGGGATCAGCTGAACCGATGCAGACCGGAAGACCTGCCTGACCAAGCCACAGAATGGGGAGTCAAGTAAACCATGGCTGTTTAAAGCCACTATATTTTGGGTTGGTTTGTTACACAACAGTAGATAAGAAAGACAGCAGAGAAAGCAAATAAGAAAAACACAGAATTACCTCCAGATCAGTGAGTGTTAAAATACCAGTAAGGCCTTTCATGTGAGTCAGTATTGTCTTTCATGGCAAGAGACTCCAAGTTATCTGCTGAAAGTAACTGGAAAACCTTGAAGGAACTCTTCCTGTTGGGGGCTCTGGTCTTCTTCAACTTGCTTCCCACTGTCTGATGTCATCCCTACTCCTTTCCCCCTTAAAATGAAGTAGGGTCTTGAGTCAGGGGCTCTGTTAGTTAGCTGTCTAGATCTTGGCAGATTGTAGGTGCTAGACAAAGGGATGGCCGCAATAATGGATCCAGAGGAATGGTGGACGTAGGTGGAGAGCAGGGATCTGCTCATGGATCTAGTTCAGTCTAGAAGAGCTCTCTGAAGTCTGATTCTGAGTGATATTTAGAAGCTCAAGGCACCCTAGGTCACCGTGGAATGTGCCTCGGCACTCTGATTTAGAGGGCCAACAAGACTAGGAAGCTCGGGAATTCAGAAGGAGCCACTGAACCAAGATCAACTTGGAAACGAAGCCACCATTGCTACGCCATTCACTTTTGGGTATGCAAGAATAAAGAAAAACAACAACAATAAAACCTACATTAACCTAGCTGTTTTCACTGTACCTCTCGGCATTCACTCTCCCCATACACTACTTGTTTGACTTTGTTTGTTTGTTTGTTTGTTTTTGGCTTTTCCACAAAGAATGACAACAATCAAGTGAAAAATTTGTATGGATATATCTTTTTCCCAACTATTTTCTATACAAATAGGCCTTAAACTATTGAAAATGTTTCAAGAAACAAACTGCTTGACACAGCCCTATTTCACTCCCAACCCCCGAGCATCGTATCACTAAGACAGAACATCTGCTTTTACAATACGCTCATCAACTGTTGACAAAACACCTTTTTCCTATTTATTTCATCGTTTTTTTAAAAGTCAAATATCAATGTGAAACACAGCTGTGTATTGTGACTCCCTTTGAGATAAATGAGACTAACAATGACTCTCAAAACAGAGTTGAAAAGAATTGAACAGACAACATAGAATAAGCTGTGCCTTAGAACCAGAAAGACCTGAGTCTGACACCAGCTCCGCCACTGACTACTGACCTTAAGCAAGTGACTCAACATAACTAAGCCTCAGTTTCTTCATGTGTAAAATAGAGCCCACAAAAGAACTTACCTTGTAGGACTGCTGTGAAGACTAAAGAGAAAATGCACATAATGTGCTTCTTTTTGAAACATTACTGCATCTACATACTATAGCTGACAGATACATAAATATTCCATTCAATCACTGTTCTCAAAAAAAAGAAACAAAACCTGACTTTTTCGTATAAAACGTTAACCATTTCCAAACAAGGATCTAGAAAACCAACTATGTATAAACATTCATCAAATATTTATACAAAAATTATTTTATAGCAATCTCAGTCAAAACTAAGTTTTATAAAAAAATTTTTTTGAAAGGGGGTCTCACTATGTTGCCAAGGCTAGTCTCAAACTCCTGGCCTCAAGCAATCGTCCTGCCTCAGCCTCCCACACCCGGCTACAAGAAAGTTTTTACTTATCTTTCCCTGATACCATAACACTCCAAACTCCAGGCAGTGCCTACCTAATACCCTTTCCAACCCAGCCTCCCACTCTACTCTGCTGGAAGAACCCCAGTTTGGTTCTGGTGTCTGGTGCTCACCCTCCCTTTGCACAGGTGGATGTCCCCAGCCTCCCCTGTTCTCAGGAGTGAATCACAATGGCTATGCCAGCCACAATTCCTGTCCCCTTGCAGGTGACCAGAAGAGGTATCAGCATGTGACCTACTCTTGGCCAATGGGGACTAGAAGTTTACTGGGGGGGGGGGGTTCTGGTGAAGATTTTCCTCCACAGTAAAAATTACATGGGAGGAGATTAAATTCTTTTCCAGTTGCCTGTGATGCCTGAAACCAAGGCAGCCATTCTGAGGCTGAGGGAACGAGCCTGAGAATGAAGACAACATGCAGAGGATAAAAAACAGTAAAACGAAAAGAACTTGTGCCTTTAATGACATTACTGGGCCACTGAACTAACACAGAAGTACCCTGCCTTGGGACTGCTTGTGAGTTAATTAGCTTCTTATTGTTAAAGCTACTTTTAGTCTTCTGTTACTAAGTCTTTCCCAATTATAGCAAAAGACCAAAGACAGATGGCTGGGCATTAAGTTGCACCTTTTCTGCATTTCCTTCTTAGGGTACTGGTATTTCTTTTCTTCTGGTAAAATAATATGGAGTTATTTACTCATCCACACAGTAATTACTAGTGCTATTAGATTCTCAGATGATGTCTGCAGATAGGAAAATAGCTGTAAAAGGCCAATATAGGTTGAGGTAATGGTTGAATTACTTCTTACCAACCTCCAGAAAATGCCACGATCACATAGTTCGGCCTACGTAGAGCCCTGGGGTTTATTCACAGAAGAAACAAGCCAAAGTCTCTGACTCAGGCACAGCAGGGGGGGGTGTCAGCACTGAGAACGGGATGGCAAGAAGTCTACCTACTGGACCACGAGACTGCCTCCCTCTGCTCAACTCCCAAGCAGGAAATTAGAGGATTTCTTTCTGGAGAAATTGACTACACCAAGAGGAAAGACCCTTGAAACTGACATTTAGAGACCCCCCAAATGCAAGTCAGACAACACTCTATACAGTGAAGCCCACTACGCAGTGCTATGCCTGCACAAAGAGATTCTATTTTAATTAATTAATTTATATTTATTTTTTGTGGAGACAGGGTCTTGCTATGTTGCTCAATCTGGTCTTGAACTCCTGGCCTCAAGCGATCCTCCTGCCTTGGTCTCCCAAAGTGCTAGGATAACAGGTGTGAGCCACCATACCTGGCTGAGATTCTATTTTAATATGAATGGATAACGAAGGATCACTGGGCATTTGAGGAAAGCTTCTAACATGAAAGTCAGAAATTATAAGAGAAAAAAGGGAATTCAAAAGAAACAGTAAAATCAAGTAAGAAGAGAAATATTTGAAAAAAATCACACAAAACAGAAGAAAAAACTGTTATGTTCGGACAGATAAGACAATGCATCCATGGAAACAAGTATAGGATATTATAATCAGAGAATAAGAAACAGCTCTTGAAAAATTTTTAAAATGATAGCATAAATTTAAATATTCAATGAAAGTTTGAAGATACAATTCCAGAAATTTCCTACAAAGCAGAACAAAAATTTCAAAATAGAAAAAAATAAGAAAACTAAAGGATCGATCTAGGAGGTGGTCCAATTCCTGATAGAAATGTCCAAAAGAAAGCATAGAAAATAGAAGCAGAAAACCTTCCAAAGAACACTGGAAGAAAATACCCTAAAATTGAAGGACCTAGTTTTCAGGTTGAAAGAGCCCACTGAGTATCTAGGACAATGAATAAAGACCTACAATTTTATGAAATTTCAGAACACTAGGGATAAAAAAAGATCTAAGAGGAGGGACAAAACCTCACCTACACAAAGGAGCAGGAATCAGCACAGTATCAGCTTCTAAGCCACAGCATGGAAGCTAGAAAAATCAGCAATGCCTCAAAATGCTGAAGGTAAATGACTTCCAACTTGGTTGGAAATCCTACCCAACCAGATTATCAATCAAGTTTGAGGGAGGAGCATCAAGACAATTTCAGAGATGCTAAAAACAAATGTGTTATCTTACAGTTTCCGAGGTCAGAAGTCTGAAATCTGTTTCCCTGGGCTAAATCAAGGTGTCAGTGTGGCTGTGTGCCTTCTGAGGGCTCTAGGGAAGGATCTGTTTCCTTGTCTTTTCCAGCTTCTGGAAGCTGCCCACATTCCTTGGCCCACGAACTCTTCCTCCATCTTCCAGGCCAGCAGCATCTTCCAGCCTCTCTCTGACTCTCAGAACTCTGCTTCTCTCTTGCAAGGACCTTTGCGGTCACACCAGCCCCGCCCAGATAATCCAGGAATATCTTCCCATCTCAAGGCAATTTAATCACATCTGCAAAGTCCCTTTCAACATGTACAGCAACATATCCCACAGAATCCAGAGATTAGGATGTGGACCTCCTCGGGGAAGAGTTCTTCTGTCGACTACACCAAGTCTCAAAATGTTGACCTGTGCATTCTTCCTCGAGAAGTTATGCAGAGTATGTTCCATCATAATATGAGAATAAACTAAGAACAATGAGGACCTGGGGTCCAAGAAGAGAGAGGTAAAGAAAATTCCTTGTGGGGGAAGCCGAGGCTGACAGCTAGAGAGCAGCCTAGAGCACAGCAAGGCCAGATTGCAACGCAAGTCTCTCTCCAAGAATGAACTGAAACCGACAGAACAGGTGAAGTTTGTGCTCAGAGGTTTTAAATTCTGTTTAAGAGTTTTGAGATGGAATATAAATATGTATAAGCAAATAAAAACAGGCAAATATTTTTATAGATAAAACTGTACATGAAAGCAACTCAATGTGGTATGACAAGGAAAAAAACAGGTCCATGTAACGCTGAATAATAACGCACCTAAATATGATGACATAGCCACACTAGGAAGAGGCACGTGTGTAGATATGTGTATAAGTCTTGTGTGCTGAAAGGAAGGGCTGGAGATAAAATTAATAAATCCTCACTTTTCCACAGTATGGAGTCAACAGATAATATCTAAAACTGAAAATCTAGAAATAGAGATATAATAAATGTTTTTTAGAAATAAGATGAATACCAGAAGAAACAGCTAAAACAATGCAGAGTGTTTGCTTCTGAGGACTGGCTCTCAGAGTAGGAAGGTGTGGGGCAGGAGGGCTGCTTTTTTCACTGACCATATTATTTGATATTTTAAACTATTTTCATTTATTACCTTGGGGAAGTGGAAGGCCTGGGAAACTGAAGCTGACCTAACAAAGGAGGTACACAAACACAAGGCTGTGATCTGAATGCAAATTGTAAGCTACATCTCTCCCCTCTAGCATTTTTGTTTCCAGCCATATGACAAACCAGATTTCTGGAGAAGACTTTACAGTAAAAATACCACTTTCTATTTGTGCCATGATGTGAAAGAAATTAAACCTGGATTTTAATAAGCTATACTTGTAGGGGGACAGGCCCGAGCCAGGTGGTAATTGGGAGTTGAGAATAAAGCTGGAAAATCCCAAAGACAATATCTTCAAAAGGGAAACTAGAAAAAGATCGTGGCCTATAGTGGGGTCATAGCATCTCTTGGTCTTAGCCCTGCATCGAGCAACAAAGAGAAAACGTCCCCCCACAAGTTCCATAGCTACAGCCCTATATTCATGTAGATTTAGAGGTGGAATTCAAACGAGCTGTATCACCCCAAACACCCTAAGCCAAAACTTTAGTTTATAAAGCCCTTGGTTGGTAGTATCCAAGGCACATGGCAGAAGAAATACAAATCTTCTCATGAGTAATAAATTTTAAATGATGACTCAACTTGCATAAAGTGCCTAAAAACATAAGCACAGTCTTCAAATTATAAAATACATGAGAAAATAAACTACCAGCAAGAGTTGTAGAAACAGAAACTGAAGTCAGATCAATAAAGATCACAGACACTGGAATTACCAGTTTTGAGGTATAAAATAAAAAATTTAATATGCTTACATAAAAAATAAGGTATTGAAAATATAATGAAGTCATAGCAACTATCAAAATTAGCCAGGCATATTTTATGATTTGCTTTTTTTATTTTTTAAAGAAAACATCAGCAAGCCAGGCATGGTGTATTTTATTTAAAAAGAGCCAGAGACACTGATATAAGAAATTGAATTAGCAGACTAGACAAAGCTAAACAATTAGTGAATTCAAACATAGATGAAGAAATTATGCAGAAAACAGCACAAAGACAATGTGATAAAGAGTAAGCAAGAGAGGTTAAGAGACATAGAGTGAGAAGGTCTAATATACATCTAATTAGACTTCTGTAAAAAGATAAATAGACAAAATGGAGAAAGGAAAAATTCAAAGAGATTGTGACTGGGAATTTTCTAGAATTTATTAGAGACATGAACCTTCTGATTCAGGAAGTCCAGTGAAATTCCAAGCATGAGCAACAAGGGGTAATCAATAAATAAGTTGTAGATAAAATGCAGAATACAAAAGGCATAGAGTGGATCTGAAAACCAGCCAAAGAGAAGAGGCAGGTTACCTACAGAGGAACGAGAACGTCAGCTGATTTTTCAACAGCTCCTGTCTTTATTATTAATATTTCCTTCTATCTGCTTATGTTGGGTTTAATTTGCTCTTCTTTTTTTAGTTTCTTCAGATAGAAGCCTAGATCGATTTTATAACTTTATTTTTTTCCCAATATAAACTGTTAATGCTACAAATCCTCAAAGCACTACTTCAGCTGTACCTCACAAATTTTCGTATGTTGTGTTATTATATTCACTCAGTTCAAAATATTTTCTAACTTTTCTTGTGACTTCTTGTTTTACTAATGAGTTATTTGTTTAATTCCCAAATATTTGAGACCTTCCAGGTATCCTTCTGTTGATTTGTTTAATTCTGCTGTGGCCAGAGAACATATTCTGAATTATTCTAATCCTTTTAAAATTTAATGAGAATTGTTTTATGGCCCAGAATGTGGCCTATATTGGTAAATGTTTCATGTGCACTTGAAAAGAATGAGAACTCTCTTGATGAAAGTAGTATTTTATAAATGTCCATTAGGTCAAGTTGGTTTCAGTGTTGTTCAAGTCTTCTGTATCCTTTCTGATTTTCTGTAAACTTGTTTTTACAAACTTGCTGAGAGAGGAATGTTGAAACCTCCAACTATAATTGTGAATATGTGTATTTCTCCTTTCAAATCTCTCAGTTTTTACTTCATTTATTTTCAGGCTCTATTATTAGAAGTATAAACATTTAGGATTACGTATTCTTTATGAATATGTCACTTTATCATCATGGAAAGTACCTCTTTATCCCTGGTTATATTTCTTATTCTGAAGCCTACTCTGATTATCATAACTATTCAGACTTCTTTTGGTTAGTGTTAACAAAGCATTTCATTTTCCATCTTTTTATTTTAAAAATACTGTGATAACATATACCATAAAATTTATCATCTTAACCACTTTAAGTGTATAGTTCAGTAGTGTCAAGTACATTCACATCGTTGTGCAACCATCTCAAGAATTTTTTTATCTTGCAAAATTGAAACTCTGTACCCATTAAACAACTCCTCATTCCTCCCTTCCCCCAACACCACCACTCTACTTTCCGTCTCTATGAATTTAACTACTCTAAGTATGGCATGTTAATGGAGTCACACAGTATATCTTTTTGTGGTTGGCTTATTTCACTTAGCACCATATCCTCAAGGTTCATCCAAGTTGTAGCATGAGTCAGAATTTCCTTCTTTTTAAGACTGAATAATATTCCATTGTGTACATATGTACCACATTTTGTTTATCCATTCATAAACTGATGGACACTTGGGTTGCTTCCACATTTTGGTTATTGTGAATAACACTGCTATGGACATGGATGTACAAATTAGCGCTTCAAGACCCTGCTTTCAATTCCATCATTTTATTTTTACATTATTGGGATCTTTATATTTAAAGTCATTTCTTATAGACAGCATATAATTGGGTCTTGCTTTTCTATCCAATCTATCTCTACCTTTCAACTGGAGTGTTCAGTTCATTTATACTTAATGTAATCATCAATATGGTTGAGTTGAGATCTACAACTTCACTGTATGTTTTCTATTTGTCCCACCTATCTTTTGCTCATTTTTCCCTCCTTTTCTGCTTCTGAGTACTTTTTTGTGATTCTATTATAGCTCCTTAGTTGGCTTATTAACTATACCTCTTTTCTTCCCCCAGGGTTTGCTCTAGGCTTTGCAGTATATATCTTTAACCTACCTCAATCTACCTTCAAATTACAATTTCACAGATAATATAAGGAGCTTACAACAGTATCCTTCCATCCTCTCTACCCCATCCTTTGTACTACTGTTGTCATACATTTTACTTCTACATTTATAACCCCATAAAACACTGTCATTATTTTTGCTTTAAACAGTCAATTACTTTTAAAGGTATTTTAAAAATAAGAAAAAAAGTCTTTTATATTTTCTACTTATTTGTCATTTCCAGTGCTCTTCACTCCTGTGTATAGATCTAAACTTTCATCTGGTGTCCCTTCTGCTTGAAAAACTTCCTTTGACATTTCTTATACAGCATGTCTGCTGGTGATAAATTCTCTCAGTTTTTTTGCTTATTTGTTTTCATATTTGAAAGATATTTTTGCTAAGTACAAAATTCTGAGTTGACTGGCTTTTTTCCCCAGTTTGGGAATTTAAAAGTGCTGGTTCCACTGTCTTCTGGCCTTATGGTTTCTGAAGAGAAGGCTGATGTCACTCCTATTTTTGTTCCTCTATCATCATGTCTCCTTTTTTCTGACAACTTTTAAGATTTTCTCTTTATTAGTGGTCTTAAGCAATTTGATTATGATGTGGCTTAGGGTGGTTTTCTTAGCTTCTTCTACTTAGAGTTTATTGAACTTCTTGGATTTGTGGGTTTATGTTTTTCACCAAATTTATAAAAAATTTCACTATTTCTCTAAATTTTTTTCTCTCTTCCCTTTCCTTCTGAGACTCTAATTATATATTGCTTGATATTATTTACTGGCTCAATAAAGCTCTGTTCATTTTCCCCCCAGACTTTATCTTCATGCTTCATTTTGGGTAGTTTCTGTTGCTATGCCTTCAAGTTCACCCATCTTTGCTTCTGCAGTATCTAACTTGTTAATGCTATCCACTTTGTTTTCATTTCTAGAAGTTCCATTTTGGTTTGTTTTATATATCTATTTCTTTTTTCGTTATATTCAAGCTTTCCTTTACATCCTTAAGTTTACTAATAAGATTTATAATACTTGTTTTAACGTCTTTGTTTATTAATCCCTTCATCTCTTTCATTTCTGGGTTTGTTTTTATTGATTGATTTCTCCTGGTTATACGTCTTTTTTTAGAGACAGAGTCTCACTATGTTGCTCAGGCTGGTCTCGAACTCCTGGGCTCAAGTGATCATCCCACCTCAGTCTCCCAAGTAGCTGGGACTACAGGTGTTCACTACACCCGGCTTTTCTGTCTTATTTTTTTGTTTCTTTGTATGCGTGGTAATTATTGATGGGTGCTAGACATTATAAATTTTTACAGTATCTGGTGCTGAATTTTGTTGTATTCTTATAAATAGTATTGGATTTTGTTGTAGAATGCAGCTAAATTACTTTTAGATTAGTTTGATTCTTTAAAGGCTTCCTTTCAAGCTTTGTTATGGTGGGTCTATAGCATCCTTTATTGTGGTGCTAATTTAGCCCCACACTACAGCATGACCATTCCGAGCACCCCAACCAATACCCTGTATATTATGAGTCTCTCTACTCTGGCTTTTAGGAACCCAAACCATTCCCAGCCCTGTGTGAGCTCCAGGCATTGTGCAACCTACTGCTTTTCAGGTAGTTCTTTCCCTGGTCTCAGAGAGTTTTCTCCTACACATGCATAAAGCTGTACTCAAAGACTCAAGGGGCCCCACTCCAGATCTCTGAAGTGTGCATGCATGCTCTCTCTCTCCAGTTTCTTCTCTGGTACACAAATTCTAGCCACCCTGACCTTTTCAAACTCTGATTTCTGCCTCCTCAACTCAGTGAGACAGCTGGGCTCTATTTCCATTTTCCCTCCCTGCACTGCAGTGTGGAAACTGTCTCGAGGCAGTAAACGGGGAAAATCAAAGGGCTCACATTATTTGTTTCCTTCCTCTTGGGGGTCACAGGGCTGCATAATCTGTTTTCCAATATCTTGAAAACCATTGTTTCTTTTTTCTAGTTTGTTTTCAGCAAAAGAGCAACGTGAAGAGCACTTCAAGGACAGAAGGCAAATGTTCCAGGGCTTCTTTAGATGTTATGCCTATCTGTAACCCTGTTCCCATTCACAACCCAAGTGAGTGGACTCAGGTATTGCAGGTATATCAGACAGACAGAATGGGAACAGGTAATGAGCCTGATGCCGTGGGAGAACACTCACTATCTACACACCTGGGTTCTAGTCCCAATTCTGTCATTGAGTGTGTGCTTTTAGAAATTTAATAATCATAATGCCTTAGTTTCCTCATTGGTATAATCGTTTCCTCACTACACGTAACAACTGTGGAATAAGACAATGGGTACTTCTTCCACAAAACACTGTTATTCTCTTTACTTCCTCTTAAATCCATTCTCCTTAGGATGATGCTACAATGTGCCAAATTCCTCAGGATGCCTTCTACCCCAGAAGAACCAAATTGGTACTATGCTATGGAATTTCTGCCATGCTACAATTATAGTTAAAACAGCATAGCCAAAAGACACCATGCTAGATGCTATGCTAAATTCCAAATAAAAATTATTTCTCTTCTGTACTTTCTACTAGAAGTAGAAATTAAAACCATTCCTTATCAAGCTTATTATTCAAACACATGCTTACTTTCAATTTTTTCTAAAGAATCCACATAAAATAATTTTTGTTTCATTATCAATACCAAGAATATCAACTTTATTCCTGCTAATTTCTTGTCTACAGGGTGCCTCAATACATACTCTAGTTCATTAGATTTCTTTCCTTGGGCAATTAAAGAAGAATCTTCTACATTTGACAAAGCCATTTTCTAATTCTACTTGGGCCAAAGCTGCCACATTATGAGTCAACAATTCATGTTAGTGGTGGTTTTGTGGAAACCTTTGCTCAGGTCAGATTTTCCACCTAATTTTCTTGTGGTCTTCCTAGACCAGCCCTTTAATTCCCCTCTCTCTGCCTTTCTCTGTTTCTGTCTGTCTGTCTGTCTGTCTGTCTGCCTTTCTCTTTCTTTGTCACATAGCTCAGGATTCCTTCCCACCCCAGGGAGGTGACAGAGCAGAGCTTGCGGGGCACAGGGGCAGAACTGCAATTAGCCATTACCTGGTGAGATGCAGAAGGGACACTCTTTACTAGACCCTCTGTGTCGGAGGGGGCCTTCCGTGGAGCCTGCTTAACCGGTGACAAACTTTCTGATGTACTGCAGCTGATGAATTGACAATTTGGAAAACAAATGTAAAAAAAAAAAAAAATTAAATAGAAACAAAAACATACAAATGCACGTGATAGCAAGATGAAGCAGCAGATGTATAAAAACAAAAGACAACAAAACAATAACATATCTTAAAACTACTTTCTATCCCTGACACTCACACATTCTCCTAAGTCAGTGAGGGAGGCACAGAAACCGATATGGTACAATCTCCTCACCCTTGTTTACGACGATGATATTGCAATTCGGGTCACAATACACACTGACCTTTTTTGCTGCTTTGTCTTTTCCCCCTGCCACCAACTCTCCTTTGGGATAAAGGCTTAAACGAGCAAACTATAGAGTACCTTCTTAATGGCTTAATGGCAATTCGCTTTTGTTATCATCAAAGGCAAGCCTCTTCCGAATGTATTTTAAAAATTACAGATATACATCCAGGCTGGTTCGTAGTCCTGGCTTGTCTTGTTCTCTCCATATTTTATTCCCTGCCAATACCACAACGAAACCCAAAACTCCAGGAAGTTGTGAATGATGAGAAACTATGGAATGCCATGTCACACAGGCTGAACTTTTTTCAGGGGTATAGGGGACTTTTACAACAAGCACTATCTCATACATCAGGGAAAGTAAATGCCAGGAAGTATCTCTTTAGGGATTTCCTAATGAGATGTGTCATCAGGACAGCTTAAATCCTTCATATTTTTCAACAAACTTAGGAGTTTGGTGAGGATCACATTTAAAGTGTCATTACTAAGACCAAAGCATACCATGCATTCTGCAAACTGTGCCTTCTTTGAAATGGGAGGCTACATGTTCTGAACCAAAATGGCTGATTATTCTATCACAAAGAGGGTCTCCATCATTGATAATACAATTCATCAATGAAAAAGACAACTAACACACACCCACACACACCCACACACACACAGAGGCATTTTACATGAAGAGCATACACATTCAGATGATCATAAAACCTCCATGTAACTTGACAACTCGATTTCATCCAGATGGTATGCTCGACATGTTTCTAATACAAACACGTGACATATTTGTGGACAAACCATAATAGCTGTTGGGTTAGCTCAGAGCTAGCTGGTTAGTTGTCAACAATGTATTCAGATGGGCTGAATACGTACACATGAATATTAACAGCAACGGGCAATGTGATTAGTTACCATGTGTCTAGTGGGAGTGGAAGAGGAGACCCAGCCCTGTTATAGTCCCAATGTGTCTTCTATGTCAGCTTTTCTTAAGAAGTGGAAGATAAGCAGGATCTGATCCCAGCACACCAAGGTAGAAAAGGCAGGGGAAGAGGAAAAAAACCAAAGTAAGAAGAATAGCAGCATTCATGATGCCATGCAGGATTAGGATTCTAAGGAACACTTTCCTGTCCCTTTATTAACCCAAAAGCAAGAACTACAAAGACTGGCAGGTTACCACCCTGGATTAGTCTCATGTTGTAAACCAACAACCCAGCTATACTTAATCATAAAACACTCACCATGCAAGGGGGCAGATACAGTCAGCAGAACAGAAGCATTCCAAGCAAGTAATATTAATATCTGAATTTGAACACTCAAACTTGTTAAAACACAGCACTCCTAAACACTCTAGATCAGCAGAGCCATAAATAGAGTTTCCCGCCATCCACCAGCAAGAGGGTTCAGGGCATGCAATCCTCTCAAATCACAGTCCTCTCAAGATGGTTACAGTTAGGTCTGTGCATCTGCGACACTGCTCGTGCTACATCAACTTGAATCCAGCCTTCGTTTCCAGTCTTACCACATGAGTTTACATAGCTTATATGGATTAGCTTTCCTGCTGGAGTAGGGAAAAAAAGGTCCTTCAATTAGACACACACCTTATGTTCAAGTGTGTTCCCTTTCAGAAACCATAAACAAAAAGAAAGTCCACTTTTCTTTATCGCTAGTATATCATCATATAGGGCTGAGGGTGGCAGTTTATTAGCACAACTTCCTTTTTTTATTTTTGAGATGGGGTCTTGCTCTGTTGTCCGGGCTAGAGTGCCGTGGCGTCAGCCTAGCTCACAGCAACCTCAAACTCCTGGGCTCAAGCAATCCTCCTGCATCAGCCTCCCGAGTAGCTGGGATGACAGGCTTGTACCACCATGCCCGGCTAATTTTTTTCTATTTTTAGTAGAGACGGCATCTCACTCCTGCTCAGGTTGGTCTTGAACTCCTGACTTCAAGCAATCCTCCTGCCTTGGCCTCCCAGAGTGCTAGGTGTGAGCTACTGTGTCCAGCCACTTTTTTTTTAAATAGATGAGGTCTCATTATGTTGCCCAGGTTGGATTCAAGCTCCTAGGCTCAAGCAATCCTCCTGCCTCAGCCTCCAAGTAGTTGGGACTACAGGCATGCGCCACCATGCCCAGCTCACAACTTCTTGATTAGGGTTTTATGTTTACTCAACTAAAAAAAAACCTTAGGAGATTATTGCCAAGACATTAAAATTAAACTTCCCCTAAACATTTGTACCCCTGCAACATGCTGAAATAAAAAAAAAGTTAAAAAAAAAAAAGAAATTAAAATTAAACTCTTAAATTGGGCAAGTGATATCTGTAGCTTAAGAATACTAATTTCAGAGTGGATAGTACTGAAATACGGGACACAGACTGCTGAGCAGTTCATTTCACCAAACCTAAAAAGGAACCTGTAGAACAGGGATTAGTATCACATTCCACATTTAATAGCAGGCCACTAATTTCTGCTTGCCCATGTCAGAACAGCTCCCGAGGAGACAGCCTGACTCTGACATGAAAGCAAACAGTAGTTAATTCTTCACGATCCTTTTCCCATAAAAATACATAAGTTTTTATAAACCCTGATTCCTTCCCTCCACTCCTCCCCTAAAAGAGTGTTTCTTACCTAGAGTAATCCCGTTTAGAGTTTTTCCTTCTATACAGGACAGCCAGAATCATGCTGATCAGCAGAGTGAGACCTACGACCACGGCAGTAACTATACCCACCACTACCCCAACTGGAAACACGGGCAAACTCTCTAGAGAGAAAGAACAAAATAGTTTTAAGGTACATTGCTACAGAGAGAAAAAATGGAATTTTATTAAATTATTAAATTAATAAGCAAGTGTCTTTCTTTAATAGTTACCATACTGTCTTTTATTATCTAAAGGATGAGATCCTAGTATCTAACTGATGACATTAGATAAATAGGAACAAACTACAGAACTAAGCATTTCTACATCTACAATCTCTCTCAATGCTCTAAAATCAAAGAAAAACTGATGGGACTGTACCTCAATCTACTCTCTAACAAAGCAGATTTTGTCTCAAAATGAGACACCAGAACCTGCGTTTCCTGCTTGTTCTCAAAAAAAGAAGAAAAAATCACCGTAGTGTTTTGGAAATGTCACAACAGAATATAAAACAGTATTAATCTCCTTCTTTCCCACTACTCACCATATCCAACCATAATGAATTTGGTCTTTCTTCTAATTAGCACTAAAAAACTAATAGTCCTGAAATCAGAACCATAGGCTCCAGACAGCAGGAATAAAAATGAAGAAATCAGCCGCTTTGGTTGGAATGAGCAACAGTTCCCCAGCTGTTAGGCAAAAATACTACCTTCAAACACTCCTTGAAATGGATCTCTTGTTCTCCAGCTAAACATGAGATAAAGGAGATTGCATCATTACTGCAAAAATACTCAAGAAGTACCTTTTTCTACGACATACAGTCTAATGTGCCCTGGCTGGACAACAATGTCAGGAGGGTTTTTGACATCACAGATATAGGTGCCATTGTGTATAAACTGCATATTTTCTATGTTGATTGATGCATCTTTCTTGTCGAGGTCTCCAGCCCAGCTGATTCTGTCCTTAAATGGTGGATAATTCCCCAGGTACACTTGCCCTTGGGAGTAGTGGAAAAACTGCGATTAGAAAAAAAGAACACATGAGCTATTTTCAAAGGCAGAATTCCTAAACTTTATAACACGCATGCCGCAAAAGGTTCTTTTAAAAAAAGACTTCACATAGAAAGAAAGGCAATAGCATATTATGAACCTCAAGCTATGGAATCTAAGTCAGACAGAGGTTTAGAGATCAAGGGGTCAACCCTGCCAGGTTTCAGTTGAAGAAACAGACTCATATATCTTCTCTAATCCTCTCAATATCCCATTAATATAATTATTGCTACTTACACGACTTATATAAGGAAATGGAGACTCAGAGAAACCATTTTCCCAAGGTTGCGTGATAGTGAGAGACCCAGAGTCAAAGTCAGGCCCATCTGATTCTTCAAAGCCAACACTCTTCCAGCACCACCATGTTTGAGCCCAGTGAATCCAAAGGCTTCACAAAGCTCACTGTTCACAAAGCTTACCATTGAGATACACAAAGGCACAATGAAAAAGAATCCTAAATACCATAGATCAGTCAAATCTGTGGGTTTCTCCCTCTTACTTATTGGTTTCCAATGGAAAATCATGAGTGTGTGAAAGGAACAAAGCCCAGATAACAGAACGCCCTCGCCTGCGTTTGAAGGTTCAGCTTTTGGCCCCTTTCTTTTTCTACTCCTCACTCTCTCCTCAGACCTGCCTTTAGCAAAGGAACCATTTCTCAAAGTGAACCTTGTCAAACCCAGCACCTTGGAAGCAAGGTGAGGCCCAGTGGGAAGGGATCTACCCTCACACTCAGCTGTAATCCAAGCGACTCTGCTAGAGGCTAGGTGTCTTTGTTCTTGTTCATGGATGGGATGGGGTGATGGTGGGGCCGGGGGTAGAAATCAGCTCCACCGGCAATTCATATAGAACATTTTCAGAACCTTCTGATCTCGCTAAATACCTCTGTGCAATCTCACCAGTTCCCATGACTTAAGGACCATCTATATTTTAACTCCCAAATCTCTCTCTCCATCAATAGTGTCCCCTTAAGCTCCAAAATTGCTTACTCACTTTACCACCTGGCTGCCAGAGTCCCCCAAGCTTGTCACTTTCTCCTATAAACTTCATCTTCCACCTATGTATCTCCTGTTGACTGATGGCTACCATCTGTCTCCCAAACCATAAATCTTGGTGTAATCCTTGATTCCTCTTTCTTCCCATCTCATTAATCCCCCAATATTGTCAATCTGCCTCATAAATTTCTCTTAGTTTTCTCCTTTCTATTCAATTTCCACTGATGACACCCGGTTTCATGCTCTTATCATCTTGGACTATGGCCTCTGAACTGCTGTGTCTAATTCCAGCCTCAACTTCCTCTAATCCATCCTCCACGATGCCTAAATGCCACTGATAAACAACAATAATAACTATTGCTACCATTAATCCAATGTTTAGCCTGTATTGATATGACCTAAATGCTTGTTAGGAATAATGAAGGGTCTGAGATTTTACCCTACTTGCAAGCTAGCCGAGTTAGTTTGCCACAGGTTCATAGATGCTGGCACTAGACACAGAATCCTGTGCAGTTTTCACTCCCATGCAGAAAACTCAGAGGCAAAGAACCGACTTACGCTGCAGCAGGTAGCAAGTGTTTATCTGTCTCCCTTGCCCCCCAAGTCCCACGAGGATGGCACGGAGGGCTCAGGTGACCCTGCACATGCAGAGGCTTGCATCCCGGCTGAGGACCCCCAAGCTTAGGGGACTCAAATCTTTTATAATGGGCAGAGGCATGTCTGACTTTTGCCCTGAAGAGAGAGATTATCTTTACTATACTGGACAGTAAACAAATCTGTCCTCTGCTCCAGAGGGAAACATTATCTCCGTCTTCCAAGGCTAGTCACTGTACAAAGAAAGACCGGAACAAAGGCGGCCAGTGCCCCTGCTTGCAAGCTGTGCAGAAACGTGAAAGACCCCTGGGAAACTACCTCCCAACAGCTCTCCAGTGCGCACAGCCACCCTGCAAGGTGAGCTTTGCCTGCCTGACATGTCCTAAGGAGGAAAGTGAGGCTCAGAAAAGCTTGGTGACTTGCTCAAGGTCACAGCTTTTAGAAATGGAATTTAAACTCACCTTTGATTTCAAAGCGTATGCTATTTCCATTATTTATTGCTTCTTATGTGTAATCAATCATGCCTTGTCTGCTCAAAGTCCTTCACTGTCTCTTCTTCACCAGGAAATAAACCATAAACTCTCAGCTTAGCAAACAAACCCTTCCACCATCTGGTCTCTGCCTTCCCTTCCCACATCATCTCCAAATATTCCCTACTTTGCATTTCTGAACCACCAATGACAGTGACACTCTGTTGCTTTCCACCGCTGGGTCCTACACGGTTTCCTCAGTCAGTGTCCCTCCTCAGACTGGGGGCCCTTTGACGGCAGGGGGTAAGTTGTATCTACCCTGCATTCCTCAGCACTTAGCACACAGCATGAGCTACATAAGTTTCCTGAACTGAATTGAGGAATAATGCCTTGGTCAAACCAGGGAAGAGATGGAAATGAAATAGTAAAAAATTCACAGAAAAGACTAGATCTCATTCTCAACCAGTATTTTTTAAGTGCAAGCCACTGCGCTAAAGCTATGAGGAATGCCACAGATGTAACACAGGTATCTCCTGTTGAAACACCCATATTCAGGATGAAAAAAGAAAAACTGTCCTATTAAGGAATCTGTATCATAGGAGCGGCTCAGATAATGTGAGCAGTGAGTCTGAAGGGCTAAAAAGTTAGAAAAGAGGCCTTATGGGGGGGAGGGTCAGAAGAGAAAGATGAGGTACAACTTAAATGGCAAAAGGTCAAAGGTAGCAAAACAAAGCATAAAGCATTTTTACTAGACTGGAGGTGATCGCATGAGAGAACAGAAGTGAGGCAGAAGTGGTAGGCTGGGCTGAATTGCAATGAACTTTGAATTCTAGACGAGCGTCATCGGCAACGGGGAGCTAGGGGGTTTCTGTCAAGGGAAGTGGCGAGGCAAAAGAACTGTTTTAAGACTATGTACCTGGTGGCATGTGGGAGTTGAAGCAGAAGAACAACCAACAGGCTACTGCCACCAGTCCAGGCACACAGTTAACACTGCTTAACGAGAGCAGAGAAGCAGCAAGGCTGAGAAAAGCTAGATGCCAGAAATGAAGTAGGAAGAACTAGCAAAGGTTCTTGTTTCTCGAGGGCAGAAGGGAAGTGGTAGGAGACGGTGGAGGGAAGGACAGAAAAATCCAAAAAAAATCCCCACAAAATTCATCTCTAGACGACCACAACTACGCTAAGGCAGGGAAAAAAAAAACAGAGGGGAGAAAAAAATGAGTTCCGTTTTAGAAGTGTGGATTCTAAGTCCATGGACCAGAAAAACCTGGGTTTGAATATAATTTTCCTATAAAATCTATAAAAATAAAAAGCAACCTGCTCATCTTATTAAATGTATCCTGACATTTTGGAGATAATGGCTCCTATACCAATAACAGCATTCTGAAGTTAACTGTAATCAGACGAGTATGTAAGTATAAATTGATTAGCTAAACACATTAATCAGAAATACAGCATGTTCTTATGTCTTGAGTTATAAACCTCTCTTGACCCCCATGACAAGAATGTTTTGAATATAAATGGAACCACTTTTTAAAAGAAAGTTATCACCTCTGGGTGTCTTCCTGATGACTGCTTTATTTTCTGTGGACTAAATAATGGCCCTCACATCCACTCTTGCAGAAGACTTCGGTGGGAAATCCTCACAAGTTTAGATAGTTCTTTGTACTCTCTTGAGTAAACTTATGTGTTTAATTTTGCCTCTGTAGGAACATTAGTGTATGTTCTATAATGATGCCGTATTTATGCGAAGCAGGGAATGGCTCTGTATCTTCTTCTCCGTGGTATCTGTATGATTCCTGCTCTCACCCTCATAGCTACTGTAGGGGAGGGTCTCTCATAAAAACCCCTAGACCAGGCTTTCTCAACAGGGGCAATATCTCCCCTAAGGGAGCAAACATTGGCTCTTGGGTGGGAAGCTTTGAGAAAATCTGACTCATTTATATATATGTATATAAATGAGAATTTGTATATATATAAATACTACAGTATATCTGTAGTATTTCATGGGAGGGGGCAGAGAGTAAGAAAAAAATGTAAAAAGGGCTCATTTTAAAAATAAATTTTAAAAATTATTGAGAAGCACTGCCTCAGGCAATCTCTAAAGCCTATAGGCAGTAAATATTATGAACAGACTTTTCTCTCGGAAAGAGAAATAATACATAAAGGAAACAATATAGTAGTTGGAGTCCAACACGACAAAGTTTGAGCAATTCTGACCTGTGTGGTGAGGTCATGGTGAATAACAACTCTTGAGGCAGCGTCCCCCATCCTCCACCCCCTCCCCACCTGGAAGGGGAGAAGGTATGCCTTCCTCATGGAGGTGTGAAGATTAAATGTACGATGGGCCTAGCATCTGGGTGGTGATCAACAAACATAACTCGTCATCATTCAAGAGAAGAGTTGGGTATTCTTATTTAAAGATAGACGGCAGACGCTCTCCCTGCCAAGTACTGACAACCTGAAATGGACAACACTGTTAAAGTGTGTGCCAATATTTGAAGGACATTCAACTGCTGAGAGAACAACAGTAACATAAGAAATAGTATATATTAGTACCTCAAGAGCTAGACACTGTCCTGTGCACTTATCTTGTATAATGTTACTTTATTCTCCTAACACCCCTGTACGGGAGATTTTATTATCTCCGTTTTACAGACAAGAACCTGAATATAGTCAGTCTATGTTTAACAAGCGCCCACTGAATAACCAGCACTCAGCTAGTAACTAACTTTTCTTTCAACCCTCTGGTGCTACATTTTTGTTGTGCCCTCATCTTACTCTGAAGCCATCTACATACTAGTCTTACTCCTGATCGCTCTCTGGATGAGAGCAAGGCTATGCTTTAGACATTTCTGAAGGCCCTACACACCCACTGGATGGTAAGTTCTCCATAAATATTGCTGAATCAGATGGCCTGCAAACTACATCAAGAAATTCATAATTAAATCAGAAGGGAGTGCACACACACACACACACAAATTTAGTAATAAGTAAAAGAAATAGAAATAAAAAGGGGGCAAATAAAAGCTGAAAGGAGGCAGGATAAATCCTAATGAATGTCAGCATGGTCAATTAAGGACTGCTCTGTGGAACAGATCAATCTCAGAATAGGATTTGAAGGTGGAGAGGAATTGAGGGACTGCCAGGGGAGAATGATATACAGAGACAAGGAAATAAGCTCACTTAAGAGATGCTGAACTTATTTTTTCCTGGAAAGCTTGAAGCAAGAGAAGGGCCCTGAAGTCTATAATAGGTAATAAATATACTCATTTTGGAAATGCGTGATCAGAAGAATGGATCATTGCCTGCACCCCAGCAATAAAGAAACCCGGGCGGTAGGACTGGCCACGAGCAGTCAGGCATTCTCACCGACACTGTCGTGGCGGCCCCCTCTGGCTGGAAGCTCCAGGAGACTGAGGTCAACCCGCCAGTGGTATTAGTAGACTTGAACTTGCATGTCAGCTTCCCTTGTGTCCCGTTTGCCACGAAGATTTCTTTTGGTGTGTAGACCTCCAAGGCTGATACTCTAGCCGTCACTGGAGAGAAAGGAAAAAGGACAGTTTAAAAGTAGGATTTAGCATGACTACTACTGTGCATATTTATCACAGAAGATGACAAAGAAAAGATACAAGAAAGTTCCCAGATAGATACAGGAATCCACTGCCATGACAGTATGCATTTCTGGTAGGATAGTCTATAACTAAGTACTTCCTACAAATAGAATAGTTGCTGACAATCTGGGGTTTTTATTGTTTTTGGTTTTTAGTTAAGAAAATATTTTTACTAGTTTGCCTATACCTAATAATTATGCTTTTTAAAATTAAAAGACCTTTTAAAGAGCAGTTTTATGTTTACAGAAACACTGAAGTGGAAAAATAGAGGGTTCTCATTAGTCTCTCACACTCCAACTCCCACCCCCAGTTTCCCCAGTTTCAGTGTGGCACATTTGTTTCAACTGATAACCCAATATTGTTACATTGTTAACTAAAGTCCATAGTTAACATTTTGTGTTGTACTTTCTATGGGTTTTGACAAATGTGTACAGGGACATGTTTCCACCATTACATTATCATACAGAATAGTTTCATTGCCCTAAACACCCGCTGTGCTCCACCAATTCATTCCTCCCCTCCTCCCCGAATCCCTGGCAACCATGACCTTTTACTATCTCTCTGTTTTTGCCTTTTCCAGAATGTCATATAGTTGGAATTACACAGTACGTAGCCATTTCAGGTTGGCTTCTTTCATTTAGCAACATTCACTTAAGCTTCCTCGATGTCTTTTGTGGCTTGATATCTCATTTCTTTTTACTGCTGAATAATATTTAATTGTATGGATGTGCTACAGTTTATTCATTCATCTACTGAAGGACTTCTTGGTTGCTTCCCTGATGCTCTGTTTTTAATGATATGAAGGCCGTATTTTTACTTCTGTAAACAGTTCTCATATTCACCTGTTACACTGCAATTGTTATCACCTTCCATATTTAAAGCAATTGAACTTTTCTCACCTTCCATATTTAAAGCAATTAAAACTATTCTAAGTAAGATATATCACTTCATTTTAAGCCCTGTTATTATTTAACTGATCCTTTTCCTACAAAGGTCTTAATGTAGAAAGATGCATAATACGTTTTGGTCTTGTTAGTTGAAATCTTACATGGGTAAGATCTAACCCATGTAAGATTTCAGTGTGCGAGGTATTCGTGTACTCAAGAAATAGCCGACTACACTTACCACATTTTCATTTCACCTATCCAGTTTTTTCAGTTAGCCTAAGCCCAGGAAATAGTAATTAAAATATAGCTATCACTTGGAATATGAAAAAAGCTCTTTTTTCAAGATCTGCAGACAGACGCAACTGCAGGAATTATTAAGGATTGCTGCTAGAAGAAAATAGTCTTCACTCAAAAGGAGATAACTTCACAAACTAAGTGAAGGTTAGAAAGAAACTTCTTTGGCCTAAAATTGGTAACTTAAAAACACCCATTTTCAAAATAAGATATTTTTTGAAGAAACAGTTTGGAATAAATATCTGCAGTGTTCCAATTATTCTTAGAATGTAACCGACGGGCAGAATAAGGAAGGCTATTGTCACCCGGAACTGACAGTCATTTTCAGAATTTTTTCTTCTTGAGGGCTTGACTCTGGGCCAAGGAGAACAAGAGCACTCCCCCGTTCCTCCCAACCATCTTCCAAATGTTTATTCTCAGGACACAAGGGGCACTTTTGGCTATTCTTTTAAATAAACTGATAGCCACACTGTATCAAGCCGATTTTTTCTGCTAAAGAGGGTAGATTATTATTATAGGAAACAATGGATTATTATTTGTGGTCCAAACCTCAAAACAAGCCTTTCTTTCAGATGAGAAGAAAACAAAAGGCCTGTGCCTTGCTATTGTGGGTAGGCAGAAAAGCAGCCCCAGGGCACTTGAGTTCAAAATGAAGGACGAAGCACAAGACTAAACAAGTTGACCAGCTCGTTCCAGGAAGCAGCACTGGTTTGCAACCCTTACTCATTCTGTGTGATTTTGACTGGTCTTCATGGTGATGAGACTGCAAGGAAAGCCACAGTCTCTAAAGCCCAGGAATAAGGTTTCTCAAGGATTTTCTTAAGCCGGATCCCTGCCTCAAGGCCTGGCTGCAAGAACTGTTACCCTGAGACAGTATATATAAAGATGGGACTAGGCCACATGTTCAAATTTACAGTCCCAGAATTTTAAGCAAAAAGACTAACCAAATCCCTAATTGGCTTTTAGAAAATCTATTTAAGACAGACTTGATTTAGTTACACCAAAGCTGGCTAATACACAAGTAGCTTTTTAAAAAAATATACCATCACTCTTTGGCTAATTTGAACCTGTGCCTCTTAGAGCCAGGATTATGAATTCCAACTCTAGCCAATCAGCCAGCACCAGAAAAAGCAAATGATTCCATACGCAGGAAGTTAACTTCCTCCCTATCTATCCTTTCCTCCAATACCTCTCTTGTACTCATAAGATAAACCTTCTAAAATGCTGGTATCTTTGTTTATTTTCTCTTCTCCAATAATCTGGATAAGATCAGGCCTATCCCTGCCACTCATTCCTGTGGTCACACCCTAAACCAGGGCTTCTCAACTGAGCACTGCTGATAATAGGCCCAGATAATTCTTTGCTGTGGGGAACTGTCCCGTGCACTGGAGAACGTTGAGCAGCATTCCTGGCCTCTACTAGATAACAGCAGCATCTCTTCCACCTCCAGCTGTAATAACCAAAAATGTCTCCAGATATCGCAAATGCCCACCCCTGGGTGAGAATCATCGTTCTAGACCCTATCAACACACATGCACCCGCTCCACAATCTCAAGTTCAGGGTTCTCTATTCTCTGACTAATCACCTCCTAGCTTTCCAATATCTCCAAAACCCTGACTTCATTGGTCCTTCTGCCACAACAGAAACTAAAATCCATCAATGCTCCAATCTCCATACTGTGTCGCATCCCAGCATGTCCTTTGCCTTACTCAGACTAGACACACGGTCCATCGGTATACTCACCCCTTGCATGCACGATCAGCTCCCTTGCCTCCTCTCCCTTCAGTGCATTCACCTGGCCAAACCTCAACCTGGTTAAATCTGATTCTATACCCACTCTGCTTCTCTACCAGAGTGGCTGACCGTGGCTGGAGAAAAGCACACAATCCCACTGACTGGTTTCATCTTAAAATGACCACTAACCTCAAGGGGACTCTTAATGCCGCCTGGCAATCCAACCACATTTCCCTAATCCACCTACTCTCCATTTTCCCAGAGGACTGTTTTAAACCTTCCTCTCTCAACTCAAATTTCCATCCCCTCCAGCTTCTTACTCTCAGCTAATGACTGTGCTTCCTATTTCAGAGAAAACAGAAGCAATCAGAAGAGAACTTCTCTATGTCCCCACACCACACCTACCTGCCTCCCTGCATCTGTGCCCACATGTCCTCCCTTCCCTCCACTACAGTGCAGGAGATGTCTGCACTGCTCTCCAAGGTCGACCCCTCCACTGCACACTGCATCTCACCGTCTCTTGCCTATCTAAGGACATCGATCCAGCAATTCTCCCTTCTCCTGAATTTCTCACTCACCATTGAATTACTACCACCAGCCATATAGGTTATCAAGTATGAAATGTCCGATTCCTTAAGTACCAGGTTTGACAGCTGATATCTCTGACATTTCACTTTTATACTTCTTGTTTTATGTTTATTGTGAAGGCATATCTTCAGTCTTGCAAATGCACGTTTTGGCTTGTGATTGTCTTTCAAAATTTTTTTAGAGCAATTTTTGTAAAAAAATTTGTGTTATTTTTGAATATGAGTTCCATTGTGGAACCAAGGCAGCGCAGACAGCTTGAAATATCAATGAAGTGTTTGAAAATGATGTGGCTAATGAATGCATAGTACGTCAATGGTTTGAGAAGTTCCATTCTGGTGATTTTTTTTATTTTTTATTTTTTTTTTCATTCTGGTGATTTTAATCTTGAAAATGAGAGATGTGGGTGACCTGAGACCAAGGTGGATAATGATGAGCTGAAAGCTGTAGTGGAAGCAAATCCATCTCAACCTACGCATGAATTAGCAGCAAGGTTTAACGTTACTATTCCAACAATATTGGACCATTTGAAACAAACTGGCAAGGTAAAGAAGCTGGACAGGTGGGTTCTGCATGAATTAAACAAGCATCAGAAGAGACATCGTCTCAGAGCTTGCCTTTCTTTGCTGTCACAACATAAAGGTGAACCATTTCTACACAGTATTGTTACTTACATGTGATGAAAATGGATTCTTTTTGATAATCACAAGTGTTCGGCACAATGGTTGGATAAAGATGAAGTGCCAAAACACAGTCCAAAACCGAATATTCATCAAAAAAATCTCATGGTGTCCGTTTCGTGGTCCAGCACTGGTATCATCCACTACAGCTTCATGAAACCTGGTCAGTCAATTATAGTGGATGTCTACTGCAACCAATTGGATGAAATGATGAGAATGCTTGTGATTAAGCAGCCAAGGTTGATCAGTAGAGACTGGTCAATCCTCTTATAAGACAACGCTCGATCACATGTCACATGTTGCATAAACAACGCTGCTCAAACTACAGAAGCTGCACTTGGAAACTCTCTGTCATCCACCGTATTCACCAGAGCTTGCACCAACTGACTAGCCCTTCCACACTTTGGACCACTTCTTGCAAGGAAAAATATCAATACTCAACAAGCTGTGGAAAATGCCTTTTGCAATTTCATTGCCACTCGCTGTCCAGGCTTCTTCACTGCTGGCCTAAACAAGCTACTGTTAAGATGGCAAAACAGTGTCAATAGTTCAGGCGCATACTTTGATTAATTGTACTTCTTGTTTGAGATATAATAAATTACACTTCTGATTTGAAATCGGACATTTCATATTTAATGACCACAGACAGACAGACACACACACACACACACACACACACATTTCTATTTATATCCCAGCTTTAGGGGAAAAGATTTTGCATCTCCTCACAGCTATGGCCCCTTTGCCCTCCTCTATTTTACAAATCTCAAAAGAACTGTCCATTCTCACTTTGTTAAATTTCTCTTCTGATTTCTCTGGAATAAATCCAATTCAGGCTTTCATCTCTGTACTTCACCGAAACTGTTCTTGTTAAGGAATGCAATGATCTCTTTATGGCTAAATCAATGGGTAATTCTCAAACCTTGTCTTATTGACCTATCTGAAACATTTGATAATCACTCCTTCCTTGCAACTTTTTTTTTTTTTTTTTAACGGTTTGGCTCCTACAAGGCCTCTGCCTCTTGATTCTCCTCTTCTCATTGCCTGCTCTGTTGCTGGTTCTCCTGACTTCTCTATGTTAAAGGGCCCCAGATCATTCCTCTGACTGCTTATCTATTTAATATTCACTCTCTTGGTGACCTCATCTAGTTTCAAATGCCCCTAAATGCTGGTGACCCCTGTATACACACATACACATTGGATTTAACTGGCATCAACAACTTCACTTGGATATAAATGGCATCATCTCAAATTTAATATGTCCAAATTGAACTCCTGATTCCCACCTCCAAACCTACCTTTCCATGGTCTTCTCTATCTCAGTAAATGGCAACTCCAGCCTTCTAGCGGCTGAGGCCAAAATCCTAGAATCCTGCTTGACTCCTCTTTTTCTTACAACTCACCTCCAGGCTGTTAGCAACACAGTAACACGTTATCTTTACTTAGAAACATACCTAGAAACTGATCTCTCCCTGGTATATTCAATGCTCCATCTGTCCCAGCCACCATCATCTTTCACTTGGATTACTTCAATGGCTCCCCAACTGCTGTCTGTGCTCCCAGCGTTACCCGCTTCACTGCAACTGGTCCAGAGAGAGGCCAGAGAGACCTCAGTAAAAGTCAAGTCAGATCATATCACTGCTCTACTCAGAATCCTGCAAGGGTTTTCCTATATCAGCCCAGGTCAGGCCAGTCCTCATGTGGTCCACTAAGCCCTACTTGAGCTAACTCCTGGACACCTCTCAGACCTCATTTCCTACTCTTTCCCCCTCGAACATGTTGCAGCAGCCTCCCTGGGCTTGTTGTCCCCTGCCTGTGACAAGTATACCCCAGATAGTGAATGCTACAGACAAAGAGACCAGAGGTATCCCAGAAAATCATGACGCTGTGAGAGACAAGGGAAGAGCAGTCCACTGTGTTAAATGCCGAGAGTCTGGTGCTCTGCACAGTTGATCTCAGGGAGAAGTTTCAGTGGAGACCCTTGCTTAAAAATGCATGTGGTTTCCTTGCATGTAATAGCACCTAGAATCCAAAGTACTTTTACCAAGCACGGTGCGGCAGTGTTTTACCAACTGCAATGGGCATGAATGGCATCTTGTTAGAAACGTTCTCCTGGGCCAGCGTTGTGGCTCACGCCTGTAATCCCAGTACTTTGGAAAGCCAAGGTAGGAGGATGGTTTGAGACCAGCCTGGGCAACATAGTGAGACCCCGTCTCTACAAAAAAATTTTAAAAATTAGCAGGGAGTGTGGTGTGTACCTGTAGTCTTAGCTACTCAGGAGGCTGAGCCAAGAGGATTGCTCGAGCCTGGGAGTTAGAGGTTGCAGTGAGCTATGATCATGTCACTGTACTCCAGCTTGGGGAACAGAGCCAGAACCCTTCTCAAAACAACAACAATAAAAGAAAAATGTTCTGTGTGGATAAAGAAAGAAACTAAAACACAGGTCTCCCTCTCAGACTGCATTCTAGGCAGTCCAAGCAAGGGATGATTTTGCTGGTTTCTTAAACATTTGGGAATGGTTTGCTTTGTCCAGTCCCCTCCCCACTTGTAAGTGACTAGGAGAATTATGAAAATACACAGTAAAATTATTGTGCGATTCAGATAGCTCATCCTCAGAGTAAAAAGGGAGTTTTTAGAGCTTGTCAAAATGGCTAAAAATGCACATGTAAAGAACACTGAGATATACAGAAACTATTGTTCTAATCTACATTCTGTGTCACTGAAGACTGGAATCCCAGTCTAAATAAGATATTAAATAGGTTCCTTTCAGGCTTAGGATTTATAATTATGGTAGACTGGCAAAAATGGCTGTGAATTTTATTAAAGCTTCAGTTCAAAAACTCATAGATGTGGAAAAAAATCTGTTGACTGCTGAACAAGCCAATTGACTAGGGAATAAAAGCATAGAAATGAAATGAAACAAAATGAAAATATTAAATCATATATAAATGTTTTCATATCCAGTCAACTTTGGATTCTGGCTTACATATAAATTTACATATAAACTTCAACATGGTAACGAGAGCTGAGCTTACTTTTCTCTCTGGACAAGGTTTCCATGAGAAGTAGAAAACCCTGCTGAGTAATGCTAGAGTTTAAAGGGCAAGAAAACAAAAACAAAACAACTCCTCTTTTAGCATACTCTGGGGAATAAGGTTTGTAAAATGTACTGCATTGCCCAAAGGTATCATTTAGCAGTGAGATGATACTGACCCTCAAAGTAGGAGATCAATTCACATGAAAATAGCCTGCAAAATCATTTGACAAGTAATCAAAAATCTATGGAATCATCATCTGTCCAGGGGTCATTTCTACAATAATCAAATGATACTCAAAACTTGGTATTTTTACACTTTGGATGGAGAAGCAGAACATTTCAGAAAAAAAGAAAAGCAAATATAAAATACAAAACAATAGTCATCACAATCACAGAGACAAAAGCAAATTCAAGACTGATTTGCCTAAGAGGCTATTTCCTGACACGACCTATTTCAATATTCTGAATTACTGAAGTAATACAAAGTCGATAATACCTCCCAACCACTGCCAAGGTGATCTTACTCTAAGTAAATTCAAACTCTCACGCCATGAAATCATTTGAAATACACTGGAGTAGCCTTATCATGAACTTAACACTTCTACTGCATAGGCAGGGATCTTGAAACTGTTATTGGTTGAAGCAATTCCGTGTCATGTTACGGCTGGGTCCATTTATAGTACACTGGTTTGCAAAAACAGTATCCTTTTAACAAACCTTGTTAAGGTTTTCCTTGAAATTGAAAGGCTTTTATTGTGAATTTTTTTTTGAAGCACTTTGATGTTACTAGCATATTCTCCTGCTTAAAAGAGTACAATCAATCTATTTAAACAGCTTTCTGGCCTATCTCTTGTTCCCTGTTGGTATACAGTGATAGCCTGATACTGCAATATCTCCCCGCATACGCATAAATATAACCTTTTAAAACATAAAGAGAAGAACAAAAGAGCACGTTAAATACAGGGAAGTGGTTACGAATGGAACAGGGTGGAGGGCGCAGGATGTGAAGGGCACACACTGCTGGCATTGTTTTATTTCCTAGCCTGGTCGTAAGTGCATGCATGGGTGCCCACTCCTCTGTATATATTTTATTTTTCGCAATAAAAAAAAATTTTTAATAGAGAAAGAAGAACATTAGTCAGGTGATAAAAGATTTACTTTTTAAATTCCAGAATGCTCCAGTGAAAGCATTCGACACGTGATTCCCTCACAGCGTCTGCTGTGACTTCTGTACCCGGCTGCGTGAAGCAGAGCCGACTCAGCGAAGCGTGGGCGTGGAGACCACGCAGGTGGGGAGCTGCCTCGCTGCCACTGTGGGGTCAGAGGCCCCAGCGGCCTCCGGGCAGGGCCACTGTGCCGCTCAAGTGGGCTCCTTTCTTCTGTGAATCAGGGTTGCTATTCCAGACCTCCCTCGGCTGAATGGCACAAAGTTGGGGGAGGCTGCAAAAATATAGTCCATTCAGTGAGCCCTAAATATTAATAAATTAAGCTTTTCATTCATCAGGAACACACTCCTCTGCACTCTGTCTGAATTTATGCTTGAGGCCTCAATCTCAAGGGACTTCCTCCCAGTGTCTGCCCTAAACTCTCCACCCTGAGCTCCCAGACATCCTGTCCTTCCCCTTGTCAATGGTATCGTCTCTCGCTGGCAGAAGGAGCATCTGCAGGCAGCAGAGGGCAGGGGTCTGTGTCCACCTGTTCACCAGTGTACCCTCACGACCTGACAATGCCTGGCCCTCTCTCAGTGTGTTCAACAAGCATTCGTTTGACTGTCTTCAAATCATTTGTTCGAAGAAATGAATGAAATAAAACAAAGAAAGAAGAATACAACCTGTCAAACTAAACTCAGATAAGCTCAGCCACAAAAATCATACTTGCTTCACAATGAATGGCTTCAGCATAACGTGCAACACAAAAGGTGTTTGCAGAGATTATTCAGGGTCAAGTTCGAATGTCGAATGTCGACACTACCTTGGAGGCTTAGATAGGTTTCCTCCGAGAATCATCTTTCTATGTACAGAAAATCCCAAAGGAGCCTCATTTTTTGAAGTGTTCAATAAGAAAAAAATAAAAAATAAATCCATGTACTTTTTCTAACACACAGGATCACCAAATCCCTGTCAGAGGCAATTCCTTCTGCTCATGATTGATGTCCAGCTGGCCACATCTCTATCCTTAACCTCTTTTGCACCAACAAAGATCTTTCTGTTTCTCAAATGAGAAATATTCAAAAGGTTCTGAATCAGGCCAGTCATTGAACTAATCACTTGACTCTTTAGAGCCCTGGGATTTCTTCTTGCCCTCCGCTATGTATGTACTGTTCATCTGTCTCCTGCAACTGCTTTCCCTTTTTCAATCATGCTGTCAGACACACACAGACCCAGCCTCCACCCTAATGTGCTGACAGCCTAGTGGAGAGGAATCAACAGCAGCACTGTGCCTGGGATGTACAGGGTGCTATTGTGGGGATTTTACACGGGGCAGGGCTTCCACCAAAGACGAAAGGTTCAAAACAAGCAGGCAACAAGAATGCCACAGTTGCAGTTAACTTTAATTTTATCTGCATTAAGCATCCAAACATTGCTCAGTTCTCAGCAAGCAGATAAAATAGGGAACTTTTGGCAAGAAATCTGATAATTTTATTTCTGATAGATCATAGTGGACTAAAATGCTTAACACAAAGAACATGCTGAAAGCTCTGGGGGCATACCCGATAGATAGGAGACTAACACTCTCACATATTTTACACTTCCCAGGTGTTAACATGGCATATTAAAATTTCTGTTCAAGCAAAAGACCACTGCATTAAATCTTTCTGAGTTCTCGAATCTTATCAGAAGATTTACAGCACATTAGAAAATATATGAACCACAATTTAACTGAAACCACAAAAGGCCAATACAAATATTACTGCAAGGACGAAACCAGAGATTGGAAAGGATATGCCTATGGCTGATGGCAATAAGGGTATATTCTTCACCTCCAAAACATGGCAAAAATGTTAAAAATTTAAAAAATACTGATGCCTACTGAAATTACTGAAAAACACTAAAACTATTCTATATGATAGATATGTCTATTATACATATGTGCAAACCCATAAAATGTACACCGAGAAAGAACTCTAATGCAAACACTATGGTCTTTAGGGGATAGTGATGTGTTATTGGAGGCTCATCAATCGCAACAAATATGCATACCACTCTGGTGGAGGACATTATTAATAATAATAGGGGAGGCTATGCATGTGTAGGGACAGGGGATTTATGGGAAATCTGTACCTTCCTCTCAATTTTGCTATGAACCTAAAACTGCTCTAAAAAATAAAGTCTATTTAAGAAAAAAAACAAAACGAACTAAAGCCTGGGTCCCACCCCTACCTCCAGGGATTCTGATTTAATTGGTATGGGGTGTGGCCTGGGCACCAGGATCTTTAAAAGGCCCTCAGGTAATTCTAAACGTTTAACCACTATGCAGTGTACCAGTGAGATGTTGGGACTTCACGTATGATCCTATTATACAGTAAGATCCTGCCTGAAGTGGAAGAGCTAAGCCGTGTCTGGCATTTGATGAGTGCAGGTATACAGATGTTCACTTGCAAAATACGCATTGGTGCACATGCACGGGCCTGAATTTTTCAAAATACCAGGGCAGTGCTCTACTAAGTTTCTTAATAATACACTTACAAGTTTAAATGTATATAGACAAATGTTTAAAATCTACTTTATTCTGAAGACTGCACTGGCAGCCTGAGTTAACATGGCAGTGGTCTCCAAAGTCCCCAAATTATGCATATAACCACCCATAAGTGTGCACGCTATTCTTTTTTGTGATTTTAAAAGTTACGAATGTACTTTAAGAATAAATTAAATGTGCCTCAAGCATTGAACACTCTAAAGCACAGCTGCCAGAATCCCCTAAGGACTCTCTTGAAAAAGAGCTTGAAAACAAAACCACTGCTCTGTTTGATTTTGAGAAGTTCAGGTTTACTGCAGGAGGGTAAAACCAGAGTCTAGCCTGAAGCTGGACAAACAGGCTAACCATATGCTAACCTTACAGGGGGAAGTAAATTAAATAGGGGAAGAAATACTTCACCGTTTTTAGAGCTACGGGTACTCTTGGCGCTGTGTCTACCATTGGGTTATCCTTTGGGCAGGTTCTTAACCAAATGTGAATTTAATGCAAATTTGTCCATGCCAATTTCTTACTTAAAATCCAGTTTAAAATCTCCTCCTTTGCTTCACAAAGTCCATAATCCTCAGCCTGGCACAGTAGCCTTTTCAAAGTAACCCCTCCTTTCCCTGCTTTACATCTGGCCAGGGCTACTGCTGGGAGCTGGTGCCAGCTTGCCCTCGCTCCCTTCAGCATGCCACGAAGTCAGCGTATCTCCGGGCTCACCTCTTAAATCCTACAGAATTTCAAGACTCCACCTCAACCTGACTTGGGTAAAGCCCTCCCTGATCCAACCACCTTTTCTTCTGCCCCGCTACTCAGTGTCTCTCGCATGCGACTCTACGGCTACAGTCCAGGGAGGCTACACCTTCCAGCGAGAAGCAAAATCTCCTTTTTGGTAGTGGCACCGCAGTTCACTTGAGCTGCCCAGTTAGACTCCTGGAGCCACGGAACTGCGCCTGGTGTGCCCAGCACCTAGGATAGTTTCCTAGTGGTCAGGGAGCTCTCGAAGAACATTTAAAAAGGAGAGAACAGATAACAGCGGAATTTTTCAGATTCCTGTAATGTGAAGTTATGATTAATGAAACATAGAAGCATCCATTTTTTCCTAAAATAAATTAAAGAAACCAACTTGCCCTTCAATGGATGCCTAACCCCAATTAAGCTCTCTCTGATTCCTAGAAAAATCTGGCAAAAGAGTACAGATTAATCGGCACCAATTTATCATGGCCAGAAAGAGTTCAAAGTGTAAATGCTTACCCTTGAGGAGAAAGTAAAATATGCGAAGGGAACGGAAACATCTACCCCCCCGCCCCGTGAGCTGTACGTAGGCTTTATTAGAATAAAAAAAAGATAATATCAGTTAAATAACTGATTTATTGAATAGGTAGTAAGTGCTAAGTTCCCTGGGGGATGCGGTCTCATTCGATACGATACATGGGCATATACACAAGAATGTATACAACAAATACTGAGTACCCACAGTGTGCAGGGCCTGGGCACATGCAGGGCATGGGAAAACAGCCCTCGACACAGGGATTATGTGCTGTATTTTATTTATTATTTATGCCACCTTTTCTTCCCTGTAAAGGTTCCTACTAAACTGTCCCCCTAAAGCAGCACAGACTATATGTAGCTAAGTTTGAAAAACAAAGAGGTCAAGGAATGTTATATGAAAGATATGCTTGAATCTTATCAGGAATGTTGAGAAGAATCAAAACAGATCAGAAGGGCATTTTGTACAGACAGAAAACCATGAGATGATGTTTAAAAATGAATTATATAATTTGGAGTAGAGGAAAACTTTTAAGTCGAAAAGGTAAGCTGAGTTCAGACGAGAAGCTGACCCTTGATCCTGTGGAAAATGAGCACCACTGAGGATTTTTAAGCAGGGCAATATAGTAAAAGCGGACCTTTTGGTTGAGTTGTGACGATACACAGAAAAAGGAGGAAAAGAAGAGACACTTGGAATAATTTTTTCTTGAAGGATTTTTGTTGGTCCCCCAACGCTGGACAAACAGAAAAATTTCCAGGAGTGACTCATCTCTAAATCTTTCAAAAACAACAATATTACTAACAAATGAAATTGTTTTTATATGTATACGCCTACAAATTGACTTTAGATATATGAAGGATATTGTCTAAAACTAAGTATTGAAATAATTAGGAATTCCACATATTTGTCAAATGACTGCTACATGCTCCTTGAAGTTACTTTTTTAAATACTACAACCATTTTGATGGGACTTTTGCTAAAATGCATTATTTTTCTTCTGTGTTCATAAAAAGATAGTACAGTGAGTGAAAGTTGAAGAAGAAACAGGACTGTTACATAATTCCAAAGCATTCCGCACAAGATAGTTATTAATTACAAAGAAAAAAATAGTTACCTTACAGTACAGAAACATAGCAGACACTACCTTAACCAAGGATCAAAGTTAATGTCACTAGTAATAGGAACAAATCAGCAACATTTACCTCCTTATTATCACATACTAAGCAGAACAGAACGTAACTTCTTTGGTATTCCTGCCAAATGTGGATTACTTAAACCATCAGACAAACCTGATTGAGGGACAATCTACTATATAATTGACTTATATAATTTACATTAAAAATATTAATGTAAAATTTTAAAGAAAAAGACTCAGGAAGTGCTGCAGATTAAAGGTAACTAATGACATGATGACTAAATGGCACACATGATTCTGGATTTTCTTCTGCTACAAAGCACATTATGGGGACAATGGGCAACATTTTGACTAAAGTCCATATATTAGATAACAGTACTCTTTCAATAGTCACTTCCTGATTTTGATAATTACACTGTCATTATATAAGACAATGTCCTTGGTTTTTAGGAAATACACATTAGAATATTTAGGGATCAAGGAGCAGCATGTCTGCTGCTCTCATATGGTACAGAAAAATCTGTAGAAGGGAGGGGTGGAAGTGAGAAGAGAAAAAGAAATTAAGCAAATGTAATAAAATATTAACATTTGAAAAATCTGGAGGAATGGCAGATGGTATCCTTTGCATTCTTTTGCAACTTTGCTGTAAGTCTGAAATTATATCAAAATAAAAATGGAAAAGAAAGATAATACAGTATTCCATTTAACCTTTATTTCATAACTCAGGACTTGTGTGGACATAAGGAATGTCCACACAAGTGGATTGTGATGTCGTCTGGGACCACTTAGCTATGTCAGGCTATTTGCCCCTGTCTAGATGTCCCAGCCATGATTATTTCTGAACTTCTGCAAATGCTTTAAACTTTCTTACTGTGTGCTCCATGCGGATCAGGTCAGCTGCAGCCATTGCTGATTGTAGCTTGCCTCCAGCAGCCCCTATTACACCTCCTAATTAATTGTTCCAATGTAGTACAGGCTTGGAAACCCATCTAGTTCACACTCATTTTACAGAGGAAAAAACTCTAGCCCAGTAAAGGTAAGGAACTCATTGAAGGTATCCAGATCATAAAGAACAGAAACAAGATTTAAACAATTCCAAAGGTCACTTTTGTGATATCATGCTAATTTAATCAGTGTATAAAATAAGAATAGTATCTTAGTGAAGAACTATATTACAGGCAAAGCTCAAAAACATGAAGGAATGGACTTTACTATTTAGTATTAGCCTCCCATGGGCCTTTTTTGTTTACTTTCAAATAGCCAGATAAGCCTCTGCAGATTAGTAAAGTATTAGTATATTTCAAGATTTTCCTCTAAGCCTCCTTCTTTAACAAAGAAACCTATATGTTTCATAATCTCTGGATATTTTATAGCTTACTAAGTGGCTTGCTATACTGACCGAAGTTTAGATTACTACTCACTTTGATCTACATACACAAAGACAACAACACAACAGTAAAAGAACGTCTGATGTTAAGTCATTTGAAACTGAATATAGCTTAGAAT
>CM052444.1:3027484-3043969 GCA_028533085.1 Varecia variegata | reverse complement strand
AACTTCCTGGTCACTCTAGCCTAAGGAACGAAGTCTGCATTGTGTAGCACAGTCTGAGTATAACAGCTTTCACTGAGCACCTCCCAGGCGCCGAGTGGGAACTTGAGCTGTGAGCTGGCACCAAGGAAGCTCACAGTGAGTCTTGGCTATGACAGCTGCTATTGTCTTAGATACTCCTCATCACAATGCAACGACACCGTTATTGCCAACCTGATTTTACAGATGATGAAACTGAGTCTCAGAGAAATCAAGTGACGCCCCCAAGGTCATCTCTACAGCTAATACGTTGTGGAACCAGAATTAAAACTTAGATATGCCTTACCCTGTACAAGCCATATCTTTCAATTTTTCTACCTCTCTTCTATCTCACTTTTTGCTTAGACTATGTTGAACTAAAGTTTCCCGAAGACATCATGTTCTTCCATGCTTTTGACACTTTGCAGATGCCAGCCAGCCCCTGTACCTGGAACCTGCCCTCCTCCCTCTGCCCTCACCCCTACCTTCTCTCCTGGCAAGCTCTTATTCATCCTCCAAGACGCTACTTAAGCATCACTGCCTCTGTGAGGCTTTCCCTGATTCACCCAGGCAGACTAAGTGCCCCTCCTCCTGAGCTTCTATTGCAGTGTTATGCATGTCCCAATTACGGCAGTGGCCTTTTATCCTCATGATAGCTTCATTACAAGTCTGTCTTTCAACTAGACTAGATGCCCCTTGAGCTCCGGGATCATGAAACTTCATCTTTACGTCCCCATACCAGACCAACGTCAGGCCCACAGGTGTTCAGTAAGTAGTCGCTGAATGAATGAATAAGTGAACAGCCACGCACTGAGTGCCCCCTAAGTGTCAGACCCTCCATGGCACTTGACACCAAACTCATTCTGTCGTCCTCCCAGACCTGTAAGCCCTCCTGGCAGCGGGTTGGAAGAGACCCCCCCCCCACCGCCAGGTGAGTCTGCAGCTGCAAGGCATGCTGGGACAGGGAAGGGCAGAGCTTGGGGGCGGAGGATGCTGAACAGCAGGGAAGGAAGGCAGGAGGGCGGAACAAAGCCCCTGTCTCCACATCGGCCCCACCTACCCACAAACCAACACACTGAGTGTAAGCACTTGACAGTTTTTTAAATAACAGTTTTACTGAGATAGAATTTACAACCCATACAGGTCACCTATTTAAAGCGTACAATGAAATGGGCTTTAGTATATTCACAGACATGTGCAACTATCATCACAATCAATTTTAGAATATTTTCTTTCTTTTTTTTTTTTTTTTACTGGGGAATGAGGTGGAGGGAGGGGTGTGTGTATGTGTCTAGAACATTCTCATCATCTGAAAAAAAAAGGAACTCTGTACCCTTTAGCTATCACTTCACCTCCTGTCTTCTCATCCCCTCTGGGCAACTATTCATCTACTTTCTGTTTCTATAGATCTGCCTATTGTGGACGTTTCATATCAGTGGAATCATACAATATGTGGTCTTTTGTGACTGGCTGCTTTCACTTAGCGTAATGTTTTCCAGGTTCATCACATTTAGTGTATATGAGAGCTTCAGTCTTTTTTATAGCTTGAAAATATTTTATTGTATGACTATAGTGCATTTTGTTTCTCTGTTCATTGAATGGACATGGACTTGATATTTTGATTCAGCTGTTTGATTTGACACAGACCTTTGGACAGCTGGGATGTGGGGGTTATTCAAGACCTGGGTCGTGACCCTAAAAGCCATAAAATTAAACTTAGCTTCATTTATTTTTTAGTTGCTAGATACCACGCACGTCAGTTTCTCAGGGACGATAGGAGCTCAGGGATGGGGTGAGAGTGTCTGTTAAGCTCCTGCCTTGGTAATAAAATAGCCCACCAAAGTGGCAGTGTCAAGATGTCCACTCTTGAGCAAAGAATTATCAAGCACTTCCTACATGCCAGGCCCCGTGCTCAGCATGTCATCTACTTAAACTCACTGAATCCTTCCAATGACCCTGCAACATAGGTGTTATCATCGTCACCCCCATTTTACAGAGAGGCAGTCCGAGGCACAGACAAGTTAGGTAGTTTGTTGAAGGCCACAGAACTAGTAAATGCAGAGCCGGGATTTGAACCCGGGCAATCTGGCTCAGAGCCTGAGCTCTGTGCTACGCCCTATGCAGAGCGCTATAAAACTGTCAGTGCACCCTGCCTGGGAGGACAAGGCTAATTCCGATTCTTATCGGGACTCTGGGGTTATTGGCCAACTTCCTGCTGGACGTGGAAGAAGGGTGGTGCGGCTGCCAGCAAGCAGGGCACTCGCTTGCATACCGGGTTGGAGCGGAAACTAAGGGATGTCACGGATGTCAATAACCTCGTATACAAATGAGGAAACGGAGACTCAGAGAGGTTCACACCCACCATATGCCAGAGGCAAGACTGAAACCCAGATCTGACTCTGGATTTGTTTCTCTGATTTATAACGCCTCAACGCATCCCCACCCCTACCAGACTCAAAATAATTTCTTCCCTTGTGCTCGTACAACAGTTAACAGGTTTGAGAGAGAAACTTCCCACACATCATCTGCCAGATTCCATTGATAAAGTCCTGTCACTATAATGACATTCAGAATGAATATCTCCCTCCCTGTATCTATTATCCCCTGCTGTTACCTGGGAGTCTGCCCGGACACTACCCATGCCTGCGCCGTCACCACTGAATCTACCGACCCCACCTGGAGGATGCTCCCAGGCACCCATGGCTGGGGACCACGCTGAGTTTAAAACCACTGAAGCAGTCGGGACCGTGTCCCGCTGTGTGACGACTGCTAAATCCTATCCAGGCCACAGGACTGCGACACTGGTTCCTGGGAGGAAATGGGAAGCCCTGGAGGTCCCAAACAGGGACCTGGGGTCGGTGCCTGTGGGGGCTTTGTGTGAGCGCAGCACTTACGTGGTGGTCTCCCAGGGAAAGAGTGGCCGAGGCAGGACCTGCCACGTTCAGACCCTTAGAGCCTGCAAGCGGGTAGGCAGGGGATATCCGGGACTGTTTTGGTCTCGTGTGAAATATTTGATCCCATGTATTTGTCCACCTGTACCCGTTTCTGTTCTTCTGCCTTATCTGTTTTTTGTTGTTCCTCTTTGCCTCTTCTACCTTCCTGCCTCCCCTCAAAAAGGCTGTTCGCTCCTCGGGGGCTGTCACTGTTACCCAGGGCGCTGCACGGTGTGCACAGGTGCTCAGGAAAGGACGGATGAATGACCCAACAGCATGGATAGGGCACACAGCACTCATGTGCGACATTCAGGATTTCTTTCCCTCTGTCACCTTAGCCAAAGAAATCTCTGGCCCCAACCCACCCCATCCGCAACCTACCCCACAGTGTCTTTGCGGCTCCCACTGGAATAACAGCAGCCGTCCCCTCCCCTTGGCCAATGAAAGGCAGCGGGAACAAGGAGACAACTCGGAGTTCAGTCTTTGGACCCCTTCTCTTCCCTCCTCTACGCTGCCTCTGGTTTTGTGCAGTCCTGGGACTCCACCTGCCACCTCTAACTCGTGACCCTCACAGTTTTGTCTCCAGCCTGAACCCCGCCTCTGGACTCCAGACTTGGGTATATTTCCAGCTTCCTGTACTGCACTGCACTCGGGTGTCTAATAGACACCTCAAACTTTTGTGACCAAGAAAGGACTACTCCTCCCCCACCTAGCCCCACCCGCGTCTCTCTCCCCATAACCCTTCCCCGGTGCAGGGGAAAACACCCCATGCACCCCACTACCCCAGGGAAACAGCCAGGAGTCATCCTCAACGCCCCTCCTCCCTCTGTGCCCCAAGCCAGTGTGTCCCGGTTCCCAGCGATCCCAGTTCCCAGCAGTCCCGCCTCCACGTCCCACCCCCTGCTGCGAGCCTGGTCCACGCCAGCACCGCTTCTCAGGGGACCACTGCCAGCACCTGCCTATTGCCCTCTCTGCTCACGCTCCAGCATCCTCCACGGGCGGTCTCTTGATGTGTGACTCAGGTCACTTGCCTCCCTGAAACCCTCCAGGGGCGTCCCACTGGCTCAGAATACAATACACTGCGGGCTCTGGTCCACGGGACCCCACGGGGCTGGCCCAGGCTACCACATGTGTCCCCTGTCCCCTTTTGTGCACAGCATGTCCCTGCCACACCTCTTTTCTCTGTCCCTCAACCTTTGTTCCTGTCTGTGCTTCTGCTCAGAACAATTTTCCTCCTCTCTTTTCCCCAGCTTGGATTCAATTCAGATGATCCCTCTTCAGAGATGTCTTCCCACACCCTCATAGAAAAAGTGCCCTATTTTATTTTTTCCATAGCATTTACAAATTATCTCAGGTGTTTTGCGGTGTATGTGTTTATTGCTGGAATAGCAGCCCCTAAAGAGCAAGAACTGGATCTCGTTCACTGCTATGCCCCAGGGCCTGGAACAGTAGACGTGTATTGATGAGCGACTGAATAAGATAACCCTTCTAAAGGTGTAGAGTGAGTATAGCATGTTGGTATGGAAAGAGCCAGAGCTTTGGAATCCAGAAAATTCTCATGCTCACACTTGCTAACTGGAATAGCCAGTTACTTAGCAACTCTGGGCCCCAGCTTCCTCTTTTAGAAGAGGTAAGAATTACCGAGAACATACCAGCTGCTGTGAGGACAGTGCCTGCTGCATAGGAGGTGCTCCGGGTAGGCAGGTGGGCCAAGTGGACCTACCTGGTTCCCACTCTAGGATGGTAATGGTCAAACATTGGGATGGATTGACGAGCTAGTGTAAGGTAAGGGTGTGAAGGAAGATTCTGGAGTCATTGCAGCATCCCAGAGAGGCTCTGTATTGATCCTTTTGAGGTGACAATGTAAGTGTGGTCACACTGCAAGAGGTGAGCGCCCTGCATGCCACCCTAAGACCCACTTCAGTGCTGGAGGACGGGGGAAGCTGGCACACTTGGAGGCTCTGGGCTCTGGCCAGTTTCTGGTGAGCAAGAAAACCTTCTTTTAGCCAAGATCAAGGTGTCCCCAGCTCCCCAGCCAGGCCCTCGCATTGCTTCTCCTCTCAAGCTGCAGAGGATAAGGCCTCCCTGGTGCCTTGCTTCCCTAAACCATGGCCCAGAGACCACTGGACACTCAGACATTGGGCCAAGGACAAGGTGGAGCAGCAGGGCAGAGCCAGGGAGCTGGGCAGAGCCTGACTCTGGCCTGAACACAAAGCTTTCCTTATGCGGATGGCCAGTAGCATCCAAACTGTATTTACCCAGCAGGACAAGAGCACGGGGCAAGTTCCATGCATCCAGACACAGGGGCTCCTCAGTTCTCAGAAGAAAGTCCCATAGAAACGGAAAATAAACACCAGAGGTGATTTTCCCCTGGCCCTGGCAAAGCCAGACAGTAACCACGGCATGGTTTCCGAGCTGGCTGGCACAGCACAGCCAGAGAGGCGGCAGGGTGGGCATGCTGAGCAAGACCTGGGCCCAGGAGGATGGATACTGCAGGAGGCCTGCAATCTGTGAAGACAAGTGTGCACGAAAGCAGCACACGAAGGGAGACGAGGCCAGAAAACAGATTTAAGACATGGAGAACGGCCCAAGAGGAAAAAACAAGCTGAAGTCAAGGCGCAGAAAGTGGATGCTGGTAGGGGAGGGACCCGGGACTGGGTGTGGTCCACAGGGGTGCGTGGGGGGTGTCGGTGACTCTGGGAGCAGGTGCCCAGGCCCTGACACCAGCAGGCCGATTGAATGGGAGGAGAGAAACCAGCCTTAGATGAGCACAGTGCATGTTTCAGGCTAAGCACTTTATGGACATCGCAGGAACGAAGAAAGAACACTTCATCCCAGGGAGGCGGAGGGATCTCAGGGAAGTCTGGGAGTAGGTAGGGACACTGAAGTCCTCCTCAGAACCAAGAACACAGACAAGGTGAGAGCGTGCTGGTGCCGAGGCAGCCTGCGGGCTGAGAGAAGGCTCTGGCCCAGGGCGGAGTTGTCGTGGATTGAACCTGCTAGAGGAGGTTAGTGGTTGCACCCGCCAGAATTGCAGGGCAGAATCCAGGCAAAGCCTCAGACGCGCTGGGCCACCAGCCCCTGCTTCTTCATTGCACCTATGCAACCTGGTGGCTCGTAATGTTGACATTTGTGTAGCACTTTCACAGTGTCCAAAGCACGTTCACAAAGGGTGCTACTTAACTGATGTCCACTGTCGGATTGTGAGGAGTTGGAGTCAAATGTTTCATAGATTATCCTGTTTGGCTTCCCCTGTGTGACTCTGGCTAAGTTACTTGCTCTCTCTGGGCGTCCCCGTGTCCAGTGGGGAGAAAGCAATAATCAATCGGTCTTCCACAACACAGGGTGGGAAGAGTCCGGAGCGACGCTGTGGCGAGAGGACGGGCCAGGCTTGAACAGCTCCGGAGTCCTCAGACAGACGAAGGGAACCCATCCACTGGGCTCCAGGAAAATACACTCAGACGTATTATAATCTTTCCTTCAACCCAGCTTTTAAGCCCTAAATGCTTCCATAAGCCTCATAGTTCTCTCGCTTCTGAGCCCCTTGCCAAGCTCCGTTTTGAGACAGGGAAGTCAGGGAGGGGATTGTGATTCCTATACAGCTCTATTTTTAGCTGGAATAGATCTCCCTGCACCACCAGTGATTGGCGCCTTGACTCCGAGGTGAAGTGCACCGTCAGCGGGACCCGGGCAATAAATAGCACAGACAGAGACTGATCCGGTATGCGGGCGGGAAGTTAGACAGATGGACAAACCGATCAGCCCAGTGTCTTTGCCAGCAATGGCTCAATTAACCACACGCTGACCCTAAAGCCCCTCTGTTGTTCCAGGAGGACAAGGACCTCTCCCAACATGGCAAGTGTGAGGGTTAGACAGGTGCGTCTGTGAGCTCTGCCCAGGGGCAGCCGTCAGGGCGGGGCGCCGGCCTCCCTGGCTGTCCCCCAGCACCACAGGGAAATCTGGCATCTCGAATAGAGCTGAATCCTTTTATATCTTTATGCAAAATCAGCATTGGGTGTTTAGGCTGGAAGGGAGATGAGCCCGAGTTACAGTAGGCCACAGTAGAGGGGTACCTGTCGTCTTTTCCTCCAGAGCAGCCCTTCACAGAGCAGAAGGTTCACGGCCCCAGCGGGTCTTTCACGGCTCTACATAGAGCCTTCTCGAAGCTTTGCCCCCTTTACCTGACTTCACTGCCGGGAGTTGGCAGGAGCTGGGGGCATCTGCCCCTCCCTTGCTCCAAGGGGACGGCATCACAGAATGGCCAGTGGCATTGACTTTGGAGGGACCCAAATAAGGAAGCTCGGAGACACTATTAGCACAAAGACAAGAGCCGTGGAATTGAGTGTGTGCGCGCGTGTGTTGCACAGCGGAGCGAGCTTACTGCCGCAGGGGGCGTGCCCTGCCTCTGTGGGCCCTGAGACCCACAGAAAGGCAGAGGGGGACTTTCGCAGACAGACAGCTGCCCAAATCCTCCCAGGTTCAGGCTAGACATGAGGACGGTAAGGGGTAGAAGTAGCTCTCAGATTGAGTACGAAATGCTGCCGTTATGGTGACAAAAGACAAAAGTCTAATGTCTCTGAAGATGTAAATTATTAAAACCGAGTGGTTATGTGTCCCCGAGTAACAAGGCAGAAGTGAGGGGGCCATTTCCAGCGTCGCTGACTCACCCTCCGTGTCTTGGTGACAAATGGTGCAGAGGCGTGAACAGTGTCCCAGGGTGCATCTTGGCCTCTTCAGGGAACCTGGAGGCTCCTTGCAGGAGGGACAGTAAACTGAAGACCTGGACCAAGGCAAGACCATTGCCGGTAACCATCACAACCCCCTTCTGCAGCTCTCGCAGTGGGCCAGGCCTTGCCCCAGCCCTTTGGATATACAGTCTTAGAAATCACTTAATCCATGAAATAACCGTGTAAGTGATGTGCTACGGTGATCCCCATCAAGGCACAGAAAGCCCCAGGTCCCCGAGCTGGGAAGAGACGGAGCAAGTCAGTGGTTGAACCCAGGCAGTCTGGCTCCCACTCGAGAGGCTACCCGCTCTCATGTCATTTATCTGTTAATTCACAAATATTTACTGAACACTTCTTTGCCCAAGGCTCTCAATTAAGTGGGGAAGACAGGATACATCTATGTGTTAAAAGATCAATAAAGGGCATCTGCTCGCCCAGTTTCCTGCACTTAAAGGCCTCTCTCTCCAAGTGCATTTTGCAGGCCCCCATTTCCCAAAGGAGCTGAACAGGGGAAGGAGACTCATACGCCCGTCACCGATGAAGCCCTTTTCCTGTAGGGCCTGTGCTGCCTCCAGGACCCCCAGGCACCCCTCCAGGACGGGACCAAGTTTTATTTGTCTCTAGGTCCCCAGAGCTACACCCAGGGCCGAGCACATTATAGACATTCACTAAATGTGTTTCGATGGTTTTTAAAACGCTTTGAGTGCAGGCGCCTCACGGTCCCAGCATTCCTGCCCGTGGCCACAAAACAAGTGCCTTGCATGGCACCTGGTACCTGACCGAAGAAGAGCCGGGTGCACGTTTGCTGAGTAACTGTTTCTCCTCCTTGATTTGCCAGGAAAGGCTGGCAGAGCCCAACGCCAACGTGGATAACTCGGCATCTCCCTCGGTGGCGCAGCTGGCCGGGCGGTTCCGGGAGCAGGCAGCTGCCGCCAAGGAGGTGAGTTGGGAGGCTTCCGAGCATCCGCTGCTGGGAGGGCTGCAGGCAGTGAGTCTGGGTCAGGCCCAGAGGAGAGGGAGGGAGAAGGCTTGGCAATTACCAAATTAGGAAGAGGAGCCAGAGAGGGGTCCCTCTGAATGTGAGGAATGTCCCACTGCCTCGCTGCCTGTGCAGACTCCTTCCCCGGCAGAGCGAGGCTTTCCCTCTGCCAGGGACGGGTGGGCAGGGAGCTGACAGGCCTGCCCGTCAGACATGGGAGTCCGGATTCACTTCCATCTTGATCACCCACCGATACAGACTTAGATCTTGCACAGCTGTGCCAGGCCTGGATGGGTTCAGGTTAAAGAGGTCCCCACACACGGCTCCCGCCCCGTAGCCTGGAATCAGGAGCGAGGCAAGGCTGGGGCGGATTCCGAGTTGAGAAGGGAGGACAAGCACGTTCAGATGGGAAACCAGGGATCAGGAGGGAAAGGCACCCAGTGGCCAATGGGAGCAAGTGGGAAAAGGGTTGTCTGAGCTTTGCAGAGATTTGCGATAGATTCTCTCAAGTCCTCCAGGGTGAGGAGCCCGTTAGAGGTGAGAGGAGGGACGGTTCCCCAGGGTGGAGGGAGGTCTATCACGGCCCCTTTTGCACTTTCGTTTTCTTATCTGAAAAATAGGGTCCATAATTTCTAGCCATTATAGGAATGTCATAAAGGATAAAGATGACAGCATTGAGCTAAGGTGCTGGCACTGCCCAAAAGCTGCATGTCGATGGCAGTTTGAGATGTCGGTTCAGCCCCATGACTATCAAGTGAAAGAGGATGTCCTAGCAGGACAGGAATAGGAGAGCAGAGGCTGAAAGTCAAAGTGGACAGATCGTTAGAACTGTCAAATAATTTAAATAGTAAGTGGGCAGTTCCAAAGCCTCGAAATCCTCTCCCTCCAATCTTAAACATTCCCAAACTTCCCTAAACATCCCTCACATTCCTAAATCCAGCTTCCACTTCCTTCCTCTTCCTCCCTGTTGCCTGATTAGCTCTTTCTCTGTTTCTCTCTGTGTCTGTCTGTCACCCCCTCTAGACACCAGCCAGTAAACCAACGAGAAGGAAACCGCCCTGTTCCCTCCCCCTGTTCCCCCCCAAGGTAGAGCTGGGCCAGAATGGCGAGGAGGTAAGTGTCGTTTTTGCCGGGGCTCAGAGGACGCTGGTTATGAGTTTTCTTTCTCCTTTTTGTAGGAAGGGGCCCAAAACTCACGCTTTTTGACCTCAAAATCTGTGCAGGGGATTTCTCCATTTCAGATTCAGATGACTCTCCTCTTCTTAAATGCTTCCTGAATCCTTTGCTTTGGAAACTAGGCTCCTCCCTAGTCTCTCTTCCTGAGCCTCCTTGATGATTTGTTGTGGACAGGAACACCATTTTGCAAGCCCGGGAATTTCAGCAGAGAAAATGGGCCATATATATTAGTAACAGACCATATTCAGGAGTCAGGACAGTTATGGTTTATTCCCAGTTCTAACCTGGATGATCTTGGAACAAGGTGTGGAGAAGGCACCTGGAAAGAGGGGTTACACTCACCTAAGGCAGAATTGTAACACGGGAGAACCCCCCAGTGCTGCGGTACCCTAGTGAAGGCTGCTGCCGCTCAGGATCCCTGGAGGAAAACCAGGGCACACAAGAGGCCTCACTGCCCGCAGATATAAATAGCCAGCGCTACCAACATAATCAAGGCTCTGGTATCATACATCACAGCCACGAATAGGTTCCCCGCCTGCACACTCACCTGTCCTTATTTATCTCATTGTAGCTGTGAGAGCGACTTCTCCACACCCTGTCCCAGCAGCCCATGAACCTTCCCTGTGGCCACGATCTGTACCCGAAATGAATTTGCATGTTCTGTTGCCAGCCTGGGAGGCCAACCCCAAAACAGAGCAAGCAAGCCAAAGACAAGGCAGGTCCCGAACCCCACTTCGACCACCTCTTTTTTTTCTCCCCTCTTTTTGGGGCCAGCATCTTGACAACAGACACGGGATACCTATGTGAACTTGGGCAAACCTCTCGGTGCCTACCTTTTCTCATCTATAAAGTGAAACGGTTGAAGTATTCAGTGGTTTTCAAGCCTTTTTGTCAACCCACGGCTTATGAGCAGCAACCCATGAGATAAAGCAGAAGAAGCTCAGAGCTGCCTCTGGTCATGTGAGATGGGGAGGGGAAGGTCTGCAGCCCCACCTGCTCCTAGAATACTCCCTCCCTGCACCAAATGAGGGTCTCATTCTGGGATAAGAACCCCAAGGAATGTAGATCTAAAACACTGAGTTTTTTGTTGGGTCTCTTCAAGCGCTAACGATATGACTCTGTGGCTTCGTGGGGTTATCAGCCAGTTCTGTGAGCAAACGCATACCAGCAACTTCTCATTCCAGAGGATCCACTTCTCCTTGTAACCCTCACCCTCCGGGCTTAGCGTCTCTGCTGCCTTGCAACAGGCCAAGGCCGTGACCATGCGGAGCTTACCGTGAGGCTGCCCCCTGGTAACCCGGCTTGGCCCGGGAGAAGCCCCTGCACCATCCTGAGTTTGCAACGTGGGCAAAAACACTAACTGGCTAGATCATGGAGGTTAGGTGGGAAAGCTGTATTCCCTGGAATAAAAGCAGAATGAGTCAGGTTAGTTTAGTGGCGAGCGGATTAAACGGCTTTATTTCAGTGGCCCTGTGGAAATAAATTTACAGGTTTCATCCCATGGGGTACACAAATACATACACATACATACATATATGGGGATGTGAGGCTGGTTTTTCTCCCACGACTGGGTTAGTCCCAGCCCCTTGTTAAACCATAAAGGAAATTCTGCCACCTGCTGCCACTCCCAGGAACTGCATCAGTGGCTATTTTGCATTCTTTCTGCTTTGTGGTTCAAATCCATAAGGGGTTTGTGGAACATCTGCTGGGTCCCCAGCACCGTACTGTGGTTAAGGGGCAGTGTCGGTTGAATTTCCGCTGTCTTCAAAAGACAGCAGTCAGTCGGGGAAGGGAAGAGTTTATAGTGTTACATAAAGGGAAATTTTATCAGCAAAATTTTTGCTGCAGTTTCTAAAACAGCATCTTCAAAAACCCCGGCCCGTGTGAAATGTCGCTGTAAGGCACAGAAACTAGGGGCAACCCAATTGGGGCTGGACGCTCTTTGTACTCACTGTAGACAAAAGGCTCCTTAAAGATTGTTCTAGGAGCACGTCTGACAGTGTTAACTCATGCAGACTGCAAGCGTCCCTAGAATCATTTGTTCCAGCTCGCTGGTATCGTGGTAGAGGAGGCTGAAGCCATGGGCATCCATCTGGCTCCGGCCAAAGCTGAATGAGAAGCTGGAGGGGTCTCCTGAGCCCCAGCCCATGCTCTACCTCGCTGCTGGGGCTTGGAAAGGTCACAAGAAGTTCAGCTGAGTGAGTCTCCTTCCATCACTAAAATACAATCATCTCACTCAATAAATAGCTCAGAATATTTCTGAACTCAGTGTAATTCTTCTTCTTATGATTCAGGTAAATTAGTACGTGGGAGCCAGGGGCAGGGGGTCCAGGCTGGTCTCCACACCATGGGAAAATCCCTGCCCTGCCTCGCCCTCTGCCCAAAAACGTGGATGGCATCATCTTCTTTTTCTTCATCATCATCATAGCACTGCCATCACTTCCACATAGTTGTGGAGATTTTACACAAAACAAGGAGTCAATCTTTAGATAACAGAATCCCAAGGAAGACAAGATTCCTGACATACATTCATCACAAAAATATCTACAAGTGAGCAGACACATGATTATGTAGCACATATATCAGCCGCTGGCCGACTCCTAGAGGCCAGAGACTGAATAATACTCGTCTTTATATAACCAACACAAGGCCTGCAATGTAGCAGATACTCAATAAATGTCTGCTTAGTTAAAATGAATATTCAGCGTTTTGGAAAATGGTAATTTATAAATAACAACGTTGGTGGGATTTTCCAAAATATTAGTTCAAGGGAGGGATTTCAATTATACCTCTGTCAGGTTTCACTCGTGGTCTGTGGTTTCTTGTTTTGTTTGTGAGAAGCAAGAGGGTAATTTTTGCCCTTTTCTTTGAAATTCCCTCCAAGTGTTGATTCACGCTGTAGAAGGTCATGAGACTTTTACTCCCCTCCCAGCTTTCCCTCGTAATGACAACGAGGTCATCTTCCTGGGAGAGGAGGCCTCTGTGTTAGGGACATCTGCCCTGGCTTCTCTGACACATAGATGCAAGTGGTCTTGCTATGGTGAGATGACATGGGGGATGGGAGCCCGCCTCGCCCAGGCCCTGATGAGCTGGGTGGAACTTACTGGAACCAAGTGATTAAGGGGTGAAACCAATTTCTCCTCTTCTCCTTTCACCTGTAACTTTTGGGCTCCAGCCGGAACTCCACCGCACTTCACCTCACTTACTTCGTGGTTCTGGTTCATTTGCTCTGCAGAAATCACCGCCCAATGCCAGCCACCCTCCTAAAATCAAGATGAAGAGCTCACCTCTGATTGAGAAGCTTCAGGTAAGTGTAGAATGCATCACCCATTTTATCCAACCTTTTATCCAACTCCACTTCTTATTCAAAACTTTCATGTCTCTGGGGCTCCTAGGGGTAGCCCAAGTGTCACCTGGATAGTTGGCCCCTGATAACCAGCTAGTGACCAAATTGCCCTAAAGGATGGGGGAAGGGCTAACATAAGGACCAGATCAAGCATAAATTAACATAGTCAACACTAATGGCTGGTGGCTGAATGGATAATGGGATGCCTCCGGATTCTTATGGGAAAGGACATTATAGTTGCAAGAAACACTCCAGAAATAGCCCAGCCCTCTCCCCCAAGGCCTGAATGCAGCCACAAACCATTTCAGCCTTACCCAGGGCTGAAGTTCAGCTGCTACACACTGCACTGGTGTGGCCAAATCCATTGTTTGGGAACCATTCTGCCCGGGCTGTCCACCAGCACCCTGTGTGCCCAGAGCCCTCGCCCTCTGCACCCCGGGCTGGCTCCCTGGGAGTGTGAACAAAGCAGGAGACGCTGCCCCCAAGCTCACAGTCTTGTGGTGGAGACTCGGCTTTCACACACGGTACAATAAAAAGCATGTGGGAGTCAACACCAGAGCCCTCAGTCTTGCCACCAGCTGCCGCTGCTCAAGACAGGGTTTCTCAGCCTTGGCATTATTGGAGCTGAGTAATCTTGTCGCAGGGGCTGTCTTTTGCATTTCAAGATGTTCAGCAGCATCTCTGGGTCTTATCCACTGGATGCCAGTAGCACTGTCCAACAAAGCTGTGACAATGAAAAATGTCTTCAGACATTGCCAAATGTCCCCTAGGGACAAAATCAGCCACCACCCCCACCCCAGGTGAGAACGGTGCTCTAGGATTTCCGAGCAAGAAGAGAGCAGAGTGGGCAGGAGTAATTGATGAGTGCTCTGTGAAACACCTGTGCCCGTAGCTGGTCCTCAAAGGCTGGGTGGCTGGAAAGGAGGCAGGAAGGTGCTTCTGGTGAGGGAACAGCATGAGCTGAAGCACAAAGGAGGGGTCAGGTTATGTCCCAGTGGGCCTGGAGGGGAGGCTCAGAAGGAGCGAGGCTCTGCTGGGCTGTATCCTCCCCTCCAGGCCCAGCTGAGAGCTCTGGCTCGAGAACTGCATTGCTGAAGCCATCAGGGGGGTGTCAAGACACACAGCTACAGCCTCTGCAGCTCTCAGCCATGGGATTTGGGTCCCAGCCTGATCTGGGGCTACGGCAAGCATCTCTGGTTTCCGGCCTTGAGCCTACCCTGTGGGAGGTCGGGAGGACTCTGCAGTGTCTCCCTGACATTTAATTCTTACTAAGAATCCCTGATTCTGCCCCAGCTACAGGGAGAGGGTGGTGCTGCCTGTCACCCTAGGAGGCTTCAGGGCTCCCCTAGACATAACAGGGGGCTCTTGGAGGGGATCCCAGAGCTTCAGCATCCCTCCTGGCAGCTAGCCGAGGAGTGCAGCCCAGGACCCCAACCTCTGCCTCCCCGCAGCCCACCACAGCCTTCATTCAAGGGCCAGAAATCAGTTCCCAAATGTTCCGTACCCTGTAGTTTTGGTCTCATTCCCTTTTCTAGTCATTATTAAGCCTTTTTGGGAAACACAACAACTTCAGAATGAGGTTTGCATGTCTAATTATTTAATCTCATTAAGAATGTCAGCAACAGCACGACAATTTAGCCAAATCCCACAGGAACCTTACTTAGGAATATGTGGGGGAAAGAGCTAAGAAATATATCAGCAACTAGATTTTCTTCTAACTATTCTATTGAATGAGTTATAAACTATGATTTTTATTCACTAGAATAATCCAAAATCCAAAGTTCAGATTTCCTGCTGGCTCGCAAGATCCATTTGATTTGCAAGCATTCTTTCGGAGGGATTTTCCCAGGTTGAAATTTAGAGGAGGGGGGGCTCCTTTAATGCCCAGTTCGGGCCCCTCTGCCAGGAAGCCCCCTGAGCCGCCCCGGCCCATGGACTCCCACCGCGTCTGTGCTCCAAATCCTTCCCCTGGGCTCCCAGCATTGCTATTTAACTTTCGTATTTTATGTATTTAATTCTTGCCATGACTCTGTCTTATGTTTTCTTTCTTAAGATCACAATGAAAACACTGACACCTTCCTAAACATGCACAGTGCTTTCCAGTTGCAAGTCCTGAAGTACACACAGTCATTCTCCAGGGCAGCGGGGTCTGGCTGGAGGGAGGGTGAGCCCAGGGCAGTCGAGGCAGAGAGCGTGCATGTGGCAGGAGAGAGTAAACAGGGACTGGGTAGGAAAGACACTGAAGACCAGCCTAAGAACTTTGGACAAACAGAGAATCTGAGACTCAGAAAGGCTATTGGACTTGCTAAAGGTCTGAAAGTCACACAGCTATTAAGTGAAAGATCCAATATGTGGAGCCAGGTCTGTGGGCGTGGAGAACCCATGTACCTCCCACTGTCCCTTCCCCGTGAGGTGGCACTGCCGTCTGTCCTGGTGTGGCACAGGGCCAGCAGCCAGGTGCTGAGGGCAGGAGGAGGAGGAGTGCCCCTACATGGCCCTAAAGAAGATCCTGGTCACTCACACTCAGTCCCTCTGTGGACAGCTGCAGGCACTGCCGCCTTCTCCATGACAACTGGGGGTGGATCTGGGACCAGCCACCAGACTCAAGACTCCGGCAGGCTTTGGTTACCTTTGGGTTACAGTCCTGTTTGGTTGCCCTCAGGGTTTGTTTTGGTCTGGTCTCAGCTGAGCTGTGACGCCCACGTGTGGTACACACTGTGGCTTATTCCACTGCTTCCCTCCTGGAAGTGCTCGATCGCCTGCTGTGTGCACCACTCTGCCGTCTGCCGGGAGGGAATCTGGTACCTGGAGGCTTGAGGGACAAACAGACCGGGCGTGAGTCTCAGGGCAGATCCCTTAGCCACTTGCCCAATGCGTGCAACAAGAACAAAACCGAACACGTCAGTTGTCGTGGAGGAGACAGCTGCGTGTGGCTGGCACATCTTACGAGTGTGCATCTGCGTAACACTGTTCACTCTGATGAGAAATGTGATCACGAACGCTGACTTCCCACGAGGCCCTGGTGCTGGCAGTTGCTATTTTGGCCACTTTGCCTATAAGTCGGGGCTGATCCAGGCATTTTTGTTAGATCCACATCGGTGCTGTCTGAGCATTCTGCAATGCAGCCTGTGGCAGGCCAGGCAGCAGGACGTGGACTGAGTAGGCAATGCTTCCAGAAGCAGGACATGATGTGACAATGGATAATTGGCTGGGAAGTAACATGAAAAGCCTCGTGTCACCTGTTCTCAGCCAGTTCTCAGGCCAGGCAACCAACAAGCTAAAGTAGAAGCTCTCCTCTTCTCCCCACCC
>CM052444.1:3000252-3026984 GCA_028533085.1 Varecia variegata | reverse complement strand
TTACCCCCAAGGCACTCGTGGGTGCTGGGGGTGGGGGTGGTCACAATATAGCCTGACAATAACCCAGAATTCACCCTACCATCCCCAAGTCCCCTATCTCTATATGGATAGCATCTTGTCTGCTGTAGTGGGGTGAGTGATGGTCCCCCAAAAGACATGATCGCTTTCCAATCCCTGGAACCTGCAAATGTTACCTTATGGAAAGAGAGTCTCCGTAGATGTAGTTAAGGATTTTGAGATGAAGAGATCATCCTGCATTATCAGTGTGGGTCCTAAATCCAATGACACATGTCCTAATAAGAGACACACTGAGAAGGTACTATGCAGATGAGGCAAAGACTGGAGTGGTGTGGCCACATTCAAGGAAGCTGGCAACCACCAGCAGTGACAAGAAGCAGGGAATAGATTGTTCCCTAGAGCCTCTGTAGGGAATGTGGTCCTCCTTGGTTTCAGACATTGGGCCTCCAGAACTGTGAGAGAAATTCTGTAGTTTTAAGCCACCCAGTTCGTCGTAACTTGTTAGGGTAGCCCCAGCAAACCCATACACCTGCCAACTCCACTGGCTTTAGATTCTCCATCTGGGCAGCACTGTGGCATTGTCTAGTAGCCTGGGGCGTTCATTTCCCCTAGGAAAAACCAGGATTTAGAATCATCCTTGTTCATTTCTTTCTGGGTGCTTAAATTCAGGCCTTTGTGAGGGATTCAGGCATGACTGGGCAACAGGGCCAGGGGGCTCCCCTGGAAAGACCCCTGAAGAGCATGGTAGAAGACAAGCCTAGTAGAACAGGTGCGGTACCGCTTGTGCAGGCGGGGTGGGGCCCTCCTAGCCTTAGCTCTGGATCTCTTGGCACTTGTTGTTAAAACAATGATAATAAATGTTCTCCCTGCCTACCTTATCCCCGCAGATTTGGATGCTTGATAAGACCTAGAAAACTGAGTACCACTGGGGTGGACTTCAGAGAGCCTCAGGAAGACAATACACAGAAGCCGGGTGGCAATAAAGTCATTATGAGTCAATTTAAACACACAGATCAAAAGTGCCCTAGTGTGCTGGGAGTTAGAAGACCTTTGTTTTAATTCTGACTTTGCCACGAAGTGGCCTTAAGTGTAACCATCAGTAAATCACTTATGTTGAGTTTCCTTGTCTTTCAAATAAAGGGAATGGAAGAAAGTGCTAAGGTTCCTTCTTGCTCTTAAAATTCTAGGGCTCTGAAAATGAATTTTAAAAAACTTCCTTTTGACCTTAGGTGTGGGCACTACTTTCACCCAGAGACACGAGGAGAGCCTTTCAGAGGTCTTTCAGATGTGCAGATGAGGGCTCAGCGTAAATCTGCGACAGACCTTGAAAGCTCCAAGTGTGAGCCTCCTGGCCTCCGTGGCAGCCTGCTCTGAGCTGGAGGAACACCGGCCAGACTGGGAGCATGTGGTCTCTCTGGAGCCCGCACAGGCACTGTGGGAAACCCGAGTTTCTCCAGAGCCAGAGGAAGTCCTATTCTGTGGGATCCCCGCCAACAGCGTAGTTTTAAACATTGGAAGGTTAGTAACCACCTCCTAGACCTTGGGCAAATGGGCTGGGTGTGCTGGCTCATGTTTATAATCCCAGCACTTTGGGAGGATTGCTTGAGGCCAGGAGTTCGAGATCAGCCTAGGCAATATAGCAAGACCCTGTCTCTAAAAAAAAAAAAAAAAAAAGACCTTGGACAAATTATTTAAACATGTCAAAGCCTCAGCATTCTTATCTAGAGAAAGATATAATAGGACTTTATGAGGATTAAAAAGAAATAAATTTGTGCAAAACATCTGTATATAGCAGGCACTCAACAAATGGTAGTAATTACCACGAGGACAAGCTTTGGGTCTCTCCCACACTGAAATCAGTGTGGCTGCTCAGAAATGAATTTCCCATTATTCATCAAAACATATCTCTAAAACATGACAAGCCAGGGACCTGAGCCCTGGGAATGTACTTCCGAAGGCTGAGATGGGGTGGCGGTGGCCCCAGAAGGGTGGGAGAAATGTGCATCTGGCTCATGTGTTTGGAATGAGCTATTGAGGGTGGGGGTCTAGCAGGGAGGCCCAAAGGCTTCTGTGGTGTATCGTGAGGTGGAAACTCTCTGTAACCTCTGGAGTGGGTGCCAGGGTTGTGCAACAGCAGCTGCGAGGCTCAGCTTCTTGTTTCTGTGGTGTTTCACTGGGCCTGGACTGATGCATGTGGTCAGCGGCTGCTGTTTGGTTTCCCTGGTGCATCCCTTGGCCGCCCCTGGGCAAGGAGGAGAAATGATTTCAGGGGGTACGTAGGATGTGCGGCCACAGTGGGAGGGATGAACCGGGCTGCGGGGGGATGTGAGTGGGAACAGGCGATGGGGCTGTGCGTGCGTGTGCGTGTGTGCGTGTGTGCATGCGTGTGTGTGTGTGTGTGTGTGTGTGTGCGTGCATGTGTGTGGTTTATTCCCAGAGTCCTCCTTCTATCAGAGAAGCTAAGAGGACTTGGGTGGCTTTTGGTGAATTGACCAAAGGCATTCCCGCAGGACCTGGAGCCTGTTTCAAATCGATTGCCCCAGCAGGAGGCTTGGGGTGCAGACCCCAGGTGGGAGGATGCTCGCCCTTAGGTTGAAGTCCCTGTGTGTTCTGCGCCTCGGGGCTGCCCGGAGGCGGGAAGAGCAGCACGTGTGGAGGAGTCCCCAGCAGAACAAGTCAGTTTCTACTTCCTGTTAGACTTTGAACGCCCACATACCTCAGAGCTTATCAAGATACTACCTTGCATGTTTTTTATGTTATGTCATGTGTGTGTATCTTGTTTCCTGAAATAGAAGAGAATTCCTTTATGGCAGGAACTGCAACTTAGAAATATACCCCCGTCTAGTCCTCCAACCTCAAAAATCTTTATCTTGCTTTGCCCTCCAGGGATGAATAGCTCGGCGGTCCCCATGCATGCCATGCTGTTTCTTGCACGAGCAGCTTTGTTCCTGTCATTCTCTCTGATTGGAACGCTCTTTCCAGTGTTCTGCACTGGGTTCACTCTTACTCATCCCTAAGACTCTACTCAGAAATCACCTCTAGCAGGAAGCCCTCCCTGAACCCCAGGCTGAGTATGATGTCCCTCCTGTGTGCGTGTAAGGTCTCATCTCCGCTCAGCAATCATCTGTTCGGGTACTTGCCTCCCCTCCCAGGCTGTGAGTTCTCCAAGGGCCCCAAGCCGATAGCTCCCCAGTGCCTGGCAGGCAGTAAGGACTGGTGCATGCTTGTTGAACCTAATTTAAAAGCTAGTGCATGGCATGCTGTGAGTTGTTACCGCTTGATTATAGAACATTCAGCCGGGGGAGAGTTGTGATTGCCACCCTGAGGCCAGGAGGGTGGCCCTGAATCAGTGCAAGCAGGTTCCAAACAAAGGGCTGGAGACATCTATGATGCAGATGCTAATTTCCTGGGTGGAGAGAATGTCAGCTCCAATGTCCAGAACTTCTCAGTGCCCCATCTGAGAGCTTCGAGCTTTGGGGCTCCTAATGTTATCCGTGAAGGGTGGGTCCTAATGGTATCTCAGAGGGTTCTCTCACAGAGGTAAGGGCCCTGCATGACCACCTCACGTCTCCTAGGGAGCCACTGGGGCTGGAATTGCAGTGGCTCGAGACCTGTCCCCTGGAAGAGGGTTTGAGCCACCCAAATACATCCAAATACATGACTTGACAGGCTAAGCCTCCTGAACGCAGCGGTCGGTTTCCACGATTCCCAGGAAGTAGGTATTGAGGAGGCCCAAAAGGAAAGAGATGGGAAGCTCACTGCCCAAAAGACCAAGTGACAGGGGAGTATTCGCTCTGGTCTAGCTCAGGAGATGTGCTCCTGAGGGCTCTAGCAAGACTGCTGATGGTGGTGGCTCAGTGTCTGTCCTGTGTCCCTGGCATCACTGGAACTTCGTTAATATGAGAACCATCCCTCTGTCTTACTTCTTAAGGCTTAGGCTGAACTAGTCCCCAGAGAGGAGAAAAATTGCAAGCCGCTGGCTTTCCAAAGACCCGATAGCACCTAAATCCTCTGTGTACCTCTCCGTGAGCTGCTCTGTTCCTGTTGGCTATGGCAGGGTTAGAGATGGGGTTAGAGATTGTTTTATTCCACCCCCAGCTTTGAGACTTTCAGATTCTAGTGACTTGAATAGGGGTGGTCGGGTTGGCTCTGCAAACCTCAAATATTATTGCTGGAGGAAGGCAGAGCTGCCTTCAGATTTCTCTGGAACCGAAATGCTTTCTCTTGCCGCCCTGATAAGATTACCAGGCTGCTGAGCCCCAGCGTTCGGATTTCCCACGGCACCACCAGCGCCAGGCTGGGCTGGCCTTGCTGCGAGGAGCCGAGCCGCGCTGGGGATCAGGCTCTGCAACCCGACTCCCTCCCAGGAATGCACACTCACCCCTCCTGCGACAGGGCCGGGCCCTCAGCCTGCCTCCCCGAAACTCCCCCGTTGTCGCAGTCCCACACGTGGAAGCTGTCTGCTAAGTGGAAGCCAGGGCTACTGTGGGTCCCGCAGAGCACGTGGGAGCCAGAGAGGAATGCGGGGTATCTGGGCTTACCCACAAATCCACCGCGCCAAACTCTGCTTCGGAGCCCACGCAATTCCTAACCAGGACCCACCGGCCCCAACCAGCAGCCGGGGTAGGGCTCAGTGAGCGGGTGGGTCAAGACCAGCAGAGGCCGTGCGTGTCTCCACCAGCGCTGCATGGTGAAATCTCAAAATGGTCTTTTTAAGGCTTGGATCCTGGTTCCATGTTGCTCTCCTATCTCCTAGCCCCCCAATTTTTTTAAAAAATGTGGTAACATGGTAGACAATGTTTACTGAGATAAGAAGATGTGGATGAAAAGTAGGTTACAAAATGAACACATTACATAGGCCAGTAAGTACACACACACACACACACACACACACACAAGCACACACGCCCTCATCGACAGTAACACTGACAGTCTCTTAGGATGAAAAGACACGATAGTCCTGTAATTTTAAAGAAACACTTAAACACAAAATTTGCTATGTATCAATGTTCCATAAATATGGAATAAATGGATGAACGGCAAATAATACCTGGAAAGGACTTGGAGTTGCCTCAGAGAACAGGGTTCATTGTCTTCATGTAAGTTAGAAATTCACGATTTGTTCAGTGGCAGTAAAGTTTAATTTTCACTGATTAAATCCTTCATTTGTTCAACTGAATAGTAGACACATAAAAATTAAACTTATCTCCTTGCAACCGTGTGTCTACTATTTCCTTGAACAAATGAAGGATTTAGTCAGAGAAAATTAAACATTTTCCAAGCACTCTCAGGCTATCTGGCAGTGCCTAGGATTTATATTTACACAACTAAGAATATCAATTTAAATCTGATGTCCTACGTCTTCAGCTCTTTCTTTATTATACACCTCTGTCCTCTGGGCTCCTATACACAATAATGTCACCTATGATCTTTTCTAGAGAAGAATCACATTTGTATCATAACAGATCCATATTGCTCAGGGAGTGCTGGACATTCTGCTTAGAACAATCAAAACCAACATATCTAAACACTGTTGGTTTAAAAAATCTGATCTTTCTCCCATTGTCAGTAATGTATTTACTCATTCAACAAGTCTTTCTTGGGTGCTCTTTAGGCCCTAAATATGTAAGACATGGCCCCTGCCTTCAGGCAGCCTTCCAGGGAGAGGGCCAGGTAGGTTGGCAGTTACAATTCTGCCTGGTGCTCTAACAGTAGTTTGAACAATGTGCAGTGAGAGTGCTGTGGAGTCTGAGGACATCATGGAAGGCTTTCAGAGGTAGAGGCTTTTGAGCTGCACATTGAGAGGGAAAGAAGTGTCCTATTTCTGTTAATCACTTATCAAGCCAACTTTTACTGAGAAGTTATATGACTATATGCTATGCACTGTGTTCATCCTTGGCGACCCAAAGTCCAATAAGACAGTCCCTGCCTGCCAAGGGCTGACAGAGCTGTCAAAGCTGGTACTGCCATTCTCCCCGGCACCATGGGGAGCTCCACTCTTCCGGGCACCTTGGTGATTTCTGATCCCCCCCACCCCACACATGGTCTTTACTCCTTTCCGTCTTTTCCATTCTTATTGTCTCTTGAAGTCAGGATATACCTAGGCTCTCAAAGAAGCTCCCTAACCTGGTTCCCTTGCTCACGCCATGAACTGGTACTTTTGCTGTATTATCACTGCTACATCTTGGCTGCCATCACGCTCAACCCCTCTCAGAGTGTCCTGCTGTCCATGGAGCAGAATCTAGGGCCATGCACAATCTGGCCCTCAAGGGCCGTGCAGATGGCCTCTGCAGGAATTAGAAAAAGCCACTTCTTTGGGGCTCAGTTAGGCAAGGAGACTTTGTATGAAGAGAAAGTCACCTTTTCCTGCAGGTGGCTTGGATTTCAGCTCCCACTTATCCACTTAGCTGGGTATCTACTCTACTCCGTGGCCCTGGGCTTTATCTTACTGCTTTCATTGCTTTCTCTTACTGTTTCCCTACCTTCCTCTCCAGCCAACTGGCCTATTTTCCTGGACAAAGCCAGCATGTTCTCCGTGCACCCGTTCCTTATGCCTTCTCCTCAACAGCACCCTTCTTTCAAAGCTTCTTCTGAGTCTCATCTTCGCTGAACTGCAGAAATCACGGATCTGCAGCAGTGTTCACCTGACGCTGATGGTAAGTCTCATCTCCTCTACCAACTGTGAGCCTTTAAAAGGCAGGGATCAGATGGCATCTTTACCTTTCCCAAGGTCTTAATGAGGGCTGAAGTCATGATTGATGCTGTCAACAATGGTTATGGTGACTCTAGATTTCTCAAAGACTTCCCGTAGGTAAGTGGGCTCTAGAGAATGAATATTGAGTAAGCCTTGTTGATCTGGTTTGAATTCCTAACACTGAGAAGTAATATCACTCAGTTTCTTCCCAAATACACTTCCTTTCATGTATCAAAAATGGGCTTCATCTCTCAAAAGAGGGTTTTACTCTGAGATTTTCAGAAACCCCCAAATCCTGCTTCTGCACATCATCTGCATGTCATACTCTACCGTGAAAAGTTTACTTCCTGCCTGAGAATCGTCACTTCCCTGGCCCCTTGGTTTCCTCTTCACTTCCTTCACCAGTGCTAGCAGTTTTTTTTTCTGTCGACAGAGTTTCGACAAAGAAATTTCAAAAGCAGCTACTGCCAACCGGCAAATCGATGACCTGCAATAGATGCGGGGTGATCTGTCAGGTTTCCTGGCTGGCTGACTCGCAAACCCCAGCACAACAGGAATGATTTCGGCCTCTTGGTGGAATCCTTCCTCAGTTACTGCACATCTCGGTAGATTGGAGGGCCTTCTCTTTTCCTGCCTCCCACCCCTCTCAGGCTGCACAGGAAGTTGCTTGGCCTCTGTCACACACTGTTCCTTCTGCAGCTGAGGGAGGAGAAAGTGCCTCTGTGGAAGGACATCCTCTGTGTTTTGCTAGAACAAAGTTCAAACTTGCATTTGGCAGCCCTCAAGCAGCAACCTGCTTGAAGCCTAAGATTTGCTTTTGTCTTATCTGCAATCCTTTTCTGCAAGAGGTTAGACGGGTCATAAATCATACTGAACCTCCAGCCTGGGGCCTGAGGTACCCTGTACTCTCCCAGAAGAGAAAAGCCACTTCTAAGGCAATCTCTTAAGGAGCCTTTACCCAACCCAACAAGCTGCGTGTCCCCTGGGCCATTTGTCTCCTCCGCCCTGAAGCAGTAGCCAGCTCAGAGAGAATCCTGGTGCTTTGTGCTCGTATGATCTTTGAGTAGACTTGTGAACACCACCTGTTGAGCTTTGCTGGGTGTATACCTTGCCCCCAGCCCTAATCTGCTCGAGTGTCCCTACCTTGCAAATGTTTCTATAGAGAGTCCGTCTTAGATGCCAGTGGCTCTCACACTTTGTGAAGTCTCCCTGAAGGTGATCCCTGCTCCCTGAAGACAACTGGTTGAGCTGGATGCCTGAACACAGCTGTCCGGGACAAACCCATTGCCACTTTTGAGAAGGCGCAGAGCTTCACAGGCAAGCACTGAGTCTAGCTTAGAAGAAACAAGCAGGGCTCAGGCACAGAGCCTAGAGCTGGGAAGAGACAGCAGAATCACTGTGAATCCCGACTGCTGCCGACCACAGTCTCCTGAGAGCACAGCTTTCCTTTTGAATATGAGTGGGAATCACCTTAAGAACTAGATAACATTTGTACCTTCTCCTTTCTTCTTCTCAAAAGCCCCAGATCCTACTGAGGTTGACTTAGCTAAGGCTAAATATCAGGTCTCAGTTTCAAGGGGGAAATCTAGGGAAGCCTCAGGAAGGGAGGGAAGCAGGGAAACACCCAGCCACTCCTCTGCTGAAAGGTGGTTGCCAGGCCCCTTGGAGGTTGGCGCAGTGCAAGGAAAGTCCCCAGCCTCCTCTCAGCACGGAGAGCAGTGTTGGGGCTCACTCCAGCACACCCACAGACGTGGCCAGGACACCCCCGTACACACAGTCTCAGAAGGCAGCCGCTTCCAGAGGACTCTCAAGTTTTAGCAGAAATAGGGTCATTTGAGTGCCCAGTGAGAGGAGCTTTTCTGAAAGTTATGAAAGAAGATGTGACAGACACAAGAGGGACTTCAGAAGCAAGAGGACAACTGGACTCTCTAAAAGGCCACTCTGCAAGTGAAAACGGAAGCCCACAGACCCACAGAGAAGTGCTCGCCTCGTGCTGCCAGTTCTGTTTCTCTTTCAGTACCCATCTCTTCAGATGCGGGGCTTCTGCTTTCGTGCAGGGTTTTTGCTCCCACGTTTACCTGTTTACAAACCCGGGCTGCAACTGACACCTTTATTTCTAAAGCACTAAAGTTCTTAACCAAAATACCTGGCCCCCTAGGAAGGCCCCTCTCCTCTTCCTCTGAGGTCTTTCCCTGCCTGCCCACAGGGGTCTCCTAGGTAGGAGCAGGGACGATCCTCCTCCGGAGTTGGCCAGGGAGGCGTTGGGGCAGCAGGCTTTTGCGCCTCTGCTTCGCAGCAGCGATGACCCGTGGGTCCCCTGCTCCGAGCAGGGCAGCTGCCTGGGCACGGGGCGCCCAGGACCCCGCTCGCCGCCCAGCCCCGCGCCCCCGCCGGGCTCCTTTACCTCCATGTCCTTCAGGTGCCGGCTCGCTGCGGGCTGGAGCTCACGATCCCCGCTGTCCCCTCGGCTCCCGGCCGGGCCAGGTCCGGCTGCGGCGGGCACAGGGCGAGTGGGCGGCGGCGCGCGCCAGGCTGCGCTCGGCTGCGGGACTGCCCGGCCCGGGGGCCTGCGCGAGAGAACGAGGAAGGAGGAGGAGGAGGAGGAGGGAGGGAGGAGGGAGGGCGGGGGAGGGGAGGGGAGCAGGGGAGGGAGGCCGACGATCAGGGTTTAAATTTAGACACAAATCTAAACAGATACTGTCCCTCCCAGGGCAGGACTCAAGAGCGGGAGCCACGACTCCGTAATGTGCCCAAACATGGGGACGGGCAGCCGCCGTGCCCCTCTTTCTGCTACGTTCCTCAGGACCCTGGGCTGGGCCACGGTTTCGGTCCTTCTCGACCTCCCCCTCCTTTAACGTCTTCTTTTCCTTGTCCCCCAGATTAGAGTTGTCCTTTTCATTTCCCCTCCTTTAGATTTCCTTCTTTCCTTCTTCCATCTTTTCTGCTTTTTATCTCCTCTCTCTCTGTTTTCAGTTGCGTTACTGTCATACCTGGTTTCCCTGGAGTCCTTGGAGGAGAGTCAGCGCCGCCGCGGTTGCGGGACCCTGCGTGCTCTCAGGGCCCCCAGAGGAGCTCCGGACCCCGCGTCGGCGCTCAGCGGGGCGCCCACGGGACACCGTTCCCTTCGCATCTCTTTTCCTCTCCACCTCGCAGTGTCACATGTTCAGGAAACCACTATCAATCTATCCCTCTATCATCTGTGCGTGAGGACAAGAAGGAGAAAACAGGGAATCCAAGCAAAGTTTTCCAAGCTCCCTGAAGCAGTAAATCTTTTCCCCAAACTCTGCTTTGAATGATGCGTTGGGCTCTGTGGGAATTTCAGCTCCCACCAACTGCTTGTTAAAGGGCCTTCTCTCCATTCCTATTAAATATAGTAAAGGGCAAGAGCCTGACCGTCCTATTCCCGTAGGGCCGGCATAGCAACCCTCCCCCAGGGCTGTCCCAGCAAAGAGCGAGGCAAAGAGGCTGCATGGGAAGGATGCGGGGACTGGAATCTGCACCAAGGTCGTTCTCTGCTGCCAGTTCATATGCCGCTGCCAGCCCTGGGTGCCCCTTCTCAGTCCTTCCCCCCCCCAACCCCAGCAGAGAGAAGAAGAGGGAAATGCCTTTTGGAGACATGTGAGTGGAAGGGTATTGGCTGGCAGAGACACTTCTGTGTCATCCTGCAGAATTCTCATGCCTCCCAACCCTGTCCCCTGTCCCTGACCCCAACTCAACCAGGGAAAGGGAAAGTCGTCACAGAGGAGGACCATGGGACAAGTGATGTTGAGTGCTACGAAGGGAGGCGTGGAGAAACCGCTAAGGACACACGCTGAATGTCTGCTCACGCCACAAAGAACGACCCTGATTCTGCTCATCCCAACGCCATCTGTGGACCTTCAGGCACTTAGATGGCTGTTTTGGCTACCACTCTTAGAAATATTGCTCCTTTCCTGTTGTAGAACCTTCTAAGTTCTGACTTTCTAAAACACTAGCTGTCCTAATGCCAGAGTGGTTTCTAGTTCATTTAACTCTGCTGAGCATAGGGGCAAGATCCCTGATTTCAGAAACAGAAAGATTGAAGGCTAAATCCCATCTCTGCTACTTTGCAGCTGTGTTTCCTTAGACAAGTCACTTAACCTCTCTGATTCTCATTTTCCTTACTTATACAGTGTAGTAGGCACTCTGGAAAGTGTGACTATTTTTATAATGCTTAGCCTCATGTATAAGCATCAAATGAATAAGGCTGTGATATTTCTTTCATTTAGAGCCAGGCACTCAGGGGCCCAGTGAAAGGCGCCCCTACTCCCAGGAATGAATGGTGAGCCGCTTCCTGTGCCAGCCACATGGCTGCAGAGGCGAAGACGCTAGGGCAGAGTGACAGCAAAGAAAGGAAATTTCCAGGTAACCTGCAACGTACACTTGTGCTTGTGATTTTTTTTTCTTTCTTCCTTTCAAAGGTGCAGGACAGAGTTGGTGATAGAGGCATCAAGGATTACCATGTCTTCTAATCCTGTGCGTGGGCCTTTTTCCTTTCTCCCTCAAGCTAGTCCTCCTTTTTGCTCAGAATGGGGTGGCCCCGGCACAGGTTTCTGGCTTCACAAACAGAAGGGCGGAAATGCCTACCCAAAGGAAACCGTTAGGCCAGATAACATCACAGTCACCCAAGGTGACTTGCAGCTGCTCCCCTGCCCTGCTCAGGCCTCCCTTTGCTGAGAACAGATGACCACAGCGCAAACAGGTGTGGCCTCTGCCATGCTCCTTGGTCCCTGCCATGCTCCTTGGTCCCAAGTGCAGAGCTGAATGCTGCTCCAGAGCTATCTGGGCCCCAGGCAGAGACCGTCCCCTGAGGACGGGGGTGGAGAATGGGAAGGGAGGGGCCAAGGGGAGGAGGGATAGCCCAGAGCTGGGCTCCTGAGTAGGCGAGGCGTGGGGCGTGTACACCTCTTCCCCTCTTGCCTCTGCAGAAGATACCCAGAAGCCAGAAGAGAGATAACCCAGCTGATAAACAGGCTGTTTTTGCTGTTACTGGGGATTGTGACCCGTTGCTGTGGGCTGGGAGGAGCTGACAACCCAAGGGGAAGGGAAAGTGGCTCTCTGAGGAGTTGCTTCCCTTCCCTCTCTGGGGGTCAGGCTGGCTCACAAGGACCCACTTCCTTCACGCCCCCTGGGCCTTCCCCTTCACAAACCCTGATCGCCTGCCCCAGCCAGGCGGTAAATAGAGATCGTCAGGGACCTGAGAACACGGAGCACCCGAGACACAGCTCAGGCCAGGGGAGGGACATGTGTGGAGGCGCCATATTCCCATAGGTTGCCCCAGGCACATAGTAGGCCTTCAGTAGATATTTGGTAAATGACATATGGATGAATGAATGAACGAGGGAGTAAAGCCGATTAGTAGAATTTTGCCTTTAGATCAAAGTTGGCTCTGCAATGGGAGAAAGGACCCAGTGCGAGGAAAGATCATGACAGGCCACGGCAAGTTACGTAGTAACTTAATTATCTTTCAAGCAGAGCTGCAAAGCGCTCCAATCAATCAGCTCTTCATGCTGGCCACACTTGCTGCTGGTCATCTATTTTAAAAATTAAGAGCAAGGGCCGGGTGCGGTGGCTCACGCCTGTAATCCTAGCACTCTGGGAGGCCGAGACGGGTGGATCGCTCAAGGTCAGGAGTTCGAGACCAGCCTGAGCAAGAGCGAGACCCCCGTCTCTACTAAAAAAATAGAAAGAAATTATCTGGCCAACTAAAAACATATATATAGAAAAAATTAGCCGGGCATGGTGGTGCATGCCTGTAGTCCCAGCTACTTGGGAGGCTGAGGCAGGAGGATCGCTTGAGCCCAGGAGTTTGAGGTTGCTGTGAGCTAGGCTGATGCCATGGCACTCACTGTAGCCCGGGCAACAGAGTGAGACTCTGTCTCAAAAAAAAAAAAAAAAAAAATTAAGAGCAAGAAGCAAATATTCTTTCATTACTATAAATACTAACTAAATATACATATATACACATATATATGTACTCATATATACACACATACATGTCAGTCTTAAATCCTGGGGATTTGGCAAAACAAAATAAAATGAAACACCAAAAAAACCCCCCAATTCATTCTGTCACAAGTAACTATCATTGAGGAACAAAGTTGAATACATTGAAATGAAAACACAAAAGCTGAAGCGTTTTTATGCGTTTGAGGAAGGGCAAGGAAAGGTTTCCCAGAAGATGATGAGGACAGTGAGGAGGAAGGCAGCGCAGCAGCAGCGGGGCTGCATGGGGAGGGCGTTGAGTGGCAGAGAAGGCAGTCAGCAGGGGTGGGGGGCGTCATGAGGAGGACTTTTGACCAGGCTGGTGGGGCAGTGGCCCTGTGGAGATTAGCAGATTGGCTGCATAGGGAAATTGAGCAAGTAAGTAGGTATGTCGAGGACAGTGGGAGACAGGTTGCTCACTGATGGGGAAGGGATGTACAAATATGCAAAGGAGAAGGGCTAGAATGAACCCTGTGGTGTTGGGTTGGAATAGGAAGTATTGGTGTGAACTCGTGGTTTTCAGCATATATGTAGAAATAGAAATAAATGTAACATGTGCATACATGTATTTCCCAGTTTGATGCACTGAGAGAATCTGGGAGCAATGACATGCTAGTGATCACAGATATACATAGAGCACAGACCTTGATTTCTAAATACCATTCTCCACTAATGGAACAGGGAATCCTTGGAGAAAATGGTTAATTACAGGGCCAGGGCAGGTATAGGATGAGATAAGTCTGGAACATCTTATTGTACCAGAAAATAAGGAATTGCTCAATGAATAATGGGGAGATGGTAAAACAACACAGAAGTCAGTTCGTGGGAGCTCCAGTTAGAAATATTGGGATAGTATAAGAATCAAAATAAATAATGACAGCAATGGATTATAACTCTTCAAATAAAATAGAAGTTTACGAGTCCACAATGATATAGAGAATTGAACGGATACAGAGAAGAGAAAGCTTTCTTACAGCACATGCTGTCTTAGCCCATTTTATGCTGCTATGACAGAATACCACAGACTGGATAATTTATCATGAACAGAAATTTATTTGGCTCACAGTTCTGGAGGCTGGGAAGTCCAAGAGCATGGTGCTGGCATCTGGCAAGGGCCTTCTTGCTGCATTGTAACATGGCGGACGGTGTTGCATGGGCAAGAGGGAACTTGAGAGAAAGAAAGAGGGGGAAGAGAGCCAAATTCATTCTTTATCAGGAGCCCACTCCTCTGCTAACGAGCCCACTCCTGGGATAATAGCATTAACCGGTTCATGAGAGCAGAGCCTTCATGACCTAATCACCTCTTGAAGGTCCCATGTCAAAATGCTGTCACATTGTGCTAACTCCAGTGGGTAAAAGTAGAGTGAGGAATGGGATTTGACATAATTTTAAACTAGCTCCCTACAAGTTCCTGATTAATCACAATGGAGGAAAAAGTAACTTTACAGAAGAGAAACTGAATAGACACCATATCAATCAAGTGATGAAAGTAAACATCACCAGTAATGGCACAACTTGACATCACACGTTACCTGATGGGTTGCAATGAGAACACACTGTCACTTCCATGGTATTCTGGCCAAAAGGTATAACCTGAATCTAATCATGAGGAAACATTGGACAAACCAAATAGGAAAATATTCCTCAAAATGACTGGTCTGTCATTGTCAAAAGTGTCCATGTCAGAAAAGTCAAGGAGAGGCTGAGGAAGGGTTCCGGTTAAAGGACACCAGAGAGACACGACAGCTGGGTTAAATGTGTGGTTCTGGGTTGGTTCCTTTGAGTATAAAGCATATTAAATGAATATTGGGATAATTGGCAAAACTGAAAGGAATCCTGGGTGAAGGGTATATAGGAGTTCCTTGTACTAATTTTACAAATTTTCTCGAAGTTTAAAATTGTTTCAAACTAAAAAGTTAAGAAACAGGGTAGTGGGGGGAGGCATTGAGCTTTGATTCTGGACTGACTCCCTGTTCCATGCCTTCACCACCTGTTCCGCCCACCCCACCCCGCTCCAGAGATTCATGGGATGAGCCAGGGCCTGATGACACTGGCCTTGGAGAGAGATGGACAGGGCCACAGAGAGCCTGACCCTCTGGGATGACAGAGGATGGAGATGGGAAGGGGAAGGGCACTCAAATCTTTCTCTGTAAAAGCATCTTTGTGTTGATTCAGTGGTTTCAGCAAACACATGCATTTTTATGACTTTGGAGGACAGATTTAATTTTTAAAAAGGAAGAAAACAAAAGAGCCAAGCTGGGCTGAGTTAAGGCTGGAGGTGAGCATGGACACTGCGCTCAGCTCAGGTGCTCTGAGGACGGGGCTGGGTGGTCTCTACCTGAGAGAAGGACTGGCCAGGGGTGGGCTGGGGGGAGCCCCGTCAGCACACTCATTGAATCACTGAAGCTAAATACAGTGTTGATGAAAAATCCAACAGGATGGTCTGGAGGTCCCAACAGATCACATTCTTCTCCTTCTGATGCATAATCCTAGGTTTTAGGAGTGAAATTAAGAAGATCTACCAAGGAAACTCAAACCTAAAAAGTACATCATGCAGAGTACCTGTGCTCCAGTTTCAGTTCTGGCTGTAAATTAGAATGACCCAAGGAGCTTTGAAAAAATATCTGTGCCTGGACCCTACCCCAGACCAAGAGGGAGCACGACCTGGTGATAGTGGTTTATTTAAGCTTCAGGAAAGAGGTAAATCCTGAATAATCTAAGCCAGTTATGGAAATACCCTTCCCCTTGTCAGAAATAGTTTTAGGGAGGGATGAGTGAGAATATTTTGGCTGAGACAAAAAGGGGAAACCTTTATCCTTTCTGATAAATAAACATATAAGAGCCGGGCGCAGTGGCTCATGCCTGTAATCCTACCACTCTGGGAGGCCGAGGCGGGAGGATCACTCAAGGTCAGGAGCTCAAGACCAGCCTGAGCAAGAGCAAGACCTGTCTCTACTAAAAAGTAGAAAGAAATTATCTGGACAACTAAAAATATAGAAAAAATTAGCCAGGCCTGGTGGCGCATGCCTGTAGTCCCAGCAACTCGGGAGGCTGAGGCAGAAGGATTGCTTAAGCTCAGGAGTTTGAGGTTGCTGTGAGCTACTCTGACACCATGGCACTCTAGCCCGGGCAACAGAGCGAGACTCTGTCTCAAAAAAATAAATAAATAAATAAACATATAAGAAGAGATGCCCTATAAATATAGGGTGTTATTCTACATCCTTATAATGGTGTCTGGAACAGCAGCAGCCATTTTGCCACCATGAGGCAAAGCAGAAGAGCCAGAGCGTAACCTTCATGAACACAGATATTTTTGTTTCTTTTTTGTCTGTGTGTATCTTCTGTGCCTAAATCAAGGCCAGGCACAAATAGGCACTCAGTAAATATTCATTGAGTAAATAACCAAATGACTTTGTGGAAGCACTGAATTGACCAACCCTGAGGGGACTTTCCCCTGGACTTCTTGTTATTGAAACAATAAATTTCTTTATGGCTTAAGCCATTTGGGTTATGATGTTTAGTTATAGCTGAAGGCATCTCACTTATTCAGATAGATATAAACTTACAAGAAGACAAAATCAGACACATATACCAGTACAAAGAAGGAGGCAGACCCTCAGAAAAATGTGCAGCAAAGGCGGAGACAAAGACACTGGCAGGGAGGGCAGAAAGCAAAACACACACATACAGGGATAAACAGAGAGATGGGAGAATGTGAGGCAGAAAACAGGAGTGGGAAACCTAACTAATGTCCTTTGGGGAGGAAAGAAACATTTAGGTTGATAAAATGAGAGTAATCATTGTCAGAATTTCAAGTGTCTTAATTTCTTTTTTTTTTTTTTTTTTTTGAGACAGAGTCTTGCTTGTTGCCCGGGCTAGAGTGAGTGCCGTGGCGTCAGCCTAGCTCACAGCAACCTCACACTCCTGGGCTTAAGCGATCCTCCTGCCTCAGCCTCCCAAGTAGCTGGGACTACAGGCATGCGCCACCACGCCCGGCTAATTTTTTCTATATAAATTTTTAGTTGGCCAGATAATTTCTTTCTATTTTTAGTAGAGACGGGGTCTCGCTCTTGCTCAGGCTGGTCTCGAACTCCTGACCTCGAGCAATCCACCCGCCTCGGCCTCCCAGAGCACTAGGATTATAGGTGTGAGCCACCGCACCCGGCCTAAGTATCTTAATTTCTATCTAAATTTTAGACAGCAGTTGGTATCTATAATCCTTTATTTTTTTCTTATTCTTAACAACAACAAGAAAAACCCTGGTTTCTTCTAGAAAGTCAGGTGATATTTACTGAAATAAAGGTATAATTTTTTGATATAATTCCTTTAGGATATTGTTAGCGATGTTAAGTGATGTTGTGGTCTTGTCACTGACAGCGTTTACTAATACAAATCAGGATTTTGAACTGGGCAGGATTGTCGACAGCTGGAGATTAGTCACGTGGCCTGAAGATGAATATCTGCAATGATGATATACAAATAAATTGAAACAGATGATAAGAAAGAATAGCATCCAGATCCCACCTACGATCCATCCCCTTTGTCTTTTCACATGGATAACAGGCAGAGAAGTACATGAAAAATTTTCTGCACAATATGTTCTCATTTTCGACTCTGGCAAAGTATTCATTTTCAAAATCTACTAAAAACGTGTGTCCCCACCTGTTAGTTTCTCTTTCCCTCTTGTGGTGGTCTCGCTATCCATCCATTGGTTCATGAAAGGAACCTGGGAGTCATGCTTGATTCTGCCTTCATCTTTACCTTCATTCAAGCTCTGAAATACCCTGACATCACTCTCCTTCACAGTCGCCGCCGTCTCACATCCGGATTAAGAAGACAGTGTCATAGTTAATCTCCACGTCTCCTAATTGTTCTCCTCACTTCCAAGCTTGACTCGCCATCTCTCTTGTCTATCTCCCACTGCACAGGCAGTTATTTCTCTGAGACATGGAGCTGCCTTCCAGGAGTGCTCAGGAGGAAGGCCCACTTCTTACGCGGCTCACTCACACCCTTTCCTGACACGGCTGCACTTACCTGTCCAGCCTCTTCTTGACAGAGAACACCCAGTACTCTAGACTCCAGCCATCCTGAACTACGTTCAGGTCCCTGAATGGGCTCTTTGCTCCACCTGGAATACATTTCCTGATTTGCACAAAGCTAACTTATTCACCTTTCAGTTCTCAGTTTAGGCTTCCTCTAGGAAGACGGTCCTAAGCACCAGCACCCCTTTCCCCACTCCCTTACAGCCCCGCCGCCCCATGAGAGACACATTTCCTACGCACTGCCTCATGCCTATGCTGTTTCTGTCGTTGCAAGGATTGTTTCAAAATTGCCTGTTTACTTTCTTCATCCTCCCACTAAACCTTAAGCTTAGTGAGGACACATCCCATTCTGTCTTGGCCAAATTCTGTGATCAGTGCTGTGCTCGAATGTGGTGCATACATACATGTTGGATGAATGAGTGGACACTAGCCCACGCAAAAAGGTCAATAATTCATTTTGTAATCCAGTTCTTGCATGTGCACCTAAAAACGTAGTAATAACATAATGAGTGGTAATATAGATATAGTGTAGTGATTTAGAGATCAACTTTGAAGCCGACTTCCTTAACCATTTTGTTCCTCAGTTTCTTCATCTGTAAAATGGGGATAATAACAGAACTTACTGCATAGGGTTGTTGCAATGACTAAATTAGAGTTAATACATAGGAAATGCTTAGAATAGTGCTCGCACATAGTAAGTGCATACTGGGTCATTATTGTCATAGTAACAACAAGAGCGGCAACCACACTTTAGCATGAAGCAATGATTACAACAGGGGCCGGCCCAGCAGCCAACAGGGCTTCCTCTGCCACATGACTCCGTGTTCGCCTCTTCATTCCAAGCCATTCACTTGTGATTTCCACCTGCTTGTTATGAATTTCTCTGCTTGGCTACAGCCTAAGCTTGGAGGAAAGATGCGTCTTTGTCTTATTTCTTCTTGTCTGTATTTTATCCAACAGTTCTTGAATATTCTAAGTTCAGATACAATTCTGCATTTTATGTTTGCACATGTCAAAAAAAATAAGAAGGGGTAAGTTTTTAATATCTTAGTTTTAAGTAAATATCACTATCTTGAATAGTGTTTCTTCCTAACAGAAACCAGTTTTGAGTTACCTGGAATTAAATACTGCATAAATAGATGTCCATGGGGATTTTTCTGGCACATTTTTTTCCTAAATTTTACCACATATCAACTAGTTTATTTGCTCTCATTCCATTGTTTAACCTCACAACTTCTGGTGCCAAAGTCTTTCCCAAGATGTTACTGTTTTGGGGGATGTTATTATTACATGGCCTGCTTCCTGATATGTGATCGTCTTTGAGATTTTTTAAGACTTATCTCAGTGTATCCAATACCACCCCAGGACCCAGGAGGCAAGCACAGGGTCCCTATCTTAAAAGAGTGCCATTTATCTAAAAGGGCAAAATAGATCCTTGAGTGTTTGAATCAGAATATGAACTATGTACTAAATGTCCCAGAGCAGTGTATGACTGGATGTTGCTGGGCCCTGAGGAAGGCCGATGGACAAGGATGGAGCACCAGGGAAGGCCTCCGGGGGCCAGAAAAAGAGGAAGTTGACCCCAGCATGCTCGGTGGGGAGTGGGGTTGTGGGCTTTGGAGGAAGCCTCTGAGAGCAAAGAGCCGGGAGGCTGAGGAGGGGATGGGGAGGGGCGTGAGGGCCAGTCAGAGCCCCCGCAGGCCTCCTCAGGTTTGCAGGGCTGCTCCAACAGCTCCTTGTGTGGGCATGAAGTTTGGAATCCATCTAGCCTCCTTAGGAAATCCCGCTGCACCCAGAACAGTGTTCTGGAAGTGTGTTACGCTTGGTGTTTGCCTCCATTAAAGTGGGTGGTATTTGCATTTTGAAGATTATTGAACTTGAGCAGAGTTGCTTCTGGTTTGTACTTTCTGCATCTGTTTCCTTCATGCAGGTGGAGGGGCTTTTAGGGGGCAACAAAGAGAAAGAGACAGGGTGAGAGTGAGCAAGTGAGAGAGACACGACAGCCGCTCACCTGTAGAGACCCTGCAGGCACAGGGCCCGAGGTGAGGGCTGGGGACTCAAAGACCCTACCACACAGGGGGGTTGTAGAGGGCAACGTTACTTAACCACTCTCATGTCCTTATTCTATGATAGTTCTCGCCAGTCACCCAGGGATGCGGTAAGGAATTCCTAATCCCAATGACCGTAAATCTGAAACCATAATGAGATGGGTGAAGTGCTAAATCTGACCCCACACAGGCAGCTGGCACTGAAGCAGAGGGTGCAGACAGCCCCTGATGGATGTCACATGGGGAGATGAACCCTCCTCCGCTGTGGCAGTAATGGTGTGGGTGGCAGTGATTGGGAGCAGCGTGGGGGTGGGGCGGAAAAGGAATTTGCATCTCATGGCTCAGTCGGATCTGAAAGCTCACATCCTGTTTTGCTGTAGGTTGGGGACATCAGTAGCTGAAAGCCTCCTCTGGCCATGGCCAGCCTCAGGAAGCGGGTGTCAACGGCCTTGCAGATGGGGACGCAGGTCCTGAGTGAGCACGCCTGAAAGCGCTGGGGTCCCGCCCCCACCTGCACCAGCCCCGCTGCCCACGCTCTACCCCAACTCTAGGGCTCCAGACCTCACCCCTCCTCCCCAGAGACTATCAACAGGAAGTTAGGTCAGCTGGAACACTCTGTCCCCTTGACATTTTTGTTTTAATTCTGCAGCTGTGTTTAAGGCTTCATGAATTATCTCTCTGGCTCTGAGTCTTGGGTCAGTCTGTGTGTCTGCCTGGTGCTTTTTCTCTCACCCCTATGTACCGGGGTCACGGTTACCCTAAGGCCAGCAGAGCAGGAAGGGAATGAGGGTTGGGAAGAAGGAAGTGGGATGGTAAGAAAGCACATTAGGGCCTGTTATATTAGCTGTTGACGAGCTAAGGGTGGTGACCTGGTCACTTGCTTGGGAAGAGGAATTGCTAACTCACTGACAGTGTGCACGGCCCACAGTTCTCACCCCTCACGGTGCTCACCTCTGGCTTGCATCACAGCAGCTGGGGTGTCTTTCTCCTGGGTACTCTGTAGTGCCAACTTAGCCACCTTCTCCACACACACACTTTGAGGAAGCAGTTGGTAAATCTCTCCTTCCTTTTATTCCATGTCCGTTTCTCACTTAAAAAAAAACAAACAAGCTCCAGCTTCCAAAGGCAACTTGGTCCTGCTCAAGGTGATAGTTCTTCGTCTCTTGTAGCTGCAGTTCACAGCTCTGTCTCCTTATTTGCCAAATGTCTGTCCTAGTACTCAACAGTGTGTGGTTCTGAGACACATCAGAGGACTAATTTGCTCTTTCCTGGTTGCTTTTCGTTCTACTGCCTCTCATCAACATCTACAGAGAAAAGACCTCTAAACCTAGAGACCCTGAGTTTCTAAAGCCAGCAAGTGCCTTGAAGAAAAGTGGTGATGAGTCTCTCCAAGAGCTTCCTCTTCAACAGACCCAGGAAGAGCGTCCCCATTCGTTACAGTGGCTAGTCCGTTGGGCTCACATGTGTAGAACGTCAGCGTGGGCTTTAAAAGACCACCCAGCAAATGGCTTATTGTTGGTTATACGGATTGGTTATGCTTTGTCACTCACTCCCCTTGAAACCTAAGCATGAGACAGCATAGCTCACAAGACAGGCATGGCCTCATATGTCACCCATAAAACCACATCTGAGACTGGGCACGGTGGCTCACACCTGTAATCCTAGCACTCTGGGAGGCTGAGGAGGGCAGACCATTTGAAGCCAGGAATTCAAGATAAGCCCGAACAAGAGCGAGATCCTGTCTCTACAAAAAATAGAAAAATTAGCCAGGTGTGGTGCTGCGTGCCTGTAGTCCCAGCTAATGGGGAGGCTGAGGCGGGGGACAGCTCAAGCCCAGGAGTTCGAGGTTGCGGTGAGCTATGACGAATCCCCTGTACTCCAGCCTGGGTGACAGAATGAGGCCCTGCCTCAAAAACAAAACCAAACCACATACACACAAAAAACCACATCTAGAGAATCCGCATGCAGATTTTCTGTTGCCAATTGATCATCTTGGGCTATCATTTCTAATGCCTGGTTAGTTTCTACCAGATTTAATATTTTAAAATCAGCCCCCAAACTACATATTTTAAAAGTAAAACTATATAAGACCCACAATTGTTACTAACATCACACTCCACAGTGAAAAACTGAAAACTTTCCCTCTAAGATCAGGAACAAGGCAAATTTGTCCACTCTTGCTACTTGTATTCAACATGGTACTGGAAGTCCCACCCAGAGCAATTTAGGCAAGAAAAAGAAATAAAAGGCCTACAAATGGGAAAGGAAGAAGTAAAATTATCTCTGCTCACAGATGATATGATCTTATGTATAGAAAACCCTAAAGATTACACCCCAAAACACTGTTACAACTAATAAACAAATCCAGCAAAGTCGTAGGATACAAAATTAACAAAAAAAGAAATCAGTTGTGTTTCTATACACTAACAATGAACAATCCAAGAAGGAAATTAAGAAAACAATCACATTTACAAAAGCACCAAAAAGAGTTTAAAATATTTAGGAGTAAATCTATACAGCAACACTGGGGGTGTGTTGATAGTTTTTGAAACTGGGTGCAGGCAGGTGGGAATTCACAGCACTGTTCTCTCTGGGCTTGTGTATCCTTATAAATTTCCATAATAATAATAAAAAACAGTGAAAAGACTCATGGTGACCCAGGACAGGTTGTTGATGTAGGAGAAAGAAGAGTTGCGGAATTCTCTCTCTTGGAGGGTTGCTTAAGGGCAGCCTCCTTCCTACGGTGGTTGCAAGAGTTACTTTATTCATTTCCTTAAAAATTGGAGCATCTGCTCCGTGACCCAGCAATTCCATGCTGGGCAGACTCCCCAGAGAAATGGTGGGTATCCCTGTCAAAAGACATGCACACGCCTATCGTTAACAGGACAAATCCCTTTCAACCATCGTAGTACAAAACTAGAAACAATCCAATTGCCAAAGAACAGATCAACAAATTGTTGAATATTCATACAACAAAATGTTACTCAGTGATAAAAAGAAAGAAACTACTGACACACACAACATAGATGAATTTCAAAAATGCAGTGCTGAGCAGGAGAAGCAGGCACAGAGGAGTACTGGCTGTGATGCTCAAGAACAGGCATAACGAACTGAGGGTGACAGATGTTGGAATGATGTTAATAGCCACCCCTGGACTGTGGCATTGATGGGGAAGTGGCACGAGGGACCGTTGTGAGGTGATGGAAATGTTTTACCCTTGATCTGGGTGCTGGTGTACATAAATGTAAGAACTTACAGAGCTGGGCATTTAAGATCAGTGCACTTTTGTGCACTCTATACTGTATATGTTATGATTCAAGTTAAAAAATAATAATAGCAAAGAAATAATAAACAAAAATATGAACAGGAAGAAAAAACTGGAAGTGTTTTGAATTTCCAAAAGAGACCCAATGGAGTGAAATTTAAGATAACATTTTTAGGGTCTAAAAAAACTCTTCTGAATTCGCGACTCAGAAAGCTAAAGTCTCCTACTAGGAGAATGTTGTCTGGAATGTCCTATAGCCACGGGTCAGAGAAAAGTCCAGTTCTATCCCCTAGACTTTCACCTTGCTTTTTCCCTTTTGCAAAATGTATCAGCCCTGTTTAGCCAGCTGTTTGCCCCAGTAGCAATTAAAGAATCCATTCTTTTTTGAATTTTTTTTTTTTCTGAAAACATTCATGGCAAAATCCTAATCGTCACCAAGTCAACACAGTAAACCAAATGAAGTTGTCATGCACAGAATGAAGAGCACGCAGCCTGCAGAGAAGAAATGGTTTGTTTTCCGGGGCCTCGTCCTGGATTGCAAGGTCCGGGGCAGAGGGGGGGTTTGGGGTGGGGTGGCAGAGTTCGATAAATGGTATTAGACTGGTTTTCTTACTGGAAGACTTGGGTTCCAAGTCTAGCTATTTTCTGACTAGTTTACGTTTGGGGGCAAGTCACACCCCTTCCCTTGCTGTCGGTTCCCCATCTGAGAATCGGGGTGACGACCCTGCAGAGCTGCCGTGGGGAGTGGATCAGATCACTGCGCACAGGCGCTCAGCAAATGGTGACTAAAATAGAAAAGGAGTAGGAGGAAGCAGCATTTCCAAGTTCTTTATTGTCATCCTTCTACTCGTCCCTTTTCTTCTCCTCTTACCTCCTGGTGCCTCGTGGCCCCCGGCCTTCCTGTGCTGGGCAGGACCCTGAAGGCACTTCCCCTCGGGGGCTCCACTGCAGACCTGAGAGGGAGCATCTCAGATGTAGCCCGTGCCCTCCAGACGCCCCGTCCCGGTGCAGAGATGCGGCAGCAGCGGAGAGAGCTGAGTGCTGGGCAGGTTCACTGAGCAGGCAACGCCGGAATTCATAGTGAAGACCCAAATCAGACCCTTCCAGGCTGCGAGGCCATCAGAAGCAAACGAGAGGATACGTGAAAGGGGGAAGGAAAAGCAAAGTCCAGTGTGGCTGGCCTGGTGGGGGGACAGGGCTGGATTTGGACACACGAGGGAGTGGATCTTATCCAGTGGGAGAAGGGGCAACGTGGCAAGGGCTGTTTTGCAGGGGTCAGATTTGCATTTTAGGACGGTGACTCTGGCAGCAGAGGGACTCAGAAGCAATACGTTTGCAGACAGGAAAACAAGCCAGGTCCCCATCAGCTAAGACATAATGAAAGCCTAAGCTGGAGAAGAAGAAAGGGGTTTGGAAGATATCATGAGGTTGATTTGCCAGGGGGTAAGTGTGAGAATGCCAGGGTGAGAGTTGGGGGCAAGGGCTGAGTAGGAGGAGCTGAGAATAACTTAAACTTTCAGAGCAGGGCTACCAGGTTTATCAAATAAAAATATAGGACATCCATGCAGATGATGTGCGCTCAAAAAAAAAAAAAAATAGGACATCCAGTTAAATTTGAATTTCAGATTACCAATAAGTAATTTTTAGTATACATATGTCCCATGCAATAATTGATCTGAAGTTCATCTTGAGTTTGGTGTCCTGTGTTTTATTTGGCAACCCTCTTTCAGAATCATCCCCGTAAAATGAAAATTTGATTTGTTTAAACTCTTGCTCTTTGGCTGGGCGTGGTGTGGCTCACACCTGTAATCCCAGCACTTTGGGAGGCCAAGGTGGGAGGATCACTTGAGGCCAGGAGTTCAAGACTAGCCTGGGGAAAATGGTGCGGCCTCATCTCTAAAAAATAAGAAAAAAAATTAGCCAAGTGTGGTGGCACAGCGCTTGTAGTCCCAGCTACTTGGGAGGTTGAGGTGAGAGGATCACTTGAGCCCAGGAGCTTGAGGTTACAGTGAGTGAGCTATGATCTGGCCACTGCATTCCACCCTGGGTGACACCAAAACTATTGCTGTCTTAATTTGACTTCCCAGGTAAATAATCCTCCTGGAAAGACACTGTCCTTGTCAGATGGAAGCAGTATTTGGGAGCAATTATATGTCTCGTTTTCAACCAGAGAGTCAGCATAGTGTAGTGAAGAGCATTTTTCTAGCAGCATCTTTGTTTTCATGTCATGGGCCACCTGTACTGTCATTTATTCAGCGTTTTTTAGATCTATAGTAAATTTACTTACTTCTAAAATTTAGCATTGTCTGAAGTCATGATATCCATGAAATCACCAATTCAATGGGCTGTATTTTCCTATACCGATTACAGTAAGCACATGACTATCTAATAACTTTTTTTATCCCCATACTACCTAAAGTTTGCATGTACACTTTGGAACATAGCAGCAGGGCAGGGAGAGCTGTGCTGAGGCAGGTTTGGTCTGACTCATACTCCACCAGCCTGGATCCTCAATCACTGTCTGGATGGGGAGGAGGAGGCCCCACTGTGCTTGCAAACCCTGAACTTGACTGGTCTAGGATAAGGGGGACAGTCAGGCTTCTGATAAGGATGGGCAAGTGGGGACTGGAGCTTAGCCTCCAGGAATCCAGCAGGTCCCAGAGGGTTAGAGTTGCATACAGGGCTGGGGCCCCACGACCAGCGAGGAGCCACATGGGGGGACTGGTGAGGGCCAGACATGGCTGGAGGTTGTGGTTGAGGAGTTCAGGTCCCCAGATGAACAACACCTCTCTCCAGGGGCTGTACGCAGATATTCAAGAATGCGTGTTGTGGGGTTTGGACACAGACTGTGATCTACCTGCTTGCACAATGTCTAATTGTTCCTGATTTGTTAAGAAAGCTTCTCCTGATACTTGGTAGCAGTTCAGGTTGATGTCAGTGCCCGGGCTGTCCAGCATAGAGGTTTTCCCAGGTTTCTCAGTGGAGACTGGAGCCACCAGAACTGTGACACTCTGAACTTGAACCAACCAGCGATTCTTGCCCAGGCACCTCTGACCCGAAAGGTCATGCCAAGAGCCCAGAGGCTCTGATCTGGATCTCAGCACTTCATCCACACACTAGACCCCACTGTTGTGTTTCCTAAATGTTACAAGGTTCTCCTCCTTCCAGGTTTCACTGACCCACTGCTGCTTATGAAATGACTCTTGGACTCTGCCAGCGTTCATTGCTTGGGGCCCACTCTCTCTCTGCTCATCAAATCTAGGCCCCTTGGTGTGAACTAATGAACCCTTGGATACATTTCCCTGGGTGCTTTTCCCACAATACTCCTGTGTCACAGGCTGCTCTGCACGGAGCAAGGCAGAGAGGCTGGGCAGGAGGGACAGTATCGAGTATCAGCTGTGGGCCAAGCATTGTACTAAGTCATCCCTCACAATAATCCTGGAGACAGATACCATCATCTTCATTTTACAGAGGAGGAAACCTACACTCAGAAAGATTAAGTAACTTGCATAAGGCAGAAAAACAAGACAGAGCTGGGAATAGACCTCTGGCTTTCTGACCTTAACTCTGGTGTCCTTTGGATCATGACACTTGAAATCACCCTGAGAGAAAGGGTGATTGTTGGCTCAATTTTAATGCAATAAGAATTTGTGACATGTTGG
>CM052444.1:2977964-2999752 GCA_028533085.1 Varecia variegata | reverse complement strand
ATCAAAGCCACGCCACCTCACTTAGAAAAAAAGCTTTTCTGATCTCAGTAGCAAATGCACATGCTTCCTCTTTATCTGAAAGCAAAGCAATCCATAAGGTACACACTGAAAAGGTGTGAGGTCAAAATCCTTAGGATTTTTTTCCAGTCTCATGGTTTTGAAATTTTACATGTGTAACACATGCTCGTTGTGACAAACCCAAGCAGCACAGAAGAGTAAAAAGTAAAAAGTGCAAGTTTCCTTTTGTCAAAACCCCTCTTCCCCCCCAGTCCTACCTCAAGGGATGCTTTGGCTAACATTCTGGGTGTTTCTTTCCAAGCAACATTTATGTCTCCCACTCAAAATTGTTGCCTGATCTATCAGGACTCCACACTTACCCTGACTTCTATTTTGCTTTGTTCTATATCAGCATGTTTTCCAGCTACTCACTGCAAGGAGGGAGGCAGTGGGATTCAAAGATTGCAAATGTTAAAAGGTGAAAGGGGCTTGAGAAATCACAATGCATTCTCACAAATTATTTCCTGGTTTATGTTGAAATGTAGATGAGACTAGGCTTGCTCTTTTTTTTAACCCCACTTGATTTAAGGAATTTTCTTCATTTTGTAATATTTGATTCATACAAAAGCAACTGTGTAACTTATATGTTTATGTAGCATAGTAACATAATGAAACCTGTGCCTCACCACCTAGTTTGTCACCAATACCATCTAAACTACCTGTGTACCTCTCCTCTCAGCCCTCCACCTTTCCACCTGAGGTTATGTTATCCTGAATTTTGTGTTTTAATTCATGTGGTTTTTTAAAAAATAGTTTGTATATATGTAGAAACTATATGTTCATTTTGCTTCTTTTTTAAACTAAAAAAAGGGATTTTATGGTAGACAGCCTTCTGCAACTTGACATTTTTTCATTCAACTTTATATTTCCAAGATGCATTCATGCTAATGTAGGTAGCTGAAGATTAATTTTTCATTGTTGTACCCAATATTCCACTGGGTGAGTATTCCACAAGTTCTTTACCTACTCTCTTGTTGATGGAATTTGGGTAGGTTCTGGTCTGTTTTGTTTTAATTTTTCTCTTATAAAATTGCTGCCCTGAACACGTTCCTGGTGTATGTGAGCAAGAATTTCTCTAGGGTACTATTTCCATGATGAGGAGAGGTGGGTGGAAGGATATGTATCTGTTTATCTTTATTTAAAAAAAAATTTTTTTATTTTTAAGCATCATCAAGTATCAAGCAATATTTAACTTCAGAAGATAATGCCAAATTATTTTCCATAGTGGCTAAATCAATTTACATTCCCACAGTCATGTATAATACATTATTGACATTTGGTTTAGTGAAACTTTATCATTTTTGTCTACCTACTGGATATAAAACATTACTCTTATTTCTATAATTCATAGTGTGACTTGGCACCTTTTCATAGTGGTTTTACTTTAAAGTGATATAAGAACCTTGAATGACCAAGAATCAATATTTAAGGTTGGGCGCAGTGGCTCACACCTGTAATCCTAGCACTTTGGGAGGCCAAGGCGGGAGGATCGCTTGAGGCCAGAAGTTAGAGACCAGCCTGAGCAAGAGCAAGACCCTGTCTCTACAAAAAAATATAAAAATTAGCCAGGCATGGTACCACAAGCCTGTAGTCCCAGCTACTCGGGAGGCTGAGGCAGAAGGGTCGCTTGAGCCAAGGAATTTGAGGTTGCAGGATTGCAGTGAGCTATGATGACACCACTGCACTCTAGCCTGGGCAACAGATTAAGACTGTCTCAAAAAAAAAAGAAAGAAGAGGAAGAAGAATCAATATTCAGTAAGTATAGCTTTGACCTATCAGCTGTCCTATCCACAGGGTCAAAGGCAGAGAAAAAAATTTTTTTAATTAAAGAACACATTTTTATATTGATCCTGACAGATTTCCCCACAAGGTATTAAACATGTAAGTCATAGACTGCGGCTGGGTTCAAAACCCACATGCATCTGTTAGGAATATTGGTCTGAGAAACCAGATTCGTCAAGGGTGAAAACCAACCTGGAGTTTTTGAGGAATATTATAGAAACTGACCCATCATTTATGGGAATAGAGAATTTCCCTCCTAACTATGAATTGGCCTCTTTTGGCATAGACTTGAGACAAACCTGACGATAGAAAACCTCTTTTGGCCTCTTATTTGAGGGTTCTGATCTGCTGCATCCGATCAGGGCGGGGCGTGGGATCAGCCAAGACCATAGCGGTTTTTCCCGGGTCACAACGTCAAACAGCCTTGCTGCGTGAGAGACTAAGCAAATCTTTTGGGAGCAAATGCACCTTAAATTTCCTGATTCCATGTAGACAGTTTGGTTGGTGGTGAGGAGATCGTGAACTTGACTCTGTGTAGTGTGCTTAGTTCTTGGGGAGGGAGGATTTTTGATTAAGAGTGTTCCGTTTTGTTAGTCATCCCCAGGAATTTATGGCTCGGTCCTATGGAGAGAGGGGGTGGATGCTACAGATCTCCGAGGTGTGGAGGCCCAGGCAGTCCTGCTTTAGTGTCTGGGGTAATTTCTTTGTTCGCCTCCCAGCATCCTTCCCTCGCCGTGGCAACGTTGCCTGGCTTTCCCCCCTCGCTCAGCCACGTGGCCAGGCCCGGCAATCAGCACAGTTCATTTTCTGGTGGAGAAGGGGGCACCCGACCAGAGTTGGTCTAATGAGAGGAAATTCAAGACTTCTGGAGAACGACCGGTACAACTTGTTCCGCCCTGGCAGCTGTGAGGTTATGATGGTTTGCTCCCACCTGGAGCCCAGGAATGACCGCAACACAGAGAGAGTAGAGCAAAGAGGTAGAAAGAAACCAAACCTTGAGGACAGCACGTGGGCTCTTGGCCCAGCCATGGCTGAAGGTAGAGCTCCCCTTGGGATTTTTTTCACACTTTACTTCTTAATTTGTTTTTTAATTTTTATTGGTATATACTAGTTGTACATATTTTGTGGGTACCTGTAACATTGTGATACACGTATACAATGTGAGATGATCTAATTAGAGTAACTGGGGTATCCATCACCTCAAACATGTATCTTTTCTTTGTGTTGGAAACATTACAATTCTTCTCTTCTAGCTAATTTGAAATATACTATAAATTATTGTTAACTATAACTTCCCTACTGTACTATTGAATACTAGAACTTATTCCTTCCATTTAACTGTATTTCTGTGCCCATTAACCAATTTATCTTCAACCTCCCTCCCCCTCCCGTTCCCGGCCTCTGGTAACCGCCATTCTATTCTTTGTCTCCATGAGATCCACTTTTTTAGCTCCAACATACAAGTGAGAACATGGAATATTTGTCCTTCTGGTTTGGCTATTTCACTTAACATAATGACCTCCAGTTCCATCTATGTTGCTGCAAATAACAGGATTTCTTTCTTTTTATATGGCTGGGTAGTATTCCATTGTGTGTATATACCACATTTGCTTTATCCATTACCCATTGATGGACAGTTTGGTTCATTCCATATCTTGGCTATTGTGACTAGTACTGCAATAAACATGGAAGTGCATATACCTCTTCAATACACTGATTTCCTTTCTTTTGGATATATGCCCGGCAGTGGGATTGCTGGATCTATAGTAGTTCTATTTTTGGTTTTTTGGGGGAACCTCCATACTGTTTTCCACAATGGCTGGACTAATTTACATTCCCACCAACCAGCATACATGTTCCCCTTTCACCACATCCTCACCAGCATCTGTAATTTTTTGTCTTTTTAATAGTAGCCATTCTAACTGGGGTGAGGTGGTATCTCGTGGCAGTTTTGATTTGCATTTCCCTGATGATTAGTTATGTTGAGCATTTTTTCATATACTTCTTGGCCATTTGTATGTCTTCTTTTGAGAAATGTCTTCAATAACATAAATATTACATTCCTTTTTTTGGTGCTATAATCAGTCTGAATACGACTTTGCTGACAACTGGATTCAGAAAATGTCCCCGTAGGTAACCATCTAAAAGAGTATGAAACCAATGAAGGAAAAGAGAGGCCATTCTCCTTTTCTACCATAGCATTCAGGTGCTCCAGTGGCACAGAGTGTGGCAGAAGCCCCCAGCCAGGAAGTGTGGGGTCTGCCACAGTGGCCCCCCGTGGATACATCTGAAGGGGTCAGCAGATGCAGTGACACCCTTGCAGGAGCAGTGTTGTCTGGGGGAGATCCATGAAAGAGGGGGCTCCAGGAGGAGGAGGTAAGAGCATGACCCATGTAATGTATTAGTTCCCTCTGCTCCATCTATATGGCATATACACACTGCCCCTTCCTCACCCCAGGGCGTGGCCATATGCTCTGCTGCTGCCATTATCATCGCCTCGTCTCCTGATAGTGCCAGCTGCCTCAGCATCCCCTGGAGAGGGCTGGCTTCTGCATGGCTTCTAGCACGCTCATGGGAGGAGCATCGCACACCCACATTCTTCCTGACTGGACCCCCGCTGCTGTGGCTCCCCCAACACCTCCAGGCTCAGGTGACGGGTGGCGCTGCAGGGGTGGCGCTGCAGGGCCTGGGACCTGGCGTCCCCAGCAACTGCCCAGAGCAGACACATGATTCAACCCAGAAGTGTAGGGAAATTAACGCCCCATGTAGGGAACTTTAACAATGAGGAAGGTGAGAGGCCTGGCAGGTCTATCTCTTTCCTTTCTCCCCCAGAGGGATGGTTCCAAGGCACGATATTTCCACATGGCCTGTCTAGACAACATTCTGCACCACTGAGCCGCAACCCGAGCAGCCGGCTGTCTTTCCATGTGAAGCTGTGGGCAGCTGATCCCTGTGCACTTGGTTTCCCTCCTCCCTGCCTTGCCCCCTGCCCTGGGATTCGAGAAAGAGCTGTAGCACGTGAGGTTTGCCTCTGCTGTTTTCTAGGGAACATGGGTTGAAAGAGTAACTGACGGTATTTGTCACGGGCACATGTGAGCTGCTCCCTGGAGGGAGGGTTGCTAGATTTGGCAAATAAAAATACAGGACACTCAGCCAAGATTGAATTCAGATGAGTAGCAAGGAATTTTTTATAAGTATGTCCAAAATATTGCATAGGACATACTTATGCTAAAAAGTTATTTGCTGTTTACCTGAAATTCCAATTTAACTGTGTGTCCTGTATTTTATCTGAAGACTCCCATATATACCTGGGGGAAGGGGAGGACTTGGGTCGTTGATGATGTCATTAAACCACTGCGCAAGCTCTGGGCTATATTTCTCCAGCCTTATAGCATGAAAAAACTAAACCCCAATGAATTGGGGCCACAAGTGTCAGGTTTTCTTTAACTTGCAAACAAATGAATTAACTGTGTCTAATTTATCCTTGTTTCTTTGGAATTTAGCACAGTGTTTAAGCCCAGAGTAGGTACTAAATAAATGATGGTTAAATAAATTGAAAGGAAATAAATTTCTTTCAATTTACAGACCAGAGATCATATATTTATGATAACATCAAAGAATAAATAATTGTTTAAATTTTTTATTATGGAAAAGTTCAAACATATAAAATTGTATATAAAATAATATTATAAACCCTGAACTCCCATATATACATCACCCAGCTTAAAAATTGAAGATAAATAATTTAATGCTATATGAATATTTATGTATTACATAAAATGATTCTTTATGTCCATCATTGATTCTTTTCATTTGTGAAAGTGATCACTATTCAATCACCATTCCATCTCATGCATCCTGAGGCAATAAATAACAAAGATGTAATTGGCTTATTGCCAAATTAAATATCATCATTTGGACTCTTTTGGCAGATACAAAGAGATTGATTTTCAGAATTTTATACAGTCAAAACCAAAAAGCCACAGCAGAAAGAGCAATTCTGGAAGTTGAAAGCCCTGTGTGGGTCAAACTGTCTAAATTTGTCATCAGTAACAAGTGAGGATTGAAATAGAATCTTCTCTAAGTTTTTTCTAACACCAACATTACATGATTTTTAAAAGAATCCTAAATGTTTGTTATGCAAATGGCATTTGACCCTCACACTCAGGCTATTGATTCTGCTTTGAGTCTGCACTAGGGTCTTGCTTTAGGCCGAGAATGACTTAAGCTACTGTGCATAGACCCTCCCACAGAGGATGCTGTGGTGTGCCCCAGATACCCACGCCCACCCCCTTTCAGGACTGGGCCACTTTCTCCCTCAGTTGCTCAGAGTGTTGGCAACTCACAGCTGGCAGCTGAGGCCCTCTCTGGAGATGGCTCTCAGCTGGTGGAGGCAGGGGTCTAAATGTCTAACCTCCTTGCTCCAGTTTGGGGCAGCTGTGGGCCATCCCAGCTCCACAGGACCACTGGGATCAGCTGAAGCCTTTGATGTGACTGCATCACTGCTCAGCTTCTCTTGTTGCCCCATCCTGCTCCCTCCACTGCCCCGGGGGTTGGTTCTAAGAGTACTCCTCAATACACTTCTTGCACTGGATCTCCGGCTCAGAGTTGGAGAAACCTGATCCGGGAAACCCAACCTGTGGTGGTTAGTGCCAGGATTGGTCCAAGAAAGAAGACTATAAATTGGGATTTGAGAGAGGGATCATCCACTGGCCTGCTAGCAGTGGGGACCCACCCCTCGTACCCAGGCCTGCTGTACTGGTGCAGCTGTTAGCACTTCACCACTGTAGAACACAGGTGGACTGCGGGTGGGACAGGATGTCCTGGCGTGTACGATGTATCAGGCATTTGAGAGATGCAGCGGGAGTAATCCTTGTAAAGACAATAGATTAGATGGCTGCTGTTAGGAAACAACCTATTCTTTGGAGCAAGACAATGAAAGGCTGAGGGTGATTTATCATAAATTAAAGGCTAACTGTGAAATCCAGAGGACATTCTTGGAAGGATATAAAGATACTCTCATCTCCTATAATTGGAATGCAGAAAAAGCTGAGGGTTAAATTTAGGGTTTAATTGTAAAAGTGAAGCGCTCCAGAGAAGACCGAATTCTCAGTTCTGCAGACCAGCTTTGCCAACATTAAAGCCCTAATTATGAAGGAATGGGACCCCAATATATGGGATATGGACAACTATGTTGATATATTAGAAAATCTTGAACCCCTAGATTCTCCTGTACCTGCTGGACCTGCAGAAGTGACCCACTGGTTCCTGTTTACAGATGGCACTCTGATGCACAACCCCACCTCGCCACACACCTTGCAAAGCCAATGCAAAGTCCTTTACCTTGCAAGACAACATGCATACTCCTCAGGGAGATGTTCTCAACTTCCCTCCTGGCCTCCACACCAATAACTAGGGCCACATCACAACCTAACCCAACTGTGCTTGGCTCACTAAGGGAGGGAGGGGGTTATAGCAAGAAAGAGCTACAGGACCTATATGTATATGCATATATACCAATATGTGCTGGCAGGGGCTGGGAAAACACATAAGGTACTAGATTCTGAGCATACTGGATCTAGGAGAGTGGGACATAGAGTTGGTTAGGGGACAGTTTATCAATATGGCAGCACTCTTCTGCAGTATAGATTTAATACACTATTTTGGAAGTGAAGCTAATGTGCTTCTAGGGTGACCCTTAAAAGCTTAGAGACAGTGAAACAGAAATGCAGAATTGCTATGGCAAATGATAGAAGAAGGATGAAAAGCCTCAGAGGAGTAGGCCTACTACAGTGGATATTCTTTGTAAGACAGGGAAACCCACCATATATTTGAGGCCATGGAGGACACACTGGTGATCAGATCAATAAGGAGGGCACTGGTGAGAAGGCGCCAGACTGTCTCCTGCAAGCCAGGGCTGCTGGGGGGAGATCCTGTTGCAGAACTGGGCTCTCTGACAGTAGGGGAAGATGAAAGGATCCTCAAACACTAGAAACCAGGTGGCGCTTAAATGCCAGAAGCAAAGCGAGGGCAATTATTGTACAGAGCAGCAAGGCTGAAGTGGCAGCCAAAGGGCCCTGACCTGAGAGCTATTGGAACAGTGGCTGGCATGTGATGTCCCTGGGGTAAACAAACAGGCAGTCAACAGGGGTCTTGCTCAATCCATCCAACCAAAAAAAATCAAGAAGTCATGATTAGGAGACTGAAAGCAGCCACCACAATAAAAAGTTAAAATCCCTTTTTCAATTTCCAGACCTGAGCCAGTTTTCAGACCTAGAACCCACTGATTGAAGGAGAGCTGAATCCCCAGGAGCAAGGGCTAACACCATGGCAGGTATAAATGGCAATGACTCCTTCAGTCTGCCCACACACACTACGAGCTATTTACCTAGGTAACCAGGAAAAGGGTAGTGCCCAAGCACTTTGAGGACACAGGGTCCAAGTTGATACTGAAAACTGGAAACCTAAGACCCCATTATGGCCCTCTGTTAAAGTAGGGGTGAGTGGGACCAGGTAGTAAATGGTCCTGGCCCAGGTCCAGCCCACACTTGGTCCCCTGAGGTCCACACATTCACCCAGCAGTCATTGTCCTAGTCTCCAAAGGCATAATTTGAAATGGATATACATTAGGGTTGGCAGAAATCTTATTTTCATTCATTGGCCTGCAGAGTGAGAGGTGTCATAGTAGGGAAGGCCAGTGCAAAGCTCAAACTATTCTGCCACCCCATCCAAGATAGTACATGAATAAGTACACACCCTGGGGGGAAACGGCAGTGATGGTCTATAACGCCATCCTTACAGACCAAAGGAGCAGGTTGCTGGTCCCCAGCATGTCCCAACTTAGTTCATCATTCTGGCCTCAGACGGACCCTGGAGGATGACGGAAGACTGCCGTGATCAGCTTGACAGAGTAGTGCCCTCAATTGTAGCTGCAGTGCCATGTCTGCTAGAGGCCACCCCAGCTGCATAACCCCAATCTCCACCTTCCTCATCACGCGGTGCTCTCCCTGTCTGTATCTGTGTCTTTGCGTGGCCATCCTAAAAGGCCCCCAGCCGTATTAGATCAGGGGCTCACCCTATTCCAGCGTGACCTCATCTTAACTAACTGCATCCGCAATGGCCCTATTTCCAAATAAGGTCACATTCTGAGGTACTGGGGGTTAGAACATGTAGATATAAATTTTAGGGGCACACAATTTAACCCATAATGCTCAGCGAGGATTGCATTACCACTCCTTCTCTGAACCCCTGGTAAAAAGAATAGAAAGGAATTGTGTTTGGGATGAAATGAGGTGTCTGAATGACAGGAAATCTAAAGCTGTTTCAGACACACCTGGATGGCAGTTTATTGGGGATCTGTAGAAAAGAAGAGCTCAAATATGTTATTAAATACAAATTAACCATCAGAATTGTCGGATGATTATAAGACACAGGATAAAAAGGCATATTTTCAGAAGACATTATCCTCTAAGTAAGTACCAGAGACTAGCACCACACTTGAGCTTGTGGAAATAAAATATTTGATTTCGATGTCAGTCAAATCCAGAGGAATATAATCTGCATAGCAAAGAAATGTGTTCATTAGAATTTTGGTCTGTGCTCTTCCTTCGACATCCACTTATGTCATGGAGATTTGCCCAGGGCACATTGACCTAGGATTAAATGTAGCATGATGACAGCCAACATTTATCAAGTCCTGATTTTGCACCAGGCACTTTCTAAAGCATTTTATCTGTCTATTAATCCTCACAACAACTCTATTATTGCCATTTTACAGATGAAGAAATTGAGGTACAGAAAGATTACACAGCTAGGAAGTGGCAGCATGGAAAAAGAAAAAAATAGATCAATTGGACTTCCTCAAAATTGAAAACTTTTGTGAGTCAAAGGACATTATCAAGAAAGTGAAGACAATATATGGAATGGGAGAAAATATTTTCAAATCATATATCTGATAAGGGCCTTATATCCAGAATATATAAAGAACCCTTACAGCCTAACATGAAAAAGACAACCAAATTTTTAAAATGGGCAAAGGACTTGAATAGACATTTCTCCAATAAGATATATAAATGGCCAAAGCACATGAAAAGACACTCAATGTGATTAGTCATTAGGGAAACGCAAAGCAAAACTTCAATCAGCTACCACTTAACATTCCCTGGGATGGCAATAATCCAAAAACTGGACAATTACAGGTGTTGGTGAGGATGTAAAGAATTCTCTTTTACGTTGCTGATGGGAACATAAAGTGGTGAAGCCATTGCACAGTTTTGGTACCTCAAAAAGTTAAACATAGAATTTCCATATGACCCAGCAACTTCACTCCTCGGTATATACCCAAAAGAATAAAAGACAGGTATTCAAATCCTTGTGTAAGGATTTTCATAGCAGCACTATTCATAATAACCCAAAGGCAGAAACAACCCAAATGTCTGTCAACAGATGAATGGATAAACGCTTTGTGCTATATCCATATGATGGAATATTGTTCAGTCATAAAAAAGGAATGAAGTACTGATACATGTTATCACATGGATGAACCACAAAACCATTGTGCTAAGTGAAAGACGCCAGTCACAAAAGGGCACACACATACTGTAAGATTTCAGTTATAGGAAGGATCTAGAATTGGCAGATGCATAGAAGCAGAAATCCATTGGGGGCTGCCCAGGGATGAGGGTAGAGTGGGATGGGCAGTAACTGCTTAGAGGGCACAGGGTTTTATTTGGGGGAGAGTAAAATGTCTTGGAACTGAATAGATGTGGTGATTGCACAACATTGTGAACGTACTACATGCCACTGAATTGTTCCATTTTACATGATTGATGTTATATTATGTAAATTTCACCTCAATTAAGAAAAATTTTATTCTGCAAGCAATGGACATAGCAAAGTGGCTCACAAGGGGAGAATGCCACGACTTCTCCTATCTATCCAGATTATTCTGTCTCCTTTGTGGAGAATGGATTGTTGGTAAAGGAGGGTAGCAAGACTAGAAGAGACATTTAGGAGGCTTCTACAATCACCCAGGTGACAGAAAATGGTGGCTTTGACTTTGGAGCCAAGAATGAAACAGAGAGAAGCCATGGGAGGAAGAATCCACACAGTTGTGTCAGGTGAAGGAGGTGGCAAAGATGACTCACGCTTTCGGGATGACAAATTAACTGAGTACTTTTATTCAGTTACAAAATACAAGAGAAGAGTGAGATTGGGTGGGAAGCGTATGGTTAGACTTAAGGATGGGACATTCGAGGGGAGGTGCTAATTAGGAAGCTGCACATACAGATTTGAGGGTTGTCAACCTGATGGCTACTGAAGCCACGGCAGTGGATGAGATTGCTTAGGGAAAGGGCATAGAGTAAGAAGGAAAGGAGACTTACAACAGAGCCCCAGGAGCTACAAATTTTAAGGTTAACTAGAAAAGGAGGAGCAGGCAGAGGAGACTAAGATGCGCCAAAAAAATAGCAGAGTGGCAGGAGAGTCCAATCAGGGAGTCAAGGGGAGAGAATGTTTGGAGAAGAGTGAAGCGGGCAGTTGTGTCGAATGCTCCTGAGAAGTGAAGTGTCCACTGCATTCAGAAGCACTGGGGTATTGTCAACCCTTCCACGGAAGTGTGGGGGTGAAAGCCAGAGTCATCAAGTGGAAGAGTGGGAGCTGCTATTTCTTCATCCTCTTGACTTCCAGTTCACTGCAGGGTTGTGCTAGATTCTGTCCTCTAACTTGTTACTCCTCATTCCTCATTTCTTCCCTGGGTGGCTTTCTCAATATCTCTCCCTCTTCTTAACAGATAGCAGACCTTCCTCCCAGATTGGACATGGATGTTAAGGGCAATTTTGTCTCTGGCCCAAGGGCTTGGTTGCTCAGGGAGCACATTCAATTTTACCTTCCTCTCCTTAGTGCTAGGGCAAAGACCACCATTCACACAAAGCCCCCATCAATACTATGCTAGTAAATGTTTCACAACCAGCTCTCTGGTGGCGATGGGGCCCGATCTGTAGTATTGGCCGATTTCTGTGGTGTGAAGACTCTCAACACAGCAAATTTCAAGCTACTGTGAGGTCACCGGACTTGGAGACAGAAAGAAATGCACAGAATCAGCTATTAAGGACTAGCACAGACTGGCTCCAGCACACTACTGCCTCTGTTCCTACCTTCAAACTTCTGCCTGGAAACTGGCTGTCTTTTTCTTTCTAGTCTACTTCCTCCAGAATTAATCAATTTTGCCTAAGAAGAATGCTTGGCACATAGGAGCTACTCAGTAAGTATTTGTTGAATGAATGAAAGAATGAATAATCCAGGTGTGGTGGCTCATGCCTGTAATCCCAGCACTTGGAGAGGCTGAGGTGGGAGGATCACTTGAGGCTGGGAGTTTGAGCCCAGCTTGGGCGACACAGTGAGACCCTATCTCTACAAAAATAAATTAAGAAATTAGGTGGGCATAGTGGTGCATGCCTATAGTCCATCTACTTGGGAGGCTGAGGCAGGAGGATCATTTGAGCCCAGGAGTTCAAGGATGCAGTGAGCTGTGATCTAGCCACTGTACTCCAGCCTGGGTGACAGAGCAAGACCCTATGTCAAAAAAAAAAAAAAAAAGGTAAAATCATTGTTTCTTGCTCTGCTAACCATGGGTGTACAGCAGGAGGCAAATGGTACTCACTGAAGAAAAAAATAGTTTAACTGAAAGACACATAGAAAAGACCCTAAACTTGAAGTCAGAAAACTTAGGTTCAAGACCTCATTCTGTCCCATATTTATCTCACTTAGGGATGTCCCTTAGTGGCTCTGGACTTCTTTTGGATCATCTGTAAAATGAGGCTAATAAGAACCTGCCTCACACACAGGGTTGTTGTGAGGATCATAGGAAATAATATAAAGTAAAAATTCTATGGTGCATCACTGTACAGCAGAATCAGAAATTCATAAAAGCTATGAATCAGTTTGTAAGGACACTCAGAAAGCAAAGTTAATAAATGCAACTACAAACTCAGTGTAGTGACCACAGGCATTGAGTCAGACAGATGTGGGTTTGAAAATAGTCTCTGCCATTTATTGGCTCTGCGACCTGAGGAAACCACATCAGTGAAATGGAGATAATAATACCTACTTCAGAGGGTTGTTGTAAGAATTACTATTAGATACTATGTCAGTCAAAGTAGGCTATTAATAGATTATGCCATGGTAACAAATAGCTCTTAGATCTCGGTGACTTCAAACAACAAAGGTTTTTATTTATTTCCCCACTCAAAATACATGTTCACTGTGGTCACTGCAGGTCACCTTTGGTGGGGGACAGATGTACCCTACATTACTCCAGGATCCAGGCAGACAGAGCACCCACAATCTGGAACCCGCCAGCTCCCTAGGTTGAGGAAGAGAGCCCTCTGGCAGGTCAGACACCAGCGTGGAAGTGACACACATCATTGCCACTTACAGCTCACTGGCCAGAATTAGTTATATGGCCCCACTTAACCCCACGTTGGCCAAGAACTGCAGTCTGCCTCGTGCCCGGAAGGTCGACAGCCAGAAATGTTGGGTGGGCAGCATAGTGCCCACCACAAATAGCACACAGGCTAACCCTTGGCACAAAATGCCTACTCAAATGTTGCCCCCCGCCCCCGCCTCTTAGGTATGGAGGAATAAGATGAATTCAGCAAGTATGTCTGAAATTTATTTGATCAGCATATACTGAGTAACTATGTAAAGTTTCCCTTTGCAGCTTTGTAAACATGGAGAAGGAAGTTTAAAAATGGGCCCAAGATTCCTCTAGAAAAAGAAATATATTTCATTTAACAAATGCTATGGAAAAAAAAAGACATTTTGTTGTGGAAAATAGCCCCAGGACCTTGGTGGCTGTGCTAGGAAAAGATGTTGAGATAAACTACTGTACATATGAAAGAAAAAACAATTTCAAGTCTCTCATGGCAGCCTAGGAAACTTTCTAGAATAGAGATTCTGATGTTCAATTTTAAATAAGTTGCAGCGGTATACAGAAATGTAACTCCACCTCCAAATCTTCAACAAAAACCTGCTATGATTTGAATAAGTTGTGTTTGTTATGGGGGAATTAAGGCAAAGTGTTTGTTGGGTTAATTCAGGGCAAAAAGAAGAGGAAGCTTCAAGCAAGATCAAAAATCTTGCCAAAACTATTGTGAGAAACATAAAGCCCTGGGAACCCTCCATTATTCTGTGGGATAGAAAATTTTTGTAACATGTCAGCTGTTAAAAACCTTTACCCGTGAAGAATTAAGAGGCTTTACTGAGCATTAAAGGAAGCTTGTTAGTGGGAAATTCACCCCACAGACGCTCGGCCAGAGGAGCCCTGCGGTGGGAAGTGGTTGCTCTTACCTCCCTGTCAGACCTCGAAGGCCTGGCCAGAGCACTTTAGCCTCTTTAAGTATTATTAATTTTTTTTTATTTTCAATAAGGGGGCATTTAGGCTTTTGAAAAAATTCTATATAATTCTTAAAGAAAAAAGTATTTTGTCAATGGCCAAAAAGTCCGTCAGGGAGGAAATAAAATGGAGAGGAAAACAACCAAAGGCTTCCTCATCCACTCTGGACAGGCAAGAAACATGGCAGTGCCAGGGTGGGCCTTCTCCCCACTCATCTTCGACTGCCTCCAGCCCAGGCGGGACACTGTGGCCCTGAGGGAGAGCAGCACCTGACTGAGGCTGCAGGTCCCCTCTGACCCAGCCGCTCCGGGACCCAGGAGTGACTTGCAGGAAGCAGGTTGGCTCTTAGTCTGCTCACTAAATGCCAGAACTTGGGCTAGTTCCTTAACCCCCATGGGCCTCCGTTTCCTCAGTTGCAAGACAGGCTGACAAAAACAGCCCCTAATCCCTTACCTAAGAGCCCTGGGGCCAGATGAGTCTGGGAATTTAGGGTTTTTCAGATCTGAGAAACTAAGAAGGTGCCCACAGTATCTGATCTGTGTGTTACATGATGCCCCACAGTGGGGTCTGGAGCAGTACCCCACAGACAAACACACTGTGGGAGACACTGACGGCCAGAGAAGCTTCCACAGAGGCCCTCGCGCGTCCCTGTCCTCCACAGTTCTTCTTCCCACGCTAGCACACGACCTCAGCCCTCGTCTGCTCCTGCCCACTCCTCTTAATGAGATTCCAAAGCATGGCTGCTGATGTGCACGAGGAATTCCTTCCTCTGCCAAGATCCATCCTTCAACAGCTATTCCTGAAATTGCTGAGTTAGGGATGGCTCCCCTGAAAAGGCCCGATTAAAGAAAAACGCCTCCCTCCTTCCTCAAGGCATTTGAGAACTCTGCTTTCGGGGACTTCTCGTGCCCGGCGTTCTAGAATAAAGGCTTACGCTAGTGGTGCTCTGGTTCTTTTCTTCCGCCACATTCCTAATTCTTCAGTGAAGCACGGGCGTACTCACAGTACACAGGATGCATTAAAACCATAAAAGCCTCACTGAGGTAAGGTTTGCCTCCAATTGACTTATAAAAACTTCCCATTTTCAGAGCTCTTTGGATTTTGGCAATGAGAATATGAGATTGGGGACCTATGGTACTATCTTATAGGGTTGATGTGACAATTAAATGAGATAGTACCCAAAAGTATTAGGAACAGTGCTGGGCACACAGAGCATGGTGATCATGCTGAGAGGGTTCTATGGCTAAGGAGCTATCACATTGGGAGCTCAGACCTACAGGTACACAGAGTGACCACAGCTTAGGGTGACACCATCAGAGAGGGCATCCTCTCATCCCTGCACCCTGAGAGACGATGGGGGGTGAGGGAGCGAGGCCCCAGCCATGCCTGCAACCCGCATGAAGCTGCCTATTCCCAGTGGAGACCCTGTGCATCCTCGACGGCTCCAAACAAAGGCTCTGAGTGCAGCCTGTCCATAGGGGCTCTGGTTTCTCAGTTATTAAATTATTTATTTTTGCACACAGCAGTTGTAACAGGACTGACCCCATAACCTGAAGAGCAGTCTAGAATTCTTGGGTTTCTTATTGGGGGTAGGAGGATACAAAGATGGAAAGAATATGTTCTTTTGATAGCAGTATGGGGGTGGAGAGTGATGTGCTCTTAGATTGCACTCCATGTTACACAAACTGTAGAAGTGAACATAGCCAAAAACATCTTAAATATGACCCATGAGTTAATCACCCATGTATTCATTCAATAGTCAGGCACTGTTCCCTGCCCTGCGGATTCAGGAACAAATAAAACAGACAAGGTCCTTCTCCCATGGAGTTTCCATTGTAGTGAAGGGGGTGGACAAATAACTAAGAAATATAATTGTAGCGAGTGCTAGGAGGAAAATAAAACAGCATAATGGAACTGGGAGTGACTAGAAGTGAGTATTTTCCATGGGGTAGTCAGGGAGGGTCTCTGTGTCGTGATCTTCAACAGTGGAGAAGGTTGGGAAGAAGCCGGCTTGTGAACAGCTCAGCGAAGAAAGTTCTTGGCAGAAAGAAGAGCAAGTGTAAAGTCACTGAGGCAGAAAGTGTTTGAGATGTTTGGGAGCAGCCGGGAGACACGTGCGGCTGGAGCTGGTGACTGAGTGGAGGCCGTGCGGGTGGGGAGATAGGCAGGGGCCGGCTCAGCCGGTGGGACCCCCCACCCCGGCCATGTGTGGGTAATCAGCGTAAGGGGTAGCCACTGGTGGGTTTAAGCAAAGAAATATGATCTCACTTATCATTACTTAAGGAACGTAAGAATTATTTTTATAGTGCATTCTGATCTAAGACTGTTTACACACCCTTAATGGAATTTACAAGGCACAGCTTTTAAAGGGCTCTTAATTTATCCTAGTTACTGTACCTGGTATTCTAGTAGTCACCCAGGTCACTAGGAGTTCCTTGAGTCACAGCCTTCGAAATTAAATCATCTCCTGGTATGAAAACCTGTGACTATTGGACATAATGAACATGGTGTAGCATGTACGGCCTTTTCTATTGTGCAAAGACCCCTTACATCAAATATGTATTTATCAAACCCTGGTTTAAGTGATGATGCACATGGGAACATGAAGTGAGAGGTAGAAGCAACTACATATCAGCCAAACATCTTGACAATTCAACTCTGTCACTACTTAGCTTTCATTTTCCTTCTCGCTTTTAGGAAACACTATGAACAGCCCCACAGGGACACTCCCTAGCCCTTGACACCTCCCTATGTCATGCATCCACTTTTTTGATAGAAGGTTTTGACACTGAGCCTAAGCCTGTTGGAGGCTGTCGACCAGCAATAAGGGGAATGTCAGGGTCAGCTGCTCTGAACTCAGTCCAGGGGCTGCCAGTCTAAGCCCTCAGACCAAAGTCAACTTCTCATTCACCTCCAACATGTCACTATCTATCGAGCTAATGGTTTTCCCTTCTTCCAATGAAAGCTTTACCTATGTAGGTAGCTTCTGTTCGCCTGGGAGACAAAATGAGTCACATTACCAGTAACTCTGTGTTTATGCCCCTCAACTCCACTCCTGACTGTGGGACCTCGAGTTCCCCTCCTACCACTGTGGGTGTCTCACGGATGAGCTCAACCTCCACTGCCTGCTCACGCCACCTCTGCCAGCACAGCTCCATGAGGGCCCTTCTTCTGTCGTCAGGGCCTTTAGCTGAGCCACTTTTCAGGGTGTACCATTGCACCAGACACTGCAGATCTGGGTGCTGATCTACAACCACCAGGCGCCAAAGCTGGGCCTCCACTATTGCCAACATTACTGTTGACATATGCACTTTCAGTTCTTGTGGTTGAGGGTTCTTTTTTAGCCTCTTCTTCCCCTTTCCATCATGTTCCACTTCTAGACTGAAGGCATGAGAACAGAGGAGGTTAGGGAGCTGGACTGGAGATAAATACATTAATAAGTTATAGATGTTCTTCTGTCTTCATAATGACCCCTCCTCTCTGAATACTAGAGCAGTGTAACAGTGCCAATCCCATATGTCTGCCTTCTTCACTTCCTGGCATCCTGTCCTGTATTAATTCCCTCACCTTCAGTGATGGGATGTCATTCTGAGATTACTAAAATGTTTTAAGAAGGCTCCAGTAGAGTCTGGAGATGCCTGCAGTCCTAGCCGACAACTCGACGGCAACTATCAGGAAAAACCTGAAGCCAGAGCCACTTAGCTAATCCACACCTAGATTCTTAATCCAAAGAAATGGTAAAATAATACATGTTTGTTGTTTAAACCACTAGGCTTTGGGATAAGTTGTTAAGGAGCAACACAAACATACACACGGAAAAGTATACAAATCAAGCATAAAGCTCAGTGATTGTTTTTCTAAGGTGAACACACCTGTTCAAGCCCCGCCTAGCTCAAGAAATGAACATTGTCAGCAGCCCGGAGCTTCCCTCGTGTGCCCTTCCAGTCGTTACCCCCCAAAAGGAACTGCTATTTTCATGTTTATCACCTTAGAATGATTTGTCTACTTTTGATTTTATATAAGCAGAATCACACGTGTTTTGTGTCTGGCTTCTCTTGCTCAACATTACATTTGTGTGATTCATCCACGTTGCTTCACGTAGCAGCATTCACGGCTGTAATATTCCACTGTATGAATCTTCCACAGTTTTTAGAGTAAAAAATAGGGACAGAAATAGAACACAAGTTGACAATTACTAATACATAGCTAACAATTATTGAGCATTTGCTATGTTCCAGGCACTATGCCAGTTATGTTAAATGCATTATCTCATTTACTCCCCATAAAAATGCAATGAGGTAGGAGCTATTATTTTGCCCTGCTTTAATGATGAGGAAAGTGTGGTTCAGTGTCATCCTGTCTAAGGTCATGCTTAAGCGGCCGACTCTGAAGCTAGCTCTCTTCCCCACTTCACTAGCCATCTACTATTTGAAGCATGTATACCATGAAAAGCAGGTTTCTATTCTTTAAAGACTAAAGCCTGAGCAATAGCAGACAGCCTGAGAACCCTCTGCACTTGCCATAACTGTTCTGATGCAGTTCATCTTGTCAACAACGTGTAATGGGCGTCTGCTAGATGCCTGGCACTGTGCTCGACGCTGGGACTCAGAAACGACAAGGCCACTACTCCTGACCTAGAAGGAACTACAGCTGGTGGCAACCTAGACAAATAAACCAGGGCAATACCATGTGAAAGAGGGAGGCTGCAGGGTGGGCTCTTTACCAGGATTGAATTCACACATAGGGAGAAGAAAATTATTTCACGGTGGCCCTGTGAGGGAGGGAGATCGGTGCAGGCTGTTCAAGTAGAAACACAAGTCAGGATGAGAAGCAGCAGAATCTGGAATGATTACTTAGCCACTCCTGGCTAAGGGCTTCCCTAATACCCCTATGAGGACGGTTTGATAGGAAAAAGCTGACGTGCCCAGTTCTTATGCTTAAGTATCTCGATTCAGTTATCTTCACTTCCTGTTGTTGATTTATACAGCCCTATGTGCAAAGAATTTCACCAGAGATTATTCATTAAGTCAGGAAGTCATTCAATAAATATTTATTAAGTGCCCACTCTGTGCGTTGGGGATATGGAGGTGGGCAAGATGGACAACATTCCTGCTCTCTTGGAACTTCCCTTCTAGCAGGAGAGACAATTAACAAGTTGCTAAATAAATAAACACTGTTATTACAGAGTATAATTATTGCTGTGAAAGAAATAAACAGGGTTATCTCATGAAGAGTATCTGGGGAAGGCCTCTTAGGAAGGGTGGTCTAGGAGGCACCTCCAAAGAGTGACAGATGGGTGAGATCCCGATGGGAGTGAGGCAGCCATGCCAGCAGCCGAGAGAAGGGCATATTGGGCACAGGGGGCAGCAAGTGCAAAGACAGACACTGAGGTGGGGTGCTTAAAGCTAGAGGGTTTGTAGACCTCATTCTTGTGCTCCGACGTGGGAGCCCAAGTTCTAGGCGCCTGTTTTGTAATGGAGCTGTAAGGGAGCCTATTGTTATTTTGTATGCCAACGATAAAAGGTGTAGCAATGAATAAAAAATACTTTTTCCATTCTTTTGCAAGAAAATTTATACTCTCAAACTTACAAAGGCTTATATTTTGCATGTTAATAGAAAAATAGGATACAGAGCTAGAGGAGGCATCAGATAGCATCTAATCTAACTCCTCATTTTAGATAAGAAAATTGAGGCCCAAAGGTGAGATAAAAGTCCCACGGTCACATGACATGACAGTAACAGACCTGAGATTAGAACTCTGATTTGAAATTACATGTGTCCTTTCCTTAACAGGTTAAGGATGAAATATTTAATATTTGTAACTGGCAGGGATTCAAAGTATTTGTATTATTTGTTTTGAAAGTGATGAACCTTTATTTTCCTCCTTTTAAATTTCTCCTATTTATTTTTCCATCTAGCCTGAAGCTCTTCCAAATTCAGTTGTTGAAAAGCAAACTAACTTTGAGAGCTGTTCATGTGCTTCTTAACCTGAATGTGGAAGCCAGCGTGTGTGACATCGTTTGGCCACCAGAGGGAACTGAAGACTCCTATGCAGAGAAGAGGGTCTTGTTTCTATTATCTAACGCACGTTCGGACTGAGGAGCCTGAGAAGTTGGCTGGATACGGGGAGGCTGCGTTTGGGACAGGTCGTAGAGGCGGACTTCGGCTCACACAGCTGTCGCCCACACCTGCTCACATGACTGGCCCATAGCAGCTGAGTGAAAATACCTCGCCCTTGTTAAGCAACGCAGCCTCAGAGCACCAGGTGTCCCCAGAGCCAGATTTCCAAGCTGACAAACGGCTGTACTATGCAATCTTTATAACAACAATTAAAGTGAGGATTGAAGCCAAGCCAGAAAGATCTCGCTCGGAAAAGATGTGACCAAAGCTTAAAACTACAAGGAATGTAGGCCAGGCAGGTGCTACGAGTTTCTTTACCAGTTCCCAGGATAGCAGAATGAGGGAGCACTCCCGAAAGAGTGAAAGAGATCTTAGAAGCAGCAAAAGACATGCCCACTGCATGAGGCAGGGAAGGTCAGCGAAGGCAATAAATCCATGCAACCACCGACCTCAGGCCTGAACTCAACAGGGCCTGACCCTTCAAGGTGGATTTGTGGCTGGTGTACTGCTAGCAGACTAACAATCCCTTAGTGTCCGAGAGACTCCCGGGGCAGTCAGTTTATAAGGTCTCGGGGCTTCTGCCTAACTTCACTGCTGGGGACCTTGCCGCCATTTGGTGCCGAGCGAATTCAACAGAAAAGAGGCGCATAGGTTGAAAATGCAGCATGTCCTCTGAGATGCTAGATATCCATATCCAAAGGCATTAAAAGAAGGGGTGTGTGTGTCAAGAAGTTGGTCTTTTCCTAGCTGTATGACTCAGGCAAGTTGCTTAAATTTCTCCAGGCCTGCGTTTTCCAACTGCCAAACAGAACAAAATAAACATCCCATTTAGGACACATCAACTATCCTTAAAGAGGGCGGGGCGGAGCGATTAGAAGGCGCGTCAACAAATCGCGTCTCCCACGGGTGGTGGGGCAGCAGAGGGCCCACCCCCTCCACCCTGCTTAGCTCTGATTGGCCCTCTCGGCGGGGGCGGGACCCGGGCGCGCAGGGCTGACCCCGCGCCCCGCAGGTCGCCGAGCGCCGACGCCGGCTCAGAGTCCGCCATGACTGGCCGTGCCCGCGGGGCCGTGCGCGCCCGGCTCGCCGCGCTGCTGGCGGCGGCGCTCTTGTCGCTGCTCGTGTCGCCCGCGCGCGGCCGCGGCGGCCGGGGTCACGGGGACTGGGAGCCGGTCAAGCTGCCTCCGCTGCCGCCCCGCGAGGACGCGGCGCGCGTGGCCCGCTTCGTGGCGAACCTCTGCGACTGGGGCGCGCTGGCCACCGTCTCCTCGCTGGAGGAGGTGCGCGGCCGGCCCTTCGCGGACGTCCTGTCCCTCAGCGACGGGCCGCCAGGCGCGGGCAGCGGCGAGCCCTACTTCTACCTGAGCCCGCTGCAGCTCACCGCGCACAACCTGCAGGTGAGCGGGAAGGCCGCGCAGCTTCCCGGCCTCGGTGG
>CM052444.1:2929274-2977464 GCA_028533085.1 Varecia variegata | reverse complement strand
CCCCAAAAAAAACCTCTCCCTGATGATTCTAATGGGGGAGGAGGGAGATTGAGCTATATGTGATCATGTTTAAATTTGTGAGGTGACTGGGGAGCTGCTGGTATTACCATTCCCATTGCAGGAATGAGGAAACAAAGACTCAGAGATGCAGGGACTCAACTGTGACCAGCCAGCTAATGGCTGTCAGTTAGGACTTCAGCCCAGGTCCTTGACGTCTCCAGAAAGAGACAAGGGTACGGACCTACCCAGGATTTTCACAATGGCAGTGAAAAGATGTGGCCACATCAGAATTTGTCTGACTCTGATTCCACCGATTAACCAGTCAAGATTGGTTTATGTGCTTTCCACTTTTCCTCTTCTTTCTGACCTCCAGGATGCACTTCATGTCTTTTCATTGACGGGAGTGAAATAGTTCCAAAAAAACAAGAAGACCTAGGTTTGGAACCACTTCTCATGCGTAAAATGCCTGTCCTCTCTAACTCAGAGACAGATTGTAAACTTCAAATGTTCTTGGCCACTGGGACATTTCTTTTGTATGTTTTTTTCTTGGTGGCATTTTTGTATAGTAAATGTTTCTAGGAAGATGTCGCTGATGTTAGCTGGTAATGGTGTCAGGTTGGGCTGCAGAGCCAGTGAATCAGAAATGAAATCTTGGGGTTTGATTCTGGGCACCAAGGTCTCTCACTGTTGGCCTCCCTCCCTTCCTTCTTGGCACTCTTCTCTTGTGATATGACCCTCTCTTCTCTGATCACTCTTGATTTTTTTTCCTCTGGCCCACTAAAATGAGTGTCCTCCAAATTCAGTTTCTTACCTTTCTATTCTCAGTGTGATCCTTAGAAGATCATATCTACTCTCATTCACTTTATTCCCAGTTGTTATAAGATTCACTTCCAAATTTATGTCCTTTTCTGACCTCTTCAAAGTTCTGTATTGCTAACTGCTTGCTGTTCATTTTCACTTCATTAGTTTACCACCACCTCAAATTCAGCATGCTTAAATCCAGTCCTTTATCTTCCTCCTGAAACCAGCTGCTCTTGCTGTTCTGCATTTCTGTTAATGAAATGATTGTTTTCTCAGTAAACATAGTTGGAATTCTCACTCCCTCCCCAGATATCTCATTTCCCAAGTCCTGACAATTTTCTGTTGTTTTCTTGTATTCCTGTCCCCTCCTTTTTATTCCTACCACACCTCTTGCCTTAAAGTAACTCTTTAGTAGTCTTCCTATCTGCCCTGTCCACCTTGCCCACCGGATTTGTGGTAACCAAATACCTCTGAAAATGCCTCAGCATTGCCCTCTGGCCTTTAACAGCATCCTCTGCCTGTAGCTGCCTGAGAATCACCTGCGGTGTTTGTTTAAAATGCAGATACCTGGGTCTGGAGTGGAGGCCAGGAATCAGCATTTTAACAAGCTCTCCAGACAGATGGTTCTTGGAAAGCACTGCCAAACGCTGGCTTACAAAACACAATCTGGACTCCTTAGCTTGGATTTGAGCCATCCCAAACCACTTGCTCTGAAAGTCTCTCTAGCAAATTGGGTTTCTCCATACTCTCCATCGTGTCTTAGGTGCTCTCCGTTCTGTGGTTTTTGCAGTCATCATTCCTTCTGCCTTTAATATGCCCTCCCACTTCTATCCTCACTTTGAATATATTATAAGGTTTCCTATAGTTTCTCCATCACACCAGGCTATGCTGATGTCTCCTTATGCTGAACTTGGATTGCACTTTACCATTCATTCGCGATTAGTTATGTACTGCCTTCTGACTACGTCTCTCTCTTTTGCATTATTTAAGTTTTGTTTATGTTTGGCTTTTCAACCAGATTATAAGCTCACAGAGGGAAGAGACCTTATCTGAGCATACTCCCTTTCTTTTTTTGGTCTCCTGTAGTGCATTGCTGTCTAATAGTTTCTAGACAGCAAATATTTGGCTAAATGATTTCAAGGAGATCTCTTTATTACTCACTGTTTTGATGGATCACTGTGAAATGGCAAAATTCTCCATAAGACATTTAGAGCTTAAAGAGTCTGAAATGCAATGTGCAAATTCTGCTGTAATCTGTCAACAGGGCATTTTATGAAGCTGATTTCTAAATAAGAATTAAGAATTTTGCTTACTTCACTTTGAATCTAGGATAAGACTTCTCTTGTTGCGAAAGCAGGAATGAACAACTTCTACAAGTTTTAAAATCACATGACAATTTCTGCTAGCATAAGATAACCAAGCAGCATGATTCAGCTACTTCCTTGTTTAACTAGTTGAGCAACTGTGGTACTTTTATGCAATGGTTTCATATTAGAGTTTAACTCTTTAGATCTTTCAATGAAGGCTATAGACCAGCCTTGAATTTGGGTAGTGTAATTATTAATATAATTCCTCTAATGAATATGGAACAAATTCAGAGTTTAAGGGAAAATGTGCTGAAATAATTCTTACTGAGTCAGTTAATTTTAAATATGACTCCCCAATCTTTTGGGTGTGAGGGAGTCAGGATCAGTCTCTATGCAAGTAGTATTTTTCCCCTGACTGGAAGATGGTGTTTTACAATTCACTGTTTCATGGAAGACCAGTTGAGCTCTAGGTACATTATATATGCAACTTGAGAAATTTATTACCTTTCCAGAAACCGTATTTCACACGAGAGGGTCTTCATTTTCTTTCTACAGGGGAATCCGCATGCCACGCTGACCATGTCTTTGGCACAGACTGACTTCTGCAGGAAACATGGATTTGATCCTCAGAGTCCCCTTTGTGTTCACATAATACTGTCAGGAACTGTGACCAAGGTAAACAGACATCCCACACGAAGAGAAATGGTTTTAGAAGGGCATGATCTTATTAACAATGAAAGAAGAGATCTTTTGAGAGTAAGGATTTGTGATTGAGATGCACAGTTGGAAGATGTTCTGTGAACTAATTCTCTGAAAATTAAAGGTTTTAGTCAGTTGCTTTAATATAGGTGTTCAGTATGGTATTTATGGGGCAAAGGAATGATTTTCTGAAGCCAAACAGATGTAACAACTATAAAGCTCCTATATAAAATTATCCTTGCTAAGGAACATCTGCTCGACCACAGCTCACTACTCTCCATCGTGTTTTACATTGTACAATATTTCCCTTGTCTGGGCTTCCTGTCTCCATATTTTAACAGTGGCATGGAGCAGGGAGAGCCTATTAAGTAGGCCAATAAGAGGAATATCTGTTACTAAAAACTGGAAGTGAATTTAGTTTAGGATGAGTGCTGAGGGAAGAGGTTAAATGAAATTGCAGGCAGGGCAGTGAGCAGGTGCCCTGAGCACTGATCTGATTGCCAAGCCAGCAGATTTGCTTTTTGACCTTGTCAATCACGAAAGCCTCAGACGAGCTTTATTTATGGCCTGGAAATTCTGTGTGGATGCATCTCTGTAGTTGAGTCTCCTCCACTGGCAGGAGCAAGGGAAAGGAATGGCAAGGGCTTTTGAGTTCCATGTGCTTCTGCTAAAGGCTTTTATCCTTCGTGTACACTCATCTATGTGTTTAACGTGTGCGCATTATGGGATAAATATGCTAATGTTACATGTCTTATCAGTAACATGTTATAGTACCTTGTGCAAGTTACTCTGGTAGCTCAAAATTACTGTTTAGCAATGAAAATTTGTACTCCTGATGGTTTTCCACTATATTTTATCTGTTATTACCAACATTTGAAATCTTTATTGTTCTCTGCATTCTTCAAGTTTCCTTTATTTTTTCTTGATTCCTTAAGTTTAAGATCAGGATTTATAACTAAGTAAACTCTTAGGATTTATAGAATGCTGGAATCACATATTCTTAACAAATGAGAGAACAAAATGTTACTGCTATGAGAATGTCTTTTTCACATATGTCTTTTAGGTGAATGAAACAGAAATGGACTTTGCAAAGCATTCGTTATTCACTCGACACCCTGACATGGAAACCTGGCCTTCTAGCCATAATTGGTTCTTTGCCAAGTTGAATATAACCAATATTTGGGTCCTGGACTACTTTGGTGGACCAAAAATAGTGACACCTGAAGAATATTATAATGTCACATTTCAGTAAGTAGTTGCACATCTTACGCCTTTCTAATATTGCAGCCCTTACAGTGGTCCTCAGCCTTCTAAGGCCAGCGGGGTTTAACCATTTCATGTGCCATGGATCCCTTTGGAAGGCTGGTAGAGCAAATAACTGCTTCTCAGAATCATATTTTTAAGTTCATAAAATACACAGGATTACAAAGGAAACCAACTATATTGAAAACATTTATAAAAATAGTTTTTAATGTGTGGTATAGTAATATGTTTTACTAATTAAAATACTGTACTTTCAAAGTAGTGAGGACTGAAGACAGTATTTTAAGACATCTGCAACAACTGTAACATGATATGAAAGTGTATGTGATTTCTATATTTCTGTTGGAGACAGACACACTAACCACCGTGGTTTATTGCCTACATTCATCATTGAAGGGAATGATAGAGTTGTCATGGTGGTGCATGCCTGTAATCCTAGCACTCTGGGAGGCTGAGGCAGGAGGATTGCTTGAGCCCGGGAGTTTGAGGTTGCTGTGAGCTGGGCTAACGCCAGGGCACTCCTCTAGCCCAGGCGACAGAGCAAGACTCTGTCTAAAAAAAAAAAAAAAGAAACGAAAGAAATGATAAATTTCAGTTAAAGCTTAATGAAAATGGAAAAAAAACAAATTCCAGCCAAATTCACAGCCCCTTGAACTCTATCTACAGGCCTGGACACCAGGCTGAGACTCCGTTCCGGGCTATGCTCGTTGGGCCCTGGACAGAGCCCACTTATGACCCGGGAAGGCATTTTCTCATGAGAATCAGACTCAGTGGCTTCTGGACCGTGAATGTCCCACAGCCAAGTCTGAGCAAGGGACCCTGTCCCATCAGCTCCCAGTCCCGAGAGTGCCTGGGGGGATGTGTGCTTTCTGCCACGAGGAGGTGCCTGCTTGCAAGGGAGGAGGCAGAGACGGAAGAGGCCGTGGGAGAGAATGAAGGAGAAGCAGAGTTTGAAGCTGGAAGGGGGCAGGGAAGAAGGTGTGATCAGATTCTCTGGAATAAGGTCAAGGTTCAAATGAAGGAATACAAGGGACTGGTTCTTTTCCTAGGTGACAGGGAATTTTGGCATAGCTGAGGAGGTGATAACAACAACAATAACAAGAGCAGCTAGTGTTTTTGAGCCTTTATTACGGGCTGGGTGCCATAGTGGTCGCTTTAAGTGTATTAAGTCATGGAACTCTCACTGCAAGCCTATGAGGTAGCTACTGTCCTTCCTCATCTGTGAAATGGAATGCTCATGCACAGAGAAGTAAGAAACTTGACTAAAGTCTCCCAGCCAGGAAGTGACGGTGCTGGGATTCAAACCCTGGCATTCTTACTGCAGAGCCGTCACCTCACTTCCAGCCATGGTGCTGTACTGCCCCTCTGGCCACCTCGCTGGTAGTTGGCAGGGCTCCTAATCCAGTGTGATTTATAATGCACTTTCTGCTTGTAATGACTGACTGCTGTTTGGGGAGGTTAGGATGATGATATAAGCTAGACTTGTAGGTGGTAGCCCATTTGGGGGCTTAAATTCTTAGCATTTGTTTAATCTATGTGTAATTCTATTGTAGAACAGTTCCATGTTGAGCTTTGGGTTTTTAAAATCCCAGACGGGGCCTAGGGCAGTGCATGGCATAGAGCAGGGATCAGGTGTTTGGGAATGACTGGCTGATTATTTGAAACGAAGACACTCACACTCTTTGTTGGAATAAAGAATCCAACGCTTCCTGTGTAGCTGCTGAGGGAAAGTAAAAAAACAAAACAAGACAAAACAAAAAGAATCCAACGGTCCTGGTGATTATTTTGCTGCCATGCATGTGGGAGAAGAGAAATGGGCCGTTGATCTTCTGGGCTGGTAAACTCATCTTACTTTACAGGAATTTAGAAGTAGCAATTACAACATTATTCCTAGGCAACAAATTATCAAGGAGGATGACAGCAAGAATGCCAGGCCTGCTCTTTGAAGTTAAAGTTTACTTTCATAGGACATAATCTCTGAAGTGCATTTATTTTTGTATAAATAACATGCCCAAGGGCAGTGCATGCTTTAGTCACAAAATAAAACTGTTTTCCCATAAGTCTTCGTGCTGAATAAGTGAGTTTCCACCTTATTGTGCAGAGTGAGCACTTTTCTGCAGCACAGAGATAAGACAGAACATCTTTTCCCTGTTCTGAGGGGAGGACCGAAGACTAGGCAGGGTGTGAGCCCTTCTGAGGCTGTGCACCAAACTCCGGGGAATGAGCAGGGCCTGAAAGCTGTCCTGTCTGACCAGGTGCCTCTGACTATTAATTGTCCATTTCAGAGTCGGGGAATGGGACCCTGCGTCCCACCCACCCAGTTTGCCACCAGAACTGGTTAGTGGTCTGGGGAGGGTACAGTAATATCTGTCAGGACGGGACCTGCATATTCTTGGGAATCACTCACAGGGACCTCACGGGCATTCTGGAGCTTCCCTAAATTTGTAGCCACCTTGCTTGGCTTGCCCAGATCTGTTTTGGGAAACATTGTTTCTCCAAGTACCATAAAGCCCTCTGCATCCGACATCTGTTTGGCTCAGATGAAGTCTACCACTGGCTAGAGCTAATATGGAGCCTAACTGAACATGGTTTGCCTCATTGGACCGTTGGGTCAAGACCCCATGAGCATGTTTGCAAACCGAGTGGAAGGTTTACTTGCGTACGCAGAGTATTTGCTGACACCCTTGGGTAAGCAGTTCTCCTAAGTATAAGCATCACCTCCTATCACTGCTGTCTGAGCAGCAGCCTGGTTGCGCGAGGCCTCATTTTATCACCTCTGGTGCATCCAGACATTTCCTAGCAAAGACAGAAGTCGTGAAAGGTCATTGATTTTAACCTTGCCCAGTCTTGTTACCTAGATACGATTGCCAGATTGGCGGTGGCTAAGGCTGCACCAGAAGGTGGGACAAGTTCACCTCCCGGTTTCATCGGGCACTGGCTCAGCACTGCTCTTTTGCCCTAATGTTGAGGACCCCTTCTGTTCTCAATGCTTTCTGTCTATTAAACCTTCAGGTTTTCTTCTTAAATGAGATAAAAACAGCAGCCACATCCCAGCAGCATTTACTGAAGTGTGTCAATCATACCTGGAGAGGAGGGGTGCTTGCTAAAATGAGCGTTCATAGGCCCTACTCTAAACCCGTTGAAACCAGAACCCAGGAATCTGCATTTTAACAGACTCGGGCAATTGTTAGTATACTAAAGTGGCTGAAATCAACTCAAAATCTTAACCTTTTAGATCAGAAGTTTCTCTAGTCCTCCCCTAGAATGAATTAACTTTGAAGATTTGTCAACCCAGTTTAATGAAATAATTCTTCCTCTCTCTTCCTCTTTCTAGGTGAAGAAGAATGTGGCGCATTTAACTAACCACACGTGTGAAGTTCCTTAGGAGGCTCACGCACACTTACAGGGCTTACTGTTTCCTGGAAAGTTTCCAGAATATTAGTCAGGTTTCTGTCACATGCTGGTTTCCTTGTTTGCCTGCTTATTTACCAGATAGAGTTGGACTGGATTTCTTGAGAGATGTGGTTGCCAAATTTTTTTTCTTTTCATATTTTGAAGCCATTTACATAGAGAAATGTCTTTCACTACAATTAAAGAAGTTTTGTTCCATCAATTCCAAAGATGCTTCCAACGGTGCTCCTTAAAGAGGAGCATGCATCAGATTTAGGTTGCCCCTTGGCGTCGGAAGGTGCTGGAGCCCGTGTTCTTTATTCCTGGAAGCCCCGGTGCTGGGAGTGTGCCCACTCAGCACCGCTGCTCTGGAGCGCCTGAGCCTGGTGCTAGTTCCTGCGGCGGTGTGCCTGGATAAACCTCGCCACAACAGCAAGCAAGACGAAACACCAGGGCAGCTTCCTACTCGCGTCAGTTTATGTCTGATAGTCCTGGGTGGTACTGATCCAGCACAGGGCAAGACTATTTCTTATAAAGAACTTTTTAAAAAACTTTCTGCATTCTAAAATGATACTTATCTGGAACAAAAGAATTTCATAAGACTTTTCCTAAATTTGATTTCCCCACGTAAATGGAGACTATATAATCAAAACACATTATTTTGGGGGGGATTGCAAAAGAAAGAGAAAGAAGGGAATTTGGTGTGTCTCTGTTATTCTTTTATAATCAGCTTTAACCCAGGCATGGACCAGCTTCGGCTAGGGACAAAATCTGTCTCCCAAACCACTCTTCATAGCTTTTTAAATACTGCTACTCCCGGCAGCGACCTAAGGCTTCCACTGCTGCTCTGAATCTCTAAATAGCTCCTACCGCTGCTGTGACCTAAACCAGGTCATCAGAGGGCAGAGAACATGGCATTTAAAAAATCACATTTCTGTGGAAGAGAAGACACTATTTAATTTTATTACCCATACACATGATTTTAGAAGATGACATCAAATTCCATTTAAAGAAGTATGTCAGGAATCAAGCCACTGAATTCTTAAGAGGTAAAGAGAAAAGTTAAACATGAGTCATTATGTTTGAAAATCCAAAATGGACTGAAATCAAGCAGACAGCTTCTGTTTAAGAAAAATGATTTATACTAAACTGAGTCAAATAGATTTCTTATTCAAAGCATCAATAATTAAAAGCATTATTTTAATGAAGTGTGTTGCATTTATTTTCATAAACATAGATGTTAACATTTGCTATACTCTTTTTTGTCTACTATGGAGAACCTTTAGTAGTAGTATTTTAACATGCTCTTAAATCATGACTGGCTATTCCAAAAATTGGAGTGACTAATACCACTCTTTCCCATTGCCAAAAAGCTCGTTGTGTCCTAAAATTTGGGGGATGGTAATTAATGGAATCCAGCCGTTGTCACAGGTTCTGCCTCAGGGCTTCAGGTGCCAACGTACCTTGTGAAAGAATTAGGTTGAGGACAACTATTAGGTTATTAAATATGAAATGTCTGATTTCACATCAAAAGTTTATTATATCTCAAACAAGAAGCAGTACAATTAGTCAAAGTATGCTCCTAAACTATGGACACAGTTTTGCCATCTTAACAGTAGCTTGTTTATGCCAGCAGCAAAGAAGCCTGGAGAGCGAGTGACAATGAAATCACAAAAGGTGTTTCCCACAGCTTGTTGAGAATTGAATATTTTTGCTTGCAAGAAGTGGTCCAAAGCCTGGAAGAAGGGCTAGTCAGTTGGTGCAAGGTCTGGTGAATATGGTGGATGACAGAGAGTTTCCAAGTCCAGCCTCTGTAGTTTGAGCAGCGTTGTTGTTTGTGACATGTGGTCTTGCAAGAGGATTAACCTGTCTCCGTTGACCAATCTGAGCTGCTTAATCACAAGCATCCTCATCGTTTTGTTTAACTGGTTGCAGTAGACATCCGCTATAATCGATTGACCAGGTTTCATGAAGTTATAGTGGGTAATACCAGCACTTAACCACCAAATAGACACCATTAGCTTTTTTTAATGAATATTTGGTTTGGGGCTATGTTTGGGCACTTCATCTTTATCCAGCCATTGTGCTAAACACTAGCTATTGTCAAAAAGAATGTATTTTTCATCACACATAATACGGTATACAAATGGTCTACCTTTATGCCGTGACAGCAAAGAAAAGCAATTTTCAAGATGATTTCTCTTCTGACATTCGTTTAATTCATGCGGTACCCATCTATCCAGCTTCTTTACTTTGCCAGTTTGTTTCAGATGGTCTGATATTGTTGGAATAGTAACGTCAAACCTTGCTGCTAATTTATGCATAGATTGAGATGGATTCGCTTTCACTATAGCTTTCAGCTTGTCATTATCCACCTTGGTCTCAGGTCATCCACATGGCTCACTTTCAAAATTAAAATCACCAGCGTGGAACTTCTCAAACTATCAACATACTGTGTGTCCGTTAGCTACATCCTTCCCAAACACTTCGTTGATATTTTGAGCTGTCAGCCCTGCATTGGTTCCACGATGGAATTCATACTCAAAAATAACATGAATTTTTGACTTATCCATGGTTTCCCAAAAGTTGCTCTTAAAAAAAAATTTGAAAGATAATCACAAACCAAAATATGCATCTGAAAGAGTGAGCATTTTCCTTCACAATAGGAAAAAAACCCAAGAAGTGTCAACGTGAAATGTCAGAGATAGCAACTGTCAAAAAACTTAGTACTTAAGGAAATCGGACATTTCATACTTAATATCCTAATACCTGGTTTTCTGCCTTTGCCCACTTACTGTAAGTTTTGTCTTCAGCATTTGGCACTATATAAAAAAAATCTATATTCAGATAAGATGTAATTATCCAGAGTAAAATCAACCAGTTTTTTCATAGCAGGTGTTGCACATTCCTTGATAACTGAACGTGCAGACTCTGTCCGTGTTACATTCTGATTGGCCACGAGAGGGCACTGCAGACTTGCACTTACTGTGCAAATGCGTGGGTTTTTTTTTTTTACACAGTGGAGCTAATTGATCCCGTAACAGGCTGGGTTGGGGTGGGTGGCCTTGCTGACACTGGCTTAAAAGCAGCCCAGCAGGGGCAGGAGGAAAAGCAGAGGCCTGGTCTGCTGCTGCTGCTAAGTTTTCAGGGATTTATCACCCTGCCCCCCACTATGTGCTTCCCATCAGGCTCCTGTTCTGGGCCCTCTGCGCCCTGCCCTGCTGCAGAGGCTACAGAGCCCTGGCCTTAACGAGATCGGAGAATGTCTTAGACTTGGGTGGTGTGGGGGCTGGCCTTGGCCCAGAGAGCAAGGCAGGCCTTGATCAAGAAAAAAGTAGAAAGAGGGAATGGCCCTAGAACCTGAAGCTACAGAGCCCAGATGGCTGCATTTGGCAGATTTTGTCTTGGCCATCAATCTGTGTTCAACTGGTCAAGGCCGTTTGTCTTTACCAAGCATGGCCAGTCATCATTTAACTCTGTCTTCTAGTCCGGGTTCAAAGTCCTTTGGAATGTGGTGGAGTGGAGAAGAATCCTTTATGAATTGAGACAAGGGTCAATGAAATAAATGCACAAATACTCTGTTGAGATTGTTAATGTCGTGTTCCCTTCTCGGTAATACTCAGACTGAAGATCGCAAGGTAATTGAAGAGGAGACCATTATACTTTCCTATAATGGAGCATGTTTTTCAGTTTTAGTACAGAGGAAATAACTCCACTCTGTGTAATGTTGGCTGATCAATATTTCTTAGGGGAATTCCAAACTGTCACTTCAAAACCAGGTGTTCTATTAACATAAATTTTCATCAGAGAAGACAATTATAACTTATGAACTTAATCCCCCCAGACTGCAAGCTTCCCCAACAAGGAACAGAGCTTTCCCTACTAAACTTGTCACGTGGCCGAGAGCAATACTTTTGGGAATTAAGGGGGGGTATAAATAAAATGTCAATCTTTTAAGCTTTTTCTTTACTATTTATTGTAAGACATATTTGTGTTGAAAACATGGAAAATAAAACATTTGAAATTCATAATCTCACCAGCCGGCATGGCTGCTCATATTTTGGTGCATATTCTTCCAATCTTTGCTCCCATGAAATGTTTAAACATAATCAGGATCATGCTGTTTATTGATTGTGTATCACTTTATCATAAGCTATGTTCCCAGAAACCATTCACAAGGATGGCTTAGAATGGCTGCAGAATATTTCATCAGATCAATATACCTAGGCTGCAAAATAATGGTCTGTATTGGGACTCTGTTGCTAGTGACAGAAACTCAAGTTGAAGTAGTTCATTGATCTTAAAATATTCCTTCAGAACTTGTCTTCATTTCCTGGCTCCTCTTTCTGCTGTGTTGGTTTTAATTGCAGCCAGTAATCTTAGAGCAAAGAGGATGCATCCCTCCTAGCTGGGCCCTAGCCATTCCCGAATGACCGCTATATCTGGGAATGGGGTGCCCTCCCTGGCAAAGCCTGGGTCATGTGTTCTCTCCTGCAGTTGGGGGTTCCTCTCAGCACCCTCAGAATCTCAGAGAATGGGAGAATTTTGAAGGGGGACTTGGAAAAGAGTGGTTATGTTAACTGAAGTATACTGAGCAGGCAAAAACTAAGGGCTATTACCACTTTCCCCAGTTTTTAAACATTTAGGTTACTTTCAGTTTTTTCCTGTTATAAGAGAAAGATCTTTATGCATAAAGTATTTTCTGTATTTCTGTTTATTTGCTTAGATTCCCCGCAGTGGAATTCCCAGGCCAAAAGCTATTAGTACACGTTATAAATTGCTTTTAAGAATGTATATCAATTGCTGTGTCTAGTATTTGCTTTAAAATATTCTAGCAAAAAAAAAAAGCATAGGGATTAGATGACTTGACACTGGCAAAATATTAACTGTTGAAGCTGAGTGACATGTACTCAGAGATTCATTTTGCTATTATTCCCTTCACTTTTGTATATGTATGAAAATTATATAATAAAAAGATTTCTAAACTGAACTAGAAAAAATAAAGAATTGGGGATCTATAGAGGTTAAGTGACTTTCCCAAGGCCACCCAACTGTGGTCTCCAGCTTGCTTTCCTTTTATTTTGTTTAAGATCTATAGATTTTTCAATTTCTATAGAAAAATTTGGCATAATCTAATATTTTCCCTTGACTTCTTTAATTTCTTTTAAACTGCGTAAGTTCTTTTCCTATGAGAAATTGGGTGAATACCAATTCAGATTGTCTTTCATTTTTATGATTTAATTTTTTTATACTTAACTCTTTAATCCATTTAGAATGCATTCTGTGTATAATATTCATCATCACTTTTTTGGTGACAAACCCAAATTACACTTAACTCTTTCAGTCTGTGTGTCAACCCAAACCTAAGCATAGTTCGCTCAGCAGTAGGGATGAAAGCTGAGTTAGCACCATCAGCTTAGCAGACATTTGACCAACCTACTGGACAGTCTATTCTGGGGACACTCTGCATCCCTTAGCTTGGGCTCTAGGGACTGGGATCAGCAAAGAAACATGGCTCTAATAATGTCCTCACAACATTGGAGGTTGTCTAATACACACACACCCCTTAGCTAGATTCTCAAGTCCTACCTCGATTAACCCTAACTGGCTTTCTCCACATTATCTGCCGTTCCTCAGAGTATATGCGATGCTATGACCAGTCTGAGTTGGTCTTGCCCCAAACTTTTCCCTTGGGACTTTTCTGCTTCTGTGAGCGCTCCTCCCTCAGCCAGGCATCTCCCCACCTCCTCACGCCCCTCATTTTTCAGCAGTGTGTAGTCCTTTTAAGGCAAAGTCTGTATCTGATTGTCTGATCTACCACTATAGCCCCATAACCAAGTCCCAATACTCCGTTACATGTAATAGCCCCTCAGTCAAAGTGTAACAGATGTTTTGCTTGCAGATCTTCTATTTAAAAGTTCAGTGAGGCCGGGCGCGGTGGCTCACACCTGTAATCCTGGCACTCTGGGAGGCCGAGGCAGGAGGATCGTTTGAGCTCAGGAGTTCTAGACCAGCCTGAGCAAGAGCGAGACCCCATCTCTACTAAAAAAATAGAAAGAAATTAGCTGGACAACTAAAAATATATATGAAATTAGCCAGGCATGGTGGCGCATGCCTGCAGTCCCAGCTACTCGGGAGGCTGAGGCAGAAGGATTGCTTGAGCCCAGGAGTTTGAGGTTGTTGTGAGCTAGGCTGACGCCACAGCACTCTAGCCTGGGTGACAGAGTGAGACTCTGTCTCAAAAAAAAAAAAAGTTTGATGAATATAGTGGAAGATGAAGGCTGAAACTCTAACTTGCTGTGTGGCTTAGAATAAAGTAATTTATTTCAGTGAAGGCATGTTTAATCCCAAGCTTGGCAAGTTTCAGCGAGACTTTACTTGGCACCACAGACATCAGACTCCGTTAAGGAACAAAATTCCGTGTTGCAGGCTTGGATGAGGTGTCTGTCTTGTGGATATACTGAGCAGCTCTGCTGCAGACGGTCCATGAGCAAGCAAAGGATTTTGAAGTGAGTTAATTATCATATCTTTGATTTTCAGATTCGGGAGACTATGTCTCCATCTTTCCATTCCCAAAGCCTGCTGTGTAGATGCCGTTGGAGAATGTTTGATGAACGAGGGCAGAGCAGCCTAACGGAGGCAGTCTCCTTTCTTTACAGCTACTCTGAGAAGGGAAATTTAGTGCACTGTACACATGCCCAGAGTCAGTCAACACACTCTCATTTGTTTGCCAAGAGTCATCTGTTAGAGGTCTGTGTCCCTTGGATTCATCTTTGTCTTAGTTTACTCAGGCTGCCATAACAAAATACCATAGACAGGTGGCTTAAACAACAGAAATGTATTTCTCACAGTCTAGAGGCTGGAATTCCTAGATCAGGGTGTCGGTGTGATCGGGTCCAGGTGAGGGCTCTCTTCACGGCTTGCCGATGGTTACCTTCTTGCCGTGTCCTCACACGGCAGAGAGAGAGAGAGAGAGAGAGATCTTCTTCTTTTTATAAGGCTACAGTCCTACTGGATTGGGACCCCAACCTTATGACCTCACCTAACCCTAATTATCTCCTAAAGACCCTATCTGCAGAGACAGTCACCTTGGGTGTTAGGGCTTCAACATATGAATTTGCGAGATACAACTCAGTCCATAGCAACTGTGTTTGCAAGAAAATAAATGATCAGGCTCAGTCCTCTTTGTTCATCCCAAACCTTTCCTCCTTTGATAACTCCCAGGCCCACCCACACAGGGGGACTCATCCTCAACGGTTGCTAGTCCATTCTTGCCCTATGCCATCGTCTTCACGGCATGCTGGTGTAAGTTATGTGCTGCACAAGGCACCCACCGCGGGGCCAGTAGGAGCTGAAACCCAGCTCATGCTCATGTCCCTGTCCTAGTGTGAGCAGCGTCACCCCAAGGGGGCATCTGTTCCAAAATCACAGTGGCACTCTACAGGCTGAGTGCCTGGTTTTTGGACCATTTCTTACTCTAGGTGCTTTTGCTTCCTATGCATGGGATCCTAGAGGGGGCAAAAAAAGAGCATGAACAGAGCTCGAGGGAGCCCTGAGTTGTGCAGAAGGAAAGGTGCTGCCTGGTGCCACTGGTGGAAGCGCAGCGTAGCAGAGGTTAGGAGCAGGACTCGGCTGTGAGAGTACCGGCTACATTCTGCCCTAGTTGTGCACCTGCTGCATGTGGCCCTGGGCAATGGCTCCACTTCCCGGAGCCTTATGCCTCATCTGTAAAGCAAAGGCAATACCTCGCAGGATGGAGTGCAGATTAGCAAAAATGTGTGCACATCACTCAGCACAGAGCCTGACAGCAATGATCACTGTAATTATTAAGGCCAATAAAAGAGGAACCCTCAAACCCTGGCGGCCCTCATAGCATCTTCTCTTCCAGACTTTGGAAGGCATCCTTGAAGGGCAACAGAGTTAGTGTCAAAATCAAGCACACGGGCTCTGCAAAGGGGCCGCGTGAGTGCAAATCCTAGTTCCACCCCTGACTAGCTGTTTAAATCTTGGACAAGTTGCTTCCTCTGCATGTGCTGCAGGCTTTTCCTAAGTAAAACAGAGGATAATAATAGTACCTGCCCCGCCCTGCCGGTTTGTAGAAAAAAATTAAGTTAATAATAGAAGCACATGGAACACTGTCTGATATATCAAGTACTCAAAAAATACTAGTCCCTTTTCTTTCTTTTGCTTCAAATATCCATTAGTAACTATAGGTTGAATTTTCACAAAAATAAAAGTTATGATTGTCTAATCACTTAATTTTGTAAAATATGTCATGCATGGTATTTTAGCTAACCCTTGCAACAAGCCCAAGAGATAGGGGGGGCATACATTATTTTTCTAATTTCATGGAGGAGGTTGGATTCCCAGGTGGTTAGCTTGGGAGTATGCACAGTTCTGTGTCAGACCCGTTCCTTAAATCCGGCTCTGTCTCCAAGATTCCAGTGACCCTTCAACTGCTGGTGACACATGGGTCCTTTGAAGAAATGTCTTGCCACTTGTTTTAAAAGGGCGTGGCATAGAAATGGCAAGTGCCAGGTGTTAGAACACTCCAGGCTTTCATGGGTAGCACACTGACATCTTTGGGACAAGGCAGTGTGAACTCTGAAGTCAAACTGCCCAGCTCAAATCCCAGCTCAGCCACTTGGCTGGGTGGCCTTAGGTAAACGCTCCTCAAGAGGTTCCGCTCTGTAAGCTGGGGATGGTACCTACGATAAACAGTGGTCATTAGTGTGATTTAGAATCCATCAGGGTGGGGAATGGCCCGAGGTGTTGCGTGCATGAGCTAGCCAGGTTGCAGAGGAGCAAAGAAGCAGCCATTTCCTCAGTAATAATGCCGTGGGAAGGTTGCCCCTGTCGTGTGCGCATTGTGGACATCCGCCCTCACCGTGTGCAGCCTGGGAGCAGAGTCCAGGTGAGATGCTCTCTGCCATTCCGCCCTAAGATTTCCCGATGAGAGCTCAGAGCACCAGGCCAGGAGCGGGAAAGCCCTGCAGAACGCAGTTTGACAAAATAGCCACTAGAGGTCCCCGTGGAGCCGCATTGAACCGCCACCAGGCAGCCTCTGCCCTGGACAGGTGAGTCCCGTTTACTCCACCCATCCTGGGCCAGACCAGCTGCGCCGCTGGAACCGGGCCCGTCTTTGTCCGGATAACCACTCTTCCTTCCCTTGAAGCTGGTGACCATCCTAAGGGGCCATCATTTAATGCTGGTGCTCCCGGGCTCCTGACCCGCAGTTCCCAGAATTGGGTCCTCTTCGGGCTTGTTCCCGAGGCAAGAGGACACAGGCCTGTTTGGGCGGGTCCCCAGGGGCCAGGCTGGCCTGGGTGAGGACTTCCAAGAGCAGCTGCCTCCACCCTGGGAAAGCTCAGGCGACCCTTTTCATCCTTTCCTCTTGGAAATGACAAAAATGCGATGTGCACGAGGTCAGAGCGTCTCCGCACGATCAGATGGTGCAGACGCTGCAGGCTAGGAGCTGGACCCTCCCGGGGAGCCTGGACACGGCCGTCACTGTGCTCCCTTCGTCAGCGTGGCAGGCCAGCGAGGAGCGGTGGCATCACAATGCCCCGGACATGGCCCCGAGGCAGCACGCAGCACAGCCCCGTGCCTCACCGGGGAAAGGTAACAATGGCCAAGGGGAAAGGGAAGGGGACATTGGCAAGATGGAATTATACTTAAATATAAACTTAAATATACTTCTTTTTTTCTTGAGAGGGAGTCTCACTCTGTTGCCCAGGCTAGAGTGCCATGGCATCAGCCTAGCTCACAGCAGCCTCAAACTCCTGGGCTCAAGCAATCCTCCTGCCTCAGCCTCCCAAGTAGCTGGGACTACAGGCATGCACCACCATGCCCGGCTAATTTTTTCAATATATTTTTAGTTGGCCAGCTAATTTCTTTCTATTTTTTTATTTTTAGTAAAGATGGGGTCTTGCTCTTGCTCAGGCTGGTCTCGAACTCCTGAGCTCAAATGATCCTCCCACCTTGGCCTCCCAGAGTGCTGGGATTACAGGCATGAGCCACCGCGCCCTGCCTAAACTTAAATCTACTTATACTTAAATACAATTTTTGGCTAGAGGACACCTTGTGGGGGACACCTAGCTCAGCCCCTTTCTCTTATAGCTGAGGACACCGAGGACCAGAGAGGGAAAGTGATTTGGTCAGGGTCACACAGCAAGTGAAGGATGAAGGTCTTCCCACACTGAGGGGAAGACCATTTGGTAGAGTCAGAGCTGGGGATTAAAAAAAAAAAGCCATGGCACAGCTGAGGAACTTGTTAAGAATATGGCTGCTTAGCATGTTGTTATAAACTGGTCCTTCAGATGCCCGGGGTCTCACAGTTTGAAGCATGCTCATTTCAGAGGACCATTTTGTGTTTGATCAGATACCCAGGCGCTGACTTTGTAAGGCTTCTGAGGTGAAACTCGTCACCTCCAACAGTCCCAAGAACTGGAACTATCTGTTCCTAAGGAATGTGAAGCAGATGCATGACATTCTGACCTAGCGTTCAAGAACTGTGGGGGATTGAAAAGAGGAAGCACACGGGTCCCTGCTCTGGCCATGTGGAGCTTCCCTGCCCTCCCTGTAGGGGACTTGTCCAAGCCACCCCATCATCAGCTCCACTCCACCTTTTCCTCCCCGCAGAGTCGGCAACCCCGTCCCTACTCCAGGTGCCCATCATTCCTGGAGAGATTCTAGGAGCATCTGCTGCCAACATTCAACAGCCCTCTGGAGTCCCTTCCCCAGGCAGACAGCGCTTATAACGTCACCTGAATGGTGTGGAAAGGAACTAACATTTCCCAACACCTCCTATACTACATACTAGGCACATACCATATGTCATTTTAGTCATTCCTCCAATAGTCCAACGCAGTGAGCATTTTTAGCCAATGTGGAACAAAGGGTTTCAGACATATATTAACTCGTTCGGAAACGTACAGCCAGCTAGTAAATGGAATTTGGAATTTGAACCTGGGTCTGCCTGTTCCAAATCTCATGTTCTCCCACTACTACAGAACAGCACCCAGAAAACTTGAGTTCTACTCCGGTTTTGGCCACATACCAGCTTTGTGACCTTGGGCAAATTACTTAATTTTCAGTTTCCTTTACTAGAAAATGGAAACTATATATAATATTGACAACCTTACTGAGTCGTCAAGATTAAAATGACAACATATGTGAAAATGACACAAATGTGAGGCACCACCCTTAAAGCAGAAAAGGTTCTTCTTCCAGTGGAAAGTGTTTGGCTATCAACAGCAATATTTAGCAGGTTCATTCGTCTCATCCCTTGATAGTGTCTCTTTAATCTTATCCAAGTGCCCGGGTTGCTCTTTTGTCATCTTTTTAAACTTTTATATCTTTTTACAATCTTTTACTCTCTTTTTTTCTTTTCTTAGAGGCGGGGTCTCACCCTGTCCCCCAGTCACCCAGGCTGGAGTGCAGTGGCATGATAATAGCTCACTGCAGTCTCGATCTCCTGGCTCAAGGGGTCCTTCCGCCTCAGCCTCCCGAGTCGCTGGGAATACAGACATGAGCCACTGCTCCCAGCTTTTACTTTCATTTATTTTTTTCTGGTGTGTTTGGACATTAGGTATGCCTTTCCTCCTTAATATCTCACTAAAGAACCAAAATTTTGTGGCTTAATATTTTAAAGGACAGTTAGTTTTTTGAGGGGAAGGGCCCATTAGGTAAATGCCCTACCAAAGTGGACCTGTGCCAGTTGTGAAGTTTGCGAACATGTCTTTAATAGTATTCTCAGGATCTGTAACGTTCAAGAACATTTTGATCGCAAGTTACAGAATCAAAGTCAAATAATTGAAGAAAAAAGTTGTTGGCTCATGAGATGGCAAGCCCATGGGGCAGACGTGGGCATGGCGAGGTTCTCAGTGACGCAGTAAGTGTCCTCCCTGTCTGTGTGCATCCTTGCTCAGCTCCTCTCCATGTTGGCTTCGTTCCCAGGCAAGCTTCCTCCATCTGCTGAAAAAGATGGGTACCAGGCATGCCTGATCTTCAGAGAGAATAAGGAAGTAGCAACTTTTCCAGTAGCATTTCTGTGGGAGACAGGATCCTAGGATGGCCTCCAGGGTTTACACACGTCGGTGTATGTGCCCTGTATAATCTCCTTGAATGTGGGAGGAACCCGTGACTATGATGAGCCGTTGCTCCTGTGCTTATGTGGTGTTATATGGCAAAGGGAGAGACTGTCTTCATTGGGCCTGACTTAATCAGGCAAGTCCTTTAAAAGCAGAATTTTCTCCAGCTGGTTGCAGAAGAGTAAGCCAGAAGATGCAGTCTGGTTGGCCCAGAAGAAAGCGAACACTCACGTTGTGAACTGCCTATGGGGGCCACCTGGCAAGGAACCGCAGGTGTTCTCTAGGATCTGAGAGTAGCCCCAGGCCAATAGTTAGCAGAAAAACAGGATCTCACATTTATAATTGTAAGGAAATAAATTTTTCTAACAACCAGTAGGAGAGGACCCTGAGCCTCAGATGAACCTGAGAACTCAGGCATGCTGTTTCTGGATTTCTGACCTACCTTACTAAGGTGAGATTATAAATCTGTGTTGTTTTAAGCCACTAATTTTGTGATAGTTTATTATGCAGCAAAATAAAACTAATACAACTTCTGAAAACCCCAACGTGCATGTTATTAATAGCATCCTTTGGTTGCAAGCAACAGAAACCAAGCCTGGATAACTTAAGCAAAAAGTAAATTTGCTGGAAGAGTTTTCATACAGCCACAAAAGATGAGCAGCTCTTAGGATGGATCTGAGCAGTAGAAACAAACAGGGGTTATTTTCAGGTCTTATTTTACTCTTTTAAGATTTAAATTCCGGGGAGAAAGCAGCTGATTGACTTTATCTAACAGCCTCATCAAAACTATCACCAATGGAGGATCGTTGGCTCTTCAAAGCAAAATTGTTACTGTTGCTAGAAGATATGGGTATTAATGCTGGTTTGCATCGACGTGTTCTTCCCCACGTCAGTTACAATGGCCAGGAGGACAGAGGACTCTGAGTGACCAGGGCTGGCTCATGTGACCATCCCTGGGAGCAGTGAGGCTGCGGGTTGTCCCCACCTGTCCCGTATGCTCTGGCCAGGATTCATACGGATGGAGGGGAAGGAAGGGATGCTCGGCATAAAAAATATATTATGTCTACTGTAGCATCCCTTTTACCGGGAATCAGAGCACCCCAGATGCAGTCTGAACTCTGACACTGGCTAATTCTAGGATCTGCAGCAAGTCCTTTCACCTTTCTGGATCTCAGTTCTCTCATTTTCAAAATAAAGGGTAAGATTAGATGACTTCCAGCCCCTATCTAACTGGACAACAGTCTGTGACTCAATATTAAATGCTTTACACCAAGGTATAGATAACTGATAAGGCTTTATATATTTCTCAAGGGTGTTTGCTTCTGAATGGAAGGAAGGGTTTCAGTCAATGGTGTTCTGCAAAATGTTTGAATGAACCCTGGAAAGGGTTTCAGGAGTGTGCTGGTGGGGTAGGAGTGAACCCTTACGTATAGTGCTTGCTCCCACCACGGGCAATTTCAAGCCACCAGTGATTTAACAACCAACCAGCTTGAGAAATTGCTGAAAATGTAATAGTCGGTTCTCGTGGGCTGATACGAGCCAGCTCCAGCACACCACTACCTTTAGCTAAAAGAATGGCTCTCGTAGTGTGTATTTCAGGGGATTAGTGAGTGAGTGGAGAAGGGGTGCTTTGGGGATGGGAAATCCTGCTTGGCACCACTGAAATCATGTTCTACAGGCAGTCACCGTGGGTCACACACAAAGTCAGCCGAATTCAGCTCAGATACAGTCTGGCAGTTATTGGTATCTAAGTTTCCCCAGCCTCTAGTCCCAGCCAGTGGGGGCTCATTCCAGCTCTGCCCCCTCCTCCAGCTTTGCTGAGACAAGAAGGAGTGACGGAACCCGTGGAATCAGAGCCGTGAGATGTGGATCCGTGTGGAGGAGGCAGCAGGCAGCCTTGCGTGGCCCAAATGTAGCATCTTGGAAGGCAGGTACCTGGGACAGTCACCACAGGGGCACTAAGGCCTCCCCTCAAACCCACCCCTCTCACCCCTCTTTATACCAGTAGCGGGGATCCTGGCCCTCGTTCATTCAGTAAACATTGATGCCGCACCTTCTGTGTACCAGGGGCCGTATTCAGCTCCGGGCATTCAAGTTGCCTATGGCGTGGTCTCTAGGCCCAGAGGCTGAATTTCCCACCAGGCAGTTAAGTTTTGTTCTCCTCGACTCTCTGCCCAATCTGGCTTTTGTGCCAGGAATTAATTGTCCTCTCTTCTCTCTCCCCATTTCTCATATTAAATACCAACTATGCACTGGACACTACAGATTACAAAATGAATCAGACCCCCTCCATAGCTTGGAGTGCCACCATGCAAACATCTACGTAAACAAACAACCAAGGCAGAAAAGTGACAAATGCTTTTTAAAGAAGCACTGAGGGGCCTGCAGTGGACATGGCTAATGGATTCAGTGGGGTGACAGGCTTCACAGTGAGGGGACGTTTGCGCCACATCTGAAAACAAGTCCAGGTGGAGAAAAGGCGGCAAAGGGATTCCTGCCAGCTGAGGCTTGGAGTCACAAAGGAGGGGCTGAGACACAGGGCATGCCTGGGGACATCGCCAGGATCCCGCAGGAAGGGCAGCTCCTGCAGCTCCCAGAGGCCCCGAGGGAAAAGCGTTGTCGTTGTCGGGGAGCAGCGTGCAGGGCCTGTGCCTTCCCGCCAGGGCCGGGGCGGTGCTTCCCATCAGAGGGGTCTTGGGAGGGGCAGCTCTGGAAAGCTCGAAAGGCACAAGCCCACCCTCTCTTTTGTGCTTCTGTCTCTGACAACCAGGAGCCAGGGGACTGTTGCTGGAAAGGGCTGTCGTGGAGAAAGAACTCGGGAAAACCAGAGGCGGGAAGGGCCCCCCAGGAGCAGGGGTTACCCCGCTCCCCTCGGAGCAGCCTCCATCTAGTTGTAGGCAAAGCTTCCCCCCAAAATTCTGATCAACCCAAAAAGCACGGAGAGGGACTTATTGGCTCACGGTACTGAAAGGCAGGCAAGAGGGCAACAGGAACGTGCTTCCCTGTCCCGTCTCTGGGCTCTGCTTTCCTCTGTGTTGGCTTCATTCCGTCGGGCTCTCCCCAGTGTGGGAAGTAGATGCCCCCCGGCTCCAGGCCTGCTTTGCCTCCGCAGGTACCGTGCCCCGTGGAGTTCCAGCAAGACTCTTGCAAAGGGCTCTCGTTGGCCCTCCCGGAATCAGACTTTGTGGACAGAAGGATACGATGCTCCCACACCCACGCCTGCACCCCACTGCTGGTATAAACCCCGCTCAAACCCCTGGACCAAGGTTTAGGGGAGATGTGGTCCTTGCCAAGGGAAATGAGGTTGCAACTTCCTAAAAAGGGGGAGGAAAGAGGTGCTGGACAGGTAGAAATAAATATTTCACCGGAATTACTTATTTGAAGGGTTAGGAGACTTCACTTACACCACATGCTGCTATGTCTTCCTTGGCCCCTTGCTTTGCACTGTCTCTGCAGCTTTAGCCATTTGATGTCCACCACTTCAGCCCTGGTCCTGAGCCCCAAGCCTGCCCCATGCCTGGTCTTGACATTGTCTTCATGCTGCCCAGTTCCCTGGTCACCCCGCAGTGCCAGGGGCTCTTTTCCCTTTCCCAGCCCAAGTTCCGTTCACTAGTTCTGGATTCCCCTGGCTGTGCTCTTCCCAACAGCTGGGGCATCTTGCTACTTAGTGCTGGACTTCCTGCCATCGGAGATATTATCATCCCACCCAGCTGCCCACCCACCCATCCATTCCTCTATCCTCCACTGCCCTCCTATCAAAATGTATCGGGAGCCAGGATTCAACCGTGAGGAAGATGCAGGTCTTCCCCATGAAGAACTCATAGCTGCCGATTGTCATGTTCTGTTTGGCGTCCTCCCAGCTCCTGCCCCAGCCCGTGTCCTCCTCTGCAGAGCCTGGGCCTCACTCTCGCTGCCAGCCCCTTCCTGGTGCACACACCAGGGTAAGGCCGGCTGCGGTCCACAGACATTGTTTTATATTATATATGCCCAGAATCCTTTCCCTCCCTTTTTCTACTACAAATGATTCTGCTGGGAGCTGTTAATCACAGTGTCCCAGCTCCAATCTTGTCTTGTCCCCCTGGGAACAATGGTTGATACAAGGAGTGAGCATAAGATCCCAGATGAGCCAAATAGAGCATTTCCTGCGATTGACGTGGGGATAGGGAGTGTTTCAGTTATCTGTTGGTGGGTTACAATCCCCCCAAACTCAGTGGCTTAGAACAACCACCGTTTTAGTTGTGCATGATCCTGTGATCAGCAACCTAGGCTGGGCTCAGGTAGGCGGTGGGTCTGGCCTCACCTGGGGTTACTTGTGGAGCTGTGGCCCTCTGGTGGCTCAGCGGGGGAGGGATGGGGTAAGATGGCCTCGCTTGTCTGGAAGTTAGAGCTGGCTGCCAGCGGGGCCCCGTGTCTCCAGCAGGCTAATACAACCCTCTTCACGTGGCGGCTGCACCCGCAAAGCAACAAGAAGTAAGGCAAGCCACGATGTGCAAATGCTGCGTGCCTTTGAGGGTTTCTGTTTTGTTTTATGGTGGGAGAAAGAACATGCTTGTATACTTACAGGAATGATTCAGGTTAGAAGAAAATGTTGCCGTGCAGGAGAGAAAAGAGAGAACTTCTGCAGCAATGTCCTTGGGAAGCAAGAAGGGATGGAACCCAGTGGAGAGATCAATAGCAATCTGACAGGTAAAGAAATAATTCATTGTAATTTTAATTTTGATTTTTCCCCCTATGGCTGATGTTGATATATATATTTTTAAATTTAAAAGTGTTTGTTACTTCCTTTTCCATGATCTTTCTGTCCAAGTCCTTTGGTCAGTTTTCTAATGTTGTCTTAGGTTTCCACCAGCTTGAAAATTTCACGAGGGTGAGGATTCTTTGTTCACTTTATTCACAGTCCTATCTCCAGTATATAGGAGAGTGCCTGGCACTGGGCGGGCACTCAGAAGGCATTCGCTATAATTGGATAATGTTTAGATGCCCTTTGTCACAGTGCTATAAGTACCTTTTCTTAGTTTGTAGTTTGACTTTGAAATCTGTTACAACAGATTAGTTTAGATTTTATAGGATTTTATATAAACAGCATCACTCGGCCAGGCGCGGTGGCTCACGCCTGTAATCGTAGCACTCTGGGAGCCCGAGGCGGGAGGATCACTCAAGGTCAGGAGTTCGAGACCAGCCTAAGCAAGAGCGAGACCCCCGTCTCTACTAAAAATAGAAAGAAATGATCTAGACAGCTAAAAATATATATAGAAAAAAATTAGCCAGGCATGGTGGCACATGCCTGTAGTCCCAGCTATTCCGGAGGCTGAGGCAGAAGGATCGCTTGAACCCAGGAGTTTGAGGTTGCTGTGAGCTAGGCTGATGCCACGGCACTCTAGCCTGGGCAACAGAGTGAGACTCTGTCAAAAAAAAAAATAAAATAAACAGCATCACTCAAAATGTACTTTTTGCCAAGCTTCCTTCACACAGCATAATGATTTTGGGATTCAAACATTTTGTTGTGTATAACAGTAGTTTATGCCTTTTTATTGTTGAGTATTATTTCATTGAATGTATATACCATAATTTGTTTATCCATTCATTTGTTGATAAACATTTGGGTAGTTTCCAGTTTTTGAGTATTACAAATAAAGCTGTTATGAATATTTATGTACAAATCTTTGTATAAACATATGTTTCCTTTTCTCTTGAGTAGAGAAATACCTAAGAGTGAAATGACTGGATCATATCATGGGTATGTTTAACTTTTTAGGAAACCGCCAAAGTGTTTTGCAGAATGGCCACACTTTATATTCCTGCCATCACTGTGTGAGCATCCCTGTCCCTCCCCATCCCGGACAACACCTGATATGGCCAGTTGTTTACTTTTAGCCATACTAATAGGTATGTAGTGATATCTCATGGTTTTCCTTTGCTTCTCTTCAATTATTAATGATGTTTAGTATCTTTTAATGTGGTTACTGGCCACTCATTTATCTTTTTGGGGGAATTGTCTATTCAAATCTTGTGCCCATTTTCTTATTGAATTGATTTATCTTACTTTTCAGTTAAAAGAGTTCTTTACATATATCCTCTGTCTGATATATGTGTTTGTCTGATATATGTGTTTGCAAATAATTTCTCCTAGTCTAAGGTTTGATGTTTTTCATTTTTCTAATGGTGTCTTTCAATGGACAAAAGTTTTTGATTTTGATGAAGTCCAGTTTATCAATTTTTTCTTTTATGGTTTATGCTTTTTGGGTTCTGTCTATCACAAATATTTTTCTCCTATGTTTTATTCCAGGAATTTTATAGTTTTAGGTTTCACATTTAGGTCTATGACCTATTTTAGATAATTTTTGTATATGGTGTGAAATAAGGGTCACTGTTTATTAATTTTTCCCATACAGGTATCCAGTAAGTCTGGCACCGTTTATTGAAAAAACTCTCATTTCCCTGCTGAATTTTTCTTGTACCTTTATGGAAAACCAATTGACCATATATGGTTAAGTCTATAATACCATAAATACCTATGGCAATTACACAACTTTGTAATGTTTGATATCTAGCAGAATTATGTCACTCTCCTTACTCTTTCACAGAGTTTTCCTGGCTACTCTTTTGTTTGTTTTAGCATTATTTTTGTATTGAGATATAATTCGTATAACAAAAAATTTACCATTTTGAAGTATCTACTTCATTGGTTTTTAGTATATTCACTATGTTGCACACCATCGCCACTATCTAAGTTTAGAACATTTTCACTGTCCGCCAAAGAAACCTCATACCCGTTAGCAGCCAGTCCCAATTCCCCACTCTCCCCATCCCCTGGCAACCACCAATCTACTTTCTGTCTCTATGGATTTGCCTGTTCTGGACATTTCAAATTAATGGACTCGTGCAATATGTGGTCTTTTGTGTCTGGCTTCTCAGCATAATGTTTTCAAGGTTCACCCGCATTGCACTATGTGACAGTCCTGCCTTCCTTTTATGGCTGAATCGTATTGCCCTGTTTGGAGTCACCACCTTTGTTGATCCATCCCTCAGTTGTGGTCATTTGAATTGTTTCCAGTTTGGGGCTTTTATTAATGATGCTGCCGTGAACATTCATGTGCTAGTTTTTGTGTGAACATATATTTTCAATTCTCTTGAATTCTTCTTGAGAAGTAGAATTTCCGGGTCATGTGGTAACCCTATGTTCAACTTTTTGAGGAACTGCCAAATTGTTTTTCACAGGGGCTTCACCATTTTACATTTTTGCTAGCAATGTACAATCTCTCCACATCCTCACCAACACCTGTGCTATCTTTTTTATTTTGCCACCCTAGTGGGTGTGAAGTAGTATCTCCCTGTGGTTTTGATTTGCATTCCCCTAATGGCTAATGATGTTGAGCATCTTCTCACATGCTTATTGGCCGTTTGTATAACTGCTTTGGAGAAATGTCTATTTAAATCTTTGTTCAATTTTTAATTTTTTTTAATTATTGAATTGTGGGGGTTATTTATGTATTTTGAATACTAGACCCTTATCAGTGTGAGATTTGCAAATATCTTCTTTCAAATGTGGGTTGTCTTTTCACTTTCTTGACAGTGTCCTTTGATGTACAAAAATTTTTAATTTTGCCGGGCACGGTGGCTCATGCCTGTAGTCCCAGCTACTCAGGAGGCTGAGGCAGGAGGATCACTTGAGGCCAGGAGTTCTGGGCATTAGTGCACTATGCTGATCAATATGGTGACCTCCCAGGAGAGGGCTACCAGGTTGCCTAACGAGGGGTGAACCAGCTCAGGTTGGAAATGGAGCAGGTCATAACATTTTTAATTTTAATGAAGTCCCATTTATCAATTTTGTCCTTGATTGCTTGTGCTTTCAGTTTCCTGTCCATTCTTGTACATTAATGTTTTTCATATAAACTTTGGAATCAGAGTATCTTGTTCTCAAACTTTTGTTGGTATTTTCAATGAGATAGATTGAATAATTTAGGGAGAATTGTGTTGTTCTTAAGAGGAAGCTTTCTATCCAAGAAGAATATGCCTTTCCATTTATACAAGTTCTTTCTGTGTTCTTCAGGAGTGTTTTAAAGCTTGTTTCCTACAGATCTCTTTCAACTTTGTTTTTTTTTTTTTTTTTGAGACAGAGTCTCGCCCCTTGCCCAGGCTAGAGTGCCGTGGTGTCAACCTAACTCACGGCAACCTCAAACTCCTGGGCTCAAGCGATCCTCCTGCCTCATCCTCCCAAGTATCTGGGACTACAGGCATGTATCACCATGCCAGGCTAATTTTTTCTATTTTTAGTAGAGATGGGGTCTCACTCTTGCTCAGGCTGGTCTCGAACTCCTGAGTTCAAGTGATCCTCCCACCTCTCGGGCTCCCAGAGTGCTAGGGTTACAGGCATGAGCCACTGCGCCCAGCCTTCTTTCAACTTTTTATTAGGTTTACTTCTAGGTTTTAATATTTTTTATTATTATAAATTACTCCAATGTTTAAATGTTGACAAGTAACAAATGTTTTTAAAATACTATATGAGCTATAGTATTGCAAACTATTTTATGGTCCAAATTCAGGCCAAGGTCAGATCTGCCACCTTAGATCTACTGTAGCTCTGATTTATAGAAAAAGAAACTGAAGTCTAGAGATGTTGAGTGATTTGCTCAAGGACACACAGCAAGTAGATGGTAGGTAGAGATGTCATTGAAGCCTGACTCTGAATCCAGAATGCTGTCATTTTATCAACCTCCATAAAATATATAACAGTCCAGGTAGATGGCAAATGTTCTTGCATGTGTCGGGAACTTGTCTTTGCCTAGAAACTGACTTCACCTGTCAGAATAGAAATTAGACAAGAATTAGAAAAAAAGGAACATTAAGACAATGGTGAAATGAGAGAAAAAGCAGAATTCAGACAGACAGACCAATGCACACACACCCCAACCCTCAACCCTCCGGAGCTTCCTGCCCGTGAGCCGAAAGGGGGAGTGCGAGTCTCTCAGCCCTGCAGGCAGGTGTTCTCTCAAAGGCCGCCGCCATCCTCCACTTCCTGAGGAGGCAGCGGCAGAACAAAGCCAGAAGAGACCCCTTTTCTCTTCATCGTCCCAGCCGCGGCTGCCCCGGCCTCTGCCTCCAGGCCCCATCCTGGGAGAAAGGACAGGATGAAGTGGAAGGCGTTTGTGATCATGGCCGTCCTACAGGCACAGCTCCCAATTACAGGTAGGGCCGACGTGTCGCTGGTGGCGGGGAACTTCTAGAAACTCTTTGTGAATGTGCACGGCGGGTAGTGGAGGGATGGTGAGGAGCTGGGGTCTCCTTCGAAGCCTGTCCTCCCCAAATCAGGGGGCTGCCGAGCTGGGAGGAGTCGGGGCCTGAGCTGGCACCTGCCCCTCCACAACCAAGGCGGGCATCAGTTCAGAGCCGGCTGCTCCAGGTGTTGACTTTTCCAGTGATAAAGAAAGGAGGAAAGTCTGTGTAGGGGAAGGCCGAGGAGGAAGGAAGCAGGAGAGCAACTGAGGCAGGTCAGGGGTAGCGAGACGGAGAGGGAGCGTGGGACAGAAGCTGGGTGGGATCGGGAAGTGTCAGCCAGGCCATTTTCATGCTGCGATGTTCCTCCAGTCTCTGCGCGTCTTTTACCCTCTGGCTGGCTCCGTCATGCAGCCTCTTGCTTTCTGCCCTTCCCAACAAAGAATGTTTCACTGGCCTGAAGGAAGCCTGGGGGCCCAGTCTTCCATGGAGTCTTTGCCTCCTCGTGGCCCAAGGGTCCATGCCTGGGCTCAGCCCTGTCATGGCTGCCCCCGTGCCCCGGCCAAGGGCTGCCCTGTGACGCAGCCATCCAGGGCTCGGTGACTCACCCGCCACCCTCCCCTCAGGCACCTCTCTCTGAGCCAGAAAGCCGGCATCGCCGACAGAACGCAGAGGGCAGAGGAGAGGATGTGCTTTGTTAAGTCTCCACCATGAGCCACAGCCAGCCACCTAGAGAACTTACTCCCGCCTCACCCCCGTGTGTGAGCCTGGCCCCTCTGCAAGCCGCTAGCTTCCGTCCTGTTTTCTAGCCCAGATAATGAGGAAGACAACAGGTGAAAAGAAGGCAAAGGGGACCGCTCCGGCATTTGGCATTTTTACGAGAAATGGGACAGGCTGTATTTGGATGTAGAGAAACAGGGAAGGCAGTCACAAACGATGTCCTGCCTCCACTTGACAGCTCACCTAAGTGTGGGAGTTTGTTCGGTGACGGTGTCGGGAGGAGAGGAGAGGCCGTCGGCGCTTGTGTTCCTCCCAGGGAGCACGGCACCGCCCTGGCCGGCAGCCGGGGTTCAAAGGACGGTGTAATTGCAGGGTTTTCTGCAAGATCATAGCTCTCTTCCCAGAAAGGCCAGGCTGGGGATGAGTCACACGGGGCTGTGGGCTAAGGGCACCAGAGCGAGCCCAGAGCAGTCCGTGCTTGTGTGCAGGGACGGGAGGGTCCCTAGCAGCCTGGGAATTTGGTGATTTCCGGGGGAAAGAGCTGAGGGCAAGAGCTTCGGACTCTGGGCTTCAGGCTTGGGACCCTGCACCAGGGAGGTCATTTCACCTTTCTGGGCCTTTACCTGCAGCCTCTTCACTGGTCGTTTGTTTGTTAGGCACAGGGGCAAAGGCAGGGGCAAAGTGGAGTTAGAAAAAATGAAAGTCTGTTTGGGTGGTGGTGGCTGCCAAGCGTGGTAAACAAAACCCCACCCAGCGGACAAGATGGGGCCGTGCCCCGTGCCCACCAACGGGACAGGCAGAAAAGACTTTGCATTGACTGGATTTTTCACTTTCCAGTGCTCCTCTCTTCGCCTCTGTGGAGACTGACATTGCAGCTCTTTATAGATAAGGCTAAATGATGCACATTTTCAACATGTCCTAGCCCAGAAACAACAGGCAGCAAGGCAAGGGGCTCAGAGAGGCCCCCACGCTGAGGGCCGCAATGGCGCTCGTGGTGCCAGAGAGGACGCCCTCCACAGCTTCCCCTGGCGGAATGAGAGTCAAGTGTTCTCTCTTTTCTTGCTCAGTTAAGTAACCCGTCTCCTGAACCCTTTAAAACATCTATTTTTCACTAAGCATTTTTCCATTTGCATTTCTTTGGAAATGCCCAGATCCTTACGATCAGTGGGGACCTAGTCTGTCCACAGGAGCAGGCCTCCCTGAGTGACAGTCTGCCAAGACGGCCAGCTGAGGCCAGAAGCAGCTAAGATGGCGCCGGGTGGCACGGCTACGCTTTTGCCTGCAGACCCCTCAGCTCCTCAGTGCCCCTCACGCTCTGTCCCACGGCAGCCAAGGATGTGCCTGGTGGTCCAGTGAGGAGATCGATGCAGCTCTGACATGCAGGCTCAGGAAACGCAAGGCCCCCAGGGTTGTGAGAGGCCCTGCTTTTTAGGTAGGCAGCTGGACGTGGTGCAGAGTGAGGCCGATCAAAGATGGAATCCCAGCACTGCCACTTCCTATCTGTGCAACCTTAGGCAAGTTACTTAACCCCTCTGGGCCTCAGTTGTCTCCCCTCTAAAGAAAGACCCCTAAATACCTTCCTTGCAGAGATGGGAAGATGAGAAGTGATTGTAATGTGTCCAGTGCATAGTAGACAGCCAATAAATGGAAGCTGTATTTATTATTACCATTATTACATCTTGGACCATCTTCTTATTCTCAAAACCCGGAACGGGAGATGGAAACCCATGGCTGAGATTCTTAATCTGCTCTCGATTGTGTTGTAAGGCAGCAGTGGCATTTTCTCCGTCTGTGAAATCCATTCATTCCCCTTCTGATTTCTGGGCACACCTATCCCCGCACAGAAACACAGCAGCGATCCCAGTGCTAGGACCAAAGCTTCATCTGGTTGTAAGATGACCATTGCAGCACCGTTTTAATTTTTTAAAGACCCTTACTCTATAGGGGAGTATTCTCTCAAAGTGAAAACATATCTGAGAAATATATATTATAATAATGCAAATAGTCAAGGGGGAGGAAATTAGAAACAAAATCCACCTGGTCATGGTTGGTTGGGGCGGTCAACCGCATTCTGAAGCCGAGTGGTTGGTGTGGGTGCGCAGTGACTGGGCATCTACATGCAACCCCCTGGAGCCCCAAATCTTTGCTAAAACTGCTTGGAGGGGAACTGGAGGCAAGCTTTGAAGTGTTGCAGTACAAGTGTTTCGTCAATGGCGTTTTCACCGTCGGCTTGTCTTGACCTCCAATGGCCTTGGCTCTGCTCATCCAAATGATCTACGTGATTTTTCTACCTTGGTGTTTCTCAGACTTGCTGCCTAGAGACCATGTCTGCAGCTGCCTAGCACCCCCAGAAATAGCCCTGGGAAGCACTGGCCTAGGTGAATAACCACTGCTGTCTTCATTTAAACATTCTTTGTGTTTTTGCTTTCATTCTTTAAAAAATTATTTAATTTTTATTGGATATACACTTTTACTTCCTGAAGTCACCCAGCACCATGTCTTGTGTTTTATTTAGAAGGGTCCAGGCACCATGAGGGAACTCTCTTGGATTAGAGTTGTCCAAATGTGTGCTTTCGGAATCCTTTTTCTCCTGAGCCTTATTTATCTATGAGTCTGCTAATTGATTTAATAAATGCCAGAAAGAGTTCAAAATAAATTTCTTAGCTCTGCTTGGGCAAAGGCTAGTTCTTATTAACTTTAAAGCGATGGTGTTAGTCAATTTGAGCAACATTCAGGCAATTTGGTTAAAAAATAATAATAATTAAACCAGTCATTTGACCTGTTAGTTGAAACAAAGTGATCACTTTAGTCACTGCATGGACATTGCGTATCTTCCAACCTAAAACGTGACTCCAGGTTCCCTGGGGAAAAGATGCCCCCGTCTCGCTCACAGCTGCACCCCAGCAAGTAGCACAGTACCTGGAGCAGAATCAGTGTGCAAGAAATATCAAGTATTTGTTGAATGAATTAAAAGGTGGGTGAGTGAAGGAAATCCAGACGTTTCTATATGATTAAATTAACTTTAATGATCTATTTGGGGAGATATTGAATTGACATTATGTGGACCTTTCCTCTAGAGAATTTAGTATGAAATGATGTACCTTAAAAGCAAAACAAAACAAAAAACAGAAATTAAAGTGCAGACAGGGCACTTTGAGTGAATAGAATGATTCGAAATGAGTTGCAAGAATGGTTTAAGATATTGAAATTTTCCGGTTGGACCGTATGAAGTTTCCACTGTTAATTTTTTTAGGCCTACAGAAGAGATAATTTCATCTGATTCAGCTAACATTATATCTAGAAATAAATAAATGTCTTCCTTTTTCTGATTTGGCTTTAACACTGGGGAAAAGTAGAAAATAAAGAAGGCTTTCACTGTTGGAGATCGTTAACTAATGAACTGATAAACTAATGAAAGGCCCCAAGGAGAAAAAGACTTTGTGGATTATAGCATAAATCACAGCATCCAATCGCTCAGTTTCCTCAAAATATGTAAAGAAAAAAAAAATCAGAATAACCAGTATAGTTCGGTTTGATTTTGGTCGCTAAACAAATATTTCAGGTAGCTATCATTTCTTTCTTCTCTTAATTTGAGGCATTTTAATAAAAATATCATAAAATCATTGCAAGAAGTTAAAATTTTCTTAAAATCCATAACAAGCCCACCCGATAACTTCTTATTTTCACTTCTTTATATTCTATTCCAGCGTTTTTTATAAATGCATGACATCTTTAGATAGTTGTTATCATAAAAAAGTTTCATGTGCTTTTTTCTTACTATTTTATTATAAGCATGTTTTTTCATGCTTACCCTCTGTGATTGTTTTTAATTGCTATGTAAGCTTTCATAGAGGCTATGCATCATATTTTCTTCAGTATTTCTTATTTTGGCACAGGTTGGGCATACTTCTAATTTTTGTCGTTATAGCTAGTCCTGCAGGAGATTCTTTGCATATGTATCTTTTGTTACTTCCTTGGGCAAACCCAGGACTGACGATTAAAAGAACAGGGTACAGTAAAAGAGCACGTCGCAGGATACTCTAGACGTCTGTTGAAAACGATCCCATCGAGGGAGGAAAGTGTTTTTCTGTCTCTCTGTTACCATCTGCAAGTGTTGTGTCCTCTCTGGAGCAGGCAGTGGGGTGGAGGGAGAGAGGAGCCTGTGGGGCCAGAAAGATCTGCCCTGAGCCCGGGTTCCTCCATGGCCTTTCCCTGTTGCCAGCGGCCCACCCCAGAGCCCGGTGCTTCCTCTGTAAGATGGCGGCTGTGCTGTCTGCCTCACGCAGGGTGCTGTGCAGTGGAGACACTATCTGGAAGTGCCTACACACAAACAGTGCTTGGAAGGCCATAGCCATTAGCACGTGTGCCTCAGTTTCCCAATCTGTAAAATAGAAGAATATCATTTCCCCGGTGCAATAAAGGAGGACCACCAGACTCACACTGAATTGCAGTGTAAACTTGCGCAGCAATTTCTCTCTACGTTTTAGTTTTCTCATCTGTGAGACGAGAATTGATGAGAAGGTTGAACACCCTTTTAGCGACAAGATGCATTATGTGTGGTCTTGCAATTGCAAAGATTTTAAGAACATTTAACTACCTAGCCCCGCCCCCACCTACCGTACCCCACGGGTATTGGCTCTCAGAATCCAGAACCTAAACTTCATTCTTCCCTCCTGCTCCCAATATATTTTTTATCTGGACCCCCACCGTATGATAGTATTTTTAACTATGTAGTGGGAGCCTCTTGTGAAAAATCCAAGATCTAACTCCAGCATTTTCTGGCTCGTCCCTGATGTGTGTGCGTGGGCTGCAGATTATTGGGGGCCGCCCGGGCTTTTGTTCACGAGAACTGACTCGACCAGAAAGCAAATTGCTGCCTGAAGCAGGCAAATTGCAGTGGTGGAAATGGGAGGGGTTTTCACTGTCCTCTTTGCTTGCCTGTTATGATTTGTGCTACTCGGCAGCTAAATTTCAGGCTCCAGGAGAAGAAAATAAATAGAACGCGTCGGGACAAGGCCAGGCCGGGCCCTTGTCCAGTCGAGACTGCCATTCTCGGACTTTGATTTTGCAAGATGCTTCCTGACGCCTTTGCTTATGGGATCCTCGTGACCATACAATGGCAAGTAGCAGAAAAGCACTGGGGATCTCTTCTTACAAACGAAGAAGATGAGACTCAGAGGCTTGGTGACTTGCCTAAGAGTACGACCAGGCCCCAAGCACAGTGTCTCTGAGCCCCAGTTTGGGGCACCCACCCTTGGCCGCCCCGTCAGCATCTTCACACCATCATAGGCCCGATGACTGAATTCTGAAGCAGGCTATTGAAGGTATTCTCCTTAGTAAGCACTTACGACTATTTTCCTCTCAGTTTTTGGGCAAGAAATAATTATTTTGATGCTGAATGTCCTCATTTCATATATTTTTTTTTCTGCTGAGTAGGAAATACTGGCTTGTTAATGTAGAACTAGGTTTTTCTCTGACATATTACAGTTCTGAACTTACATTTTCTCCAAATCTGGTAAATACGTATTTTCCATTTTACTCTTAATAAATATCCCCGTTTTGGAGCTTTTCTTGAGAGCAATGGACCCCACTTTGCGGTTCAATCCATTCCTATGTGTGCAGGTATATCTTCCCACCCCAACTTATGTGTAGGTACAAATAAAAATGTAAATTAAATCACATTTAAGAGACTTTGGCCCTAAATAATTTGCCGGTGATTAATCTGTTTGATGAGGATGTATTCTCATGTGGTGTGGAAGGTTATATGTGTATGAGATTTTCTGAAAGAATAGCACACCATTACACACAGACTCCGAGTTGTGGTTTGGTTTTTCACTAAATCCTCCAGGAGTGGGAGAGTTGTCTTTGAGTGACAAATGTCTGTCATCAGTTTGCAATTATTTACATCAAATTTTAGGCTTGGGTCCACTTGCATCTGCCTAGGCTGGGCTCGGGGAGTGGAAACCTTGGGCCATTGACTGGAGCAAAGCAAACCACAGTAAGAAGGCTGCTGCCCAGAGCAAAATGCAAGAAGCATTACAGAGCCCAGGATGCCATACCCGTGACTCTCACTGTGGCCGTCCCCAGAGCGGACTGGGAGGAGGGTAGGGAGAAGGGAAATGTCCAGGAGCTTCAGCAGGACATTTGTGCTGGGCTGTAGATGCTGTTGCCTTTGCCAAACCATAGAGGTGGAGAGGAGGGCTCGGAATATAAACCCCACTGCCATTTAGGGTTAGGCCAAGCCCTACTCCTCTCTTTCTGTATCTCACCAGTTCCCCACTACGTAAATGGACTGGCTCTGAGCTATAATGTGAATCACAGCCCCGAGTTAGGCCTGCCCTGTCGCCATCCAGGCTGGTGGTGATGATGCAGAGTTGCAGGGAAGAGCTGTAATAAGGGAAAGGGCAGAACAGGAAGGGCGTGCAGGAGGCTGACTGGCCGACGCAGCCTGCGGCAGAGATGCGGCTGAGCCAGGCGAATCCATCACGGGAATGGCCTGAGCCCAAGCGCTGTGGGTTGTAGGCTGGTGTGGGTGCTGGCAACAGGCATGCCTGTGTGCGACTGCCTGGTATGTGTTCTGATGGGCTGTAGGTGAATGTGCCCAAGTGTACATGTGCTGGTGTGTGTGCTGCTATGTGTTTGTGTATGTGTTCTAGTGTGTGCCTATGCAGGTGTATGTGTGGTACACGTATATACCCACTTAGATGCTGATGGATGTGTGCCTGTGTCTGCAGATATGTGTTTCTGTGTGCAGCAATGAGTGGCTTTGTGTGCATGGTGTGTGCATTTAATTGGAGTTTGGTGGCAGCAGGACAGCTCCATGGAAGAAAGGGCAAATGTCGCTTGAGCTCAGAGCTGGCAATCTGGGTAGGTGAGCAGACGTCACTGAGCATATTCCAGGGATTCTATGGAGGAGGGGGACAAGAAAACTTCTGTCCAAACTGGACTGTCTGGGATCATGGAGAGGTGGGAGCAGCTTCTTCGTGTCTGCGTAGACTTCGCAGGTTGGTCTGACCTGAGTCCCCTCAGCGTTCTCCCGTCTCCCGAGTGTGCCTTGTGTCATTCCTTCTCTGCACCTTCCTTCCTCCCAATTCCCCCGACTTGCAATGCACACTCGACACTACCCTCACCTGTGGAAACCTTCTCCACTCCTTAACTCTAAGCTCAGATGTGTGGGGATCTCACCGGCCCACTGCTAACGTTGTTAATAGCGTTAAAGTGACAAAGGAAGGTGGAAAGTTGTTCTCAGAATTCAGGGTTAAAAAAACAACACAGATGGTTCCCCAGGATGAGCCATTGCCAGAGTGGGAAACAAATAGTTTCAGGAACACTTTCCTGTCAGCAAAAAATGTTACCAGCTCCCCAAATTCTCACTAGATCTTCCCGCAGTGGCCACCCTATGTGATTTGGCTAAAATAGTCCAAATGAATTTGGTGCTTTTCTTCCTTCGTGTCCTTAGAATAGACTGGCAAGTGATCCACTAAGGTGGCTCCTGGTGACCTACTCTGGCCATCAAGATAGTTGCTACAACCTATAGACCAATAGTTGTTTCTAATACCTGATTATTTAAACCATCTGGCCAGCCACTCAACTCAACAGTGAGTAAATATTTACCAACTACCTCTCCTGTGCCTCGAGTCAAACAAACAGTCCTGTAGATGGTTGGAACCACCCAGCCCATGGACAAGGCCAGTGTCTAGGAGGTGAACACTGACTGAGTGATCTCGAGCCCATAAGTAAAAGAAAGCTTCCCTCGTCCCGGAAATCATGTTCTCGAATTTTGCAAAAAAGTCTGAATTTGCCTTCAGGCTCACTTCTTTATGGTCTGGTCTAATTTTCATCATTTTGTGGCCCTGTGCTAATTTCCATGCTGAGTTTAATAGCAAAAGAAGTGTATTTTGGGGGTTACCACCCAGGACAGTTTTGAGTTAGGCTAGAGAGCGTCGGAAACTCTCTTTTGATTTCTTCAGAGCGGAGAGAAATCTTTGTCTTTTCTCCCACTTAACTATCAATGCTTCAAAGCCCGGACCTATATAAAATACACAAATGCTTTCTGGACAAAATGAATCTTGTCCGTTTTCTTTGGGTTTCAGTGGGAACAATAAAGATCGAGCTACAAAAGGTTGGCAAAGAGGATTATTCTTTTTCTTTCTATTAAGCATAGAGGCTTCAAAAGAACAGCTCGGAAAGTCAAATAATTGTATCCACCACCGCTCACCCATCCATCTCCCTGCTGACCTGGCCTGTGAAATCCCTTTTAAAAACTTGGCTAGCTCTCACCTGACCATTGCAAATGCTGTATTGTTAAATGTTCCCATCTGTAATTCCATGAGGGAGGCTGCTATAAAGCAAACTCCTTCCGTTGCAACGGAGCATCTCATCAGGGAATAGCTCTTTGGGGTGGGAGTCGTGGGGTGCCTCTAATTTTCAAAGCTTTGTGATCTCACGTTGGAGAGACAGCTACTTGGAAACCAGAAATGGTCTCTGAATAGAGTTACAGCCACAAGTTCTTGCAACATAAAGCGGCCGGTGGGGAGGACGTGGAAGGGAAGATTTAGGGAGCAGTTTTTGATCTTCATGACAATTTCTTGATGTCGTTGGTTTGGAAAACACATCGTTTGTTTCTAACTATGCCTCTAAACACAAAGTCTCAGACTGGAAGCTGATCTAATTCCTGTTTTGATTTCAGATTGTATCTTCCTCAGAAAATTCCCTCAGCCATTTTGAGGAGCACAAAATGGCGTCTATACGCCCAGGGACAAGGGGGGGATTTGCAATTTAGTGGTTTTTAAATTTGGAGTTGAACATGTTCTAGCAGCATTCGAGCCTGGAGTAATTTCAATAAGAAAAGAAATCCAATCGGCCAATCATCTAAAATTCAGTGTTGAATGATGACCAAAGGAAAACAATATTGAGTTGTGGGGCTTTTCTCTATGGGGTCCGAAAAGAGGCCTGGTTTGCTTGGTTCTGGATGTTTTCCCTGGAGAATCCCTTCAAACCCGTGATCTTTCTCCACCAAATTTGACCCTGGGTCATCATCTGGCTCTGCCATTACCTCTATTCCTTCTTTTTGAAGGTTAAAAAATCCTTTCTGAGGGAATATACAGTAAGTCATATTTAATGGGATTCTGAATTATATAAATTTGAAATAATGTGATACAAAAATTAAAAAGGTCTCAGTTTATGTGTAATTTTCGAAATAATGAAACTCTAATTTTACATTTATTTCTATGAGAAATTAATCAGAATTTTGCAAAGTCTTCAGGAATGTACCTCTCATGTCAAGTGTAACTACCGTGTAGTCAGAAGTGACCAGTGGTAATGTCATGATTAGGCTGGGCTGGAGGTTGGGGACGCGGCCGCTGGCTCCTACCTTCAGCGATAGGAGTGGTAGACAGCACCTCTCTGGGAAGATGTTCTGTGATCAGAGTGGGGCTGGGCCAATATGTCAGAATCACAGCATACTTGAGATGAAAAGGGTCATAGACACCTTCAAGTTCCACTTCTGGATTTTGCCAGGCTAGAAATGATGGCCCAGGAGAGCAAGAAACCAGCCAAACAGATCGAGAAGCTGCCACATGGTAAGCAAGTGGCAGAGTCAGCACTTGCACCCAGGACTTTGGATTCTTGCGCCAGCCCTCTGTCCTCTGCGCCACCTGGCTGCCCTGTTGTAAGTAAATGGTGCTTCTGGAGCTGGCCATTTGGGTCTCAGGTGTGTGTGACAAGGCCCCATACTGGAATGGCAACCACAAAAGAGCTGCAGGTGGCTGGTTCCCGTTGGCTCAGCCTGCCTGCCCAGGAGGCCCTGGTGATGGCAGACCTGCCACCTCCACTGGCTGCAGGATGGCCTTCAATTGTTTCAGGGGTTGCAAAAGGCACTGAGGAAACGCCCCAGACAGCTGTCGACCCTGCTGAAGAGCTTCCCTTGGTCTCCCTCCGCTCCAGCTGTTAGAGCCGAGTGGCCAATGTCCTTAGATTTTTTGCCCTGTAGTGCCATAGGCCCTGATCTGCCCGCCCACAGAGCAAGGGGCTGCTGGAGGGCGAGGGGCAGCCCTTGTGCCCTGCCTCACAGAGCTGCTCCCTGGTGGCCTTCTGGAGAAGACGAAGGTGACATTCCCCCCAGAATCCTTTCAGGAACAAAGCAGGTGGCTAGTCAGGCAGAAAGAAAGCTATAAACACACACATACCTGCAAACACACATAAGTGCATATAGCCAGAGTGCTTTTTGTTTATATAGATGTTCAATAAGTTTAATAAGTGCCAAAAATACCATATATTGTTAATATATCTAGGCTTAGAAAATGTCATATGATATGTAAGTTATACCTCAACAAAGCAGTTTTTTAAAAAGGAAATTGTCAGCCACATACAAGGGCACCTTCACTCACCAGGGGAGGCCCTTAGAAAGTTTTGTGCAAGAAAATATTATAATAACATTTGAATCTACTTAGGAGAATGTTATTTAAAGAAAAGCTATAGTAAATTCTTTAGTATTATGAGAACTCGTTTTCTAATTTTGTTGTTTTCATGAGTGTGAATTTTCATTTGTTGGATTTCTGTAGAATTGACAGATATATTAAATTTTCCTAAAGAGAGATATGCCCAGATTTTCCTGTCAGTTGCTTACCAAAGGATGAGATCCCTAAGGGTAGGCAGGATGGATCTCTAGGTCTTGGAAGAGTTTCCTTTAAGGACTTTCCATAAAGCCCATTCTAAGTAGGATTACCACCCTCCTACCCTGGTGGCCCATTAATGACAAAGAGGGACAGAAAAAGCCTCTTTGTGCTGATAAATCAATGGCATCTCTGATTCTCTGCTGAGACCATCCAGGACCACGGTGACTGTGAGGATGGTGAGCCTGTGATCCTAGGCTCTGCCAGCCAATGTGCCTCTAATAGCGATAGGGTGTCATGTTAGGCTGAGCCAGATGGGGACAGAAGACTAAAAGCACTTAAAAAGAAACAAGTAGCTTTCCTATTAGTGAAGAGGGTGTGTTTTAATAATACATTTCATTGTCAGAAATCTTGTCAGAGATAGAAATAAAATACAGAGTATAGCCGTGATGAATTAATTCTAAATGTATTTTCTGAGCAAGCACTATTATACATCACGTACCGCCGGGTGATCAGTCACCATTGCTGCTCTTAAAGAACTCACATTTCTGGAGGAGACTAAGTCTGACACTTGTTAGGAGGGGCTCATGTTATGTGTTGTTTACCCGTGTTAGGTCCGCTAATCCTGTAGCACTTTTATTGATGTGCCCATTTTACAGGTGGGGAACTGAGCCCCAGAGGGGCGTGGCTGGCAGGAACAGACTGGCCTTTGGCCCCAGGCAGCCTGGGCCCGCCAGGAGCCATACTGCCTCTTGGTGGGGGACGTACACAGCACTCGAAGGGCCCAGAAGTAGGGGTCTGCCTGGTACTTGGTCTGTCTGATATTTGCCATAGACTTTGAGGGGGGAGTTGAGGTTTCTTTGCCACGTGGAGGAGGGAGTTAGAAAGGGCAGGTCTGGTGGCGGGAACAGATCGTGCCCCCCCAGGAGACCAGGAAACGCCAGCTGTGGCTCTCTGTCTCCCCTACCCCCTCCCTGAATGTCACGGCCCACCCTCAGGCTGGTTCTGGGATGAAGAGGCTGGGGCACCTCCCACTGGTGGCCCTCGGCACGCTGACACAGAGGCCACCCCTCTTCCGGGCCAGCTCCTGACCTGCGTCCGTGGGGCCTGCTCCCAGGCAGGCCTGCTGCCACCCTTCCTCATCCCGAGGAACTTGTTCACCGCAGTTCCTGTCAAAGGCACTGTTTCCCAAACTGTGTTCTGCAAGACGTTAATGCTGTACTGCAAAAAGAGGGAGCACACGTTTTGGAACTCCAGCAAGCTCGCTGCAGAAGGGTTTGTTTGTTGTTGGTGAGCTACAAGACTTTGCTAAAGCTTCTGTCTGCAAATGTGCATCACACAGTCCCGGGGGACGGGAGGGAGATGCGGTTACGCAATACTGTGCAGACTGATTTCTCCCCATTCGGCATTTGGTTTTCAGGGAACACCTGTTAAATGGCTGCAGGAATACAGTGCCAGGGTTCTCACGGGGGGTTCTAAGGAGGCCGGGCTACAGGAGTAAAGGGAGGCATTGCGGGGAGGGAGGATTTAATGCAAAGAGAAGGAGAGGAAGACACCCAGGAAGGGGAAACTGTGTGATCAAGGGCAGGGCCACAGCCTGAGGACAAGTGCCCCAGGCGAGGGCCTCCTAGGCTCTGTTCCTTTGGACGCCCCAACCCTCAGGAGCAGACACAGCTGCTGCCCCTGTGTGACAACGCTGAGGCACCTGCTCCACGGTTTCCTAGAATTTGCGGCATGACGAAGCTCCGGTTGTTAACAGTGGCAGCTAGCTTGACATGCTCCCCTTGCTGACTTCCTTCCCTCTCCTGCCTCCCTCCCTACTGCATCAGTTTCCCAGAGCTGCTGTGACGAAGTACCACAGACTGGGTGGCTTAAAAAACAGAAATTTATTATCTCATAGTTCTGGAGGCTAATTTTTTGTAGAGATGGGGTCTTGCTATATTGCCCAGGCTGGTCTCAAAATCCTGGCCTCAAGCAACCCTCCCACCTCAGTCTCCCAAAGTACTGGGACTACATGCGTGAGCTACCACCCTAAGACACCCTTTTAAAGATGGTACCTTGGAGGTATAGAGAGATTTTGAAATTTCCCTGGCACCATGTAGGAAGTCCCTTGAAAAAATCCTGATTTGAGTCAACATTGTAATTTTTTACTTAAACACAAGAATATGCTTCTCAGCTTCTCCTAAGACTATCCGGAGATGTCGTTTCTATGGCGGCTCCATTTGTTTGTTTTGGATGCTGATTGCCGTGCCCTGCGCTGTGGCTTGACGGGGAAAGGGAAGGCGTGTTCACATGTTCGCAGGGACTTTGGCATCAGGTGTCACCAAGGCAAGGACACTTCCCGTTCGCTGCACAGACATGCTTGTCCAGCTCGGTTTGTTTCTCAAGCCCCTGCTGAAATGGCGGGCACAGACGCAGACGGTGGGGCTGCTGAGCCAGCTCTGCCCCGTCCTCTGTGAAGGAGAACACATGCGTGTCAGGGCGGGGTGCCTCCCATCGGGAGCACCGGGGTTGCCCTTTAGAAAAACGTCGCCAGCACAGTCTGGAGTCTCGAAATGAGTCTGAGCGGTAATCCAAGCAGCGGGGCTGTTCCGGGTTTCGCAGTCTGCCTGCGTCAGGCCCTCTCTGTCCCCGTTCCAGTGTCTCGGTCCTGCAGAGCCATGGTCCCAACTGGCAGAGGGACCCTGACGGGGAGAAGCCACGGTGGCAGCTGTGGCCGGCCCCACCTGCCTTCTGCGTGGTCTCCTTGGCTGGCGAGGGAAGAGCAAACAAAGTTGTGTTTCCAGGTCACAGCTGCCAGGGCCTCCACCTGTGGCGCGGGTGGTTCCAGTTCAGCTCTGTGTCAACAAGTGCTTCAGACGTGCTCACCCTGGGAGGGGATGGCAGGAATCAGCCATGTTTCTCCGTAGCTTTCTGTAGTCAGTGAGCGTGTGAGAAACTGGTTTGGGGTTCAGCCCTGACTTGCAAGGCAAGACTGTGTGTTTTGGTTAAGAGGAAATTTTAGTGCTAGTGAGACCTGCTTGTTTACAAAACAGATGTTTAGGCCAGGACTAGGGATGACCTCGGTTTTCTCTGCCATTGCTGGAAGCTGTGGAGTGTGTGTGAGAGAGGTGAGGGGTAAGGGGAGGGAGAGAGAGAGGATTAGGAGGCAGGGAAGGAACAGGAAGATGTATTAAAAGCATATTCATGGGAAAGAATATATACTTCCGTGATTCTTTTCCTTTCTTCGTTAGCAAGCAGCATCTCTGGGGAGCTCTGGACGTGGGTGTGGGGGGTGTGAGAGGAGGATGCGTCGACCGGGAGCGGTACTGCTTTTACTCTGCTGCTACACGGCCCCCTGCTGCAGGTGCCCACTGCCAGGTTCATGTGCTCAGCCAGGAGCCCAGCTAAGGCCCAGATGATCCTGGAGACAGGACCTGTATAGTGAAGAGGTACAGTCTTCGTTTATTCCAGCGTCCTTCCCCTGTTGCCAGCTTTGCCATGTACCTTGAACTTCCATCTCTAATGACATTGATCACCAGCTTAAGCCCACCTGGGGTTTTCACATGCAGTCCCATCCATAGCTCAGTCACTCCTACGACAACCCTGCGAGGTCAGCATTGGTACTCCATTTTATGGGTGAGACCATCTACATGACTAAGAGATTCGTCTTGGGACTTAAAGCTAGTAAGTGTGCAGCCCAGGTTTGGACCCCAAGTCCCCTTCCAGGGTCCTCACTGTGTGGAGTTGAGGTGCCATTAGAGGACGGGCTTATGGTCCTGGATGTTGAGGCTGGACCTGAGCCTCTCCTCCGGGTGAGGGAGGCCACACTTCTCTCCATAAGGTTGTTGGACAGACTGCCTCAGCCTTGCCCTAGGGCACAGTGATGACTGCCAAGGCTCCTGCAGCCAGCATCTCCTGCCAGCACCATTTGCCAGGTCCCTCCCACCAATGTGCGGTGACTTGGGAGGATGCCATTGGCCGGGGGCTGCATGCAACACCTCCCAGATGCTCTGAACGGGGTCTGGGAGCAGTTGGTCCTAGGAAGGACCTGTCCTCTGGCCAAGTGCCCTCCCTAGGGCCAGCTGATTATAGTGAATGTGTAATGTAGTCTGTCTCTCATGTGGGAAGATTGTTTCTCAGACTCTTTTTCCATCCTTCTTGGCATTGCTCCTCCACCCCTAGCTTTGAAGCCTTTGTAGCCCAAGCCAGGCCACGGGAACACCTCCCTTCATGGAGCTCCTGATGCCGTCACCATCTGCCCCTCCCAACTGATGGTTAAGAGCACGGGTTCCGGGCCACACATGCCACCTTCAGTACCTTTTAGCTGCATGTCTTGGGCCTCTCTGCATCTCGGGCTCCTTACCTCTGTAATATGGACAATATTATCTACCTCAAAGGGATTTTTGTGAGGAACAAGCTTTAAAATGCATGAGAAGTATCAGTATTGGGCTTGGCACCCAGCACCCGAGCACTCGATATCTGCTGGCTAGTAAGATTGTTGTACTGTGTTATTGTTGGTTGCTGACCCATGTCATCTTCCAACTTTTGTGTTATTAATTAACTTTTCATGTGGCTACACTTTGCTTTTTCAGCTGAAGGATTCTTGAGGACCCCGATATTTATTTATTTGTGTCCCCTGTACAACTGAAGTATTTACCATTGGACTCTCTCAAATGATAAGCCCGTGGCTAGGCAGTGGTCAGTGCACTCTCCAAAGGATCAGAGAGTAAATATTTTAGGCTTTACAGGCTATACAGTTGCTATCCCAACTACTCCACTCTGCTGGGGTAGTACCAAAGCAGCTACAGACAACATGGAAACAAATGGACATGGAGATGTTCCAATAAAACTTTATTTATAAAAACAGGCAGCCCCCTGTGTTTGGCCCGTGGGCTGTATTTTGCCAGCCCCTGAGGATCAGAAGTCAGATGGCTGGGTCCAAATCTACCTCCTCTGCTTCATACTCCCGCTTTTCCATCTCTGCGCGAGAGGACGCCCCGTCGGTCATCATCTGCCCACTTCTACCTGTTCCTACTCCCCAGCTCCAGGGAGACACCTGAGGTCCCTTCTCAGGCAGCCACACAGCTGGGGTGGGTGGTTGGCCTCAATGAGCAGAGAGCACAGAGGCCAAGCTTAAAACCAAACATGACAGACATCTGTCGAGGGTTAACAGCCCTCTCGCTGAAGTGAAATGGAAAACCAAATGTGATTCAGCTAGCCTGAATGATAAAAGCATTTGTTATTATTCTCTGATTTGCTCTGCTCGTGGAGAGTTTAGTCATAGGGGTTTCTATTCTCGGGAACTCACAGCACATCACAATACACAGTTCATTTGTCCTCAAAATAATTCTGCTCGTAACGAGGTGTGGAGGGCAGTTATGAGAAACCATGTGTTTTAGAATTGCTGTGAGCCCTTTGAGATCATCAGATAAAAGCTAATAAGCAACATGTACGTGTACGGGCCACCTCTCTAATGCATACTAGAAGCTCTGGTTGTAATCAAAGAATGGCATATTCTGTCTTAAACTTTTTTATAACCTGTGAAATTTTGTCTATTTTGGAAGTAAAAATCCAGCATCCTGGTTAAGGCATGATGTAAACGGGCTAGAATTAAAGAGCAATACGAATCTGGATAAAAGTGGCAAGAATTATTGTAGGACGTAAAGCGTTGGGTAATGTCAAGAATTCATTGCTTGGAAAATGCAAAGCTGCAGCATAAATGTTGTCTCCCTAATCATCCTAAGCATGCTCATTTTAATGGGATGTATTGTCCTCTTAGAAGCAATAATTTTTCCTTTGGGTCATGAGTAAAATAACTTGGGTTCAATGTTTCCATTTCATGATATAAAGTATATTTCTCCAGTGCAGCATAAGAAATAGAATATCACCCAGGAGAAGCTTTACATAGGCAACAATAATGTGGGGAAATCTAATAAAGATAACCCCACGCAGGGGAGACCCTCTGTGTGTGATTGTCATCGGGTGAGCAGTTAGATCACGCTTTGTGGTTTTGCCAAGTGCTTTTACGTAACTGACTGCATGAAAAATCCACAGCTCTGTGGAATGTGTGGGTGTAGCCCCCTTTTACTGATGGAGAACTAAAGCTTAAAGAAGGTAAGCGATTTGCTCCAACTGCTTATCCGTAGAGCTGGAATCTGAATTCCACACTTCTGGATCTAAATCCCAGCTCTCCCTCTGCACAGTTACATGTGGGCAGGTTATGCATATGTGGCCCGGAGGAAGGGGTTCAAGGGAGTGAGTATGAGTAACCTTTGAGGAAGGAATACCCTGCACTAAAATTTGTGCCAGAGCTTCCATTATTACACATACTTTTCATTTTCTGTTTGTTTTCCTTTTAGAGGTTACATTTTCCATTCCTGATTTGAACCCAAAGAAAGGCTAAGTAAATTCCAGGGGCCACTCTTTAAAAAGGCAAACTGGAAAAAATACACAATGCCCACTGTCTCACCTAACAGGATGTGGACACTCTCAGTCATGGCTAAATCTGTACAGTTTAACCCTGGCAACAATTTCCCAGAAATAAAACAACTACTTTTTCTGATCTTTGGTAGTCTGCCATTGGGTCAAGTCCCTCTTGATTAAATGCTTGGAGCAGGTTTCTCCACCTCTCACCGTAACATTTGTGGCTGGATAATTCCCTGCTGGGAGGCGGGGGTTGTCCTGTGCATTGTAGGATGTCAGCAGTATCCTTGACCTCCACTCACTGATGCCAGTAGCACCGCTCAAGTTGGGACAACCCAAAATGTCTTTAGACATTGTCAAATGTCCCCTGGGGACAAAATCTACCCCTGGTTGAAAACCAGTGGATTGGAGTCATCATTTTTGTTGGTCGATCACTCAGTGATGATCAGGCCATGATGGACAGTTCAGGCTGACTTCCTTTCGGTCATCAAATTGACCAGAAGGCTGGCAGTGGACTCTTTCCTAAGCCCTTTCCTCAACATTAGCTGCAATGACGGCCTCTGGGCACCATGTGAGCAGGGCTTTTGGAATGGTTCTGCCCAAGGACAGCCATAAACCATGGGAAGCAACCACTTGACTTTGGGTGTCCCCAGTTTCCAAGTGCCTCCTATGCCTTCCATCTGCGTTTCCGTCTAGGTGGTGGGGTTGAGGAAGGTCAGTTTTAGCAGAAAGTGGCAAAAGCATGGATTTATGAAGCAATCAGACCTAAATTAAAATTTTGGCTTTATCACGACCTAGCTGTGTGACCTGGGGTAAGCTCCTTGACCTCTCTGAAACTGTCTTCTTCTCTATAAAATGAAGATAACTCGAGCTACCTTGAAAGGTTGTTGAGAAATGAAAGGCAATGCATGTAAAGGGCCCGGATGAAGCTGGGCACACAGCAGCACAGCGTGATTGACTGAGCAGATAGGTAGAAAGGCCAAATGGTGTGCCTGAGCTACCTCCACGGGGAAGGCCAGTGGCCACATCTGTCTGTGGCTGATCTCAAGGGCCTAATGACCCCAGAGCGTGTGCTCATCTCCAGTGCCCTTGAGGCCCTCCCCACCTGGCCTCGCCCCAGTGTTCCTCTGACTCTTGAGGGACCCGAGCATTTCAGAACAGAAGGTTGGGAAGGTGTGGATTCAGGTAGAAAGACGGGAAGGCACTGTTGGTTTTAGCACTGATCTGACCTGGGGTGTGAAAAACACCAAGTTCCCTGAGCCATAGAGAGAGAAGTGTGAACAGGTGGGCAGCCCTCGATCCGAGTGGTGCAACAGAAGCCGCTGCCTGCGGCCAGGCCAGGAGCACAGGCTAAAGGACAGGAGACCACAAGACCAAGCTAGGGCGCCATGGCCCGTCTGCAGCAGGGTCTGGACAGGCACCAGGGAGAAAGGGCCAGACCCTCAGGAAACTGTGGCCAGGACAGCTCGAGGTCAAGCCATGAAGGAGGCTTTTTTGGCCTCTTCTGTGTTCACCCTGGGGCATCACGGAATCTGTGCTTGGCAGAGAACCCTGGAGATCCCCTTCGCCTCAACTGTTTCTCACTGGCCCGAGAAAGGAGGTCGCAGAATGGCAAAGCTGGTGGCTGAGCCGGAAAGACGTTGTTGGTAGAATTCAGGTCATGGGTGGGGCTGAGTGCCCCTGCAAG
>CM052444.1:2910704-2928774 GCA_028533085.1 Varecia variegata | reverse complement strand
TGTGTGACCTTGGGCAAGTAACTTAATCTCTCTGAGCCTCCGTCTCCTCATCTGTGAGATAGGGAGACTCTGACCTATCTCCCTGAGCCGGCCCGGAGGATTCAATGAGATAAACAATTATAACCAGTGCTGGGAACACAGGCAATAGTAATAAATACCAGCCCTCTCATGGGAAAGCTAGCATGAATTTTTTAAAGGCAATTAAGATCTTCAAGGTTGGTGGGAAAGCAGGGTGGGGGGAGCGTGGCTATTTTTAGGGTCCAGGCACCAAATCCCTGAGAGGGGCCCTGACTTTCTTCATGGGAACTATAACTTATAAGCTAAAGGTACCCGGATGTTGGTCAGCTCGTTGGCAGCATGTTTGTAGGATGACGATCCGATTAGGCATCCCAGAAAGGGCTGAAAACACCCCACCTGCCCTTCCCAGGGTGGGGACAGCTCAAGGCCTCCGTCCCAGGAAAAGAGACACAGAGCCCTTTGGACACACGACTCTTAAAATCACTCTCTGGCGACTGGAGGCCCCTGGGGCTGCTGCTTCCATAGCGGGGTTGCCCTGCTGTGGAGTCACGGCTCCCCACTCTGCAAGGTCGGCCCTGGCCCCAGCCTGCGGGGTTTTGCTTCTGGAGAGGAGAGAGGGATGTGGGCTGATGGGGGAGAGAAAGCGTGCACCCACCCACAGGGCAGAAATGTGTTTGGGAGACACCCAGAGAGGAGAGCAGCTCTCTCAACCCCACCCCCGCAGAGGCGAGGCGAGATTCAAAACAAACCCAGGCGGAACCGAAAGAAGGTGCCAGGACTCTCAGGCAGCCTCTTGGCTGTTGGTGGGGAAGAACCACCTTCTTTCTGGGTTGCCAGCACCTGCCAGAGCTCAGCAACATCTTGTGAGCACCGGGGAGAATCTATGGGCCTGCTGGCGTGGGGTTCTGAACGCTTACTGAGAAGGAGGGGAGATGTCCTCTCCCCAGTGGGGCAGGGTGGGTTCACGGCCATCCTCAGGCCAGAGAACTTTTCACAGGACCCGGGGAAGGCCTCTAATTCCTGCTCAATTCAGAAGGTTGAGCCTCCGTCTGAGTCGTCCAGAGGGGCAAAGAACAGGTCCCCAGGAAGTCTTGGCTGAGAGGCAGGGGAGGAGGGCAGGCTGTGAGGCAGGGACCACACCCACTGCAAGACCCAGGCAGGCCCTGCTGCAGAAGACAAACCAGCTTGAACTGAGGTCTGCCGTCCTTCTCAGCACCCAGCCTTGGGTTCTGTCACTGTCTGCCCCAGCTGCAGTGTGTCCCTGTGAGATGGACCGACAGGCATCCCTGGCCAGCCTCACAGGACTGTGCAAAGTAATGAGTGTAGTCCTGGGACCCCCACTGCTTTTTCTGGAGAAAGTCAGGACAATGGTGCCATTTGCAACATGGCTCCACCTGGAGTATCATGGGTCAATCAAGTCAACGAGCTTCTTCCTAAGCCCCTGATGATCACTACTGGATTGCATCATGCACTTGCTGTGTCTCTCCTCAAGAAAATTGTGGTTTAGAAAAGAAATAAGGCATGTCACACAAAACGATCAGAGCAGTCACTCTGAAGTTTGCTTTCAACCTCAACCCACATTATGGGTGGCACCATAGTGTGCATTACCCATGTGCTTGCTAAAATGCCACCCTCACCCTACTCCCAACTTTCTTCCCTGAGTCAAGAAAGCTTTCGGAAAGCAAATGAGAGAAAATGATCTTAATATACGTACAGCTTTGACCCCTCTTTAGATTTTTTAGAAGTGAGTTATTTCCAAATTTTAGTATTCTAATTACTATAAACAACAATTTTCTTTCAACACCTCCTAAGGACAATGGCTGAGAATCATACATAGTAGGAACTGAATCTAGGACAATACTATAATTGTGCTGTATGTCAGCCTTGTTGACTTAAAGATTCATGTAAATCTTACATGTGAAAACAGGCTGTAGGTTAGTTTTTTCGCATCACAAACGCTCCCGAGGATGCAAAATAAAAGCCAAGAAGTTGCAGCTAATCATAAATGAATTACTTGTAACTAAATTTCAGAAGCAAAATTATAAAAAATATTTTCAAATCTTTTTTATAGCAAAATAATGGCATATTTTATGTGGAACGAGCATGCATTTTCACATTTAATTTAAAGCAGGGTGGGCCAAAGAGTTAAATGTCCCGCTTTAAAACTATGCTCCAAAATATGTCCCCAATCACCTGAGAAGGATATTCCACAGTCACTTTTGTTTACATGCTTCACAGTCTGAGGTTTCAGGTTTAAGAAGTTGCAAACTAAACTTTTGGAGCTGGAAGAGCTCTTGTGTTCTCTCCTTGGTTGGTTGATTAGGGAGAGAGCTCTGGATATTGTGGGCGGACACTGGGGGGGAGAGGGGACAGTCCTAAAAGCTGAAGTATCAGTAGTGTCACAGCTGCCACAGTTTTTCTTGGTATATTGAAGACTCCAGTGTGGACTCTTCTCAACTTTTTTTCCAGCTACGTTAACTCTATTTCATTTATTTTTATTCTACTTTCTAAGGCATTTCCCATTTTCATGACCCTCCCAAGACCTCTGCAGCTCTCTAAACCAAACACCAAATGCTCAGAGAAGAGTGAGAAACCGTGTTTCTTTCACTCCAGGGTGGGATTGTGTCTTTGCCGACAAATGGCCTTCAACTCACAGGTCTGTCTTCCCAGACCCCCTGAGTGTCTGCGCCATCAGTTCTTGGCCTATGGTGGGACGGGAGCATCGGACCACGTGCCGTGGCCGTTGAGCAACTGTCATCTGGCCGGGGCTGTTTCTGGATTCTGGATTCTGGTTTCTGGATCCCTCATCACCAAGCTAGATGTTTGTGTTTGGGGAGACAGAAAGAGAACAGAACATTTGGCTCCACAGTCACAAGGCTCATGCACGTGGGAGAGGCCTGCAGCAGCACGGAATGCAGTTGTGCTGAATTGTTCCGTACAGGTGTCCAGGTGTCCAGGTGTCCAGGTGAAGAATGGGCATTTGCAGGAGGAGCTCAGTGGCTGGAGTGGAAGAGGCGACCTTGACCCCTGGGTAGAACACAGATAGGTAGGAGGGAGGGCCCTTCCCGGTGAGGGGTCGGTGACAGTCTGGGCGGGGCCGGAGAGGGCAGGTGTGAGTGAGTTCCCCGCGATGTGGGCCTGGCTGGATGGAAGAGACGTGGAAAGTGCGGTGACCGAATGTGAGGCCCTGAAGCCACGTGGTGAGGAGGGGGGTCTGCAATGTGACACAGCAGCAAACCTAACGCCCCGGGTGGTTTTTGAACAGGGGGAGGAATGACCACCATCGGGCCGCAGTGTGCAGCGGATCGGGGCGGATGTGTCAAGCATGTAATTGCCACCATCGTGTGGTCACAGAATCATGGTCATGGAAACTAGATCAGCAGGTTTATGGGAGCCTTCGAGCTAATCTAGGCTGACCTCTTTCTCTTTTGATTTTTTTTAGTTTAGTTTTCACTTCTAGTTAATCCTACCCCTCCTCATTTTTAAAGTAGTACACATTTAATTTAGAAAATTCTTAAAGTACCGAAAAGAATACAGAAACAAACAAACTCTATTCATTCCTCTCCCCAGAGTAACCATGATTACCAGTGTCACCTGTTGCCTTCCAGTCTGTATTTTCATGCACGAGTTTCTTTACATGGTTGGGATTAAAGAGTATAAATATCCCAACTGTCCATCAGCTAGATGAGTTCGAATATTTTTAGTAACAGGGCGGTTTAAACCCTCTTAGTAACTAGGATCTCACTATATTTTTAGGTACATTATTACCTTTTTAAATAAAGATCACATTAAAAATGTTTTTCTATTTATGAAGTAATATGTGCTTATCTAGAAAATATCCAATATTAAAAACTTTAAATCACCCATAATCCTATTGTCCAGAAATTACCTCTGTTAATATTTTGTGACATATTCTTCTAGTATTCTTCCATGATGATGTGCATCTTGAAAACAACATTGGAATCACATCATATACAATTTGGATCTTGCTGCTTTCATTCAACGAATTATAGATGTTTCCATTTCAACCTAACATTTACTGAGTACTCAGCACGGACCAGGCTATTCAAAGCATTTTACACATATTAACCCATTTAATTCCCACAACAACCCTCGGAGGGAAGTGCAATTTTTTGTCTCCCCTTCGCAGATCAGGTAGCAGAGGCACAGAAGGTGGGATTTAGAGCCAAGCCATCCGACTCCGGAGCCGGCGTTCGTTCCTGTCCACCGTACTTACTGCCTCTCTCACTGTCCTTCCTGACGCTTCCTTCTGCCAGTCTGAGCTCTGTTCTGTTGGGCCTGGTTCCCCCTTTGGAGTCCTCCACTCGACACACACACACACTCTCTCTCTCTCTTTTCCATGACACAGCCTTTCAAATACAAAGGCACCTTTAAAGTCCCCACGTCTTTTCCAGACTTAACGTCCTCATCCCAGCGTTCTTCGTGGCCCCCTTCGCCAGGCCGGCTAATCAGGCAGGTCTGGTTCTTCCGTGTGCCTTTCACTGGGTGCTGGAAACAAACGCACGGCTGTGGGGTCCCTGCCCGAGGGAGGCTGGGGACAGCCTCTCCATCTGTGTGCGCCAGACAGGAGACACCGGTCAGCGTAGCCAGAGGTGCCCTGGCTCCTCCACACAGCAGCTGTGTGGGATGAACACAGAGTGCTTTCTGCACGTCCTCAGTCCCACGCAGCTCCGTGGCCTGGCTCGTCTGGCCTTTTGACTCTTGGCCTGGTTCTGCCAAGCAAAGCCCAGGAGAAGACAAGAGTTGCCAGGGGCCTTAGCATGGCTTGGAACTTCCGTGACATCCTGGTGGGGACCAAAATGGCAGCATCTGGCCTGCCTGGCCATCAGGGCAGGAGGGGAGACCTGGGCTGCCCATGGGGTTGGTGGCAGGGCCAGCAGCTGCCCCAGCAGCACCAGACGGCTTCCAAGTTTTGCTTTTTTTTTTTTTTAAAGACAGGATCTTTTTCTGTTACCCAGGTAAAGTGCAGGCATCATCATAGCTCACTGCAACCTCAAACTCCTGGGCTCAAGTGATCCTCTTGCCTCAGCCTCCCAAGTAGCTGGGACTACAGGCAGGTGCCACAACGCCCCTGGCTAATTTTCCTATTTTTAGTAGAGATGGGGTCTCGATCTTGCTCAGGCTGGTCTTGAACTCCTGAGGTCAAATAATCCTCCCGCCTCGGTCTCCCAAGTAGCTGGGACTACAGGCGTGTGCCATCGCACCCGGCTGATTTTCCTATTTTTTTGTAGAGATGGGGTCTTACTCTTGCTCAGTCTGGCTTCCAAGTTTTGCACGAACATGGCCCGAGGACTTCTCAGAAGTCTCCAAGATGTCAGAGCCAGGCTGTGAGAGTCCGAGCCGGCGGGAGGGGTCAGCAAGGAAGGGATCTCCCGGCAGGCACTGGAGCGGTCCAAATCGCACATCCAGCAGGGCATCTTCCATCTCCAGGTCTGCCTTTCTTCTGGCACTGAGCACCTGAGGCTGGGATCAGGGCGGGCTCCAGGTAAAACCGCCAAGGTCAAGGACTTTGCCCTTAACACCTTCCTCCCTTGCGGTGTCTCCCGGCCCAACCCCTCCGATCTTCTCAGGGTCCTGACAGAGGAGGGGGAGTAGGCTGCTAAATTCATGGTAAGGCCTTCGTGGTGGGCAGAAGTTAATGTTGTAACCTTCTCAGGGTCATTTCCATTTTAACGTTGAACTCTTGGAGACCAAATGCCTCTACCTAAAGACATTTTCATCAGGGGGAGCTTCCTGTTGTCCTTCAAATTACAATAGTGCTGCCAACAGGCTCTTCCATCTACGTGTGATAAGAGCGAACACTACAAACTTGGCACCGTAACCTTTAGGTCTCTGTGCCTTAAAGTCCCCATTTGTGAGATGAGGACAGTCAGTACATACCATAGAGGGCTCTATGAGAATGAAATGAAATAATTCATGTAAAGCTCTTAGAATTAAACCTGGGACATAGCAAACCTTCAATATGTGTTCAATATTATTCTTACCATGAATTATTTTAATTACAGAGAAGATTCACATGTACTATGCCATCTTATGCTTACAACAACACCATGAATTAAGAATGATTGCCCCCATTTTTAAAAGAAAGGAAATTAAAAAATTACGTATGCAGCTAAATAAGACCTGACCCAGCCAAGAGTCCTGAGAAAGAATCATTCTATTTGCTGGGCCTGGTGCTCCAGAGGGTTTCAGAGAATCCCAAGACTCACCCTTGGGAAGCTCCCTGGGATCTCAGAGAAGGTGTCAGCAGCCTGAAAAAAGACGCTATTTCCACCCATAATGTTGTAATGACCATTGACACTTCACTTTTGACCAACTCCTTTTCTTCTGAAGGGGAAACCAGGGCAATGCTTTCTGTTTCAAACATATATAAAAGTAGAGAAAATAATATAATGAACTACATGTACATATTTTAGTATATTTCTTCAAAAGATAAGGATTCTTGTTTAGCATACTATAATACCATTATCCCACTTACACAATCTATAGTGATTCCTTAATATCATCAAATATCTAGTCAGTGTTTAAATAATTTCTCCAACCATCTCTTTTTTTTTTTTTTTTTTTTTTACTTTAAAGTTTGTTTGCTTCAGCTGGCTTGTATGTCTCTTTTATATCTAGAATTTCCTTCCCTCCACCTCCCCACACCCCTTTGTTTCCTTGAACTGTGTTTGTTGAGGAAGCCCAGATGTTTGTCCCATAGAACTTCCCACAGTCTGGATTTTGCTGGTCGCCTCCTTGTGCTGTCATTTAACATGCTCCTCTGCCGCCTGTATTTTTCATAAACTAGCGGTCAGGTTTGGAGGCTTACTTGGATTCAGGTTTGCCATCATAGCAAAGAATACTTCAAGGTGGTTGGTGTCCTGTCCTCAGGAGATGTGCCATGTCCCACACTTTCTTTCGGTGATGCTGAACACTGTTGATGATCATTGCCTACAGCCTCTATTGCGTTAGGGGTTATCTCTTTTTTCAATTATGTGCTGGAATACTTCTATAGAGAGAAACTTCCCCTTGTCATTTGGTTACCCCGATAAATACCCAGGATAAATGCTTGATTCCTTCTCGTTATTTACAATGATTTGTTATTTGTAGATGAAAAGATACAATGCCTGTGATTTGAGTCCAGGTAATTCAGAAGAGAGGGCACTGGGCATAGAAGAACAAGAAGAGTTGTATATTGGAGGTTCATTGTACTATTCTTTTGTGTATGTTTGATAATTTTATGATAAAAGAGGCTTTTTTCCATAAAAAAATTAAGTAATGATTTAGTTCTCTAGCATTCTCCAAAGGTGAGCAATGAGTCTGTTGGTTGGTTGGCTTTAAGGTTGTGATGAATGCATGATTTAAACATATTGAAGTGTTTTAATCTATTGCAGTTCTTTTTCTTATTGATGCTGTTTTTTTTTTTTTTTTTTTTTTGGTCTCACTTTGTATCCCAGGCTGGAGTACAGTGGCCTGATCATAGTTCACAGTAGACTTGAACTCCTGGGCTCAAGCGATCCTCCCATCTCAGTCTCCTGAACACCTGGGAATATAGGCGTGCACCACCGTACCTGGCTAATTTTTTTTTAATTTTTTGTAGAGGTGGGGTCTCACTATGTTGCTCAGGCTACTCCCAAACTCCAGACCTCAAACAACCCTCCCACCTCAGCCTCCCAAAGTGCTGGGATTATAGGTATGAGCCACCGCGTCTGGCCTATTGATACTTAAATTGTTACATCATTGGTCAGTGGGAGCCTCTTCAAGTTGGCTCTCAAATTCTTTTTTTTTTTTTTGAGACAAGGTCTTGCTCTGCCACCCAGGCTGGAGTGCAGTGAATCATAGCTCACTGTAACCTCTGTAATCTCGAACTCCTGGGCTTAATCGGTCTTCTCCTCTCATCCTCCCAAAGCGCTGGATTACAGGCATGAGCCACTGTGCCTGGCCCCAGATTCTTTTTGAAACAAGCCCAGCGGTCTTCGATAGTGTCCATGCTTTCAGTATGACAAGGTGGCCCGTTTGTGCTGGGCATTTCCTATCCAGAAAATGGAAACTCCAAGGCAGGGCTCCTGTCTTTTGCTTAAGGTCTCTTTTGTGGCCTGACTCTCATCATTCCCACCTGGCCACGGTTTTCTAAAAAGATCTCTTTGAGGCTCCAGTTAGGCTCTGTGGCCAGGAGCAGAGTCTTCCTCCCCACACACCAGGCAAGTGTGCCTCCCCCTACCCCCACCACCGTTTCACTCCCACCCCCTCCAAGCAGGTGTCTCAGTGGTGCAGTTGACTGTGCTGGTGGGTGGGTGGAGGGGAAAAGAGATTAAAATCTGACTTTAAAGGCTCAGGCAGTAACTTGCTTGAGGTCGGCTCCCCCTCCCCAGCCCCACCTCCAGCCTCAGAGCCAGGGAGAAGGAAAGGGGGCAGCCAGAGTGTTCCGTATCTCTACCTATCTATCATTAGGCAGGTTATCTTGCAAAGTAGATCAAAGAGAAATTTTTAGGAAGGAGGCGGTGGGTAGCTCTGGTTCACATAGCTTTATCTAATCTCCTGGGGCGGGGGAGGCAGAGGGTGTGAGAGCAGGCAGAGCCCCCCAGAGACAAGTGTAAGATGAAAAAGGGCCCAGAAGACCAAAGGGGAGCAGGCCGAGGCCAGCCTTCACACATGCGAGGTGCCACCAGGTAGAAGACAGAGTGTACTGGTTAATTCCAAGAGCAGAGCTAGCTAGTGTGTGGGTCAGTGTGACAAGGGGGCCGGTGGCCAGGAAAAGCACCCAGCGAGGGAGTGAGGGGCTGCCCTTTGAAGCAGGGGGTTCCCCTTCACGGTGAGAGCACCCCAGAGTCTGGAAGGCCTTAGGAATGTTCAGGAAGGGGGTGCCCATAAACCGGCTGGACACACACCATCATCTGGCAGAACACTTGGCTCGAAGAGAAAGCGTGGATTTGCACGTGGCAGAGCAGAAAAGACCCAGGACTCACAGTTCTGGTGAACTTGGTCTGGTCAGTTCTTTCCCATTTTCCACAGTGGGGATAATAACCACGTCTCACTCTCGGGGCTTTTGCGGGGAGTTGAAGGAGCAGGTGAGCTGAGAAGCTCCGCCAAGCTCTGGGTGTGAGTGAGGCCAAGTGACCCCGTGCGCACGGAGAGTCTGCCACTGGGCAGGAAGCAGTCACGCTTGTTTTCAAAGCAACGTCCAGGTTGCAGGTGCCCTCAGCTGCAGGACGCTGGAGGACAGAAAGGCCCAGAGTGGAGGAGACGGCAGGCAGAGGGCGGGAGAGGCCGAGCTCACCCCTGGGGAGTGGACAGAGGCTCTGGGGCAGCTGATGGTCTCAGGGCGGAGAACCACTGGGAGGCCCTAATGGAGGGCTTGGGTATGAAACCACTGCTTTGCAAGGACAGGCCTCAGAACAGATCTCCCCGTAAGACTCCAGGTGTGTGTGTGTGCACGCGTGTGTGTAAAATTTAGAGAAAACAAGTGGTGGCAAACATGTCAGCGTTCGGCATCTTCTAGGCCCGAGCTGCAGATTACCGTGTGGGCTGGAAGGTGAACGCTGCCAGAGAAGCAGGCTGGCCGCCAGGAGCGCCAGGCTAGAGCCCGTGGATTCTACCCTAGCGAGTACATACCGTCCTGCGTGCTGGCTGCACAGGGCTGGACACAAAGAACCCTCTCTAGGACATGGAGGTCACTAGGCCATGAGGCCACCAAGCCAAATAGCCACTCATGGCACGTGGGAGGGCATGATCAGACCTGAGATGGGAGCCGTCACACTCGAGGATATAAACGCATTTAAAGCATTTCCAACAAATGCCTCTGCCCACTTTGATTTAACTTCTTTAAAGAAAACTGTGATCAATTAAATACAAAATCTATAGGAGGACCCAATTTTAACAGCAGCAAAATCCTCATAGAAGCGTTATGATGATACCTTCCCTAACGCAGCTGTAACCCAGCATGAAAAAGCAATCTTCGCTTTGGTGTTACTGCCCTTGAAAAAAACCCCACAATTTTCCCTTCTTAATTTTAATGCATTGAAATAGGTAAACTGGATTTTGCTAGACTTGTTTTCCTCTGTGTGCACACTGTGTGTGCAGTTGTGAACACACATTTGGCAATAGATATGATTCTGCCAACCTGGGCTAAGGCCTAAAACACTTCCTGATTTTTGAATGTTTTTTCACAATGCCATTGAAAATAGTACCCCCATGAAAATATAAGTGAATATATATTTGATCTCAAAATGAGGATAGGTTTTCTAAGCATATGAGTAAAAGCAAAAATTTGACTACTTACGTTTCAATTTCTATGTGTCAAAGACACCAAATGAAAGGTAGATGGCAAAGTGGGAAAATAGTCACAATGTACGCCATGGGAAAAGGGCGAATATCCCCAATATAACACACTCTTAGAAATAAAATTGCTTCGTAAAAGGTGCATCAAAAGAAAAATAAGCAAAAGTCATCACCATACAATTCATAAAACGAGAAATACACACGGCAAAGAAAACACGTAAAAAATGTTAAACATTACTAATAATCAAAGAAATACAAATTTTAAAATGAATTTCTGGTTTTTGCTTACTGAGTAGGTCGTGTTGTTTGGTTTGCTGTTTACCTGTTTAATGATAATACCCAGTGTGGTAAGAATACAATGAATTAGAGTCTCTTAAAAACTGCTGAACATAAATTGGCCCTGTCTTTCTGGAAAGTAATTCAGCCCTAAGTTTAAAGAGTCTAAAAAAAATTTTTTTTTCCTTTTGGCCACATATTTCCATGTGTCTTAATTTATTCTTAAGAAATAACCAGAGGCATAAAACTATGTTCAAGGATGTTTATTGCACCACTGTGATACTCAAAATCAACAATAATCTATATTTCTAACAACAAGGGGGTAGCTAAGGAATTATATATAGCAATACATCAAAGTAGTAAAAAATAAGTAGTACTGAGAAAAAGCAAACAAAAACTCTAAGGATACTATTTCAATTTCAAAAAAGAAATGCATTCAAATAAACACTGGAAGAAAATATAGCAAAATGTTAACAGTGATTATGTTTGAGTGGTAGGTTTGTGGGTAATTTTTATTTTCTTTTTCATGCTTTTCTATATTTTTAAATTTTTCTACAATTAACATTTTTACTCCTGTAAGCGAAAAAGTCATATAGAAAATTTAAAAAATATTTCCACCAGTTTTGAATTGAGAAATCAAATTCCTCCTAACATTGCCCAATGACCCCAGAAAGAGCAGGTTTGGTGGGGGGGGAAACAAGGAGTTCTGCTCAGGACAAGGTAAAGCTGAGTGGCCCATGTGACATCTGAGTGATGTTCAAATCTGGATTCCAGGGGAGAGCTGGGGCTGCAAACATAATGTTGGGGACGATGGTATATAGCTGGTGTTTTAAAGCCCTGAGAATGAATACATGAAATCACAAAAGCAGTGAGTTTAGGAGATTAGAGAAGAGGTCCAAGGCCTGACTCTTGACTTTCTTCAAGACATCTGGAGAGGCTGTAGCCAAGGAGACTGTGCCCAGTGACCACAGGGTCCCATAGCGGGCACTCAGTAAACAATTCTGCAGTGACTAAAGGAACAAGCAAATGATCTCCAAGGATTCATTTTTTTAAAACCTCAGATCATTTGCCTGAACACTTTCGTTTATCTCTCCCTCTCCTTTCAGGCCCAATTCTTAAAAAAAGAAAAAGAAAAAGAAAAAAGCAGGACGTGGCGGGAGGCATTGTTCTTGAAAATAAAAATAAAAACGTGTTTGGATAACAGAAAATGTCAGATCAAAAAATGCTGATTCAATGTGACTATCTTAGTGAGCGTGTTAAGCGTCTCAACATCAGCAAGAACCACTTTGCCGTGCGCTGGGAGGTAACCCGTTGCGGAGGATTTTCTCCTCCAGTGAACCCCCTTGATTAAATGTTCCGCTGGATCTTACCGCTAAGTATCAAGTAGGTCTCCATCTTCCGATCCAGCTCCTTAGTCCTGTGGGCCCTTGGTTTAGATCTGGCATATTTGGACTATTTAAATGGACTCGGCCTCACAGATGTATAAATCTTTCTTGCCAAACTTTAAAAAAAGATTTATTTCAAAACAAGATCACATCTTTTTTAGTGGTAGGAACTAAAAAACTGATTTGCAGTTTGCTTCTTCTCTATGTTTGGAAATACATCTTCCTTTCCCTGCTTGGAAGGAAAGAGAACGCTTTATTTTTCTGTTTCCTTCATTCAAAACGGATCAGCTAGGTGGAGGACCTCTCTCTAGAAGCGACTGACTGGGAACAGAGATTTTAGCCACTGCAGATTGGTTGGTTACAATGTAGCAGAAGGCAGGGCTGGCAGGGAAAGTGGAAAAAGAAAAGTGAGCTTCCTTTGCCTTGATTTCCCCTTACTGGGAGCAGGGTACCGGGGGTGGAAATACCCCTTGCCCAGGGGTAAGGTGGGTTCCTGAGACCAGCCGGGTGATCGGGGCTCACTGTGTAAGTCACTGGACGTGAGGGAAGAAGGCCCTAACACGGCTCCTGCTGGGTTACCGGGAGGCTGACTTTGAAGAGTCTTCACATTAAGCTGATTGATGGTCTCTCCGTGTCTGGGAGAGGTGTTTTGGCTCCGTGTCAGAGCGCCCATCAGAAAGGCCTGAGCTACGAGAGGTTTGAAAAATGGTTCGGATGAAAAAATGGACTCTGCTCAATAATAAATTATAACGATGCTTTGTATTTATAGAGCATCCTTCAACTGACGGAGCTCTAAGTTCTTTATGGATATTAACTCACCTTTCTCACAATAGAGAAAAGATAATTTTGTCAATTCAATATTTTCGTAACCTTTTTTTTTTCTTTTACTGAGGGAGGAGGATAGCTATTACAGAGACGTTTCCTTGTATTAATTTGGAAGCAATAAATCTTCCTTTCTCTTTTTTTTTTTTTTTACCAAAAATCTTTTCTTATTGGATATCACCTAAGGAATTAAAAAATGAATAGCGATGCCGAAAATGTATGTGTATGTGCATTTATATGTCGGTGTGGGTGTAGTAGCTTCATAAATATTTAATTTTTATGGTCTAAACCTTCTCCCTCAGTTTTCATGAGCTAGAATTTATTAGCTACTGAACAGTAGAGCTATTATTATTTGCTTTTGTGCCTAAATGATTTAAAAGTCAATTATGAATTGGCTAAGGGGATTGGAGGACTGCAGCATGTAATATGCCCCTCGCGCTTCTATTTGTTACCAATGTCTGGAATGAGGAAGTGTCCACGATGGGAAATGGCCCACAGAAGTGCCGTACCGATATTAAAGTCACCAGACGGAGGCCCTAGGTCACTGGGATATGAGCAGCTCTGCTGGGTTTCACGGGGGTGGGTAGGGGGCTGGGGGAGGACGGCGGAGGGTGTGCAGGCAGACAAATAAATCTGAGAATAAAGCAGAACCCGGGACTGTCCGAAACAATGACTTAAACCGGGCAAGTCCAAGAGGAGGCTGCTCTTCCAACCAGCCCCCAACACTTGGGCTGTGCTCAGCATTGACCCGCTCCAGGGTCCCCTGGGAGGGAACGTAAACATTTACGGTGTTTGCTATTTATCTTGGAAGTGCCCATCTTCCGAGTCACTAAGGCAAGTCACAAAGAAGCAGGCTGGAAGGTGGTAATAACCCAATACAAAAGAAATATCTGTCGAACAGAAAATCCCCCTATGGAATTCATGTCTTTTGAACATTCCAAGTAGGAGATGGGGGTTTTCGGGTGGGAAAGGAAGGTGGGAAAATCACCAGGCACAGTTCACCCGCCAGGTCCTCCACTCAGTCTTTTTGACGTTGTGTTTGCTTGAAGGGCTGCTGAAAAGCAGACTTGCGTTAACTTCGAAATTAGCAGGGAGCAAATGGCACATCTTTGTTAACAAGCTTGGAGCCAATGATAAATTTTAAAAGTGCACCACAATGAGCATAAATCCTCGGTTGCCTCCTGGTCGTGGTGTGGGAGCTGGAAAGCGTAAAGTATTTCTGGAACAAGAGCCAGGCCTTCCTCTGCCTTTGCGTGCTAACTAGCCGATCAGGGTGCCCCAGCCTGCAGAGCTCACGGTGCCCGGTTATTACTCACGTGACTTCTTAACAGTTTCCACCTTTGAAAATGGAAATTGCTGTGCACATACATCACACACACACATAGGTATGTATGTGCATATGAATATACATTTACATATGTACGTGTTTATGTGCATATATAGACACACATACCTATGCACACATACATACATGTTTTCTGTCATAAGTGAAACTGTATTAAACTTTGTTTTCAATATTTGGGTGACTCAAAACTAAGAGGAAAAATTGGGGATGAAAAAGCAGGCAGGGCAATAATCATTCTGTAGATTATCTCTAAATGGAAATGTCCCCATCAACATTAGTTCCCAATTCTAATATTAAAAAAAATCTAACGTGGTACAATAGAAAAAGGGACTTAAATTTAATACACAAAACAGTCTAGCAGCCTGGATCAGTCCAAAGACAGTTTTTTTTTTTTTCCTAAAGACTATCAGAGTTAACTCTGGCAGATAGTCAGAAAACTGTGCAAGGGGGAGAGATTCTTCTGTTTATTCATTTGCTTGATTTTAAGTGCTCTACTCCTAAGTGCCATCATTGGTACCGATAATGAGATCTGTACTGAGCCACAAACTCCAAAGCTGCAACCTGAGCCCCCCGCCCCCGCCCAAGAAGTTAATTAAGTCTCAGTCTTGGGCTCCACAGCCAGTTGATGCCGGAATAAATCTACTGAGTTGTCAGCGGGCTAAACCAGAAGAGCAGAGCCCCAACAAGGAATTTCTATGCAGTAAATATCACTTAAATTCCTCTCAAAGTTGGAGCTGGTGTCAAAGTCCAAAAAAGCAATATTCCCTGGCAACTGCTTTCAAGAGTGTGTGTGTGCCTGGCCATGTATCATCTGAACACTCAAATTAGCAGAGGAGAAAGATAGTGAGTTAATATCACCCAGCTGACTGCTCCAAGAACTGCTTTAACTGTAGCCAGAGAAATATGGGGAAGGCATGGCCAATCATCAATGACCTCCAAATGACTAGATGCTCAGAACTTTCTGGCAGCCTGGGCTAGATAAATAATTCCTGCTGCTGTGAAATAAATAAATTCCCCCAAATATTTCAGGGAAACCAATTCTTTCACTTTCCAGTCACTGAGCTACAAGGAGTTAGAGAAACACTACAAGTGAAGAAGAAAGGAAATCTAGGAGCGACTTTCTATCTCACTGGTCTCCAGTTTACAGGGGCTGGCCACCCCAGGGAGGTTGGTCTGGCAGGGTGAGGGGGGCGTTCTTCCAAGAACTGTGTTTGCGAGGCTTGTGAACACATGATTCTGTGTCTGGACAAGTCCTTGAAAGGGAGGGAAGGAGGTGGGGAAGGAAGAAAGAGAAGGAGGGAGGAAGGAAGGAAAAGGAAAGAAATATAGGGAGATTGAGAATGGAAGAGAGAAGACAAAAGCAAGAGACAGTGAAAATAAAAAGGAAATCAATGAAAAATGGAGAGACAGATGGAATAACACCATGTAGCGCTCTAAAGTGTGCCTTTTCCACAGAGCACACACTGCAGATAAATATTGCAAGTTGGAAGTGTTTTCAGAAACTGTACTTCTAATAGTCTTTCCCTTTGCTTCTTTTCTACGTTAATGAAAAATGTTTGCCTTTAAAACAGAGACTATTGAAGTTTCAGGTTAGCGCTGTCACCCTCCATGTGCAGGTGTTCCGGAGCTAGAACTACACGCAAAATTCTTCCTTTTGTCCCCCTCTTGTTCCACTCACCCTGCTTGCCTAGCCTTTTGCTTTTAGAAAACAGGTGGGAGCTAAGAAACAGAAAAATAGGTTTGGGGAGTTCAAGGAATTTGGACCCCTAACTGCTTTAGGAGTCAGCACCCCTATCCAGAGCAGAAGGCAGCCAGTCCTGAGCCTGAGAGAAGCTTCTCCCCAAAGAGTTTCCCAAGGGAACCATTTCTGAGCCATTCTTCGTGGAAGAAATCCCTAGAGATGTTCAGAATTGGAACTAAATCCATCCTCTCCTGAAGAAAAATGGGGGTTTTTAGGAACGCATCGCGCAGCAGGGAAGCAGCCTCTGTATTTGGAGCTAAACGTCTGGGGGAAACAAATAAGTTGCCTTTAATATCGAGCAAGCCGGGAATGCAAGAAGACTACATCCTCATGCTGGGCTCCATTGCAATCCCAAGGCGATTTTAGTTCAAGGAGAGTGGCATTTGCTTGGGGGAAATTATAAACTTATTATTGCCATTTATAAATTAGGCTTCTCAAAGGAAGGGAACTTAACGGTTTTATTACTGTCCACTGCAAAGGCAATTGCTACCGGCCACAATTGGCACATTCTGTAGAAAAAACAAGCACAACCAAACATACGAGACATTCCACTACAGGGGTTTCTTTTTGAGGCAGTTATTAAAGGCATGTGTCTTATTAGCTGGTGTCAGGATTTCTGGGGGTGTTTTGTTGTCTCAGGTAATGAGAAGGCCACTTCCAGAGCTGTGTGCTTCTGAAGTCAGCAAACAAACCATTAAAAACAAACAGACCTCCTTTTCTTTTTCACCCTGTCCCTGACTATTCTCTATAAATTTATACGACACAGCACTCACAGAAAAAGGAAATTCATTAGCCATATGAATCCCTGGTTTAAATTCAGGCAATAGGTTAATATTCTCCTTAATTTAATAGTTTTAGGGAATAAATCTGTGTAGATTCAGATCAAATTCTAGCCAATCACTTCAATATGGTCTATTTTTTTAATGTACAAAAGTTTGATTTTGTTCCACAAAATCATGACTCTTTGAATTTGGTGTCCAGCTAATAAATTAGCACAGTTCCGTTCAAGTTCCCACTAAATTGGAGGCTGAAATGCAGGATCAAGAGAAAAGAGATGCAAGTTACAAACCTAGATTCTAAATAACCCAGCAGACTAACTCCATGAAACCATCTTTTATTTTTTTGTGAATAAGTGTATGTGTGTTACCTTCCCTCTCCCTTTCTCCTTTTAAAAAAAGAAATGATGACTTTTTCAGGTCTCTGCTTCCAGATTTGAAGGGCTTTAGGTATTTGAAGTCAGATGGGAGGCAGGAACGAGTGCTACTAATTGGGTGCATCCTGGTGTGCTAATATAAAGAGCAGCAATGCAGTCGTGGGTTTCTGAGTTTGCTGTCTGCACCTGGCCTGTCTGGGGATTAGGAAAGGCTTGCTGGCCCCAGGCCACAGGTCACGTTGCAGACTTCTCTGCAATTCCCTGGCTGATTCCTGCACCAGAGCAGATAGTGTAACCTTCTATGCTAAATAGCCACGAGAAGCTCATGCTCAGTGGCCAGGCAAAGCTGCACACAGACCCCGGGAAGGGTTTCCAGGACGGCCCGGGACTGCCTGTCCTCCAGAGAGAGCCAGATGAAGCAAAAGGAGCAGTCCCCAAATTCTTAGGGCCAGGGCTGCCAGGCAACCTGTCACCCAAGGCTATATCCAAGGGGACAGGCAATGAGGTTACCTCGGGAAGTGAGCATTTGGCAAAAGAGGAGAGGTAAAGGAGCAGGTGCAGGTGATAGAGAAAAAAATAAGGCTGGTAGGAGAGAATGCGGGAGAAAAAAGCAAGGCAACAATGGAGAGAAAAACCGGAGGGAAGGAGTGCACCAGCCTGAAGACCGGATGACAGGGGAGGGACAGGGGGAGGAGGACTGGACCGCTTCAGCCTTACAGGGAGGGAGGGCAGACTTCTCCAGGGGACAGGAGAATCAGTCTGGCCTCCTTTAACTGTCTCGTCCCATTTTTCTGACATTATAGAGAGAATTCTGGAGCGGGTGGTTGGGGGAGGGCCCAGAGGCCTCATTATTGTAAATGGTCTGGAGCAGAGACTGCCCTTTGAAGGACCCTGTCACACCTCTCCCAGCACGGGCTCAGCCCCCAGCAAGGAGCATCTCTCCTCCTTTTCTTGTTGAGACACTTCTGAGAGGCAGGGCACGCCCCTGTGCAGCCCCCGTTCTATGGGCTCCTGTGTAGTAGACACGCTGGCTTACACACACGCAGAGA
>CM052444.1:2822246-2910204 GCA_028533085.1 Varecia variegata | reverse complement strand
AGAAGGAAGGAGTTCACAGCCCTGTGGGGACTCCTCTCCCCAGCCCTGAGGACCAGCAAGTCGTCCAAGGGCAGTACCAAGTGGTGGTGAAGACCTGGACGATGGATCCAGACACACCTGGGTTCAACCCTGGCTCTAGCCCTTAGCCATGTTATTAACCTCTCTGCAGCTCAGTTTCCCCGGCTGTGAAGTCAGAGTCACTGTGAAGACTGAATGGAAAGACTCACATGTGGTTCCTGGCCCAGAATAAATCTTCAGCTAGTGGTTATAACTATTACTCTGCATGTTTAGCCTGTCTCTTTCCTGCTGCAGTGAAAGTTAGTTGCTCAATGAAAGGGAGCAGCCCCCGGAGGGGGAGGTCTGGTGCCCCTGGGGCTGTGGCCATTGGGTTGGCATCACACCCAGCACCCTGCCTGACACAGGCCCCCCATAGCTGCTGCCACTGCCTTCCTGAGGACACGTGACTTCCTGTTTTCTAAATTCTTAGCCTGCAGTGTCATTGCCAGTTGTATCTGAGCCTGGGGGCAGAGCTGGGCAGCAGCAGGCCCCTGGGCTCAAGGTTGGAGATGCAAAGGGAGGAGAGTCAGGGGACTTGGAAGCTGGCCACTGCCACCTGGATCGTGGGCTACTGTGATTAATGTCGATTCCATTAGCTCCTAGGAACTGAGCACTTACCAGTTACCAAACCCATCCCATTTAAGTGTCTCACACCCTGGGAGGTAGCTATAATGACGCCATGATCACACAGTAACAGACCCAGGGCCTGGACTCACGTTGCCTACCTTCACAGGGTTTGTTCTTACGAGCAGTGCTCAAGTGCTTCCTATTGAAGTGGAGACAAGCTGGACAGGGGATTGGGAAGGCTACCCTATAGAATTTGGAGGATTTGTGTAATTTGTGCTTCTGAAGGCAGAACTAGGATCAAAATTATTTTTAAAAGACTGAAAATTAGAGCTCCCCACCAGTGCTTGGTGGGTGGTGAGCTCCCTGTCACCTGAGGTATTCAAGCAGAAGCCAAAGTTACCTGCTAACGAGGAAATTCCTGCAAAAGGTGGGGAGCTCTCTGGATGAGGGGAATCCCAGAGGCACTGGGATAAGGTGGAGAGAGCAGGGACTTTGTGTCAGATGCACTCAGGAAATTTCTAGCTGTGTGATCTACTGGAGCCTCAATTTCCTTTTCTGCAAAGTTGATAATATTTCTGCCCTTAGCATACAAGGTTGTTCTGAGGATTAAACCAGATGACGAAAGGGCGGAGAGTTCTCTAAACTGTATGCTGAGTGCAAATGTAAGTCACATGGTTATCATTTTGTGGAGCGAAGAGTTCTCAGACTGTCCACGCACTCCTGAGCTCCTACTGCGTGCTGGGCACTTTATACATGTTCGTTATCTGATTTTATCCTCACACACCCCTGAAGGGTGGGTGTCCCCTTCCTGAGCTGGAGAACCTGGCCAGGTTCTGTCCCCAACCCCGGCAAGAAGAGGTGGGAGGACCTGTCCACTCCTGCTGCTGCTTGTACCTGCAGAGCCTCTGCTGTGGCAAAGGACCCGTGGGCTCAGCACGGCCACGGTGCAGGGCACCTCCCGGCGCACTTCCCTGCATGTGCTGTGCACCGCCACCCTGTGAAGTCTGTCTTATAAACCCCGTCTGCAGTGCAGGGCTGAAGCTGTCCCAGAACACTAAGCCAGTAAGAGGCAGATTCCATATTTGAATCTTCGAGTCTTTCTGACTCGAAGATCTGTGTTCTTTCCTCTTCTAAGTGGCCTATGATGTGCAAGGTGAGGAGGGAAGCGAGTAAGTGAAACCAAAATGCACCATCTGTGTTTTACAGAGCTCGTTGGTGGGGGGAACTCCAGGACGTGAAACGTTCACAAGCTGCTGTGACCAAGTGTCAAAGGCAGGCAGACAGCAAGGGGCTGTGAGCTCGGAGGTGGGTGAGAACTCTGGGTCCCGCGCCCACAGGTCAGATCACCTAAGGCAGAGAGCTAAGAAAAGCACCTGGAGTCAGGAGACCCAGGAATCCCATCCAGTTTTGTGTCTAACCCACAGGCATCCTTTGGTGAAGTTGCTTCCTCTGGTCTCAGTTTATCAACCTATATATTGGGTCCAATGATAACCCCCTACTTATCTCTCCCGGGAATCAAACCTGATCAGGCACAGGAATTTCAAAAGTACAAACTGGGGTTCAAATAAGAGGTATCCTTACCAGTTGGATGTGAGGGCGTCCAGCGGAGGCCAGCTCCTCAGCAGGATTTGCTGGGGGCCGAGGCTGGCTGGAGGCAGAGATGGGCACCAGTGTGTTTGCAGCCTCGGGCTGTGGAAGAACCAAGTTGATTAAGACCTAATAATTCTGTTTGCAGAAGTTGACAATCTGGCTCAGAGACAGACGATACAATTCAAATAAATTTCACTGGCAGAAATCAGATTCTATAAGGACGGGTGCCTCCCCCAGGCTGGCCGCTGGGCCCTCAGGATCTTCCTGTTAATGGTCAGTGCTGTCGAACTTCCCACACTCGGGGCTTTTATGAGGCGAAAAGGCTGTCTAGAGATAGCTAGGCTCACCCGCACTAACTAGACTCATAACATTTTTAGATGCAACGAACCACATGGCTAGATACTTTGTGATCAGCTCTGGCTGCCCCTGTGGCCTCCTCTGGGCATCTCCTGTGGTCCATTCCAGGTATCCTGCTACAAGGCAGGAAGGCGACAGCTCGTGCACATGTGCTTAAAGTAAAAACCGTGACAATAGCTCACATAATGGAGCACATATCCTTATGGGGTCCTTCACCCCATAAAAATTATCTGATTTAATCCTCACCCCATAAGAGTTAATCATATTTAATCCATATTAAAACTGTCTGCTGTTCCAGGGAAGCCCCTGTACCCTGTGTGTGACCTTAAGCCCAGAGGGCAGGGACTCAGAAGACCCTACCCAAACATTAGACACCGTCGTCTTTATAGAGGAGCCCTGTCATTTACAAAAACACATACCAATGTTATCTCATTTGATTCTCACCACAACCCTAAGGGGGATAGGATTACCCTCCATTTCATAGATGAAGAAACTGTGGCCCAGAGAGGGGGGTTGACTTGTCCAAGACCACACAGCTAGTAAGTGGCAGGGGAAGTACTAGAACCCATCTGCACCAATGCTGGGCTCTTTCTATTCCAGCAGCCCCTGGCACAGAGCAGATGCCCAGTGAATATTTAATCAGTTATGTCATTGAATTGGGTCCCGTGCTCCCTCGTGGAGCTTTCTGGGCCTTCCTGAGCCCCCCGCAACACAGGCCCAGCGGGACTGAGGAGAGGGAAGGCCCTGCCTGGGAAGTGTGCTGGGGTTAATACGCTCTCCTCTGCCCACCCACACACAGCACTCTTGTCATTGGTCATAAAATCATGCTGCCCTTAAAAAGAAAGAAAGAAAACTTGTCCCTATTACTTATCTCCAGGGAGGCGCCCCATTCCCCTGCCCCCCACCACGCTGACTCTGCACAACACGAAGAAATATTTCTTCTTATTTGTGCTAAATTTACTGCCCAGTAATTTTTCTGTTCTCATTTTCTGCCACAGGCAGCTGAGCGATTTTCTCCCAGCTTTTTTTCTGAGTCTCAACGAGCCCCGTAAATCGCCACTGCCATTTCCTCTCCAGTCCTAAAAGGAAAAAATCACCCCAGCTTTGGTGGCCTTCAAGGGGGGCTGGCTTGTCTCCCAGAGGCCTTTAGACCCTACCTTGGGTCACTGGGGACTTGCCCCCCTGCCTCAGGGCCAGAGAGCAGGCACACCTCCCTCACTGGCCACCTCTTCCTCAGTGCTGGAACTCAGCCCTGAAAAACCCCACAGTATCAAGTGATTGTCCTTGGCTCGCCCTTCACTCTGAGCCGGGGGTGGAGGAAGAGGCGAAAATGCAAAAGAGGCAGCCATTGGTCTCAAGTGCTGACGGCCTAGATGCCGGGCATCTCGGAGTCCTGCTGAGTAATGTTTGGAGAGTGCGTGGTGGGATGCAGGCTCTTGCACCTCCATCACCCGCTGAGTTTTCCCTAGGGGCCAGGTGTTGGGACAGAGTCTGATTTCTGCAGGCGTTGAGGGGAGGGAGCCAGCAAGGGCAGTGCTGGAAGAGGAACCAGCTCAAAACAGCAGGGAGGGAGGAGTGTACAGGTGTGTTCACGGAAGAATGGAGTGTAAAGGACAGGAACAAGGGGAACAGAGTGGCAGAAAGGCATGGCCCTTTCAGGCCGGGGCTGGCAAGGCAGAGCCCTAACAGGGCTGGACAGGTAGCTTGGACTCTCCTCCAGTGGCTGGGTCATCAGTGGTCTCCGAGCAGGGTCTGCGGGAAGTTTATGCAGAGATCAGCTGCCTGGGGCCAGGAGGGGTCCTGAATTGGGGTTGGAGTCAAAGGCCTGAGGGCAGAGGGATTCAGGGTGGTGTGGGTGGGGACGAGGGGGCAGCCTTGAATCTCCCGTTTCCGTGGCTTGTGGGGGAATCCAAGGGAATGGCACGGAAGGGTAGACGGGGTGGGCCTGGGGGCGGGGATGGGGGTTGGAGACACTGCGGGGCTCAGTCCTGGGCCGCCTCGTGCTTTGCGTGTGCTCTCAACCTGAAGTGCTCGGTGCCTCAGTTTCCCTGTGTTGCTAGTAGGAGAATCTGACAATGATTACTTTTCAGGCAGTGTCTGGCACAGAGGAAACACTGATGAAAGGGAACAGTTTTCACTCTGTTTAGCAGAAGAGGCAGCTGAAAGAGGGTAAATAACGTGCGGCAAGTCACACAGCTGGTAAGGCTGTGACAGCACCCAAGCATACAACGTCCACTCCTCTGCCCTGGCATAGGCCCGCAGGCGGCCACCAGGGGGCGCGCTGGCCTCGGGAGACCCTCACGGGGGCCGAGCCGGCCTGGAGCCTGGGCTCTCCCGGTGGCCAGGCAGCGGAGGAGCGAGATAGGTACTACACCCCCATCTCACAGATTGAGTTGCTGCACACCTACCTAGTAGGAAACACAGCCAAGGCTAAAGTCTGCATCTCCTCGTTCACAGTGCTGTGATCTTTCAAATAAAAATGCAACATTTTATTTAACTGGAATATTTGCTGTACCTGGTTCCCCAACCCATTTATGCCAATGCCAATGCCAGTGCCAACTAAGGGTGCATTAACTACAGTTTGACAAAGGTTCAAATGGCCGTAGGGGTTAGGGGTCCCTTGGAAGTTTGGGGTGGGAGAGGATAAACAGAGGGAAACTCTGAGCTGCATTTTGTAGGATGCATTCGATTTTAACAGCTGGCAGAGCTGCAGGGAGAGAAAAGGAGGAAGCATGAAGAGGGAACAGTGCATGCAAAGGCAAGGGGCTAACAGTCTGGGAGAGGAGACAGATGAGGCTGAGGCCACGGAGCAAGGACTGGTGGGCAGGGAGATGCCAGGCCCAGGAGTGGATGTGATCACTGAAGGTACTTCTGTGCTTTGCCCATGAGACCCTTTGGGGCTGGGGAGGGACGCCAAGCACCAGACTCCACTGCCTGGTGTGGGACAGTGTCTGGCTCTGAGGAAGCAGAGAGTTTGGGGGAAGTTAACCTGAATTCTCACTGTCCTAATTAATAGTTAGATAGTACCACCAAGTCTCTGAGCCCCACCCTTGCCACCCCCCAGAGCCCGGTTCTCTCCCTGCGGGGTGTGGGAGGGCATCAGGAGCCACACACCTGAGTCCAGGTGGTACCATTCATCCAGACCCGGGCATCTTCCCGAGGCTTCCAGAGTTCCTGGTTCACACAGGGGCTCACACACTGCTGGGCTCCCATGCCCCCGGAGTCAGAAGCCCTGTGCACAGGGGTTGGGGGACAGCTTCACCTTCCCACGTCCCCTCCTATCTCCCCAGGCTCTGTGACCCCACCAGGGGCCACATCTGCCTTGGGGCAGGCTAGGTTTTCCCAGGAGCTAGTGGAGGTGGGAGGGAGGAAGGTTGTGATCAGCCTGAGGTATAGAGATTGGATCTAGTCTCCTTGTCAAGATTTCCTTGGCCATCTTGGGGTGGTGGGGACATGTTCTTGTCACCCTGGGCCTGGCTAACCAGCTTTGTGTCTTGGTACAGAGGCACAGAGCTTCGGCCTGCTGGATCCCAAACTCTGCTACCTGCTGGATGGAATCCTCTTCATCTATGGTGTCATTATCACCGCTCTGTTCCTGAGAGCAAAGGTGGGTACCACTGGGCTCTGGGAGGAGGATGTTCGGAGCGGCCTTGGTCTTGAAGTTGCAGGCTAGGGTGGTACCTGGGGCGTAGTATTCATGGGCAAAGCAGGGACCAGGCAAGTATTGGGTAGGCTAAGTGGGCGGTGGGGGTGCACCTGCGGCTGAGCCAGAGTGGGAGAGGGAGAGCCTGGTGCTGGGTGTCTCAGTGAGGAGATGTACAAAGGTGTGCCATCACAGTGGCAGCAGATACTGCTGGCAAGAAAGGGGCTTACATGCAGGCAATTAAGAGCAGGGAAGTGGGGGACCTGTGGCCTTTTCCCAGGTGCTGCTGTCCAACTGCTAATGTGGGCCTTTCTCTTGAAACCTCAGTTTCTCCATCTGTAAATGGGAGAGTCGGCTCAGAGCACCGGTTTTCACCTGGTGCCTTGCAGACCCTGCATTTCTTGGAGGGGCTGGGCATGGTGTGGACAGAGGGTGTGGAAGGATTTAGGGGGAGGGGGAGGCTCCAGTTCCTATCATCTCTTGAGCGCCCCCAACCCATTTCTCTTTTGAATTTCAAACTTTGGCACGAGATTTTATTTAAAAAACAGAATCTTACTGACTTTTTAAAGTTTAAAAACGCTGCCCTAGATGACTGCTAAGCTTGTTTCCAATATTTTGAATCTGTAAGATCTTGCAGTTTCTCTCGGCTGAGGCGGCGTGAACCGAACACAGGGAGGATGTGTGACCTTCGAGCAGATGCTCGGGACACTAAGCGCGCGCGAGACTCCCCGGGCTCAGGTGTCGCCGAGCAATAGCAGAGGGCTGGGCGAGCGGTGCGCAGAAAGCACCCTGCCCCGGGGGTCACGATAGGAGGCAGGACCCTGTGCGGCCGCTGTCCTGGAGAATCCCCCGGCTCTCGGGAGCTCGGCCGCGATCCCTGCACCTCTGCGCACGCGCGAGGGCGCTGGCCCGGGAGAATCAGCTCCAGCTGGCCCCGGGGCCAGCCTTGCGGATGCTCCTGCCACAGGTGGGAGGAGAAAAGACAGCTGAGCTCAGAAAAGGGGCTGCAGCGTCCCTGGGCCTTGCAAGGGCTCGGCCCCAGCAGGCAGAGCACGCGCTGTTCGTTGTCAAGCACGGGAGCGGGGCTGTCCCCAGGGTCGCCGCGGGCCCTGCCCGCGCGCTGAGCAGTGACGCGCTGTGCTCTCGTGTGTTCCAGTTCAGCAGGAGCGCTGCCGTCCCCGAGCACCAGCAGGGCCAGAACCAGCTCTATAACGTAAGTCAGCCTTTCCCCGAGACCCACGCGGAAGCCAGGGACAGTCCTCTCCTGGAACGTGGGGGGACACGCCGGCCAGACTCTCAGTCTTGGGTCTGCTCCTCAGCTATCAGCTCTTTGCCCCGGCGGCAACTTGTTTAACCTCAGTTTTCTAATCCCTAAAACGGGAACAGTGGTTGTACCTGCCTGGTGGGGGTGCCCTGAGGCTCACACGGGCGCTTTACTGGTTGATGGATGGAACGCGCTCCACCTGCCACTCAGGAGCCCCAGCCCCCAGCAGTCTGCCCACGGCTGGAGGGGCGGAGAAGGAACCTCTCGCCGGAGGGGGAAGCGATTTCACACTCCCTGTGCTACGGGACGGTGGTCGAACCCATGGCCCTCTCTGAGCCTCCGCTGCTTTCTTGGCTCTGTTGTTACTCCTCCCGATAGACCGATCCGCTCACAGTAAGAAAAGCACTTTGAGATCCCGTCCACCGTATGGCGACGCGTGTTCTTTGCGGTGTCCTCTGAGATGATGGTATCGGATGGACCCCTTACCACCCCCTCCTCGGTCCCTGCCCCTTTTCTGTGAGCCACCACAGAGAGGGAAACCAAACTCCCCCGTCCAGCTGGCCCCATGCTCCTGAGGTTCCTTCCCTGTGCCTGACATTTTCCTGTCTTTTTTAGGAGCTCAATCTAGGACGAAGAGAGGAGTACGACATTTTGGATAAGAGACGGGGCCAAGACCCTGAAATGGGAGGGAAGCAGGTAGGGAACCCCCCTCTCTGCCTCTCTGTGGGGTGTGTGTGTTGGGGGGGATCTTCTCAGCACCCACACACTCTGCAACCAGACTCCACCGTAACCCGTGTGGGGCCTGGGGCAAGAGGACAGCTGGAGACCCACTTGCTGCCGCGCTCTCTTCCTACCTCCTTGGTTCCATACGGGATCTGGGGGGCCTCATGCCAGAAAGTGCCCCTCCCCCCTCATGTCTCAGCTCCACCCACCTCCCCTCCAACTGCTCCTTGGCCACCCTGAGATGCACACTGGTGGCACCATCTGCCCTAGGAGAACAGACCCCGTGAAGAAGGGGCCCAAGACCACTGGGCAGGGAGTTCTGGGTCCTGGGTACCCCTGCAGAGCATGGTCAGGGTTTGGGCTCTGGGGCTCTTTCCCCCTGTGTTTTCCTCTAGTAGTTTTACAGCTTCAACACTTATGTTTAGTAGGCGGGCATGGTGGCACACACCTGTAGTCCCAGCTACTCAGGAGGCTGAGGCAGGAGAATTGCTTGAGTCCAGGAGTCTGAGGTTGCAGTGAGCTATGATGATGCCACTGTACTCCAGCCAGGGAAACAGAGCGAGACCCTATCTCAAAAACAAAAACATACAAACAAAAGACTTCCGTTTAAGTCTTTATAATCAGTTTTGAGTTGATTTTTGCATATGGTATAAGGGTCCAATTTCATTCTCTTGCATATGTATATCCAGTTGTCCCAACACTATTTATTGAAGAGACCGTCCATTTCCCATCGCATATTCTTGGCACGTTTGTCAGAGATCAACTGACTGTAGGTAGGGAGATCTTTTCTGGGCTCTCTGTTCTGTTCCATTGGTCAATGTGTCTATATTTATGCCTTTACCATTCTGTTTTAATTACTATCACTTTGTAGTATAGTTTGAAATCAGGTAGTGTGATGCTGCCACTTTGTTCTTTTTGCTCATGATTGCCTTGGCTATTTTTTTGTGTGTGTGGGGGTCCAAAATGCTGGAGAAGAAGAGGATTTTTTTCTATTTTTCTATATTTCTATTTTTTCTATTTTGAGCATTTTTTCTATATGAGAAATGATGTTGGAATTTTGATGGGGATTGCATTGAATCTGTAGATTACTTTGAGTAGTATAGACATTTTAACAATATTAATTCATGAACATGCGATATCTTTCCATTTATCTGTATGCTCTTCAATTTCTTTCATTATATAGTTTTTCGTATATAGGTCTTTCACCTCTTTAGCTAAATTTATTCCTAAGTATCTTATTTATTTATTTATTTTTGTAGCTACTGTAGGTGTGATTGTTCTCTTGATTTCTTTTTCAGAGAGTTTGTTGTTGTAGAGAAAGGCTACCGATTTTTGTGTGATTTTGCATGCTGTTAACTTTATTGAATTCCTTTATCAGTTCCGACAGTTGTTTTTTTGTTTTGGAATCTTCAGGGATATCCAGGTATATATAAGATCATGTTGTCTGCAAACAGGGATAGTTTAACTTCTTTCTTTCTGATTTGGATAACTTTATTTCTTTCTTCTGCCCAATTGCTCTGGCTAGGACCTCCAGTACAATAGTAAACAGAGTGGGGGAGAGTGGGCATCCTTGTCTTGTTTCAGATTCTAGAAGAAAAGCTTTCAACTGTTCCCTGTTGAGTATGCTATTAGCCATGGGTTTGCCATCTATGGTCTTTATTGTGTTGAAGTGTCAATACATTCTTTCTATACCTAATTTGTTGAGAGTTTTTATCATGAAAGGATGTTGAATTTTGTCAAGTGCTTTTTCTGCATCTAGTGAAATGATTTTTGTCATTCACTGTGTTAATGTGGTATGTCACATTTATTGATCTGTGTATGTGGAACCATCCTTGCACCCAAGTCTCACTTGATCATGGTGAATGTGTCATTGAACTTGGTTTGTTAGGGTCCTCTTAAGAACAGGGCTCAGGACAGAGGCCGGGGCTGCCTCAGTGTAAGGGCAGTACTGCCTGATGCTGCAAGTGGCCCTCAATGTTTCTGGTCACACGTGTCGGTCAGCCCTCGTCCAGGCCCTCTGAGCCCTGTGCATGTAACCAGGTATGGGCCATGTCGTGCTGCGGCCCACGGCAGCCTGGCAAGGCTGGGAGCACAGGCAGGAGAGAGGCAGGGGCAGGGCCCGGGGCGAGGGTGGGGGCAGGATGGGGCTCGCTGCACTCTCATGGCCTGGATTCACCTTTCTTTGCCCTTACCTTCTTCCTCTTTGTCTTTCTTAGCAGAGGAAGAGGAACCCTCAGGAGGGCCTGTACAATGTGAGTAGAGGAGCTTTCACATTTTACCTTGGAAAGTCAGAGGCGAGGGCTGAAGGGGGGCTCTGGGTGAAGGCATTTCTCCACACTCGGTCATCTTTGTCCAGAACTTTCCTTCCTTGGGTCAAGTAATGTCTCACCTGCTTGCTGCCTGCAGTAGCACCTGCTTCTAGAAAGGCCCCTTAGCTGAAAAGTGACAAGTTATCCCCCAATCTCTTGCCTTCTCTCCCCTCCCCCCAAGCCTGCTGCCAGAGTTCCTAGGTTGGCAGCCTGGGGTGTAGGGGACACAGTGAGGTCAAGCTGGCAGGCCCCTCCGAAGGCCCCCTGGTCCCGAGTGCGGAAGGTTCTGCTGAGTGTCTCCTCTGACTGAAAGGTCAACCTCACCATCCTGGGTGTGAACCTGACCGTTGTTTTCGATCTGGGTCTGCCACGAAGGAGCCCCGTGCAGGTGGTGGCCTGCTATAAAGGGAGCCACCTCCCCGACCTTCCTGGGCAGAGGAGGGTTGATTCCGGGCCCTGGTGTTGGCTGTGTGAAGGGACACCTGCTCACATAAATGACGCTGGGGGCTCCAGGTGCGCCCTTGTGTTGTCCAATACCGAGTCTTTTTCTAGGATGCCACATCCTATCTTTGTGAGCCTCACCTGCGCTTCTCAGCTCAGTGCAGAGGGCTGGCAGCTTAGAGGAGAGTCCAAGGCGCTGAGGACGAGGGGGGTGGGCTGGAGCTGGTTGTGGGCAGAGAAGTTGGTGTGAATTAGGTTTGGAGCCTTGACTGTGGGAGCCTCCTGCCAACTTGGGGATCAACGGGCTCCCTCTTGCGGGGGACCCACTGTCTTCTGCATTAGTCAGTAAGATCAGAGTCTCGTGCCCTCTTCTTCCCCAGGCGCTGCAGAAAGACAAGATGGCAGAGGCCTACAGTGAGATTAGGGTGAAAGGCGAGGTAAGTGTGGCTCTTTCTTCATTCCCAGGGGAGTTCCGCGTGGTCTTCCAGACACCCTGCCGCAGCCCTTCTTTCCCACCCACTCTGCATCCCACCTGCAAGGCCAGTGTGGTGGCCGCCAGTGGCGGAGGTGAACCCGGCTCTCACCGGGTTGGACAGCACATAAGAAGCCAAGGAAGGGCCGATGGAGAGTCTCTGATTGCCTAAGCTTTGCACAAGCAGGTCACGTTTAATAAGCATTGAGAGCTGAATGTGTGTTCAGTGCTCGGGACTGCAGGTCTCAGGGCAAAATGAAATGGGGGGCCCCTGGTTCACAAATGGTTAAGAATTTCAAAATAGAGCGAAATATCGAAACTTTCTAAGCAGGGGCCCTGTGTGCTTTTTTTGATCCCCACAATAACCGGATGAGAAACACGTGCCCTTTAAGACAAAAGGAAGTTAAGCAACTTACCCAAGTTCACATAGCTAATAAGTAGGGGAGCCAGGGTTTGAACCGACTCTATGTTGGAGCTCGTAACTGCTCGTCACGGCTCGTGGCCTTTCCCAGTGAGCGTCGGTGACTGGCCAAGGACTGTCAGAGCTGAAGGGAAGCCCATTTATTCCAAGCAGGGAAACGACATGGCCGGATCCCCGGGGCCAGACCCTGGCATCTGACGTCTGTGACAATCTGAACAGGGCTGAGCGAAACCGGGCGGTCAGAGCCCGGCCTCACAGCGGCGAAGGTCTGACCGCGGCCCGAAGACCCTTCCCTGCGGGGGCAGGGGTGCTGCTGGGAGAGATCCCCTCTGACTTTCTGGGGACTCTTGAGCAGAAACGCCACTGCTGACTGCCTGACTTTCTAATCCTGTTCTCGTTTTACTCCTGAAGAACCAGCGGCGAAGAGGCAAGGGGCACGACGCGCTGTACCAGGTAGGAGCCGCTGTGTCCCTCTGGGGGGACGTGGGGGCCTCTGACAGGGGCGAGGTCAAGGCTTCCACTCTTTGTTTGCTGGTGGCACCAGCTCTTGCCGACAGCTGGGCAGGGCAGGCCCAGGGCAGCCGTTCAGGCCGGGGGTGGCTCCACCGCCAGTCAATCCCCAGAGCAGGGCTGGGACTCGGCCACTCCAGCAAACTGCCTGGCTCCAGCCGGGGGGCTGTGGCAGCCCCCGTGCACTGTGCGGCCGTGGCAGACGCAGCGGCAGCTGCCCGGGGGCGTGCGGTCTCCCCAGAGGTGCACACGCATGCAGAGGACACACACGAGTGATTCCTGTCTCTTCGCCCACTGCCCCGGGCCCTTGCAGCAACCGGGCTCTGCCTGGTATCCTTAGTAAGATGAGAGGATGGGTGGGAAGATTGAAGAAAAAAGAAAAAGGATAACTTCAGAAAGAAAATGTGATTGTAGTCAAGTGCTGGTTTATGCAAATCAGTGCAAATGATTATGCAAACGAAGCACAGTCAACCTGCTTCTGTAAAACACGATCCCCGTGGTCCTCTCCTCCTGGCACCCCAGGCTGCCCACAGCTTGCTCTTCTGACTCCAGAGCGGCAGGATGCCGAGCTTGGCTGAGCTCAGAGTGGTGTCGGAAGGGCCCCGGAAACATGCCTGTGTGTGGCTGCTGTTGATCTGTTCCCTTCCTGGCCCCTGGACCAGGGAGGGAGGTGTCCCAGCGAGGTTGGGGCCAGCCTTGCCTGCCTGTGCCCTGACAAAGAACGTACTGAATAGCTGGGCCTGGGGAGGAGAGGTGCGCAGAGGAGGGCTGAGGCCAAGGAGCCCCCGCTCACTCCCTGTGCCAAGGCCAGGCTTCTCGTAGGCCTGGGTACCAGGGACAGCAGATCTCTGGGGTGGGCCCGGCCCTTCCCCCTGATTCCAGCTCAGTATTTGAGGTGGGAGACCCTCCTTCCTCTCTGGTCCAGCAGGAAGTTGGCTGGGCCCAAGTGCTGGAGGGCACGGCACTTGGGAAGCTGGGAAGAGGGGTGTCAATTTAGCTGGGAAGGAGTTGTCACAAGGCCACTCCTGGCAGGGCGCAGACCCATGTTTCCTGCAGTCCTCTCACCCAGGGCTCCCACCGCCCGGTGGGGAGGTACTTCCTGGAGCCGGGTGGGAGGTCAGACCTGCCCAGCAGCCTCCTGACCTCCTCTTCTGATTTGCTTCCAACAGGGGCTCAGCACGGCCACCAAGGACACCTATGACGCCCTCCACATGCAGGCCCTGCCCCCTCGCTAACAGCGGACGTCACCACTCCCAGGCCAGACCTGCAGACGCCCAGATTGTGAGACACAGGATAAAGCATTTAGAACCCACTTCTCTCGTATTTCTCGGCCACCCAAGTATTCCTCTTTGTGACTAGGATGCTTTGGTCATATCTGATCCCAAACCATCACACCCAGAATCTTGTCCCTGGACTCTTTAGGGGAGTGTGCACCCCAGGGTGACAGCCCTGGTGTTGGGCCTTCTGGTTTGCTGGTGACCAGGGGCAGACCCCTCTCCCGCTCCGTGCTGTCCCTGTCCTTGGGGGGCCGGCACACTCCCTCTCACAGCTGCGTTGTCCAGTCTGTGTTTTGTCAAGTCCCCGGAAAAACCCCAGTCACTAGCACACGTCCTAGTAGTCTGTATCGCTCGGTCAGTATTTGAGTGGCTTTGCTCCCGCTGTAAATTTGGTTTCTGTCGTCAGCCTTCCCCTCCTTTCAGGGTCACTTGTAGCTGGGCTGTGTTGCGCCTCCCTGGGAGAGGGCTGGGCGCTGGGGAGGAGCCTGGACAGGTGTCCCGGGGGACGTCCGCGGGGACATCCGCGGGGAAGGTGTGGGGCAGGGAGAGGTAACGGAGGGTCTCCTTCCCACATTCACACGCGTGTGCCGGGCACTGGAAGATGGACAACACTGACCCTGAGCTGTGCACAAACTGGTACAAAAAACAGTGTCATCACACAGCAAGAACAGTGCGCGGGGGAGCAGGAGAAGCAAGCGCGACTGCGTTCTTCCCAGGCCCCTGGCTCGCCTCCGCCGGCAGGGAATGAACGAGAAACCCATCATCGTGAAGGCCCCCACGGGTGACCCAGCCCCCCGGGCCCTGTCGGGATTCCAGAGGACAGGGGCCCGACGCGAAAACCTCAGCCCACCTAACTAGAGCCTTGCTGTGTAACTAAAGGGCACCTGACCACGGAAGGAAAACCCTCTCTGCTCTACTTGGTTTTAATTTATACTGGCTTGCTAAAGCCGTACCATTTTGCATAATAAAGGCTTCAGTGAAAACGCTGCTTTCAGCTTTGTTTCAGCAGTCAAGCCTGTGCTGACAGTTTAGTCATCAGGAAATCAGCAGGTTGCCCTTGGAGGAGGGGGCTGCAGAGCTGCTGGATTCTGGGGGGAGGACAGGACGGCTCCTCGAGACACCCAGCGCCCCGAACGTGCCGTGGGGTGGCCGCACCGTGCAAGGTGAGCGCAGCAGCTAGGCTGGGTGGCTGCGCCTCGGGGTAGCAGAGCAGGACTGGGTGCGATGCGATTTTGTGCCTGTTGGGCCCCGGCCTCACAGCAGAAGCGGAGAGGGCCACAGTGATATGGCGCCCAGCTTGTGGGGTGCAGGAAAACCAGCAGGAGAGCAGCCCAGCGTTCAGGCGTCGGCAGGAGGCGCCCATGAGCAGAGGGTGTCTGGAGTCACCACAGCAGCTCAGGCCACAGCACAAAATGCCTTGGTCTGTAGGGTTTGGGGGAAAGGCAGGGGACAACAGAGCTCTTTTAGGTTAGTTTCTCTCACAAAAGGTGGCCCTGTCCCCAGTAGTATTTCCTCTAACTGCAGTGGCTATATATAAGGCCCCAACTCATCAAGCATACCAATTAATATTTCATAACGACTTTGAAATCTATATCTTGATTTTTTTCAAAATAGAAATCCAAGACCATGACCGTTAAAAGCCCTTGAAAATTTGGAATTCCAACAGGAGCAATGCCTACCACTGCCAGGCATGTATAACAATTCACAGGCAACTAAGCAGAGGCAGCATTGGATTTGTAACTTGTCCTCAGGAAAATTCTGCTACTTACTGGGATTTTAAAACTGAAGTCTGGCTCATCTGTTAGTGAAAGCGAGTGAGCCTCACACTTAGGGCTTGCACTAGACCTGGGTTCAAGGTCAGCTAAGTTACAGACAGGCTGTGTGACCTGTATGGCTGCTCTCACATTGAAAATAAGAGCTTGACCTCATTCTGTCAAGAATGTGTCTCAAGAGGCGAGGAGGAAAGCTGGCAGTGAGCTACGGGGCTGGGGCTAACCTGGGGTGTGGGCTGGGGGACAGCCGAGTGGATGAGCTCTCAGAAGCAGGGATGAGAAACCCAAGTTCCTGAGAGAGCGAAGTTCTGGATTCAGGGTGAGAGAGGCTACCCCTGAAATCGCCAGGATTCCTGCCCTCCCTGAGGCCTGGCAGTGCCCTCTCCAAAGCACGACTGTATTCCCTACATCCCAAGACACCGTTGATTGTAAGATACACCACCAAGTCATTTCAAGGGAAAAACACTCCGCTAAATATAAATATCCATCGTAAGACGTAGCTCTGTTTCATTTGCTAAAATGTGAAGATGTGTCTCAGAATCAGGGAAATACGGAATTTCACTTGTACTGAGGAATCAAAACATATAAAGATTCACCTCTCAATATTTTCAAAAGTGCATCACTTCAATGTCACTAAAATCAGACGTAGGATGTGGCTATTTCTGATCACTTTTCTTCTTAAGAGTACAATTCAAGGTTATCCTTGGAAGACTGAAGGTTCTTGGTTTGTAAGATTCCTGTGAACAGAGCAATACTTAAAACACCAAAGCCAGGCACGGCAGGGGAAAAAGGGCAGATGACCAATTTAGCTAAGAGGACAACCCCAAAGGTGATTTAAAGCCTTGTCATTTGGCCAATGGTTCAGCTGTAGGCCTCATTCTGTCCGTAACTTGTGATGTGTTTTGGTTGCTTGGTGCTGGAGATTTCAGCTGTTGATCAGTAACTACTTTTGTGAACCTATGACAGTTCCAAGCACAGATGTCCTATAACTTCAACCCCTAGTCTTTGGAGACAGAAAAGGCTCTCCAAAGAGAAAGGAGCAAGGGCAGATACCACCCACATCAGCTCTGTATATATCCCCGGATGTGCGTTAGAATGTAACCACCTTTTATAAAAGGACTACAGGGTAACAGAATCTAATCAGTAGTTTATCCTCCTCCCTTAGGATGTGACAAACCGGTTTTGCTTGCTAAAGTCTTTTTTCTGTTAGTGAGCATGACACTGTCTCTACCAAATAGAGGATTTGTTAAACACTTGAAATTATTTTAAGAAAATAGCTTTACAAATGTAACTGCAAGCCATAAATGTAAGAAGGGATGGAAAGGAATGAGAAGCTCTTTGACACGGGAGCAGGGGAGAAGAGGACCCAGTGTTTACCTTCCCATTTTGGTCCCTTTCCAGGATAGCAGGCACGTCTTGCAGCCGCTCTCCCTACCTGTCCCCTCACTCGGGGAGAACACCCAGCAGCTCCTCAGCACGTGCTAGGGAACTCCCCAAAGTTCTTTAACAAGCTGAGGCTTTTTCTCTGTGGGAAATTCATTCTAAAATCCAAACTTTCCTTTTTACGAAATCGATGAATGGTATTACGACACTGAATGCTAAGTAGCACCCTAAGCCAGAGGACGTGGAGCGGGCACCCTCAAAGAGGAGGACCAGCTGCCAAGTGCGGGATGAGCTCCCTGCACAGGACTCCCAGGAGAATGAATGTTCGGGACTTGGCGAGACGTGCTAGAGGGACATGGCAGTTTAAACAATAAATTCGGGAAAGTCGAGTTCAATCTCAGTTCTGCAGTCAAATACATAGTGAGCTGGGAGCTTTGAAGAGCTCTCCCGCAGGATCAGTCAAGGGCCCGCATGTTTGATCACTCAAAGCGCTTGTGTCCGAAGGAGACCGGCCCTACTCAACTCGGGCCCCACTAAGCGACACTGAGGGGCGGTGGAGGGAGAGACCAGTGGCCTCGGTCCCTGTGGAGCACAGGGAGGAGCCTGGAGGGCACGGGCTGGCTGGGGGAGGGGGAGCACCCAAGTGCTCGGGTGATTCTGGGCTTCCCGAGAGCATCTGCTAGTAAAAAGGACCCGGAAGGCTTGCGGGGCAGTCTGTGAGAGTGTGTGTGTGTGTGAAGCATCCAGAGTCCCAACACAGCCACCTCAGAGAAACTCAAACGGTATGAAAACACTTGGAAAATGGTTTAATGATGTTTTACAACAGAAATGAACTGTACAGTTACAGTAAGTTTAATATATATATAAAAATTACAGCAGACAAATGCATCTACACAAACTCTACCATTTCATTCTGATTCACTGTCACCTACAAATCTCTCCCGAGCCTGCAGCACCCTGCAGGCAGCCCCAGGAGGGGAATCGCAGAAAGGGCACTTTTAAAGAGACAGCACCGCTCATGTTCCCCCGCCAACTCCTCAGGCCTCAGGAGGTATCATCAGCTACTTCCCCAAAATGTAAAGTTGCTTGTGTTTCGGGTTTGCAAGACCAAGAAAACTTGTGTTTCCCAGGGGCACAGATAACAAGGTCCAGCACTTCAAGTTATCAGCTGATTCTTACAAAATATTCCTACGGGGGAAATGGCTAAACAGGCGCTCTGGGGCAGTGAGGCTATACGATAGCCACCCAGATTGCAAAGTGATCTAAGGAGAAATGTAGAAGGACTCCCAATAAACTACCTAGGAATTGTCACTGCCTCATTAAAGCTGCTGGACAGTTTTGGAAAGAATCATTTACACCACATCTTAAATTTCCACAAAGAAGAACTCAAGCTCACATTTTAAAGTACATAAAACAAAAAGTTCGGGGAGGCCAAGGGGTCAATTCCCCTTGTGTCCCTCCCTTGACAACAGTGGAAAAACACCCCTGAATTAATAATTAAAAAAAAAAAAAAAAGAAAGAAAGAAAGAAAGAAAAGAAAAGGTGGGGGAGTTAAGATATTTAAAGACAGAGAGAAAGAAAACATCTTTAGAAAAACACGATCACTGTCTCGTTAAAACAAAACAAAATCCCAACTGGGAACAGTAATCAGGAATAGGCAATCCAAATTGACACCTGGTGGAAGATTATTATGGAATATTATGTACACTCAGAACTTTTTCATTTTCTTTTTTATTATGAACACCTAGGCAGTGAAAACTGTTATGTTAATACATACATAGACACACCCAAAACATACAAAAATACTATTATTTCAAACTACTAAGAATAGGACAGTTCAATTTTCATGCTATGACTTTAAGAGCATTACACTGAAACAAACAAGAAGTTAAACGACATTTTTTTTAATATCCCAGAAATATACCAAAATATACATCTAAGCTTTGGAATTACTGAGGTTAGACTAATGCAAGTGCTGGGTAATCGTACTTAATACACAAGTCTAAGGTTCTGCAGGAAAGAAATTATCTTTGGTATCTGCATCAGGCTAATATTATTAACATTTGGATTTTGCTTTGGGATAGAGCTTGTATGACCCTAGAACCAAAATACCCCCCTCCCCCAATCAACTGAGATTAAAAAGATCCATGTAAAAAGTTCCTTCATTTGCAATCCCCCCACCCCCCAAGTTAAAAAGTCACAGGCATCTACCTAGCACAAAAGGTTGTGAAATACAATGCATAGTTGCACAGTGGTGCTGCAAAAAGGAAACAAAACTACAATAAAGAGAAATGAAAAGCTTGATAATCTTTCTGCATGTTTTCTTACAAACAGGACGGCCACTTCCAAGCAGTTCCAGTAAAGGAAAAGAGAAAAAAGGCTCAGAAGGGCCCTCAGCCCCAGAGGTTAAAGCACCCAGCAGAGCAGCCAATTGTGCACCAGTGTCTTCAGTCTCCCCCCACTCTGTGGAGTCCTCGGCCAGCCCAGCAGCGGCTCCCACCCGCCCTCGTCCCTGTGCTAAGTGCCTGCGGTGACCCTGGCTGTTGCAAGGTGGATTGCAGCGGTGACGGGTTTTGTCTTTTGCTTTGGAGAATCCGAATGCCAATTTGTGTCAAGCTCGCAGGTCGGCAAGGGCCGGAGCTACCGAGCACGCACCTGCAGAGCACGCACCTGCAGAAAAGGCCGGGAGGTGGCGGGCGGCGTGCCTGTCCTTTCCGATCAGCCAGAGGCTCCCCCTGCCCGAGTGCCAGGACGCCACAGACTGGATTGATGCTGAAGACTTCCCTTTTCTTTGGTTTTTTTGTTTGTTTTGAGTTTATACAATCATTAAGAAATCTTTGGTTTTGGCTGGAAATTTAAAAAACAAAACAAAACAAAACAAAGAAACCACCCTCCCCTGGCTTATAGCAGCAGTATTGTGACCTGGCTACGCTTTTTCCGACACTGGGGGTGGGAATTGAGGGTCGGGAACTACATTCAAAGAAAAGGTGAAAGGGCTGGGGATGCAGCTTCTGGAGAGCCCACTGGATACAAGATTGTCAAATAATAATAATATTAATAATAATAATAAACTTAAATATTTGGATTTTTGGTCATGTCAAAGGAAAAAAAGTAAAATGTGTATGCAGCAGTCAGCTTGACGGAGCCTTTGGTGTCTTCCCTTCTACCCAAAGTCCTGAATAGAAACGGAACCGTGAGGCCTCAGAGGGGAAGGGGACAGCCTCTGCCCCACCGGGGAAAAGGCAAGTCCAGAAGGTGACGTGTGGCCAGCCATCAGGAACGCGGGGGTGCGCATTGCTGGCCAGCCCCTAACAGCAGGGTGGCCGGGAAAGCAGATGTTAAGAGACCGGTGAAGACCCCTTGCAACGAAGAGAAAGAGAAGATTGCAATTTGCCCTCAGTTTGCAGTAGCTTTCAAGCAGCGACATTCAGAGGCTGTGTCGGGGCTCCCACCCTAGGCTCCAGGTCCCGTGATGCTATAGGCCAGAGTTCAACATTACTGAGAGGAGGGAGGGCAGACTTGGCAACTCTGTAGGGTTTCCAGAAAGTTAAAGCAAGTCACTCAGCCACGAGTTAGAAATGAGGTATACAACAGCTCCTGGACTTGTGGTGGGCAGAGCAGCCCACACTTACTCACCCAGCCTTCTCTACTGCCACAGAGGCGGGGACGCAAGTGCGGTTTCGGGGGGAAGGTGCTTCCTGCAGAGTGAGGCCTGCTGTGGGGTGACACGCACGCATGCCGCATGCCCGTACAAGCAGAAGTAAGAAGCTGGAAGAAGTCCCTCTCCCCCCGCCAACCTGACCTTGGGGGAGACACACCATTTATGTTGTAGAAAGCCAACGTTGCAAAGTCTTATCCTCAAACCCCTGCACCCCCTGCCACCTCCCGCCACCCCCCAGCTGTTTATCTCCAACTGTTTGCAGTTTTAAACCCAACCAGGCTGGCACTAGTCCACTCTACTCTTAGAAAGTATGTGCCTTCTGGAGACTGATGCAGGACTGGAACCAAAGACACAGTGTCCCCCCTACCACCTACAACTACAGCCTTTTGTAGCAGACACTGTCTTTTCAGCTTCTGAAAGTGCATTTCATTTCCTCCTGTATTTTTCAGACCTTGAGACACTTCTAGCACCGGGTGGAAACACAAAGTCTTTTCTCTACTTGGCTCTGTCCTTTTTCATTGGAAAGAGATCCCGATTTTAAGGAACTAAAGTGTATGGATGTCTCATTTTTCACACAGCACTCACTGTATCCAGCTGTCTGCCTGCAGACTTTGGGATAAAATGTTTGAGAACTCAATGCCGTTGCCAATTTACGAAAGAAGCCCTAAGCTGCTTTTGTGAGGGTGTGGCCAACTTGCACAATGATGAACAAGTAAACAAAGAAAACATGGGAAAACTTTGCAGCAGACCTCAATGTTTTTTACAGTAAATTAGTTTAGGGGGTCTTAACTTTTTGACAGTGTCCTGGGTTTGAACCAGAAGGTGGCAGTGGGTGGTGGAACCCTGTGCAGAGTGGGCAGATTCAGGGACATAGAAAGAATCATAAAACACATCTTCCCTCCCAGGCCCCAGAGAGCTTTGTTTCCGTGCTCAAAGTGGTGTTCCATTACACACACCTTGTTTTCCCATAACTTTTGTTTCAAGTGCTCTTATCTTCAATATCACTATTATCTACTTATAAACCTATCTAGCACTTTGAGAAATCACACAATATTAATACCACCTTTATATAAAGTCAGAACAATAAGATTATTAGTAAAGCTTTCATGAAGTTCTGCAACCTGATCATTTCTTGATGGGATATTCAGAGAGCAACATATTTCTTTTCCCTCTTGCTTTCTGTGCCCTACCAATGTACACACAACAATGAACTACTCAACTCCCCAGAGCCCAGAGATAAAAACATTTTGGAACAAAACCGTTCGACAGGAGAGAAACAGAAGATCTTTTGGTGTTCCATGTAATCCTGCTCTTGAAAATGCTTATCCACCCTGGGCTGGGGAACCTGTGGCCCTGGGTCACATGTGGACTTCTGAATCCTTGAGTGCAGCCTTTTGATTGAATCCAGATTTTACAGAACAAATCATTTTAATAAAGGGATTTGTTCTGTGAAGTCTGGATTCAGTTTAGGGGCTGCACTTGGGGATCTGGAGTAAACGAAAAAAATTCTTACCCCCATCTTTTGCCCTCCCCAAATTTCTCAGCAATTCCAAGAATGCTACACGGAGCGACCCTGTCCATCTTTACAGAGCAAAATGAAATAAATCTCTTTCCCACAGCCAGGATAACCAACAAGAAGACTTCCTTCAAAGAGAAGGGAAGGAAAGGGGAAGGAAAGAGACAACGTAAAGCTTTGCCAAGTTTCAGCTTTTTGCTCCCATTCCCTCTGCCTGTCTTGAAAACACAAGGATAAGCAATGAGTGACATAGCAGTGTCTTTGGTATCCAAACCAAATCCCACGTAAGTTCTGTGAGATAGATCATTTACTTACAAAAATAGCCTTTCTGGAGATATAGTCTGTATGTGAACTCAAGGAGCTGAGGAAGTTTTGTCCCAGAGTACGGGCAGAAAGGGCTTGTAATTTTCCCTAAACCAGCATCGTTTCTCATTCACATTCCCATCAAGAACAATATACTCTCCTTGATCCCACCAACCAACCAATCCTCAAGGGTCACAACCGTATCACAGGTGTGAGGTGAGCAGCTTAGCATTCAACTTCTTGGTTTGGTTTTCGTTCTGTTTGTGTTTTCAATCTAGAAAGAACTAGCCTTGGTATGAGAAAAGTAAGTTAAGGTTTTAAAACAACTGTGCTACTAGCACATCTGGTAACTTGACAGAGGGCGACAAAAAGAACCTGCTTCACTTTAGTTTTCCTAGATTAAGATACATCAATCACTCACCTCTTCTTTCCTCTCCCAATTAATTGGTGCATGTTTATTTCTGCCTCTGTTTCTCAACTGCACACCCAGACATTCATACATTCATCCTTTGCCTAAGCTTTTGCTATGTACAGAGGTAATGAATGATTACGAGAGGCTGGCAGGGTCTGGGGGACACAGGCAGCCATAGGAAGGGAAGTAAATGCCCTCAGGGACCCTGAACCCACTGGATGCCCCTTATGTTACCTGCTGCCACCACACGCTGTGCTGCAGATCAGACCACAGAGAGCCCAACGAATCCCAAACCCAATCACAGGGAAAATCAAGTTTCCTTTGGCAAGACAGATATAAGAAAAAACAAACACACACACACAAGCAACATCTTCCTTCTAACATAATCAACTTCTCCTCTTACCCCACCCCCAACCCTCCCTAACCCTATAAATTGTAACCTATAAACAGGATCCCAAATACATACAGCATCAATCATGTTTACCAATCATAATAAACATTAGTTCAACTAAATGCTACAGCTAGAATCATTTCCACTATTTATAAAGGTTTTTCTTTTATTAATATGGTTTTTAGTTTAAAACCAGTTCTGCAACAATGCTAAGCTATGCTGAGGTATTTCATGAAGGTGCCAGAAGCTAGCTGTTACCCAGATTAAGGTACCACCATTGAAAGAGAAAAAGAAGGGAAAGAAAAGAGAAAAGGAAAATCCAGGTTACAGAATCAACATAAGGTTCACTCAAATTTACTGCTTTTAACAAAGGCCAAGAGTAGAAGAGCCAAAACAAGGAACTGCTTTGTGAATAAGGACAGTTAGAAGAAAGCAGCCATTCACAAATCATACAGAAAACTGATACGAACCAGACAACTCTGAGAAAAACACATTCCCTGCCTTCCGGTGGAACCCCTTCCAGTATCTTCCTGGGAATCTCAGGGTTGTCCCATCTAATTTCTTTGGATTAAGAAAAGGATGATTAGCTTTTAATGATGAAAGCGATTTATTTATCCTATTACTGTCCAAGCTTACATTTGTATTTTGTGTGCTGTCTATGCAAACCTATATAATAACTCATCTTAGGTATTCTTCTTAGAGGAATGGCAAAGAATGATTTTTTCTTCCTTCTCCAAAGGGAAGGTAAATGCTAAGAAAGACTTATCACTTTATAAAGTGTCATCCTCAAAATGTTTTAAGACTGAAAATGACTCCAAACAGCCAGGACTATGATTTTACATGAATGTCACATATTAAATGCTTTTCACACACACATATAAAAGTGAACTCTTACCAGTTACGAGGAAATTAACGCGAAAATTCTTGCTCATTTGGAAAATTTTAAATTTTTCAGGTCTTTAGTCTTTTTCTCCCCTTAGTATTTAGTCATCTTTTAACGTTTTCAACTCTAATAAACAAGGTTTGAAGAACAAATAAACTTTAAATTCATCGTTTAGATGCTTATTTAATGAGAAAGTATTTGACCAAACTCTCCTAATGAATCGTTGAGGTCTGTCTTTAACTGCAGACTGGTCTTTGGAGAGCCTCTAAGGGCTGAGGCCGAAGGAGCTTGCTAGCAAGAGGTCCTGGCCTTCCAACATCTCCCTGGCGGCGCTTCTCCTTTCTTGGGGAGAAACAAAAGAAAGAGGCTTCTCTGTCTTCCTATTTCAATGATCTTATTTCTTTTCTTGGTCAAGAATGTTTTGTGAGGATGATATAGTTTGGGAACAGCTTTAGATTATGAACCACAGAGAGTTTCTTCTGTAAGCCAAGTATTTGCTATATACTAATTGCAAAGTTTTCTATCAGGATTTATAACTTTAAACATTTACATGAATTCCCTATGTTAGCAAGTGTATCTGGCTTTTCCAGCAAGTTGAAAAGAAAATATAATGTTAAAGATTGGCCTGAATTTAAATGTTGTGTCAAGCAAATATCTGTGCTTCTGGATAATACAGACAAGGTTTCCCTTATCTTCCCAAATAAATGAGGGATAATGGGACAAAATAACATTTAAAAGAGGTATAATTGTGCTTTTTTCCCAACAATGAATGAATGATGTAGAATAAATTGGCAAGATGATGTCACTAAAAATCTTTTAATCAATCTTATTTTCCCTTTTTTTAAAACAAAAAAGATTCATTTCTTATAATGCTACCATGAAGTATAAATAGGTATGGTCCTATACAAAATGAAAGTTGGATTCCTTTGGTTCCATTTCTCAAGTAACGAGTTGAGTAAATTGGGATGGTATTGATCTTTCTGATAATAAATAAAAGGAAGTGTGTATTATATCAATGAATATAAACAAATTTTTTCTTAATTCTAAAAAGCTGCCTATAGAACTTCAGAAACATTTAAACTAATACAGCACTCAACTTAGTTCTTAGAACAATATAGCAATATTGTTCCTGTGAGAAGCCCTTTTTTAGGTCTTCCTGCTCTGTCCTTCAGATTTATACAGGGTATAAATAAGGTTTATGACCAAATTGCACCACTTGTGACAAGCAGGATTCAAACAATTACATTCACCACTCCCTAGGGAGGGCCCATTACCATGGGCAATTATAGTATTACTATAAATGCATTTAGAATTAGTCTTTGGCTTAGTATGTGTTAACCAAATTCAGGGATAAAATAAAACTTGCATAAATATTAAGTGGGAACAAAAAGAAGAATGATACAATGCATTGTGATGACCTATCTAGCCTTTCTTCTTCAAAATGCAAAAACTCTACCAAACACCTCTTTTTGGTCAAATGGCCCCTATAGTTTCCAGACTCTCCCTTATATAAGGCAGCTAAAAGTTAAGTTTGAGTACCTTAGTTTAGGAGATAGTTCATTCAATTCAAAATGCATTTCTTGAGATGATAAAAAAAGATGATATAAAGTAAAAAATGACTAAGGTGTTCATGAAGCAGTATGATCAGCAGAATATCTAGGGATGGTGATGGGGAATTGATTTTAAACTAAACACCCACCAACAAACTATATTAGTGTTTCATGTGTACACATGTACATGTACCTTTCACTTCACAACTTACTTTTAAATAAGTGAAAAAAGAGAAGAAATTTTATCTTTGCCTAAAGATTGACCTTTGTCTAAAGATTATTCTTTTAAACAGATTTTTTTATGCTGGTTTAAGGTACTACCCTCATCAAGAGATCTACACACCAAAAGGCAGAACCCCCTTATCCCAAATTGACTAGAGAGAGAATACAGAACAGGGCATAGAAATAAATGACCATTGTATACTGACATTTAAAGCTTAGTATCTTTTTTAATATTAAAGTCTTTTGTTGAATCTTATTTGGGAAAGGGATCATTTTTTAAACCACATGTGGAAAAAAAAAAACCAAAAACCAAAACAGTCTTTCCTTGCCCTTCCTCCTGACTCACTGGGCTTGAGTCCCTTGGGACTCCACACTTCCTTTGGTAGCAATTTTGGGAAATTAATGCTATAACCTCTAATCCAGTGTGGTGGGTATCAGCACTTCCCTTCCCAAATCCTTCCTTCTAATTTTCGCCACTCCCAAGAGAGGGACTCGTTGCTATGGGCAGCTACAGTATCACTGACAGCCCTAAAATCATTTGCACAGACTAAAGTTAGAGATGGCAAGTCAGGAGAGAAGATTAAATTTAACTACTACAGAGAAAAAGCAGATGGAGAGGAGAGAAATTAGTAACTGACACTGCCATTCTATTTACACACCAACCTAAATAAACTAGTTAAACATCAAGTTAATGTCTGCCCAGAAGATATTACAATTTACCAACATAAAAGATTAAAAACAAGCAGCAACTTTTATATAAAATTAATAAAGACAAATGAAAAAGAAATTGTCAGTAGCATCTATCTCCTCGATGTGTCTGAACTGCACATTATAAACTAGTCCATTAGTACAGCAGCTTGCTAAAAATTGACTTTGGTTCAAGCTTAGTTTTAAAAAAAAAACATAAAAAACACACCACACAAAAAAGGTGGATGGACATTTGTTAATTTCCCTGCTTGCAGTTCACTGATTTTGGAGGGATTTTAGGGAAGGTGAAGGGTAAGAAGAGGAAATTTAGGGGGGGTAATTTAAATACTTTGTGAAATAAAATAAGACAGAAAAAAAAAAAAGAAAACTTTAAAAGGGGACTAAAATATTTCTGACCTTTTAATACTACCATGACTGTCTCCCATTTGAATCACAAATAAAAAGTCCACACTGTGTCTGTATTACTGCCTTTCTGCACAACGGTGAAGAGAGACGAATACACAGAATCCAGGCTCCCTTGAAAGCATCAGATTGAAAACCACCTGTAGGCTCTCTCTACACCCCCAGCTTGAAAGGGAGAAAAAGTGCAGTCTTGGGACCACTGGAGATTTAAGCAAGCACCCACAGACACCAAATGGGAACCTTGAACTCCAATAAGAAGGGGAACTTAGATAAGCTGCACTGCAGTAACCCAGTCTTTTGGAAAATTTTTTGGTACAGATGGTATAGAAACAGTACATTGACAAAAAAGGGAATTTAATCTCCAAGTTACCCTCGTTCCTCTTCATCCACTTTCACAAGCTCTTCCTTTTCAGTGGGCTCATTTATATAGTCTAGAAACAACCTGAAAACTATTACAGGAGCTCATCACTTTCTACACTGAATAGAGATGTGAATTACCTAGCAGGAGCATCGTGAACAAACCAAGGAGACTCTTCAGACGTGTGCAAAGTTCCTGCTCAAAGTCCTTCTTTAAAGGTTCGACAGAGCCCATGCCCGGCTAGTAAGTGCCTCCTTTAGTCAGAGAACCCAGGAGAATCTCAGGGTTAGAGGAACTTATAAGCCATCCAGTGGAAAGGAAGTCTGCAGATTTCTAGAGGAAAAGGTGGTAACCTCAGACTCTTCTCATCACACCTCTTTTGGATATATAATTGATGGAAAATAGTCTAGTAGAATTCCTTTAGAAAATAAAAGAAGGGAAAAAGTTCCCCAATTTCAGTGAGTCAGTTTGTTCTTTGCCAAGTAAGTTAAAGGAAGTTTCGATGAAAAACTTCTGAAAAATGGAAAAAACAAACACACCAACAGTAGGAGCATTTTTCAGGAGATAAGAAATCAGGAGAACCACCAAGTCAGGTGTCTGCAGTAGTCTTTGCTCTTCGGAACCAAATCCTGCCCTGCAACATGTACAGCTGTTCCCATTGAAAGTAGCAGAAAGCAGCACTGTTGCACCACAGGATCTGGGCCTCAGGGTCATTCAATGATTTGGGGGTGAGTGAGAGCTACAGTTCAGCAGGAATTCCTTCCTACACAAAAGTGCTCCAAAGGCACCACCTGATGGGGGGAGGGGGAGGGGACACGTGTGGAGTGGGAGTGTTTGCACACATTGCCTTCAGCTTCTGCACCGAGCCTCTTGCATAAGTGGCAAAAGAAAATAATTTTCTAGCACCTCTGTAAGAGTCATCAAGGATAAGGAAACCAGCAAGAACATTCCCCAAAGTTAAAACAGAAGTCTCCCCTTGCCCCGACACCCTCCCTCCCCACAGTGTGGGAGCTCACTGAAATAGGATCCAGGAGCAAGAGATAAACATGTCCAAACTATATATATATATAAAAACAATAACAACAACAACAATAATAATAGAGATACAGTAATACAGGCCTGCCTAAATTGTACCAGTTAAGAAAGGAACCCCAACACAATTGATACGATTATAAACACCTTGTTATGACTTAATGGCCTGTACAACAGACCCATAAAAATGATTTTTTTTAAGATAAAAAGAAATTTAGATAAACAAGAAATCCCCTTCCTATATTGGAATTGGTAACCCACCTTAACTTGTTTGTCATCATGACTGCTGGAAATGATAAGTAGTCCTTTCACTTATTTTTTTGGTTGTTTGTTTTTGATTTTTTGTTTCTTTTTTTTTTTTTAAATTTTTGGTTAGAAAGTTCTCCGATCCATGAAGCAATCCTGAAAAGACAGTGTTTTATTATAAAATTAGGCAAATGTTGTTGTCCCATCTCCATCCTTTCTTTTTTTTTCTGGTATGTGTTTTCCTTCTCTCCCTTCTCTCCTTTGCCCTCACAACATGGCAGGAGGAAGCCAATCACATTTTCCAGTTCATTAGCCTGGCTGGCAGCCCCATCACACTGCAGCGAAAAGGCTCCTGGCAGCCCAGCTCTGCCCACTCACTGTGCCTTGGAGGCGGTGGTGGTGGTGGACGCAGCCCCGCTGGCAGAGGCCACTGTGAAGAGAGAGTTCTGGATGGACTCGGCTGAGGTGGAGGTGGCGTGAAGGCTGGCTACAGGTGCAGAGTTCCCTGCAGAGGCTGCGGCAGCAGAGACCAAGCTAACCGGGTTGCTGGTGAGCAGAGAGAGGTTCTGAGGGTTCAGGAACAGAGGGGCGGTCACGATGTTGGGGGCTCCTCCTGCATTGGCAAACACCAGGTTCCCAGTGGCATCCAGTGACGTTATTGGAAGAGAGCCACCAGAAGCAAGAGCTACAGACAAAAATCCAAAAAACAGGCAGTAAGGAGAATGTTAACATCACCCTGGAGAAGCCAAATAGATTCACAGGTCTGTTGAGTTTTCCTCTAACTCAACGGGAAAAAGTGTAGCCCTTCACTGAATGTTTTTCTCAGTCACAGTGCTGTATTGACACAAGTTATGGTTTATTTATAATTTTGAAGAGCCTAAAGGACAAATAAATCCAACTTATTTAATGAGTATGAACAGGTACCTTAAGAGAGAGTTAATAAGAACTTTCTAATGAATCAGCGTCATGTTTCTATCTTGAAATCTCAAGTTTACTTAATTTGCCTGGACATACTTGATAAATCTAATAATTTTATCTTTAATGAACAGTGCTAATTTTAAACTACCTCTATGCTAGCTAAAGTAATTAAAGCATTAAAAATATATTTAGCTTTTATAAATCAACTGGTCTTATTGATAAATTTGACATATAGGACAAAAGCCATCTTTCAAAAAAGCTTTCATTCTAAAATAAACTATACATCACCAAATAAAATAAAACTTTTGGCCCTGAGAACTCTCATTTAAGTACAACTATTTTATTTTTATTCCAATTTTTTTTTTAGAGATGGGGTCTTGCTATGTTGCCCACGCTGGAGTGCAGTGGCTATTCACAGGTGCTGTCATAGTGCACTGGAACCTCAAACTCCTGGCCTCAAGTGATCCTCTACCCCAGCCTCCCATTAAACTATTTTAATTTTAAGAAAAAAAATATTTTCTGATTAATATAGTGATGTCTCTCAAATTGTTTCCTTGAATCACATAAGAGCAAGCATCTTTTGACACAAAGCTTAGATGCTAAACAAGGGAAACTCTTCACTGTGTGGAATGAATACTGTCCTGGATAACATGCTAAAAGGCTGAAAGGGACCCAACCAGGCTTGGAAAAGAGACATTATAATCCAAGAGAATATGTGCACCCACTGGCAGGGATATAAACAGAGCAGAACCTAACAAGAATTAAAAGTACCCTTGAAGTCTACCTAATGTGCTCCAATGTTCATTCATTCATTATAGAACTTTCCCATACATGGCTTTCTTAGGGGTGGCGATGAGGAATTGGGAAGTCTTATTTGGACAAGTTTGCCTGGAGAGGGCTCTTAAATGACTACTTAGATAAACTTACAGGGTGGAAAATCTGCCTCCAAGTCTATTCACATAAGATAAATATCAGCAATAAAAGTCCTGGATAAACAAAACTGATTGACCTCTCGCTAGATTATCCAGGAATACAAGAGAAAGGACCCAAAGAAGCTCAATCAGAAATGAAAAAGGAGGTATTACAGCTGATAGCACAGAAATACAAAATATCATCTGTGAATACTATGAAATCTCTATGCACATAAACCAGAAAATGTAGAGGAAATGGACAAATTCCTGGAAACACACAACCTCCCAAGACTCAGTCAGGAGGAAATGGAACTCCTGAACAGACCAATAATGAGCAGCAAAATTGAAGCAGTAATAAAAAAATCTTCCAACAAAAAAAAGTCCCGCACCAGATGGATTCACAGCCAAATTCTACCAGATCTGGTATCCATACTGCAGAAATTATTCTATAACATCGAGATGCAGGGAATCCTCCCCCATTCTATGAAGCCAGTATCACCTTGATACCAAAGCCAGGAAAAGACACAATAAGGAAGTGAAAGGTCTCTACAAGGAGAACTACGAAACACTGAGGAAAGAAATCACAGATGACACAAACAAATGGGAAAACATCACGCTCATAGATCAGTAGAATCAACATTGTTAAAATGTCCATACTATCCAAAGTGATTTACAGATTCAGTGCAATTCCCATCAGAATACCAACGTCATATTTCACAGATCTAGAAAAACTAATTCTACATTTTGTTTGGAACCAGAAAAGAACCCAAACAGCCAAAACCATCTTAAGCAAAAAGAACAAATCTGGAGGTGTCACATAATCAGATTTCAAACTATATTACATGGCTATAGTAACCAAAACAGCATGGTATTGGCACAAAAATAGAGACATAGACCAATAGAACAGAACAGAGAACCCAGGTATAAAACCATCTACATATAGCCAACTCATCTTTGACAAAGCAGACAACAATATACACTGGAGAAAAGAAGGCCTATTCAATAAATGGCGCTGGGAAAATTGGATAGCCACATGAAGAAGAATGAAACAGGATCCCTCTCTCTAACTACTCACAAAAATTAATTCAAGATGGATAAAAGACTTAAAGGTAAGACATGAAACCATAAGAATTCTAGAAGAAAATGTAGGAAAAACTCTTCTAGATATTGGTCTAGGCAAAGAATTTATGAAGAAGACCCCAAAGGCAATTATGGCAACAATAACAATAAATAAATGGGACTTGATTAAATTAAAAGGCTTCTGCACAGCTAAGGAAATAATCAACAGAGCAAATAGATGACCTATAGAATGGGAGAAAGTATTTGCAAACTATACATCCGATAAAGAGCTTATTACCAGGATCTATAAAGAACTCAAATCAGTAAGAAAAAAATAAACAATGCTATTAAATAGCGGGCAAAAGACATCAACAGAAGCTTTTCAAAAGAAGACAGACAAATGGCCCACAATGAGATATTACCTTAGCCTTGTTAGAATGGCTTTTATTAAAAAGTCCAAAAACAATAGATGCTGGTGTGGATGCAGAGAGAAAGGAATGCTTATATAGCGTTGGTGGGATGGCAAGTTAGTATAATCTCTACAGAAAACAGTATGGAGATTTTTCAAAGAACTAAAAGTAGACCTACCATTCAATCCAACAATCCCACTACTGGGTATTAACCCAATGGGAAAGAAGTCATTTTATCAAAAAGACACTTGTACTCAAATGTTTACTGCAGCACAATTCACAATTGCAAAGGTCTGGAATCAACCCAAGTGCCCATCAATTCATGAGTGGATTAACAAAATATGGTATATGTATACCACGGAGTACTACTCAGCCATAAAAAGGATGAATTGATGCCTTTTGCAGCAATTTGGATGGAAGTGGGGACCATTATCCTAAGTGAAGTATCTCAAGAATAACAAAAAACAAATACCATATGTACTCTCTAATAAATTGGAACTAACTGATGGGCACACATGTGCACAGAGGGAAGTAAAAGTCATTAGAAATCAAGCAGTGGGGAGCAGGGAAGAGGGGAGAGGAAAACCTACAGTGAACACTATTCAGGTGATGGGCACACTCACAGTCCTGACTCAAGCATTACAAAAGCTATCCATGTAACAAAAACCTTTGTACCCCCTTAATATTTTGGGGAAAAAAAAAAAAAAAAAAAAAGTCCTGGTCTCATACAATATACCCAACTAAGTATATTTCCTGTTCTTACTCACAAACTAAACCTATATTTTTCTTACAAAGCTTTTTTACAAGGACATTTTCTTGGTCCTCAAGAACAAGTAAGTATTTGTCTTTCCCCATTGCTTTCACCTCTAGCAAAGTAGGTTTCCTCCATTACACACACACCCATACAAGCTACGTAAGGAAAAAGGTTCCACTGACCTTGAATAGTTGCCAGTGTACTGTTGCTCATCAGAGCTGGGCTGAGAGCACCGCCCAGGGTCCCTGGATTGAGACTGAGTAAGGCACCTCTGCAAGTCCAAAAGAGGGGTCACTTAGTACCATGCAGACACATCTGTCAGTTTGACAACACACCCAAAAGGGATAAAGAAAGAAAAATGTAGCTAGGGAAGTATATGGAAATATCTGTTATTTTCCCTTACTCTTACATGGTTTGGCCAATAGTTCTCGGTTACTGGTTTCCTTGATGCTTACTTATACAAACAAGGTTACAATCAGCATAAAACATAAAACTTTTACAGTCATTCTGACTCTTCTTTGAATGACTTCATTCTCTTTTTTCCAAAACAAAAGAAAAAACTCCAGAAGAAAGGATATATTTACAAGATGATTTTTATAATATGTTTGACAATAATATAAAATTGGGACTTTTATTACTATCTCTCTTATCTATGTTGGAGAATTAGAAAGCTGACAGTAGAGAGAGTGTAATGGAGAAAACAGAGTCAGGAATTCTGGGCTTTCTTCCTGGCCCCATCACCGAGGGAATCAGTGACCTGGTAGTCTAGGTTATAATCAAAGGTATAAACAAAGGTATGCCTACTGCTCTTTCTAGGGTGTTAAGAAACTTAAGCTCAACTATAATCAAGGTCCTTGCATGATCAAACAACAGCCCATTTCAAAGATTTCAAAGAGATTATCATTTTAAAGAGATGTTTTTTTCATTTAAGAAGGTGATGAAAAGTCCTGGTTGTTGTTTCTCAGCTGTGAATGGATGAGAGAAGCACCTTACCCAGCTGCAAACTGCGAGGGTGCCATCAGGCCTGGGTTTAGTCCTGCAGCAGCAGCCATGGCAGCAAGACTGGCGTTTGTTGGCAGCTGTGCAGCTCCTTGGAGGGCGGCAGCTGCTGCTGTTTGCAAGCCTGATGCCGTCACCATCACCTGGCTGGTCCCGAGAGGGGAGGACAAGGGAGTGGAGGTGGTCTGTGTGGTGCTGGTCTCACTGGCACTGGATGCCTCGGAGGTGGAGGCTGAGGCAGAAGGGGAGGGACTCAGGGAGGGGGAGGTGACTGCTGAGGAGGCTGGAGGTGCTGTGGAAATCACGGTTGCCGTGTTGTTGGAGGTGGTGTCTGTAGTGCCTGAAAAGAGAACTGGATTAGAAAAGGACCTTCTGCAAATGATTTTTAGAAAAATGGTAGTTTTATTCAGCCATACTCTAGAATCAATGGCATAACTGAACTACTAACCAGGAACCTCTAAATTGGTCTTTTATTAACCTAGTCTAGTATTTCCATGGGAAGTAACCACAAAAACAGGCATTTTAGAACCAAAGCGATGAACCCTATACTTTAAGAGACAAGAGCAATAAAGTAACCATGAAAGAAACAGAATAGTTTTCCATTGCCAATTTCCTATTCAAAAAACAAAAGAAAGAATCACGGAAGCTCTCATTATGGAATAATGCTCTGAGGAAGAAACATAAGCAAAAAAGGAAAGATTCTGTAAAGCTCTTTTTCATTCATACCAGGGAGACTCCTTAGTAGTCTCCATAGGAAAATCAAAACAACAAGGACAAGAAAGATTGCACATTAAATACTTTTCTAAGAATTAAGTGTCAACAATATACAGAGATAGTATATAAATAACTAAAGGTATACGTCTAGATGCCTTGCTTGCATTAGAAAATTTAATTAGCTCTCAAAAGTGCACTGTGGTAAACCTTTTCTTATTTATGGAGAAAACAACATACAATGATACCATGAATCTCATAAAAGTTAGCACATAAAATGAGGATCTATGAAATTATTATCTGCATGGCCTTAAAAAAATCAAGGTGCCTGAATTTGTGTTTAAGAAGAACAAGTGTTTGGATATAAATGACCAATTGACATTAAACAATAAAACATTACTAAACACTAAAACACACTCACTGGGATTGTTTCATGTTCAAGATCAGTGTTGCCTAACAGAAATACAATACATATGTAATTTCAAATTTTCTAATAGCCCCATTGAAAACAGTAAAAAAAAAAAAAAAAAAAAAAGTGAAATTAATTTCAATTATACATTCTACCTAACCTAATATATCCAAAATATTATCATTTCAAGATGAAATCAATATTAAAACATTAAGTTATTTTGCCTTTTTCCTTTCTAAGTCTGGAAATGGTATGTATTCTATAATTATGGCACATCTAAATTTGAACTAGCCACATTTTAAGTGCTCAAAAGCCACTTGTGGCTAGTGGATGACATATTAGATACCAAAAGTCTGAAATATGTCTGGAAGTTAGGTCTGCAGGGACCCAGAGGCAAGTGTGACTTAAAGAATGTTAAGTTACTCTGCCTATAGTAGAAATGGCTCATAAGGCTCTCATGGGATCGATAACCTTCCACAAAGCAGAAGACATCAACTGTCCCCAGTGAGCTGTAATTTTGATGCTACCTATAAAAGACAGTATGTATAGAACAGGCCCTCTGATTTCAGTTACCAATAAATGCTACATATTACAAAAACAGGCTGTCTAAACTAGCTGGAATTTAATGAAATTCACCATGTTCTAGGACATAATCAACCATATACAGTTGGTTCTCTGTACCCACAGGTTCCGTTCTGTGGATTCAACCAACTGTAGATTGAAAATATTTGGAAAAAAACCCCAATAAAAATAGTATAAATTAAAAAACAATACAAAATAACTCTATACATAGCATTTTTCATCATATTAGGTATTATGAGTAATCTAGAGATGATTTAAGTATATGGGAGGATGTGCATATGCTATATGCAAACACTCTGCCATTTTATATAAGCAACTTGAACACCCTTGGATTTTGGTATCTGGTGGGGGTCCTGGAACCAACACTCTGAGGATACTGAGGGATGATTGTATATGTATAAAGCAGAACCTAAGCAGTATGTCCTCAGGATCGAGAACTCAAAAAGACCAAAAAAAAAAAAAAAATCTATAAATTTTCAATATAATATAATCTTCTGAGGTATGGAAGACTTTCAATATTAAATAACTCAGACCAATCAAAATAAATATTTCAAACCTATAAGGGTATGACACATTGGAAAAATTTTATGTAAAAGATAACATTTCTTTGGTGATAAATCTATTACTAAGCTGCAGAACACTCTCTTCTCTCATAGTAGCCTTACCACAAATTCAGACAGTTTTGTTCTTCCAAAATCTGTTCTGATGCCTAATTCTGGTCTATTCTAAGAACATCTATAGAGTTGAACTCTCTTCTCATTTCTACTCATTTTTTTTCACATGTCACAGAGCTGGGAGAAACTTAGATATCATCTGTACCAGCACTAACTCTTAATCTCTCTACCTCCTACAATGCTGCACAAAAGTGGTTATGTGCTTGCTGAATGAATGAGGTAAACATATCTCTCTTACTGCTAATTGACAAGGGAGGATTTACTCTTCTTTCTGCCCTTCTCAAAAATATAAATGATTTCTTCTTATTGCAGCTTCTCCTAAATATAATTACCTCTTTGTGGATATTATTAATCATATTTTCATTCTTTATTTCTTTTGTTCTAAATCTGTCAGACCTATCTGTATCACTGAACATCTGATGCTGTGTTGGGTCCTGTGTTTGGCAGATTCATATACATTTTTTCACTTTTATCCTCTTTTCCTGTTCCTTATCTTATAGAAAGGCAAACATCTTTTCTTATTTCTCCTCTACTGCTAAGAAATTTCAACATACTTACAATATTTTCTTGACCAATTTCTCACCTTATCTAACCTTATTTTACTGATGGGCACTACTTCCTTTCAAAGTTCTGAAACTGAAACTGCCCATTTTCATAAGAACTAATATCTTGAAGTCAAAAGGCTTACAATGGCCATTTTTTACTCTCCACTACGACCTTCAAATCATTCAGTATCTCTTTTCTAAAATCCCGTATGTTTACAAAGAAAATCTCAGTTAAATTTTATCAGTGAATTTAACCTGAGCCAGGAGATGATGATTCCAGAAACCACACAAAGTTGTTTTTTCTGGTTGTAATTCTCCAACCACATTCTGGGTAACTTCAATATAAACGTCATGTAAGCACTATGGCATAACAATTTAACATGATCTTTAAACTAATTCTCCCAGCCAGTGAGTCATGTTTTAATCAATATACATCTTATATGACCTTAAATTCTTGGCAACTTCACAATTTAATTACTTGGGCAACTTTGATCAGCAAACTTAGGCTGCTGAGCCTCAGTGTCCTCAACAACAGAATAAGATGCCACCAGCCACTTCACAGAATTAGCAGGATGTCACATCCAAGCAATGTGTACGGTGTGTGTGGCACTCCCTTGTGCTTTCCACTCCTTTTTTTAAAAAAATAGCTTTACTGAGGTACAATTTATATACCATAAAATTTGTCCAATTTAAGTGTAAAATTCAGTAACTTTTCATTAATTTACAGAGTTGTACAACTATCACCACAATCTAGATTATGACATTTCCACCTCCAAAAAAGATCCCTTTGGCTGTTTATAGTCCCTTCCCACTCCCACCTAGTCATCTGCTTTTTGTCTTTATAGATTTTCCCTTTTTGGACATTTCATGTAAATGGAATCACACAACATGTACTCTTTTGCATCTGGCTTTTTTAACTTAGCATTTTGTTCTCAAGGTTTATACATGTTGTAACATAAATCAATACTTCATTACTTTTTATGGCTGAATAATATTCCATTGTCTAGATATACCGCATTTTGTTTATTCATTTACCAGTTGTTAGGCATTAGCTTGTTTTCCAGTTTTTGGCTATTATAAATAATGCTGCTATATGAACAGTTGCGTAAAAATTTTTGTGTGGAAGTGTTTTCATTTCTCTTGGGGAAATTGCTGGGTAGGATGGTAAATTTATGTTGAACTTCTAGGGAAACTGCTAAAGTGTTCTCCAAAGTGGCTGTATCATTTGACATTCCTAAAAGCAATGTGTGAGAATTCCAGTTTTTCTGTATCTTTGCCAACGTTTATCATTTTTGGTCTGTTTGATTATAGCCATTCTCATGAGGATAAAGTGGTATCTCATTATAGTTTCAATTTGCTTTTCCCTCATGTTGAGCATCTTTCCATGTGCTTATTAGTCACTCCTGTATCTTCTTTGGTAAAATGAGTATGAAAATCTTTTGCCCATTTAAAAAACTGGGTTGTCTATATTCTTACTATTGAGTTGTAAGAGTTCTTTATACATTCTAGACACAATTCGTTTATCAGATACATAACCGCAAATGTCTTCTCCCAGTCTGTGGCTTGTCTTTTCATTTTCTTTAAGGTATCTTCTGAAGCACAGAGATTTTACTTTTAATGAAGTCCAATTTATCTTTTTTTTTTTTTCTTTTAGGGACTGTGCTTCTGGTGCTGTATCTGTGAACTCTTCGCCTGACCCAAGGTCATGAAAATTTTCTTCTACTTTTTTTTCCTAAAAACTTTATAGTTTTAACTCTTACATCTGAGCCTTAGGTCCATTTTAGTTAATTTTTGTGCATGGTATGAGGTAAAGATCTGAATTCATCTTTGTGCATATGGATATCCAGTTGTCCTAGAACTATTTTCTGAAGACTACACTTTCTCTATTGAATAGTCTTGGCACGTTTGTCAAAAATCAACGGAGCATAAATTTAAAGGTTTGTTTTTCAACTCTCAATTTTGTTCCATTTCATCTATATGTCTATCTTTATGTCAGTATTATACTGTCTTGATTATTGTTGCTTTATAATAAGCTTTGAGATCAGGACCTGTAAGTCCTCTAAGTTCATTGTTTTTCAAAATTATTTTGGCTATTCTGGGTCCCTTCCATATATATTTTGGAAAGAGTTTACCAATTTTTCAAAGCAAAACAAAAAAACCACGTTGGAATTCTGACTATGATTTTGTTGAATCTATAAATCAAGTTGGAGAAAACTATCATTTTAAGAATGCTGAACATGGAGTATGAAAGGTCTCCATATATACTTTAATTTCTTTCAGCAAATTGTAGTCTTCATTGTATAAGTCTTGAACTTCTTTTGTTAAATTTATTAACTAAGTATTTTATTTTTTTAACACTGTTTTGTATAAAGTATTTTTTTAATTTCATTTTTGGACTGTCCATTGACAGCATATACAAATGTAATTGGTTTTTATATATTAATCTGGTATCTTGCTACAATACTAAATTGATTACTGATTAATAGGTTTTTTTGTGGATTCCTTGGGATTTTTACACATATAGAATAATACAAATAAAGACAGTTTAATTTCTCCCCTCAAACTGGATATCTTTAATTCGCCCCCCTCACTGAACTGGCTATAACCTCTAGTACAATGTCAATCGTAAGTCCACAAGAGCAAACATTCTTGCCATATTTCCAGTCTCAGGGGGAAAAGCAATTCAGTCTTTTACCATTAGTAGGCTGTTTACTGTAGGCTCTTGGTAAATGCTCTTTATCAGGTGAGGTGGTTTCCTTGTATTTCAGGTTAAAAAGCTTTTATCATGAATGGGTTTTAGATTTTGTCAGCTATCTTTTTTGTATCTATTGAGATGATCCTATTTTTGTCCTTTCTTCTATTGCTATAGTATGGTACGTTAATTGACGTTCACATATTAAACCAACCATACATTCCTGGGAAATAAATCCCCTTTGGTCATGATGTATAATCTTTTAATTTCTTTATGTTGCTGGGTTTGATTTGCCAAGATTCTGCTGAGGATTTTTATATATATTTTCATGAGAAATACGAGTCCATAATTTTTTTTTCTTGTGATATATTTACCTAGCTTTGGTATCAGGGTAATACTGGCCTCCTACAAAAATAGAGGAGGAATGTCACTTCTCTATTTTCTGGAAAAGATTGTTGAAAATGGCTTTTATTTTGTCTCTAAGTATCTGAAAGAATTCACAGTTAAAGCCATCTGGGCCTATGCTTTTTTCTTTGTGAGAAGATTAATTAATAATTCAATATTTTACTTGCTTTTGGTCTATTTAGATTTTCTATTTCTTTTTGAGTCAATTTTGGTAATTTGTGTCTAAGAATAAGTCTATTTCATCTAAGCTACCTAATTTTTTTTTAGCATTAAGATGTTCATAATATTCTAGTATGCCACATTACATAGCAATTTTACTCCTAAGTATATATCCAAAGAACTGAAAACATATACCCATATCAAAACTGGTATATGAATGTTCACTACAGCAGTATTAAAAATAGCCCCAAACCAGAAGCAACCCAAATGTCTACTAACTCATGAATGAAAAACATAATGTGGTATATATCCATACAATGAAATATTATTCAGCCATTAAAAAAGAATGGAGTACTGATATATTCTGCAACATAGATAAACTTTGAAAATACAATGCTAAATCAAAGAAGCCTGAGATATTGGAAAGGCCACATATTATATAATCCCATTTATATGAAATGTCCAAAGTAGCCAATCCATAGAGACAAATAGACTAGTGGCTGTCAGGGGTAGGGGGAGGAATAAATAAGAACTGATAATGGTTATAAGGGTTGCTCTTTTGGGTGATGGAAATAGTCTAGAATTAGTGGTGATGGTTCCATAATGTTAAGATTATATCAAAACCCAATGAATTATATACTTTTAAACTGTACACTAAAAAAGGTATGTGAGTTATAGCTCAATAAAAAATACATTATAATCTTTTTAACTTCTGTATGTTCAGTAGTGGTGTCCCCTGTTTTCCTGGTTTTGAAAATTTGTGTCTTTCCCCCTTTTTTCCCCTTGGTTAAAATTCATTGTCAATATTGTTGCTTTTTTCAAAGAACTAATTGTTGGTTGCACTTCTTTTCCTACTGGCTTCTTTTTTTATTTCATTAATTTCTGCTCTAATCTTTATCACTTCCTTCCTTCTGCTTATTTTGGGATTAGTTTGCTCTTATTTTTCTATTTTCTTAAGGTAGAAGGTTAGGCTATTTGAGATGTTTTTTTCTTTACTTGTGTTTTCATTTTCATTCATTTCAAAGTATTTTCTAGTTTCTCTTGTGATTTCTTCTTTGACCCACGTGTTAGTTTAATTTCCAAATATTTGGGGATTTCCCAGATTTCTTTGTTGATTTCTAATTTATCTTAGTTGTCATCAGCCAACATGCTTTGTATGATTTTAATCCATTTAAATTTACTAAGACTTGTTTTATGGCTAAAAACATCTTAGGGGATGGATGTTTCATGTGTACTTGAAAAGAATGTGTTTTCTGCTGTTGTTGGATTAAGTGTTCTACAGATGGCAGTTAGGACAAGTTGGCCAACACTGATCAAATCTTGTATATTCTTGAATTTTTTTTTTTTTACTTAGTTCAAATTAATCAAATGTCTCCAACTATTACTGTTGAATTGTCTATATCTCCTTTAAATTTTGTTCATTTTTGTTTCCTATATCTTGGGCCTTTGTTTTTAGGTAGCTACATAATTATAACTGCTGTATTTTCCTGAGGAATCAACTCTTTTGCCATTATGAAACACATTTTGGAAAAATAATTAGAGCCTGAGCATGTTTAGTTGAAATTTTTTAGGGCTGTGGAATTTTTTGCAAGTTTTTGAGACACATCAGAACACTTGTCTTTCCGGAGGAGAAATCACAGTCATAATCATTCTTACATTTATTCTAGAAATGTTCACCAAGGATCTTATTATGTACTATGCCCTATGGGAAAATAAAGATGACCACATCAATCAAACAAGATTTTTCTCAGAAGATAATACACTGAGGATATGGTTTTTCCCTTTGTTTCCAAAATCCTATTCCAAATGATACTGAAGAAATATAAAAAGGGAATAAGATCTTTGGAGACAGATATCAAAGGGCTTGAGATTTATACAGATTTGCAGAGATGAGAAATAGGATGAAATCAGGTGGTGGAGAAACCAGCTCCAGTCCAGAAGGACATAAGAGAAGGCTCTAACAGAGGTGGAAATTATTCACTCTGACGGAGCCCTGAGGAGAGCCCAAGCTCAGAGTTGTCAGAAACTGACGTAGGTGTAGGATATAGGGTCAAGAACAGGGTGATTAAAGGACTGTTCACATACTAACTCTGCCAGTGGGCCTTTCCCTTTCTGTACCAGACCTCTCACATGAGCAGAACCAATGTCACCTACTACTCTTCAAAGAAAATAAAAATCTGACTGTGGAAGGCTCAGAATTCTAGTGTAGGCACTGGCATGAATGAGTAAAGATCCCCCTCGTTTTGAGAAAGTGTGAGGGTAGAGCCTTGCTTGCTTCCTACTCATATACCCTGAAATAGTTTGGCAGTTCTCTCTCCAACATTCACAGCTCACTGCTAGCCCTCCATGCAGAGGAGAGGACTGTTGAGTCGCAGAAGCTACACAATGGCAAAGAAATCCCTTACAATCTACTGACCTGAAGTAATACAGTCTTACATTCATCAGTATGAATAAATAACCAAAACTCATCAGCCAATGAAAAAACAAATGGCACAAAATGAATAAACAGAGCCAATGCTAGAAAAAAAGTTTACATAAAAAAGACAAATTACCACAGCTAAAGAAAAACATTACTTCAGATTGAAAATACTCTCTGAAGACCAATGAGGAAAATTTTTTTTTTAAATGCTTAACATTTTTTTTAAAAATAGATTTAGGGGGTACAAATGTTTTTTTCTTACGTAGATAAATTGTATTAATATAGTGGAAAAGTCTATGCTTTTAGTGTACTTGTCACCTGCATCATGTACACTGATATCCAGTAGGTAATTTTTCATCCTACATCTCACTTCCAGAGTCTCCAATATTCATTATGGAGGACAAATTTTTAAAAGGCCCAATCCTTGAAACCTCCTAGTGAAATTTCAGAACATTAAGGATAAAAAGATCCTTGAAGTTTACAGAGAAAAAAAAAACAATCGAGAAAAGAGAGACTGAAACCAGACCTTTCATTAGCAATGCTAGATGCTAAAACACAACAAAGCAATACTTTCAAAGTTCAAACAAAAAGTAATTTTGCACCTAGAATTCTATTACTGAACAAACTAGTATTTAGAAATTTTACCTCCCACGTAGCCTTTCTAAATAAAGGAAAAAATTACTTGAGAATGTGTTCCAGACAACCAAAATGGAATCAAGGATAAAGGAAGACATGGAATCTAAGAAACATTGGATCTAACTCACGAATACAACGAAAAGAAATTAAAATAAGCAATCATAGGAATCCCAAGAAGGTCTTCAAGAAGAAAATACATTACATTAGATAAGTGGTATGATTAAGACACTGGATATCTTTAATAAGTAATGCAATAAAGGAATATGTTACTTTTGTCAACAGAGAGAAAGAAAGGCAGTATAGAAATGTCAGAAGAAAAGAGGCTATATAAGGAAGTCATGGTCCAAAGTGGGAAAAAAATTAACATGGGGTAAGATTTTGAGCAAGTGCTGAAAAGAAAAGAAAATCTACTTGACACTGACTCTTGTAATCTTCTCTTTCAAGCAGTAATGTTTAAGTACCATAAGATTACATTTTTCCTCCTGTAGATTCAATCATGTGAGCTGGCCCTATACAATATTTATACAAACATAATATTACTGTATTCATTTTTTACTGCTGAGTAACAAAGTACCACAAATTCAGTGGCTTAAAACAACACAATTTTATCATCTCATGGTTTTTGTGAGTCAGGCACATCCTAACTGGGTCCTCTGTGAGGATATCACAAGGCTGCAATCAAATACTGTACTGTACAAATACTTTGGAAATTCTATATATATGTACATATAAAAATGATTTAAAGAGAAAATAAAAAATTGTACATGTGATTGTGTTTTTCCTGTTTGAATTTCCTATAAGGTTAAATTTTTTTAATAATTAAAGAAAAATTTCATTCCAAGAAGAGTTACCAAGATTTCAGAAAATAGTCATTAAATTCACAGAAATGGGCTGAGTAACTGAGTTCAAGAAAATGTGACTGGTCAGTTGAACTCATCAAAAACTGATACAAATCTTTAGCTAGTTTTGAGTATGTATCTCTCCTTAAAATTACCTTCTATTTGATTTTCCCTGTATTTTAAGAAATCTGCAAAGCTACTTGTTCTTTAGGGCTAAACTATTAGAAATTTTTCTGCAAAAAAATGGGTATCTTTAAACCTAACATAATATGACTTATCATTTGTTGGGAAGGTAAAGTTCAGCTCATAATTTACCAGATTACTGAAAGTCAGTTTAGACACTAAGCTCCTCAGAGGCAGGAACTTCATGTTCCTGGTGCCCAGCACATTGCCATCCAATCACTGACAGTCTGCTTTTTAAGCTGAAGTGCTGAATGCTATACACACTCTAGAACAGAGGTTCTTAAAACTGGAATCTGCAGGCTCCCAAGGCATCCACAAACAGCCTTAGAGCAGTGGGAGGGCTGATGGCAGTTGTCATTTATAAACATCCTTAAATTTTACTAAAAATTGTGAGTATGTCCACTTTGTAAGAGGAAAAGTCCATATAGCTTTCATATTCTCAAAGAGGTCCAACACCCAAAAGAGGTCAACAAGTACCGTCTAAAATACAAATTATGAGATTTTCTAATACTTAGAAATGTAATACAATATAAAGCCATTTTTACATCACAGTTCACAGAGCAAAAGAGGTATTATGAACTCCAAACATGAGTAAGGAAAATCAAAATCCTCAACTCTAGCTTAAAGCAAGCTTGATTACGAAACATCGTAAATGCATGTCTTATGCACTATTACTAAAAAACATTTGACGATAATGCTAAGCCACTTTAAACATGTTTGGAAAATTTGCTATTTAAAGCAGGCTAAAGGAAAAAAAAAATCATTTTATAATGAGGTGTCAAAAAGAAGAATACTCAAATCTGTCGAGAAGTGCAAAGTCTACCAGAAAAGACAGATGTGTAAAAATATAATTATTTATGACACAGGTAGGTGGAAATAAATAGTTTCCTGGGGAAGTTAAAGAGTATTTCCAAGAAAATTGACATAAGCTGGAACAGTTTTATCAATACCAATCAAGAACTACAGGCTGGGATGGACAACACTTCAGGGTACAGGGATGTTTACAAAGGTACGGATAGAGCCCTCCTGTGCATTCAGGATAAGGTGGGTGAAAGACTCGTGGAAGATCAGGTCCAGACTGGAAATAACCTGTTATGAATTGATGAATTTGGATGTTTTTCTGAATGCAAAAAGTCATAGCTATTGAAGGTTTTTAAGGAAAGGAGTTACTTGAAAAAAAATTGGTGTTTTCTGAACGATAACTCTGGGAGCAATGTAGAAGATGAACTAATGGGGGAAAAAACAAAAGAGGTCAAGAAAATCCTTGAGTGAAAGTATTTTTTTCTGACAAAATTAATTATGCCTGATCTTTTTTAAAGTTCAGGTTTTCATACGTAACTTTTTTTTTTTTTTTAAAGCAATCCATATCTTTAGTTAAAACCTAAACTTGCAATTTAATGGCAGATTCTCACAGAAACCTATCCCGGGTCTCCCATGTCCCTGGCAGCGGCGTGGCCTCGCTGCTGCTTACCTGTAACCGGGAGATTGGTCACGGCAGCACTGGTCAGAGGGAGGACAGGGCTGACCGTGAGGGTAGTTGCTGCGCTGCTCGTCACAAGGCTTGGTGTGGTTGCCACCTAGAGGTCAGAAATGAAAATGAGGACAAAGCACTTAAAATCAAAACTTAAAAATTTAAACCCATATTGTGGACTTATTTTGCCTATTAACTTTTAGAAACTCTCTGTACAACAGAATAAAGGGCCTAAGAGGAAATGATTTTATAATCCCTCTTTGATTTTGGAATTGAGAAACTTGGCATCATATGTGGGAAAGTTGCTATAAGAAGATAATTTTTCACTGGTATCACAAGTAGCTTTGCCCAGGTTTTAAAAATAAATAATAAGAAACATTCCTAAATTTCAATAATGTTGAATCAGATACACTCTAAGTCAGTAAGAAATACACTAATTATCAACTTTACCTTAATAAGAAAACTATTTGACAGGATCAGGGAATCTGGGGTTCATGTATTACTTTCATTTTTGACTCGGGGGGGGGGGGCAGAATTGCCTTATGTTTGTTTTTAATGAAATGAAATTATGAAAAGAATGTGAAGCAAATTTTTAAAAAACTGTTTCTTTTTGAAATAAAAAATGTCCACAGTTCTGAAAGAAAGTCTTCCATCTAGTACAAATAAACCTAAAACATAAAAGTCACCTATACAAAATTATTATTTAATAACTATCTTTTCCATAACTATCATGAACTTTATCATTAAAGACCCACCATTTAACAACCATAAATTTCACTTAAACTAATATGTGCTTTTAAAGCTGACTTTAGTTTTAAAAGCCTTCCAGTATGGAATGATATTCAAATAAAATGAAAACAAATTAACAAAAAAGGAACAGAAATGCAAACTTCACAATCTTCTCATCTTTTGAATTCTGGTTGGCAATACTAAAAATCAAAGGAGTCACACTCTAGGAATAATATTCTAATGCAAACAGCAGAAGTTACTCAATGATATTACACACGAAAAGGGCTGCATGGTGTTTCAGAGTGAAGATCCGACTGAGATGACTGTCTTAATAGGAGTTCAGAGCTAAAGGTTACCTGGGAATTTACTGCCACTTAATCATGTAAGTGTCAGTTTAATAAATTGGGTTTTAGGCCTCAACATGAATAAAAACTAAAGATTTTTTGAGATAACTGAAATCAGCAGCAAATTTACTCCCATGGTTACAGAGTAACCTAATAAACCATACCAGAGAAGTGTATAATGGAAATGCAATGAAACAAGAAAGAATTAAAATTGTTCACTTTAAGAAATAAGAAAGACCAGAAAGTTTTTAGGTCAATAACATGAGATTTCATTACCTTGGTAACAACTAAAATACAATTTTATATACATTTATTCAACATGAATATATATAGTAAATTCATAACTGCTTTGAAATAAATTGATTTAACAGGTCATTTGTAAAACTGTAAAAACTAGCCATTGAACTTGTGCTCCCCTCCCCTATTTTTTATACTTACCAACGAGGTTGGGCTGGGGAAAATTGCTTTGATAGGTGAACTGCTGGTCCCACCACTGCTTGGTGGGTTGATTCTTTTTTCCTTCTGGCGGCGGTTACAAAACCAAACACGAATCACCTCCTTTTCCATATTGAGCTGATCAGCAATCATAGTGATCTCTTCCGAGGTAGGCTTTTGATTCTTAAGGGGAAAAAAATGTCATCTTTTGAAATAACTTTCTGAACTACTAGCATAATCATGTCAGAATATAAATAAACAAATGGGGAGGGACAAGTCAGAAAATGAAGCTGGGATATATATGACCATATTGGGCCACTTTCAACAAAGAGCTTCTGTAGATAGATGTTCTAATGAACACTACACTTACTAAACTTATTCATATTAACTATGAATAGGTTGTTCTTGTATATTTACATTTTTTCATTTTAAGGTCTATTAATCTTGAATAAAATTAACAGAATACCAATACAACCTTATGCATTAATAGGAATTTAAGTTTTCTCTGTGCTCCATGCTATCTAACTTGGAGCTCACAATAAGCATGGGAGGCAGGAAAAGCAGGTATGTCACAGATGAAAGAACTTCAGCTTACAGAAATCAAGTGATTTGCCTAAGTACACAGTTAACAAGTGGCAGAGCTGATAAAGACTCCTAATTCAGTGTCCTTCCAAGGTGCTCAAGCCTTTTCTGAATTAGAGAAGTCAAAATTTTGTTGAAAGCTTTGATTATGATATTGCCTAGTACAAAAAAGAAATTGCCAAATATCTGTTGCATCAACTTAAATTCCACAGCCTAATATTCAAGGTCTCTGGTGTTCTGGTCCCAACCTACCATTCCAGGCATACAGATACTAGAATTTAGCTACCAAACTACTAGTGTTTCTCTTGATAAAAATCCACGGTTCCCTCCCTGGGTCCCTCTGCTCACGCATTTCCTCTGCTTGAAGTGCTTTCTTCCCACCATTTCCAGTGTGTGGGATTCATTCCTATGCATCCTATGGCAGCTGCCACCCCTCTCACACTGAGTGCTCACAGGGACGTGACTCTGGTCTCTCCTGAACCCTGCAGGACTCTGACTCTGTCTCCTATGTCAGTAACTTACTTACTTCATCTATCTTCTCCATTATGTTGTAAGTGTCCACAAGGACAGAGGCCGACATGTCATCTTTCATCATCTAGTTTCTAACACTAAGTACACTACACAGACAATCCCACGTACATGAAAAGTAAAAACCTCACTGACCTCCAAGAAACTCTTCTCTAAGGCCACACGAATGTTGGTCTCTATGCTGGTGCGTTTCTTCCTCCTACGGTTCAGGCCCTCAATTCCTGGAGAATTCAGGGCACTTGGGCTGGAGAGGGCCGAATCAGATGAGAGGTTCTCTGTAAGAATGAAGAAAACACAAAAATAAAATGAGCTGAACACATAATGATTCCTGTGCATAATACATACATTAACAACAAAATAAGCTATAAGCAAACATGAAAAAGTTTTCATATAACCTATATTAAAATACTGTTTACTATTATGACCTTTTCTACTGCCCTTATTGGTGTTCTTTGTCCCAGGATGGTTGACTATATTGTCACCACTACTTTTCAATTTCTGTTTCTGAGAAAGCAGAAGTTTACAATTCTTATCCTTAAACCCAGCTCTCTCTCTTTCAATTCTGCTCTTATGTTATGTTTGTTTGTTTATGAGCTCTGGGAATAAAAGGAAGAAAGTTTTTTGGAAATTTTTGAATGTTAAATATTTATCTTATAAATGACCTTTCATTTCACTGGTATAATCTAGAGTAAAAAAAAAAAAAAAAAGAAATACTTATAAATTCTTTAAAGTGAAAACACAGTTCTGCCATTTAACAATTTAATAACCCTGGGCATGTCAAACACATCTCTGAGTTTCTTTCTGCTATACGTAAAATGAGATGGATGGAGCAGATTGGTGGTTCTCGTTTGTGGAACTCAGGAAGATTATAGATGGCCTCACCCATAGCTACTGAATCAAACTGTCTAAGGATGGGTGTTTCAGGTTTGTCTTTCCCAAAGGCCTAATTTTTGTTCACATCTACAATGAGGACCATAGTCTAGGGGATCTCTATGGTTCCTACAGCTCTCACAGTCTATGATTCTGTGACTCAAAATCCAAATCTTCCAAAACGAAATTTCAGTACACACACAAAAAAGTTAAAACAGCATCCCAACTTTTTTGTATAAAATATGTGGTCATTTTTAATAACCAAACAAGAAATATTAGCAGGAACAAGTCCTATGATAATTCATCAAAGAAGAAACAATAAACTTGTTCTTCAAGTTTATTTAAATACATAGGCCTTCTTATCCTGTTCCTTCAACTGTCTGTGTATCCCTAACCCTGGCACAAATATAAGAAATATTTCAAGGCTATAAGTTATTGCTGATTACTTATACTGCAATTATTAGAATATTTAAATGAATTAGCTTTCTGATTTAAATAGCCATAATTTATAATGATCCACCCAGGATTAGTAGGCTTCAATAATATAGTAAGAAATATAAATGCCAATTTATATAATAATCCCAATGAACAATGAAGGAATGTCCTGTATATTCACTTACCTGCATCATTTAGCCACTTCTCTAAAAGTGGCTTTAACTTGCACATGTTCTTAAAGCTGAGGTTCAAGGCTTCGAAGCGAGAGATGGTAGTTTGGCTGAAGTCATTTCCGTACAGTTTCCCCATAGCAAGCCCAACATCACCCTGCATGATAATACAGAGCAGGAGAGGGGAGAGGAAAATAGAGAAACAGTCATCTCACTAACGTTTATAGTCTTCACTCTGGACTGTCACTCCAATGACTGTGCTCGTGCCACTTTCTGGGTCCCACATAAACCCCATTCCTAAGCCAGGGACAGGACTCCAGTGAGGACTTTCTTAGGCCTTGATCAGGACAATGTGCAACACTGTCCCACATACTTCCCATTTTGAATCTTTTCTTGCTACCTTATGTAATAATCAAGAAACCAAAATTTCTACTAAGTAACAAAAGATAGTGCTGATATTCTAACAAGCCCCTTAATTGATGCAACCAAAATGATTTAAGTAATCTTTAAAAATCAATTTATCCATACCACCTACAGGAATTAGAAATAAACTGTTTAAATAACCCTCGGTATTTCTGAATTAACCAAACTTCCCATAAATCACTTTAAAATTTAGAAATGATCTCTCATTCTTTTTTTTCTCTATAAAGTATTTCTGGAAGCTGTGAAAAAAATCTATTTTCACCCTTAGTTTGGATTTCAAAGTTGGTTACAAAAAACAGGTATTCTAAAAGGCCACTTTTGTAACCATTACAGAGATAGAAATTCACAGTAGAGAGGTTTGACCCATTTAGTCAAACCTTCATGGGCACTGGAAACTTGGTAACCTTACAGCAATAGAACAATGATCCCCTGAATATATTACAAAAGATGTCTTTCTCTATAAGCCTATAACCTTTGAAATGTATACAGTGCTTCTCTTCCAGCTGAATATCTCTTGTTCAAGCTGGAAAAAGCCATAGCTTAGTGGTTATTTTATATACAGGTAATAGAAGGTCCTGGAGTTTAAATGATTCATCTACTCATTTCAATTAGTTTAGTGACAGGGCAGAAAGGCAACAACATTCTGGTCCAAAGTACTACACAACTAATTCTACGACAAGACAGCCAACTCTCAACTATCCTGGCAACACTTATTTTGAGTTGGGATTATCCCCGCCTTTGATTCCTGGCCCCCCAATCCATGTTTTGGGTATTACATTGTTTATTAGCACCTGCATTAGGTGGTAGTTGGAGAAAGAAAAGAACATTTTTTTTAAAAGTAAATTTTCTTACTGGTGAGTAACTTCTGATAAAAAGTTAAACAGAGGAGCAATGTTGGAACTATAAGAAAAAACGAGGCATAGAGAATACTTGAACGTCAAGTGATCTATATCCTATGCTTTTGTATAGGATAGTCACCAGCCATGTGTGACTGTTTAAATTTAAATTAATTAAAATCAAATAAATTAAAAATGTGGTTCCTCAGCACCACTAGCCCTTCCAAGTGCTCAATAACCACAAATAGATAGTGGCAATTGTATTGGACAACACAAATTCAGAACATCCCCACCATCATGGAAAGTTTTAATGATAGCTCTGAATATACTCTAACTAGAACTGTACCGTTTATTGATTTCCTTCCAATTACAGTAAAACTGAAAGAACCAGAATAGTGTGAGTGGGGCATAAATGTCATCCATTATATCTATACTGTATACAAAGATCTAAAGATATATATGGATATGTTTATCTCTACCTATATCTCTATATATTTATTAAATGCTACTTCATTCAATCCACAGATATTCACTAACTGCCTACTATATGTCAAGCACTGGAACTTAAGCTTTGTGTATCACATAAATTCATGTCTTGGTCACTTTATTTGTTTAGATTATAGCTTTCCTAAACACAAGAGCCAACTAAACTTTGTAATCATGTAAGTATAAGACCTTTTGCAGCAGTTAGATGGCAATAAGTGTTTTCTGGCATTGTAACTGCACAAGGTACTAGCAATTTTTCACAAACTTCCATAATATCTTATATAAAATAACAATTGTAACAAGTAAACAAAACATAAAATATCTATTCAAAAATCACGTCATAGTAAGTATAACAAACAATACTCTAAGGTGGTACTAGAAATAAAGCCATTAACTATTAATAACTAGAACTATGGCAATAAATGACAAATCCACTTAATTGAGATTTATAATACAATGCTACTTCACATTTAAATTACTTAATTGAATAAAAAGCAACAGGTCCCTCAGTTAACATACTAATTTTCATTAATTTGGTATATGCTCGGTTTGGTGCTCTTGTAACTTACAACCATTTTGCATTATCTTTCACAAAAGTAAATGTTTTAAGCAGCTGATTCATATATAATCTGAACTATATTAAAGCCCTTCAATATTTTTAAAGGGTAAAAGGAAGAAAGGAAGGAAGATTGGGACTAGGAAATAACGGATGTACCTCATGTGATAAATGTATTATACTATGACATGCTATCTAATTATGCAATGTCATCTGTAGTAATCCTTTAATAAGCAATTATATAATTAGAAAATAATTGTTTAAAACATCTAATAACATGTACATTTACTCAGAGAATTGAGATTTGTTTCAACAAATATAACTTGAATATCTAACTCTGTGTATGTGTATGCATATACATATAAAAAAATTGGATACAAAGCAACATTTGAGTAACTACAAGTGAGGTATCAGACTTAAAAACAGATGTTGATTGGCTGATTTTCCCATCCTGCAGCAGTAGTAGTCAAAGTTTGTGAACCATTGCCACTGCTGTGTCATAGTCATTTTGAAAAATAAGAAATTGTCATGCCAAAAAATAGGATAAAACCATAAAGCAAAACATCAGACCACAAGGAAGCTCCTTTACACGGAGGGGGAAGGGGGGGAGGGAGAAACATAATACTGGCAATACATTGGGTCAAATGCCATAGGAAAACAAACAACTATGTGAGTGAATGTTAAAGATTTTCAGAAGTCATAACATCTTTGGCATATCACTTAGGCAACAATCATCCCAGGGAATACAAGAGTACGCTGTGCTAATAGTGCAACACCTGAAGCACTGTTAAACATGCTAACTCCACACTTATTTCAGCTTATTAACTTACCCCTATCAATCTAGTTTTATCTTTAGCTTTCTAAAGCTAAAGGTCAGATCACTTAGATGCTTCAAAAATATTAAAATGTTTCTGTAATTTTTTTCATAACTGAAACTCCTCACAAATGTAACTGCGTTTCCTTTAAAATTATACCTATTTTAAAAATCACTTTATGTTCCCAATATACAATTAGTTTCTTTGAGCAAAAATAAATTCCCAAAGAGATATATGTCTATTCCTAAAAATTCCTAGAATACATGCAGGGATGTCATCCTGGTTTCTGACCCACCAGAGTAGGTGGAGCATTACTGTACTTTCAACACAAAATAATTTGAATAGTATTTAAGTGGTGGCTTAAAAACTCCAAACATTAGGTTTTTCCCGATTCCATAAAAACACCCAATCCAATCCTCCAAAAAACTTCATTTTTTTTCACCTAATGATCTTAAATCATTTTAGCTGACATTTAAAAAATTAATTTGGATTCTGATTAATTTCAGTTTTGCATTTTCAATAGATTCTTATTTATTTATTTATTTATTTATTTATTTATTTTGAGACAAAGTCTCACTCTGTTGCCCGGGCTAGAGTGAGTGCCGTGGCGTCAGCCTAGCTCACAGCAACTCAAACTCCTGGGCTCAAGTGATCCTTCTGCCTCAGCCTCCCGAGTAGCTGGGACTACAGGCATGCGCCACCATGCCCAGCTAATTTTTTTTAATATATATATATATATATATTTTTAGCTGTCCATATAATTTCTTTCTATTTTTAGTAGAGACAGGGTCTCGCTCTTGCTCAGGCTGGTCTCGAACTCCTGACCTCGAGCGATCCACCTGCCTCGGCCTCCCAGAGTGCTAGGATTACAGGCGTGAGCCACCGCGCCCAGCCAATAGATTCTTATTTGATTAGTTTCAGTACAGCTTTAGAGAGGGTGGATGCATATTGATGCTTATGTCTCTATTATCCTCCTCTCTCCCCCAAAACTATTTTTAAACAAGCTTTCAAACTTTTCCTCGTTTAGTTACTTTTATAAAAGACCCTGTAATTGTCAACCTTACATATGCAACACTAAGGTCTACAACTAGATGTTCTTCACATAACAAAACCCTCAGTATAGTCATATCATTCCCCGACATCATCTTTTAAAACTCTCACCATTTATTGATATGTTAATAATTATGATTTCAGAGACCTGTGTTCTGAGAGAAATCTTAAAAGTTTAACTTAACATTAAATGATAAACTTATAATTAAATGTATACAATATTCTAAACATATAAATGTAGGAAATGGCTAATAAAAAGGTACAGTTTAAGACCAAAAAACAACATGATTGAGAAACACATTATTCCTTAGAAGCCTCTTTCAACACATAAAGCAAATACAGTTGTCTCTCGGTATGCATGGGGGACTGACTGGTTTCAGGACCCCTCTGGGGTGCCAAAATCCGTAGATGCTCTAATCCTCAAGGGTATAAAATGGTGTATTTATATATAACCTATGCACATCTACCTCTATGCTTTAAATCATCTCTAGATTACTTATAATACTTAATATGATATAAAGGCCCTGTAAATAGTTTTTACGCTTTATTGTGTAGGGAATAATGACAAGAGAAGAAAATCTGTACATGTTCAGTATTGACACAACCATCCATTATTTTTGCCCCCTGAATACTGTGAATCAACGGCTGGTTGAACCCACAGATGTGGAAACCAGGGATAGAGAGGGCCAACTGCATTCGGACCTGCCAAGGGGGGAAATCTAGCTAAGGGTGGGTTCATCCTACCTGAGTAAATCCGAGTTTGATTCGTCTTTGTTTGAAGGTCTTGGCAAACTGCTCAAGCTCCTCAAGGTCACTGGGCTCCTCCAAGCTGGGAGTATCGATTCGCTTTGGTGTTGACTGGCTCTGTGGAAGTGTCTGAATCGGGGTTGCGGCTATTGTGCGTGTTGGGGTTGCTGGCTGTTGGAGAAGGAACAGAATGACAGGAGCAAACACACAAACAGATGTTTAAGTTTACAACTGGAATGTGCTGCAAGTGAACAACTTAAGGAAACAGCTATATTCGTGGAGAGTGATGAAGACCATGTAACACTATAGAACGTACAACATAATGTTCAGTGGGAAAGGCAGACTGTGAAATTCTGTTCACTATCATTACAGTTAAGGGTAACCATGTAATTCTATAGAAAAAACTTGAATACACAAAAATGAAATATATCATATCTGGGTTTTCAAAAGGTCTGAATAAATGTATCTTATGCCATTACATAAATTATTTTAAAAACTGTTTCATAAATATGCCACTTAAACTGTCCAAAACAATAAAGACCATATCTGTCTTGTTTATTACTATCACATCTCCAACATGTGACACTATTATCAAAATAGTATAATAAGATTATTTAAACTATTTTGAGGGGAAAAAGTAAATCATTTACTTTTCATAACTTTACGTTTACGTTTAAATAACTTAGGTTTCATTTTGTGTATTTGTTCAAGTTTTTTTCCACAGATCTACATTTTTAAAACTTAAATTTGGTGTACATAATTTTACACTCTGCTTTTCTCATTTAACATTGCTTTAACTTTTTTCTATGGTATTTCAGTCTTCATAATAATCATTTTCAAAAGTTGACTGAGGCAATATTATAATTTATTTAACCAGTTCTTAATTGCTGAATACTTTTCATTTATGCTTTCACTAACATAGATGATACCACAATGAAAAACTTTATACATATTAGTTATTTTTTCCATCTATGTACGTAATTAGTTCTTTGAGATAAATTCACAGTTGATTTTCTGGTAACTGGATAAACAATTTCATGGCCTTTTTTTTTTTGAGGCAGGGTCTTACTCTGTTGCTGGGCTAGAGTGCAGTGACATCATCATAGCTCACAGCAACCTCAAACTCCTGGGCTCAAGTCATTCTCCTGCTTCAGCCTCCCAAGTAGCTGGGACTATAGGTGTGCACCACCACACCTGGCTAATTTTTAAAACATTTTTGTAGAGACGGGGTCTCGGTATGCTGTTCAGACTGGTCTCGAACTCCTGGGCTCAAGTGATTCTCCTGCCTCAGTCTCCCAAAGTGCTAGGATTACAGGCGTGAGCCACCATGTCCGGCCAACAATTTCATGGCTTTTGATACACATCACAATGTTGGTGCCCACTATACAATGCTAATTTCCTCCACATGATTTGTGTTAGCAGTTTAAAAAAATGTTTTGCTAATTCAGGGAGTAAATGGTACTTCACTGCTGTCTTAATTTATATTTCTCTTACTACTCAAAGTTGAAATTTTCCCATGTCAGTTATTATCTGTATTTCCTGCATGTGAATTGGATTTATGTCCTTAACCCATTTATATATTAATGATATCCTTATTCTCATTCTTATCCTTGAAGAGATCATCAAATATTATAGATTGAGTCTTTGTCAATGCAAATAATTTTTCCGATCTGCTTTTTTCCTTTTATTTTTCAGTGTACATAAGCTTTAAATTATCATTTGCTTGAGCTTCTTATTTTCCTTTCCAATATCATCTGTTGCTTCAAATCTGAGAAGGCCTCATTTATTTTGAACTATGATAAAACTCCTTTTAATCTGCCAATTTACTCAATGTATTTTTAAAACATTTAATTATTTAAACCCATCTAAAGTTTATTTTGGGGCATGAGAGTATAGGTTCTTTTTTAAAAGAAAATATTAAATTTTCTTATTAGACTAGGCTATTCTGTTCTCCTCACAAGCCCTGAGTGGAACACAGGGCGCTGAGTGTTCACTAGTGGGAGGTGCCACCTTGACTCTGCATCTTAATTGCTCAGTTGCCCAAGTGAGAGATACTGTAAATAGTGTTCAATGTATAGGTCTTAAAATATTGTTAAGTTTATCCATAAGTACTATGAATTTTTTTCTTAACTTCAATTTCCAAATGATCATTGCTAATGTACAGAAATATAAATGATTTTTGTATATTGACTTTGTTAGTATCCTATGTACTTGCTAAACTCACTTATTCCAGAAATTTTTTGGGGTAGAATACTTTGGATTTTCTACATAGATAATTATGTCATCTACCAATTAAGATAGTTTTACTTCTTTCTTTCTAATCTATATATAACCTTTAATTCTTTTTCTTGTCTTATTACACTACTGGCACCTTTAGTGTAATACTGAATAAAGGTGGTAACTGGTCACCTTGCCTTGTATCTGACCTTAGAGAAAAAGTATTCAGTCTTTCATTATTAAGTATGATGATGGGGGTTTTTATGGTAGATGCCCTTTATTAGGTTAAGAAAGTTACCCTCTATAATAGCAGTTTGCAAGAGTTCTTATCATACATGGATGCTGAATTCTGTGAAATCTAGCAATGTGTTAGTATTAAGTGATAATTCCATACTGCAAAGTCAGAGCAGGAAGGGGATTGAGGATTAGCCAGTTCAGTCACCTAATTTAGAGATGAGAAGATTATGTTCCACAGAGGAAAAATGATATGCTCAAAATCATAGCTAGATAAGAAGCAGAACTAGGTCTATAATTTAAACCTCTAGATACCTAACGCTTGTGCTTTTTATATGATTGTAGTATTGATATGGTCTAGTATAAATGAGCAAAGCAACTAAGGATTGATAGGAAAGAAACTAGAGACCAGAGCTTCTTTGCTATTTCTCAGAAAGGGCAAGGGGTAACGATGGGTTTTAACTGAGGTACTGGGTTTCCAGTTCAAGTAGTAACATCTACTGCCAGATATGGTAGGGGGAGGTGTCACACAATCACAACTCATTACTCATTTACTGCCAACACAGTTATAAGAAAACAGGGACTCCTGATGATTTTCAAAGACTATATCACTTTGGTAGCACTGTTCTATCAAACTGATAACCTCAGCTTTGAATTTCTGGTTAGTTTTGAAGACCGAATTATTTTTATTAGGTTTTCTGGGTTTTTTTTTAAATCAAATAAAGTCCAAAAGTCTCCCGAAACAATAGAGCAAGAGAAGCTCCAGAGAAGAAGCTGACCTGGGAGGTGAGGGTGATGCTTGGCTGCGACTGCAGGAGGTTGGCTTGGCTTGGCTGAGGTAGTTGCGTTAAAAGATTTTGCGCTTGCAGGAGACCTGTAAAACATAAGAGCGTTGTGCAAGAAACACTGAAGATTACACTGAACACATGGAAAGAACTGAAAATTTCCAACTGATTTGACAGTCTTATTGGTCTCAACATTCTTATTTGCCTAAAATTCAATCTTGTTAAATACAACTTGGGCAAGCAGATATGGAACATTAAATTAAAACTGATATGTTTTTAGCATAATGTGAATAAATTCTCTGATAGGCCAATTCTTTATTTTAATAAGGAATGGATGACAGTGAAGAACCATTCAAAATGGAAGCAGCTGTAAATTCCAAAAAAAGCTTAATTTCTTTACCTAGAATCCATTAAAAACTGCCAGGACATGCCGGACCTGAGTCTAGTTCATGAAAGGAGCATGCTATCCTTTAGGTGGGAAAAAAAGTTGTTTTCAAGTTCTCCTTATCAAACATTTGCCTTTAGGTGATAGTAAAGGTGAAATATAAAATACTCTATTTGCATTAAATTTAAAACTTTAGTTTAAAAACAACTGATAAGTAATGCCAGCAATGCTTCCTGATAAGTGATACTCAAAGTAGAAATGTGAAAACTTGACATGTTTGTAGTAAATGCCCAGTCAATTACTTCAGTCTATGGCTTTTTATTTTCAGAGCCTTATAAAAAGAGGACCAACCCAGAATGTCTGTATTTAAGAATTTAATCTGTAGTACCTAGTTGCTAATATAATGCTGTTGCTATTAATCAAATACTAGATATAGGATTATGTCTGCTTAGATTAAGATCAAAGGTAGAAATTATCCAACATAGCAGATCAAACAAAAGGGATTCTGCCACCTTTAAAAATATGTGGTAAGATTATCTGGAGCAACACCTATCTTCCTAACTATGATTTCCTTAGGTTATTAAATTTGGATATACTGATTATTGGAATATGTAGGACAATAGCGAAAAAACGTAAACCTTCCACAGATCAGTCACAGGGTCTGTCATTTATATTTGGAAGTAACTAAGCACTGCCTGAATTTAAGCTATTAAAATAGATTTATTTCATAATGTAGATCACAAATAAGATAAATATATAGAGTAGATTTGGATTTTTCTAGAGAACCCTGACTTTTGTTGGTCTGGGACAAGTGAAATATATTTTGAAGCAAATATGATTAAATGAAATAAAATTCAGTACATATTACTACACATGTTTTTTAAAAGGCAGATTGATGGAAGTTTAGAAGACCATCCTGCTTCCCTCAGTGTCTCTCTATAGTTCAATCCCCATAGAGTAGTTAGAGTGATCTAACTACTGCACAGATTTTATTAAGGCCATGAGAGCATCTGTAGGTAATCTGGCCTGGTCTAGTTCTTATACATCATCTCCTACCACTTCCTTTCACTCACTGAACTCCAGCTACATTGCAGGAGTTCAGCTACATCTCCCCCCACACTCCCCCAATTTGGTCAAGTTCTTCCTATCTCAGGTGCTTTGCATTCCCTTGTCTAAAGACTCTTCACCCAGATCCTAGGTGTGGCAATCTCCCCATCATCAATCAGTTCCTAATTCAAATGTTGCTTCTCCAGAGAGGCTCCATAGGCCCATTCTTCCACAGGTTAACCATTACCAGATTACCCTGATCTGCTGTCTGCCTGGTACTTGTTGCTATTTAAACCATTTGTTTACATGGTTACTATTTGAATTCTAATGAAAGCAGGGACTGTATCTTGTTCCAAATTATATCCAATACTCAGAGCACTGTATGACACTTAACAGGCACTCAACAAATTGTTAAGTAAATTAATTAAAATATTAAATTTTACTGATTTCAAAAACTGAAGGGTAGTCTAAAGAGAAAAATAAAACTATATTTTATGTCAATGATTAAAACTAATTAAATAAAATTATTTTGAAAAAGCCAAAGACTAAAGAATATTCAAAAATAATAAAAAATGAAACAGAAGAGAGCACAAAGGTTAAAAATGAGGTCTCATTATTAAGCCTAGGCTATTTCAACACATGAGCTTCTTTAAAGTTTAATAATGAAAGTTAGTTTTTATTAATCTGTAAGTGACAAAAGCAGATATTTTTAAAATGATTCCTATCCAATCAGAAGTTATAATTCCAAATGACTAATTTTTGTTCCTAGAAGCATATTTTATAAATGAATTCAAACCTTAGGTCTTTTTCCCCAAATGAGCTCAGCTGAAAATGCTAAAAGGGCCCAGAGAGGTTTAAAACTTCCTTAAGGACCAATCCTTTCTATCTCCCTCCCCACAAACAACAAAAAAACCAAAACAAACAAAAACCAAATGAAGAAACAGTTTTTATAAACAAGAATATTTCTTTGATTATTTTCAGAATAAATGGTGAGAGCAGAAAGGGCAAAATAAAATCTCCAACAAATTATGACTCAAGTTCAGACAGGTATCAATAAGAGTTTACCCAAGAAAAAGAAAGAAAAATAATCCTGATAATTCTGGAAAAATGGATTTGATTTCCCTTGCTAGAAATTAAATTCCAGACAGAGTTATATGATCTTAGCAATACTGTCAAAAATATAAACTATACTTCAAAAGTTTTAGATTAATAAACGAGAAACAAGCGAAAACAGAACTCAAGCAATCAATATTGAAAGGCTAAACTCATGCTGGAAACATTTATTAATACAATTTCAACAGATCAAATCTTTGTCCTCCATCATTAGCTAAAAGAACAGCTATTTAGATTTTTTCAGCTTCTCTGATGCTATTAATATTAATTACCATGAATTCCACTCCTGGAAATGTTTATATAAACGTGAGTGTTGCTACTTTTCACACCCTTTACATTGTTGAATCACCTTAGAAAATAAAATCTAGGTCATATACTACTAACTGACCGATTACAATCAGCAGCAGTGGTACAAACTGATTCTAGATTACTTTTTTCAAGCTGTTTTTTTTTTTTTAAACTAAAGGTACGAACTATTTTCATTCTCTGAGTTACTGCATCTATCATTTCTTGACTGATAATACTGGTATCATGATAATGTCATAATGATAACAGCAGAAAAGATTCAGAGAGGTTACTATGTATCAGGCACCTTTTACATGTATTTACTCAATGAATCTTTACAACTCTTTGAGGTAAATACTAAAAGTATCCTCATATTACAGACAAGGAAATCGAGGCACAAAAAGTTAACTTTCCAAAGGACACAAACAAAAAGTGGCAGAGCCAAAATTCAGAGAGAAGTTTGCTCTTAACTAATACATTACAATGAATGATCTTCTTGATGTTAATAAAACATTTTATGTAATTCACTCTTACAAGTGAAGGGGAAGATGAGAAGAGAAAGATAAGAAACTCAGAAAGATTCGGTGAATTGCCCAAGGTCATTGGCTCTAAACCCAATCAGTATTATACACTTTGTGCTATTTTCCCAGTTTTATAAAAGTCTGTGGGGGTTGGGAGGTGTTAAGAACATACAAATACCTTTGCACCTACCAAAAGATCAGAATGAATAATTATTAGGTATTCCAATTATTTTTGGCTTTACTCTTTAAATAAAATGAGGTCCCAGACTTGAAAAAGGAAAGACAATGCCCTTGTCTTTGCCTTTGTAAATGAAGGCAATCTCATTCAATTGTAAGGCTTTAACAATTACCAACTTTTTTTTTTGTGCCATCTATCACCCTGAAGATAACCAAATCTAATATATACACTTCAATCTTGACCTTAAGTCTCTCTGATCTAGGTAACTTTCTCCTTCCCTCTTGGAATTCTCTTCTATTGTGATTACCACTCTCCACTAATTTTTTACATCTCAAATCACAGTATGTTCTCCTCCTCCTCCTTTTTTTTCTTGAGACAGGGTCTTGCTCTGTCACCCAGGCTGGAGTGCAGTGGTGCCATCCCATCATAGCTCACTGCAACCTCAAACTCCTGGGCTCAGCCTCTCTAGTAGCTGAGACTACAGGTGTACACCACCACACCCCACTAATTTTTAAAGTTTTTGTAGAGATGGGGTCTTGTTGTGTTGCCCAGGCTGGTCTCAAACCCCTGGACTCAAGGAATACTCCTGCCTCAGGCTCCCAAAGTGCTGGGATTACAGGCGTGAGCCACTGAGCCCAGCCAGTATCTTCATCTTCATCTTATTCTTCCTATACCTAAAGGGCTGTTTTTTCCACAGCTCTTTTAACACTAGATACACATTTTTTTCTATATGACCCCATCCACCCTCACAGTTGCCTAAAAACCCAGGAATTACCTAGATATCTCTTCCCTATCATTAATCAAATACAACTGGCCACCAGGTCCTGTCCATCCACCCATTTATTTACCAAATCATCTTGTCTTTTCTATCCCCACAATCATAGTTCAGCCTTTATCAATCCTCAACAGGACTGTTGCAATATTCTCCTCACCAGTATTACTCTCTCTATTCTTATTCATTCTAACTTTTCCTCCCTAAGTTTCAGCATGAGCTTTCTTAAAACAAACCTGGAAATGTCACTTTTCTGCTTAAACCTTCTGTGATTACAGAAGACTTAATGGAAGGTACTGGGCTACTCAAGTTAGAGTCTCTAAAGTGCTCATTAAAATTTTGGGGTGAGGCTCAGGAAACTACTTTCCTAATTTCCCAAGTGACAAACAATCAAACCTTGGGAACCACTAAGCTATGGGATTTAAGGCCAAACTTCTGGAAACTTAATGTCAGGTTCTTTACTGATCTTGTCTCTGCTAATTTTTTGGCCTCAAAGATCACCATTACCCACATATACAACCCTAGCTGTAGTGTCCAAGGCATTACTTATAGTTCTCAGGGCTTATTGATTTTTCTTCTGTGTTTCTGAGCTTTTCAAATGCTATTCATTTTCTACAACTGACATTCTCTCCTTTATAAGCCTATGAATGCATTCTCCCAAATTCACGGGGATCACAAAGCTCTCCGCTTGGCTCCCACAGTGTTCTGTGTACATCAAGTCTAATACTTGTAATACGTCTATTTCCCTGTCACTAGATTGTAAGACCTCTCCAAGTAAAAACTGACTTACTCATCTTTTAATCTTGAATATATGCTAGAATAAGTGTTTACATGACAAAAGATTTTGGAATGAATGATCAAGAAGAAAAAAGGCAAAAACTACCCCAGAAATAATGAATTGGTAGAGATGCACTAATATTCCTTGTGTTGAAGCCTTGATATCCTGATACTCTGCACTGATCACATTAACCAACCTTATAAACATGACTGAATTTTATTGTTTGATACTGAAATTATATAATATTTATCAAAGACCTCAAAAATGTTTTTTATAACTCACAAAATTTATAGTTTCTAATATAACACCCTCTCTTTCTCAAACTTTAAAAGATAACAAACAATTGTTAGAAGCATACACTTTTAACACTCAGTCCATATTCTTTGAATACATTCCTGTGAAAAACTGTGAAAACACTAGAAGCAATTTATCCAATTTATGCTTAGCATGTTGAATAATTTCACTTAGACTTTTAGCCAAACTTTTGGCTCCTTGTTAGTGACTAAAAACATGAATGGCAGTTCAGGGCAACCTTCAATAATGTGGTATGCATGACAAAAAGAAATTTTTTTTTTCTTAACATTGACTATTGACAGTTTAAAATCAGATAAAATGTAATAAAAATATTGTTCTAATGGATAGCTTCTGAGTCAAAATGACAGCAGTCAATGTCATTTTGCACAGCAGTCAACGTGCACGCCAACATTATGTGGACAGCCTTCGTGTACAACTACCACGCTCTAAGGAGGAGCTTACCCTGTTGGCCCTGGGGCGTCTGTGAGATGATAAACTGTGCTGGCTGCAAGTTGGTAGTTGGATGCACCAACACAAACTGCTGCAGGTTGAGATTCTGCTGTTGAAGCTGTTGCAGCTGCTGAAGATCCTGAAAAATCAGAATTAAAGCATGGATTGGATTGGAGATTATAAAATAAAGCTCACTTAATCATAAGGCTTCCAGCTAATGACTTCTGTCACATCCAAATAAAGAAAAGTATATAATTGGCATTCTTTCATATTTCCAAAGAGGGTGTGCTCCGGGTGTGTTTCACAAAGTATGTGAAGAAACCTGGAGCCACTGCAGGAACTTACTATTTTTGTGCAATGACATATATTGTGTCATGGCTTATGCTAAGCCTCATTTTCAATAGTTATTTAAAATTCCCTCAGAACAAATGGTTATAGTTCTGGTTTCTAACATATATAAATCAATATGGGTTTTAAAAATCAAGTGAGAAAAGAGTTTTAAAATATTTGATTTTTCTCGTTTAGTAACAATTAAGAATGCCATGTCTGAATTTCCATCAATAAATTAAAAGCCCTATAATGATTAATGAATTTGAGACCAGCTTGTCTAACAACTGAGAAATCAGTGTTCAATTTTTTTAAAAAGAAAAATAGCTATCCATATAAAATTCTGCTCCATAACATAACAACAGCACCTTATATTGGCTTAGTGTTTTATAATTTTCAAAGTGCTTTCACGTATATTATCTTATTCATAGACTAATGTCAACATAGGGTCTCAAAACTTAGGCACTAAAAGTATTTGTTTGGTGCTGAAGAACGTGGTCAAAATCAAATCATTATCTTGATAAAGACTGCATATAACAGTAATAAAAAATTAGTCTGACATGTAATTAGTTCTTCCTTAACTCTTGCTACAATTTAAGTCCATTTTTGAGTCTTTTCTGGGGGGATAAAGATAGGTGTCTAGTACTAAACTCATAATAACTCTTCATGTAGATTACTGATATAACTACTTATACCTTTCCCTTTTTCCTCTTCTTAAGATAAAGGATTTCACTTATTTTCCTCCTTGGTACTCTAATGTCTATGCCTCTCAAATAAACTTTTATTATCTTTGGATACTTTGCCCTAAAATGTGAAAATCAAAACCAAACTACATTCTAATACAGCTCTGCGTAATGCTAATCGCTCTGCAGCAAAGAGATGACTTGCTGTCTTTCTCACACATGGGTGGCAATATTCACTGCAGAGCACATGAAAGAACCCATGCCTGCTATAATTAGCTAATTAAAATAAATACAGTAATCCCCTGCTTCTGAAATATGCCAGCTAATTATTCAAGAATTGTCACTTAATATAAACAGTCACTTATTCAAAGAATCAGCTAGGCGTTTATAATATCAACTCCAATAAGCAAACAAATGCATTATTTCTAATTTAGTGGCAAGGAAGGGTACCACTTACCTCACTGATCTACAGCTCCTCCGGCCTTTAAGGGCCCGTGTTAACCACTGGAAAGTGATTGAGTGTTACATAAACTCTGCCGCTTTATTCCTCACTTGCTGCCCCCGCCAGTGCTCACTCACCTGTGCGATCTGTATGGGCTGAGACAGGGGGATCTGCGTCATGGGCGTGGCGGCGGAGGCTGAGATGGTGGCCCCGGCAGCGCTGTGCTGCTGGCTGGCGGAGTGTTGCTGCACCGCAGCGGCCAGCAGCTGTGCCTGTGCCTGTGCCTGCTGTAGCAGTAACTGCTGCTGGGCGGGGGTCAGAGTCAGCTAGACAAAATTAGAACACACAGTGGGAAAGGGTTGGAGGGGAAGGGCCCCTAATCCAAGCTAACTGCTTTGAAATGGGTAACTCAAGTGGTGTTAGCCCCTGGCTACCCAACTTCATGTGGTTAGCATGGGGCCAAAACGTTCATCAGCGGAATTACCACTGCCAGCACAACATTCAAATTAAAATGGCGGTCCTTGCTCTGGATTTAAACAATCATTCAAGCTTGTCCAGGGCCCTAGGGTTCAGGCGAAAAAAGTAATTAACTAGTAAGCAAGAAAAAAAAGAATCAATGCTGACAGGATATGAAAAGAAATTTACACCCAGCAAAACAGCAAGTGATTAGTCAGATGAATGAAGAACAGGGATGCTGGATATGACCGAGGGAAGAACTGATAAGGCCCAGCTGCTTCCCATTAGCACGAACCCCTGCCATATTCCATCATTTCCATTATGTCCTAAGATATGACTAAAGAATATGAGCTCCATTTGTTTCTTCTCCAAGTCTCCCTACAGGCCCCTCCCTAACACAATCTTTTCTGTTATTGAAAGCATTGAGTCTCTGCAACTTTACATCCCCTTTCCAACATATTATCTCTACGAAACAGGTGGTGACAGCCGCTCTCTTTATATGCAAATGAATCCTAATGCCCCGGTTTAATAGAAGCTCCAGCCAAAGGAACCTGGAATCCCAAGTGCCCCTTCTTATTGTAGACTCTAGTCACCAAAAACAAGACCCAAATAGTAAAATAGGAAATGTATTTAGAGCAGCTTTAAACTTGCTTTCATAATGCAACTTATTTGAAACACGCCTAAATCATAGTAGTATGTGTGCTCTACTTTCCTTTTGGTGATATGTTCTGATCAACTGAGAAGCAACCACGTACTATTCTGAAGTACATATATGGTCTCTTAGTGGCACAACCCTCCCTCTAAAGGGTCCAACACAACTTGCGCATTAGAAACATAAGACTTGGGCCGGGCGTGGTGGCTCACGCCTGTAATCCTAGCACTCTGGGAGGCCGAGGCGGGTGGATCTCTAAAGGTCAGGAGTTCGAGACCAGCCTGAGCAAGAGCAAGACCCCCCGTCTCTACTAAAAATAGAAAGAAATGATCTGGCCAACTAAAAATATATATAGAAAAAATTAGCCGGGCATGGTGGCGCATGCCTGTAGTCCCAGCTACTCGGGAGGCTGAGACAGGAGGATCGCTTAAGCCCAGGAGTTTGAGGTTGCTGTGAGCTAGGCTGATGCCACGGCACTCACTCTAGCCCAGGCAAGAGAGCGAGACTCTGTCTCAAAAAAAAAAAAAAAAAAAAGAAACATAAGACTTGAAAGCAAACCATTCAAAAACTCAATACCCATAAAGAGATATGTATGCATATACAGTATATATATTTATATTTTTATTATAATATTTATACATATATTAATCTCTCCTGATGGGATTTTTGTAAACAATTTTCCAATAGTTCTTAAAGGGGCATTCTCCTGCCAAAACATACTTAACGGAAATGAAGCAGCTAGAAAATTCTGGGGGTTGATGTGATGTGAATTGAAAATTCTTCCTTATAATTCCCCTAACTACCCCCCAAGATAACCTAAAACACAAATTTTCAACATTGGAAAAATATTCTAAATGGTGTCTAAGAGCAAAGGCAGCTGAAAAGCTGAAAGCTTAATATATTCACACAGACCAATTCATAAACAATAAAAATAAATGACATTTATCACTTCTCATCTTTTGGCTAAGATCAAGTGTAAAAATAAATGACATTTATTGAACGTCACATGCCAAGCACTATTCTTTGAGCTTTACATATATTATTTCTAATCTTTACAACAGTTCTGTGAAATAGGTATTATTAGTATCTCCATTTAACAGAAGGAAAACTGAGGTACAGGGAAATGAAGTAATTAGCCCACAGGGTAAGCTGCAGAGTCAGGCACGAGACACGTTTTATTTGAGAACATTACATTGTAGTAACTTAAAGAAAATGTTTTTCTTTTGTAAGTACTAATCCATTCTTTAACTTTGACCCAGCAGTGATGTCATAATGCCAAACTGACAACGGCCATTTATCCCATCAATGTAATGGTCTCCACTATACAATAGTGATTCTACTGCATGATGAAGCAACACCTGAAACGTGGATTTTAAAAAGTACTTAGTTTATCAAGAGCATCTGCAATTGTAACAAAAGATATCCAGAGAACTTATGACAAAGATAATTCCTTTTTCAGAGCTGCCTACAGTATAGAAAGCTCCTTGAAGACACGATAGTGCCAGGCATAGCCATGTTACTGCCAGCTACGGTGAACAGTTCTAAGCAGGTATCGGCCAATGGCAGTTTTGACACAGAGAAAGTTTATTGCAATTCTCTCAGGGAAAACTTACCCCGGTTATCTGCCCTCCAGCCAGCATAAGCTGGGTCTGGGGAAGGGCTGCCTGCACTGAAGGCTGCTGGGAAGGCTGACTTGGCTGCTGGGAATCCCCCGATTCTTCATTAGACTTAGACTGAGGTGGGCGGGGCAGAAGTAAAAGATTTCAAATAGTTGATTAAAAGAATTGTACTTATAACCCCATAATTGAAGAATCATTTAATACATAAGACTTTTTCTGTCCTAAGTTTTCTGGTTTCCCTCTTTTCCTTTCTTATAAATCTTCGTATCATCTTAGTTTTACATACTAAGTTTTTAGACTTTTTATTTCAATGCCAGCAAAGCTGCAATTATAATTTTTAAAAAGAAAAATATTAGTCCTCCACATATCAACAGAATTTTTCACAACCCAAATAAGGAGTAAAGGGAAGAATACATTTTCAATCCATCTCTGTATTAGACCCTCCATACCAACATTTTCACATATACCTGGTGGTCAGTCTGAATCTTCATATACCATCTTAAAGATGATTACTTGACCCACAGAACTTTTCACCTAATATTTTAAAGAACCGTGAATCCAGCATCTCCCATCAAGTAACGTATAAGCTTAGAGGGAAAATGCTGCAGTCAAGAGAGAAAGAGAACACACTCCTGAAAGGGGCATGAAGAGAAAATTTTATGGTAATTAAAACTGGTTATGCAGAGCATTAAAATTCTGCATAGATTTGCATATTTCCCACCACCTGTTTTGGGGACTGCAGCAAGGCTAATTAACATAAAAGCTCTGATTAATTCTGCCAGTCATTGAGAGATAATTACAGTGCAGGACTGTAAACATTCTGCACTGGAGATACAGCCTGTTTGCCAACATCTCTCTAAGGGATGAAAGTTTACCATGGCAACCAAGGCAATTTTCTGCCTCCTTTCCCTCAGAAAGGAAGGTCATATTATCTCCTTTTCTTTTCTCTCCTTGTTTCTATGTGTTACTAGGTCCACATTTCACTGAGTTTCATAGAATGCTCAACCTGAGGTCTTTAGTCATTAGTAAGACTGAAATCAATCTTCCAGAATACTGTTTTTCCCTCTTGACTGTTAGTTACCTGAACAGTATAATGAAAGGAAGCAGCAGGTTGACTGAAATGTTAGGGAGTAATACCTAATATTTGACCTTTGCATGCTTTGCCATCTGGTTCATAGAAGCAAAGTTGCCAGATTTAAGTTTTGTTTTAAAATTTTGACTATCTACTCACCAATGTCTATAAACAGGTTTAATTACAATTCTTAGAAGTATAAAATTTTAGAGCAGAGAGGAACCCTAGCAATCTTATAAATGTCCCCACTTAAATGCAGAGAAGAAAAACTGAGCCACAGGAGGTTAAGTGACTTGTCAAAGGTCACACAGCTACTCAGCGGCAGAATGAGAATTCAAACCTAAGACCCTTTGTGTCTCTCAGTGCAGTGTTCTTTCCTCTGTACTATAATGCCTTTCTAAGACAGGAAAAATGATAAATAAAAAGACCTTTAGAAACAAAAGGGAATTCAAGAGATTAGTCTTTGTGTTTAGTTAGGTATGAGGTTTAGCTGTATAACTTAGTAACATGTTTACTGAACTTACATATAAAACTTTGAAAGTAGCCTTTTCCTGTCCACCTTTGGCTCATGGGAATAATTATCATTATTTGGATCTTTATGAGATTCAGTAATTTCAAAAAGGTAATACTTTTAAGTACTTCCTATTACAAAACTATATGCTCATTACAGACAACAGCAAAATATGGAAAAAATAAAGAGAAAATTGACCCATAATCCCATGTCCCAACTTACCTGTACATTTAAAGACTGAGCAGCGGCCTGTAAACTTGTTCCCGCGAGCTGGACCTACAAGTAAAGTAACCAGGGGAAGTTCTAGTCTAATACTGTTGACATTCATCACTAGAGGTTGTCACCAACAAATATTTCAAGAATTTCTACTAAGGGTATGTCACTGAGTTAGAACTGAGAATACAAAGAAGTTTGCTTAGGGGGTTAAAATTTTGTGGAGAAGCTCCGTTCCTCCACAACCCATCCCCATCCCCTGCTGGCCCCAGTGAAAAATGACGTTATCTTTTCTGAAGATGTTTTCCCATACTAAATGAACATTATCAGGCATGCCACACTTTTATGGGATGTTCCTTTTATAACATTCTGTTTGTACTCACAGGATGCTTAAATTCTAAAAATTTAATTCATCTTCAACATTGTGTTAACATGTAAGAACAAGGTACTCACATACATTATTTTTATTGTTATAAACAATCTAGAACTATCTACTTATTCTAATTTCAAAATATGTACTAGAGTGGAAATCTTACATATATACATACCTACAGCCAAGTCCTTAAAACATTTATAGTCGTAACTTAAAACTCCTAGCTAAAATAAAGAATCTGTCACATAAACCAGCCATGCCCAACCTTTTTGGCACCAGGGACTGTTATCATGGAAGACTACTTTTCCATGGACCGGGGCAGGGCGGGGTTGGTTTTGGGATGATTCAAGTGCATTACATTTACTGTGCACTTTATTTCTATTATTATTATAACATATAATGAAATAATTATACAACTCACCATAGGTTGGGGACCTCTGATATAAACCTGTGGTCCCCAACTCCCAGGCCCTGGACCTGGTAGAGGTCTGTGGCCTGTTAGGAACCAGGCCGCACCGCAGGAGGTGAGCCGCAGGTGAGCGTGCGAAGCTTCGTCTGTATTTACAGCCTTTCCTCATTGCTCCCATCACCACAAAAGCTCCACCTCCTGTCAGATCAGCCACAGCATTAGATTCTCACAGGAGCCTGAACCCTACTATAAACTGCGCATGCGAGGGATCTCGGTTGTGCTCCTTATGAGAATCTAATGCCTGGTGATCTGAGGTGGAGCTGAGGTGGTGATACTAGCACTGGGAGCAGCTGCAAATACATATTATCATTAGCAGAGAGGTTTGACTGCACAACAAATGTAATGAGCTTGAATCATCCCGAAATCATCCCCCACCGTCTGTGGAAAAATTGTCTTCCATGAAACTGGTCCCTGGTGGCACAAAGGTTGGGGACCACTGGTATAAACCACACATGAAAGTCTGTCATAATATTTAATACTCATATTTCATACATTCAGAAAGTTCAAATCATGGTTATGTTAAAATAAGGATATACATGGAATTAGAAAATCATCATTTGGCAACTATGATAATAACTGATTCAGGCAAGAGTCATCCATGGATGATGGGTGAAATTTGAGGATTAACAGGATATTTACATAATCTCATCTCTCTCTCCACAGATACCTATTAATTACAAAGGGCAAAATAGTAACTTTATAGTGGAAAAATCTGGCAGACAAGTGAAAAAGTGACCACAGAGTGCCTAGGAATGAGACAAATGCCTTCTGCTATAACACACTGAGATGAATACATAATAGTATTGTTTATGTTGTTAGAACTTGAATCCAATAATGATTGAACACCAAACTCAAATTGAAGAACACTACAAAATAATTGGTTTGTATTCTTCAAAAAGGTCAATGTCCTGAAAACAAAGACAGACTCAGAAGGGAGAAAGAGAACATAAACTATGCTAGAATACACAGAAGCCTAAACTAGAATAATGGCAGTGGGAACAAAAAGGAGGAAACATGAAAGGTGTTACAAGGTACTACATAAGGATCCTGGCAGCTGATTAGATATAGATGAAGAAAGAGTCATGAATTACTCTAGGGTTCCAATCTGGGAGACTAGAAGATGGCAGTGTCGTTAACAGGGACAGAGAAGATAAGGAGTTCCATTTTGGATATATCACATGGCATCAAAATGTCCTGCATTTAAATGTAAGTGTTGTGGCCTTGTGTGGTGGCTCACGCCTGATCCTAGCACTCTGGGAGGCTGAGGCAGGAGGATTGCTTGAGGTCAGGAATTCAGAGACCAGCCTGAGCAAGAGTGAGACCCCGTCTCTACTAGAACTAGAAAAAATTAGCCAGGTGTGGTGGCGCATACCTGTGGTCCCTGCTACTTGGGAGGCTTGAGCCCAGGAGTTTGAGGTGGCAGTGAGCTATGATGACACCGCTGCACTCTAGCCAGGGCAACAGAGCGAGACTCTGTCCCCCGAAAAGAAAAGAAAGAAAAGGAAGAGAAGAGAAGTCGAGAAGAGAAGAGAAGAGGATAATCCTGCCAGTAGATAACCCTCAAAAACAAACAAAAAACAAAATTCAGAGATTAACGAAGAACACATTTTAGATATGGTGTAACCAGGACAGGCCTATCTGAAGAGGTAAGACCTGAAGGCTAAGAAGTCATCTGCCAAAGAGCCAGAGGAAAGAGTTTCAGGTACAAAGATTTGAAGGAGATAAAGTTTTTATGCGACTTTATTTAAACCATTATGTTCCTGGATAAAAGCATGTTGAGGAACAGGGTATTTGCATAGTCTTTAAAGTAGTGCCTCACAGATTAATTACAAGGAGGAAAAAAAAGATACCTTGATAGTGGACAAATCTGATAAACACTACCTTAATCAAGTGGTCAAACTTAATATCACAATACTGGGACAAGGCAATATCCTATGCCTTCTGATATAATCCACTGAGAGGGACTTAACATCACTTCTGTTGTATTCCTTTCAAAAACACATAACTTGAATCCAATCATGAGGGAACAATCCAACCCAAATTGAGGGGCATTCTATAAAACCACTGGCCTCTACGCTTCAAAAACGTCAATATCATGAAAGACAAAGAGGCTGAGAAATTGTTCTGGATTAAAGAAGACTAAACGGACATGACAACTAAATGCAAGGTATGGATCAGATTGTGGACAGGAAATATTTAAGTATGGATCATATATTACAAAATAATATTGTATCAAGCTAAATTTCTAGAATGTGAAGTTGGTACTATAGTTTTATATGAGAATATTGTTTTTAGGAAAAACACGCTGAACTATTTAGAAGTAAATGGTTATAAGGTATGTGACACTCTTAAATAATTTAGCAAAACAAAAATTCTGTATGTACACATACACACACACACACACATACACAGCGATAAAGCAAATATAGTAAAATAGTAACAACTGGTGACTCCAGGTGAAGGGCTTTCAGATGAACACTCTTCTACTATTGTAACTCTTTTGTAGATTTCAAAGTTTTCAGAGTAGAAAGTTAGAAATAAAAAAATGAGAGTATCTCTTTACCACTCTATTTAGCTAGTTTCCAACATCTTTCAAGACTCAGCTCAAAAATCACCCTCTGTATGTCTTAAATTGTACAGATTGAGCTAATCATTTCTTCTTGTGTATTCCCATATACTTTACAATTCATTAATCTATTAATTTATTCCACAAATAATTACTGAACACTTCTATCTGGGGCTCTTTGGTAAATGCTGGGGATACAGGTAAACAAGAAAAGGTTCCCATCTTCATGGAACTTATAGTTAATGTGGTAACAGATCTAAAACAACTGATTTTGTATATTATAATTATGGTAAGGAAAGGTTCAGGGTGCTAACCTTGACAGCAGACAAGTGTCACACTGTATGTTAATTATGTATCTTATCTGATGGTGAACAATTATGCAGGGAGTTGTGCTTTGATAGAGAATTCAATGGTGTTAAGGTCTCAAATGAAATTCTTTGGTTTGTAGCCCTTTGGTTTGGGTGGTACTGAAGGATCTATGATTTTGGTAATCAGTGGCTAGATCTGGAAGCCTTGGAGCTGGTGCAAGAGTTAACAATCATCTTGGAATTTGGACCTAATGGGGAGAAGACTGCGTATCATCTATGCAACTCCAGGAATTTTTTTTATACATTTGGACTATCACACATATTTAAGCCAGATAAAGATGCTTACATAAAGGTGCCACATAATTGACTAAACTTCATCAAAAATCCTATTCCTGGCCGGGCGCGGTGGCTCACGCCTGTAATCCCAGCACTCTGGGAAGCCGAGGCGGGTGGATCGCTCAAGGTCAGGAGTTCGAGACCAGCCTGAGCAAGAGCGAGACCCCCGTCTCTACTAAAAATAGAAAGAAATTATCTGGCCAACTAAAATATATATATATATATATATATATATATATATATATATAAAAATTAGCCAGGCATGGTGGCGCATGCCTGTAGTCCCAGCTACTCGGGAGGCTGAGGCAGTAGGATCGCTTAAGCCCAGGAGTTTGAGGTTGCTGTGAGCTAGGCTGATGCCACGGCACTCACTCTAGCCCGGGCAACAAAGCGAGACTCTGTCTCAAAAAAAAAAAAAAAAAAAAAAAAAAAAAAAATCCTATTCCTCTTAGGAAACGGGAAACCTTGTTGGAGACTGACTATGTTCTTAGAAGAAAATCAACAAGAAAACATTTTTGTTTTTCCAGAATATATTTAAAATATATTCTTAAATTCATTTTAGATATTAATTAATCTTAATTTTATGCAGAAGTTGTATGTAGGGTTTTCTCTATTTCAAAGATACAAACAAAGTTATGTGCCTGAGCAAAAGTGTGTCAACTAGGCCTCACTCATAACAGAAGATGCTAATTGCTGTCTACAAGATATCCCTTTGAGTTTGTGAACAAATAAATGGGCTGTAGAATACCTTTCTAGAATTTCACCTGTTCTCAAGTAAAGGAGCTTCTTTTATAGTTCAGGTACACTGATGACATATTTTGATGAAAAGATTTGAGCCAGTAAGATCTGTATTTCAGTTCCTGATAACTTAATAGGTTAATATGTAACCTGAAAGTTTTTATGTCCACATGAATTTTTCACTGAATCATCACCACCACTACTACTACCATCATGCACCACTGCTAGCACTGCTACTACCAACATATTTTGAGCGCTGAATTAGTCCTAGGTTTTAACTGTAGTAGAGACCACCAAGATGTGCAAAGTATTGCTCTAATACATAATTATAAACATAATCCAAGAGGTTGAGAGACTCTGATAATCCATTTTCCAACTGTTTTCACTGTTTGTTTTCCATTTTCAACCAGCTTCCATATACCAAAACTACTGGGTAGCCAATGTTTGTTTTTGTATTCCCCTTGCCTTTCTCTACATTATAGCTAAAACATGGATGAATAGAATCCATGGTGTGTTTTAGACTCAGGAAAAAACAATCATGTGATATAAGGGTAATAAGGTTGAAGCAGATATTTTCAAACCCCAAACTAGGGGGGTTCGCAGTCAAGCAAAAGGCTCAGTAGTTGATAAAAATTAAGATGGTCTGGAACTGTTTTAAAGGAGAGATATGAGTTTTGAGGTCAGAGTCTTAATACTGCAGTTTTCAGGCAATGGTGGCTACACCATTTCGGATGACTCTGATAATCAACTACCTTCAGTTAGCCACCACAGACTTACGCTGATAAAAACAGTAACTCAGTTGTTACACACATTCCATTTATAACAAGGAATTCTTTCCTCCACACAGCTGTGGTGGCCAATGCTATATAGTCAACTGAACTATAGGTTCCATACTAACCATTTGGAATGGTACAATTAGATGTGATTAACACTAGGCTTTAAATAATTTTGAAAGTCTCACATTCTGAAATAACTTCCCCAGGTCCTAGCATTTTATGCCTCCATCTTTTACTCTCACTTATGGTTGAGCAGAACATTTTACCTGATGGAGATGTCCAAGGAAAGCTTGGGCCTGGGCTGTTGAGATTGCTCCTCCGACAGGCACAGGCTGCTTCTGAAAGTCCAGACCATTGGTTTGTGTGCCTAGAAAGCAACCAAAATAATTATAACTATTAAAAGAAAGAAATTCAAACGTTACCAACATTCCCAAGACACCTATTTTGTATTAGCACTTTTCTAATGGTAGAGACAGAGTTCCAAAGAGCTGCCTCGGCTCTCTTCTAAATTCTCACCCTACTCTATACTTAGCTCCGACACAGAAGAAATTCACTAGTGACTTTGCCAAGAACAAGAAGGATTTACTGTTAACTTAAACATTTTAACAAATAATAATCAGATGGCAAAAGCAACCCTTTACAAAGCATAAGGAAAACAAAATAGTTGTACTAATTTCTTTAATCCCAAAGTATACACTGTTGCATATATTGCATTAGCAAGGGCTCTGCTATAATTATATATTTTTAAATGTTGTGTCAGTGCTTTTTTACCACTTATGCTGGGATTTGATGTTGGAATACAATTAATTTATAGAATGCTGGCCGGGCGCGGTGGCTCACGCCTGTAATCCTAGCACTCTGGGAGGCTGAGGCGGGTGGATCGCTCAAGGTCAGGAGTTCGAGACCAGCCTGAGCAAGAGCGAGACCCTGTCTCTACTAAAAATAGAAAGAAATTAGCTGGCCAACTAAAATATATATAGAAAAAATTAGCCGCGCATGGTGGCGCATGCCTGTAGTCCCAGCTACTTGGGAGGCTGAGGCAGTAGGATCGCTTAAGCCCAGGAGTCTGAGGTTGCTGTGAGATAGGCTGACACCACGGCACTCACTCTAGCCTGGGCAACAGAGTGAGACTCTGTCTCAAAAAAAAAAAAAAAATTTATAGAATGATATGCCACCCTAATACCCAGCAATATTTTCTAAGGGATATAATACATTGTTTCTGAATTACTACATCCAGTCATTATTTAGAAAAAGCCAGAATACTTTGTACTGAATAAAATATGACAGAGCACAGGAACATGTTAGAATCATCCTAGGACCCTGGATATAGTCCTACACTTCTACCTCCTACCACTGGAACGTCCTATCCTTACACCTATGTGTGCACACAGCAGAGCAAACCAGTTGGGAGAGTACAAGTTGGAATCTTAAAGCAGTACTTCTAAGAGAGTGCTAACTTAGCCATTATGTATCCTAATTTCTGGCAAATACATCACTTGAGTGAGAATAATTTGGCATACCACATGAACACAAAGGGCTATTTGTTTCCTTGAGACAATTACAAAAGACGTATAAATATTTCACTTCCTTAAAAACTCATAGAGATTGTTTTTTCCTAAAGTCTCCCACAAACAGGAAACTATAGAACTACCTAGACATATACAATTAATAAAATTAAAAGAGTGCATGTGTGTGTCAAGTAATTTGAAACATGAAAATAAAATTTAAATAAATTAAATTTAAAATCACTCCCATAAACCACACATAGAAGTTTCACTATTTTAACATTGTGTATTTTGTCATTAGTTGCAGGAAATCATTACCCATGTAATGAAGGTATGGTGTTTGTACTGTAAATGCTTTTAAACTTTTTATCTTTTGACATCTTAAAAAACCCTTCTGGCTGGGGAGACACTGCTCCTTCCAGGCGTACTCCATTCTTAGAGATAGGAAAGGCCCCAGCCAGGAGTATGTCTTTGACATGAAACTAACTAATCCAGAGCCGTACCTCCTCAATCAGACTTTGGATGCAATATTCTTCTGCCTTAATCATCTCAGTGCCAGGTACCAGGCAATTAGAGACCACCCTGATAGCCTAAAGCCCTCCAAAATGACTCAAACTAGCCAATCCTAAATTGTTTACCTTGCCCTTCTCCTTGCTTTTCCCACAGAAACCCCAATAAAGGGAGTGCCCTAAACCTTCTCCTCCCTCTTGTCTTCTGCCTCCTGACCACTGTGGTCTCTTCCCCATGTGGCCCTGTGTGACATGCCATGCCTCCTGTCTCTAGGACCTGTGAGTATAACAAACTTTGTTTTCCTGAGGTTCTCTTGTGTTGCCTCTTGTGGTTCCACCTGACTAACCACCTTGTAAAAGAATATAAAACAGTATTCAAAGACAGTAAGGTAAAAAGAACACTCTTAGACAAAAACTCAAAGAAGAGATTTAAGATACAAAGACAGGTAACTTCTTTTAATAATTGAATTTTTATAATTAAAATTTAATAATAATTTAATAATTAAAATTTTAATTGAGGCTCCATTGGAAGATGAAGGGTAGAATTTAGTACGCATTACACAGAAATTATTCATGTAAAACATAAAAGAGCTAAACTGGGCTAAAAAGAAAGGAGAGGGGGAACGGATACACACGCCTACCACAGTTGGAATTGAGTATGAGATGGGTATGAGGAGACAGGGGTATTGGGAGCCAAAAGCAAGTACAACTTGGTTTTAGTGCCTGGGAGAACAGACACACCAAAATAAGGAACAGGGGGAATTAACACATTGGGGCAGGTGAATCAAGTAAAAAGATTAATATAAGACATGCAGTTTGAGAAACCCTGACAAAACATCTAAAAAGAAAAAAAAAAGTGGTCCAGAAGGCATTTAGAGCAGAGGCTAGAGCTAAAGGTTGTATAAGGTTGTCACTGGAATAGTATTACTGAGCTAAACCACAGATGAGGATCTTGTATCCAAAGCTCCAAAGAATCTTAAGTGAATTGTTCAAGATGTCATAGTTAGTGAAGAGCCAAGTTACAAGGACTGGGTCCCTTGATGCTGTCTACTAACTCACAGAAAAGTGACAGTTGAAATTAGGAGAGCGAAATGCCTATCAATTAAGAATGGATGCAGAAAAAAGCAGGTTGAAGACAAGGGAGCAGCTACATTAGGAGATATAGAGACAGAAGGAGCAGTTAGAAAAGTAGGGAAAAACCTTTCAGATTAATGTGTTTCAGGAGCCAGGGGAAAGAAAGCTACAAGGATAGGGCAGTTTAACACTGTTAAATGGTAAAGAGACGATAAGGATCAGAGCACTGAGAAAGAAATTAATCCAAAGAAAATAGAGGAAAGGTAATAATAAAGGTAAGATCACTAATTAACAAAACAGAAGAAACCCACACACAACAGAAACACCAACTTGGATTTTTCCAAAGAATCAAAGAACTTACAAACTTCTGCTAAGATAGAGTAAGAAAATAAGGGAAGGAGTTAAGTAAACAATTTAAGTATAACAAAAAAAGGCATAATCAAAAAATGCTGCTGATAAAAAAATTAAGAGGATACTATGAACCACTTCATGTCAATAAAATTTACAAATGGATAACTCTCTGGAAAATATAACTTACCAAGACTGATTCAAGAAGAAATAGAAAATCGAAAGTCTCATAGCATTTAAGGAAACTGAATTAGCAGGTAAAAAATCTTCCCCCAAAAAGAATACCTACAGCCAGCTGATTTTTGACAAAGCAGACAAAAACATACACCGGGGAAAGGATGCCTCATTCAATAAATGGTGCTGGGAAAACTGGACAGCCACATGCAGAAGAATGAAACTGGATCCCTATCTCTTACTATATACAAAAATTAACTCAAGATGAATTAAAGACTCAAATCTAAGACCTGAAACCATAAAAATTCTAGAAGAAAATGTAGTAAAAACTCTTCTGAACAAGAATTTTTGACTAAGTCCCCCAAAAGCAAATACAGCAACAACAAAAATAAATAGATGAGAATTAATTAAACTAAAAAGTTTCTGCACAGCAAAGAAAGAAATCAACAGACAACCTACAGAATGGGAGAAAATAGTCACAAACTACACATCTGACAAAGGACTAATATCCAGAATCTATAAAGAACTCAAATAAATCAGCATGAAAAAGTAATAAATAACCCCCTCAAAAAGTAGGTGAAAGATATGAACAGATTTTTTCCAAAAAAGAAAAATAAATGGCCAACGAACATGAAAATATCCTCAACATTACTAATCATCAGGGAAATTGCAAATTAAAACCACAGTGAGATACCACCTTACCCCTGTGAGAATGGCCATTATTAAAAAGTCAAAAAACAATAGATGTCGATGCAATGCAGTGAAAAGGAAATGCTTATTATACATTGTTCGTGGGAATGTAAACTAGTATAACCTCTATGGAAAACAGTATGGAGATTCCTCAGAGAGCTAAAAGTAGACCTACCATTCCATCCAGCAATCCCACTACTGGGTATCTACCCAAAGGGAAAGAAGTCATTTGATAAAAAAAAGACACCTGCACCCAAATGTTTCTTGCAGCGTAATTCACAATGGCAAAGATATGGAATCAACCTAAATGCCCATCAACTAATGAGTGGATAAAAAAAATATGGTGTACACACACACACACACACACACTCCCCCACCCCATGGAGTACTACTCAGTACTCAGCCATAAAAATGAATGAAATAATATCTTTTGCAGCAACTTGAACTGGAGACCATTATTCTAAGTGAAGTAACTCAGGAATGGAAAAACAAATACCAGATGTTCTCACTAATAAGTGGGAGCTAAATGAGGGGTATATATGGTCATAAAATGGTGTAATGGACATTGAAAACTAGGAAGGAAGGGGATAAGAGTGGAGTGAAGGATAAAAATCTACCTATCAGGTATAATGTACGCTATTCTGGTGATGGGTACACTAAAAGCTGTGACTTCAGCATTGTACAATTCATCCATGTAACAAAAAACACTTGTATCCTAAATCTATTGAAATTTTAAAAAAAGAATACAAAATCCTAACAAATTTTCCCAATAGTGCTTTGAAAAATTCAAGAAAGAAATAATTACAATCTTTCACAAATTTTCCCAGAGAACAACAAAACAACCAGGAAACACTTCCTAACTCATTTTATGAGGACAGCATAACCTTGATTCCATAACCTGACAAAGATAAGTATGAGAAAGGAAAAAAATACAAGCCAGTTTCATTCATAAACATAAATGGAAAAAATCCTAAATAATAATAGCAAACCTAATCAAGTGAGATAAAATATTGTGACTAAATGTGGATTTATTCCAGAAATACAAGGTTGGTTTGGAGTTTTAAAAAAATCAATTAATAAGATTCACCAAATTCATTAAAGGAAAAAAATCATATAGTCATCTCAAAGGATGTGTAAAAATCCTGAGATAAATTTAATATCCACTTAAGATAAAAATTCTAGGGCTGGGCATGTGGCTCATGCCTGTAATCTTAGAACTCTGGGAGACTGAGGTGAGAGCATTGCTTGAGGTCAGGAGTTTGAGACCAGCCTGAGCAAGAGTGACACCCTGTCTACACAAAAACCAGAAAAATTGGCTGGGGGTGGTGACGCATGCCTGTAGTCCCAGCTACTCCCATCTCCTTGGGAGGAGGATCAATTGAGTCAGGAGTTTGAGGGAGCAGTGAGTTATGGTGATGCCACTGCACTCTACACAGGGCAATAAAGTGAGACTCTGTCTCAAAAACAAACAAAACAAAACAACTAGGCATAGAAGTATGCATTAAAAACTAAATAAGCATAATACTTCAATGGTGATACATTAAGAGTACTTTTCTTTCTTTTCTTTTTCCCTTCCTCCCTCCCTCCCTTCCTTCCTTCCATCCATCCATCCATCCTGCCTTTTTTTTTTTTTTTTTGGAGACAGAGCCTTACTCTGTTGCCCAGGCCCCAGGCTGGAGCACAGTAGCACCATCACAGCTCATTGCAGCCTCCAACTCCTGGGCTCAAGCAATCCCCCTGCTTTAGCCTCCCAAGTAGCCTTGCCAACTTTTAAAATTTTTTGTAGAGATGGGATCTTGCTATGTTGCCCAGGCTGGTCTCAAATTCCTGGCCTCAAGTGATCCTCCTGCTTCAGCCTCCCCAAATGCTAGGATTAAGGACTAACACTTCCTTTAAGATTAAGAACAAGATAAGGGTACCAGCTACCTCTACTTCTTTTATACTGGAAGGCCTATTCAGCAAAACAAGGCAAGAAAACACTTGAATTGGAATAAAGAAAGAAAACTATCCTCTCAGATGATCTGATTATGTATGTTGACTATCCTAAGTAATCTAACAACCTATAATTAGAGTGAGTTTGATAAACAAATAGACCAGAGCAGAGAGTCCAGAAACAGAGCTACACATAGGCACTACAAACATGACACAGGTGAGAATGAAACATACAGATCAGTGAGGAAAGGATGGAGTTTTCAACAAGTGAGCAACCAGGTATCCATTTGGGAAAAAAGAAAATTAGACACAAATTGCCATACCAAAAAAAGAGGGGGAAATAAAATTTCAGAAGGATTAAAAACCTAAATGTTAAATGCAAAACTACAACATTTTTAGAAGATAACATAAGACAGCATCACTATAATCTTGAGAAAGGGAAGGATTTCTTTACCAAGACTCAAAAAATGAAAAGGTACAAATTTAACTACTTTAAAATTAAAAGCTTTGCTCATCAAAGGGCTACATAAAGTGAATGAAAAAAAGAAATATTTACAATCCATACAAATAACGAAAGATTAGTATTCAGAATACACAAAGAACTCCTATGAATCAATAAGAAAAAGTCAACCCAGCAGAAAGAATAGGCAAAAGAAATGAATAGGAATTTCACAAAGGAGGAAACACAGATGTCCCATAAACACAAGAAAAGACGCTCAATCTCCTTAGAAACTAGGAAAATACAAATTAAAATCGCAATGAGATACCATTTTACACCCAGTAAGTTGGCTAACATTACAAAGTTGGTTAATATCAAGTTTTGGCAAGACTGTGAAATTCTCATTTGTTGTTGGTGGCAGTATAAATGTAGTATAAACCAATAGAGATGCTTTGGAAAACTGGCTGGCGGGACATTAGAAAAAGTTCAGCAATTACACTGTAAGAAAATACTCTGGAGACTTTTTCACATATATACACCAAGAGATAAGTATAAAATTTATTTATAGCAGTATTATTTGTAATACTAGACATAATCCACATGTTCCATCAATAATAGAATGGACATGAAAACTGTGACATATTCATACAATGGGATATTATGGCCAGTGAAAATGAATTACAGATATATGTACTAACATGGATGAATCTCAAAAACAATGTTGAGCAAAAGACATAGTACAGTATGATTCGATTTATATCATGAAAACAGGCAAATCTAAGCAATTTATTATTTGAGGATAAATACATAGATGGGAAAAAAATTTTTGAAAGAAAAGCAATGTGACCATTAACACTAAATTTAGGATGGTAAATTCTACCATTCTTTGGGGTAGAAGAATGGAATCTGATCAGGGCGGGCCTACAGTGACCTTGTGAGGAATGGTAACATTCTAGTTCATGGCTAGAGTGGTACATAGATGAGTATTTAAATACTACATACATGCTTACATACAGGTTTTTACAATTATTACTTTTACATAAAATAGTAAAAGAAAAGCATCAACAATGATAAAACAGTGCAATTTTAGGTACACATCCAGATTACAAAGAACTAAGGAAAAGCAGATGGTAATGAAGCAAAAGTAGTGAATGGGGCTCATTCCTTTAAGTCAGTTAGAGGTAGAAGCGTAAGAGAACGGTAATTCAAAGGGATAGGTATGCTGGAAGGACAGGTTTTGGGCTGATGAAATCTGAGCACACTTAAAGACTGAAAGAATCCACAGAAGGGACACAGTGAAGATGTAAGAACAACACGTGGGTTAAAAGATGGGGCAGGAACCTGAAAGATATGAGAAGAGACAGAATTACGAGAAGTAGAGGGCTAGAATAATGGAAAGGAAGAAAGATATTTCTTTGTATATGAAAAGGAGAAGGTGGGTAAAAACAGAAAAAATATAAAGTGCTAAGGAGGGTGGGGGTAGGACTCAGTTACAATTTTCTCAGTAATCAAAGGGTAGTCATTTTTAGAAAACAAAAGAGGCAAAACAGAAATGGAAAATATTTGGAAATATGCAATGAAGAATGTGACAGGGAATAAATTAGATAAGAACCCAATGACAGCACCAGGTAGAATGAAGGCTCAACTGAGAGAAGTTTGGAGTTATATTAAGTTCAAGAATTGGAGGGTCTTCATCTCCCAAAAAATTCTATTTCTCTCTTCATAGCCAGCAGTCAAGTGTGGACTAGGCAAAGGTTTACTCTCTTCATAAATAATTCATACTACTCAGTTTTGCACAGGTTTCGGGCTGTCTTTCAGTACCCAGCTCAAGTGCCGCTGTCCTGCACATTTTCCACTCCTCTAACTCAAAAGCAAGAATCTATACCTCCTGTTTACAAAATCTATACCCCTCTAACTCAAAAGCAAGAATCTATACCTCCTGTTTACAAAATCTATACCCCTCTAACTCAAAAGCAAGAATCTATACCTCCTGTTTACAAAATCTATACCCCTCTAACTCAAAAGCAAGAATCTATACCTCCTGTGTTTACAAAAACATATTTGGTACTTCCCAGCGTTTTGTGGGAGGGAAGGGGAGAGAGAGAAATAAAATTGAACTAAAATATACACAATGCAGATGAATATGCATCTGAAACATACTGCGCTAAGTGAAAGAAGCCAGATTCAGAGGCTACATATGTATGATTCCACTTATACGACATTTTGGAAAAGGCAAAACTGAAATGGACCGTTAAAAAGAACTAACCAACCTCCCTGTTTTACAAATAAGAAAAGTAAATATATACAGAGATATACTTCCACTGAAATAACTGAACAGTAATTGAGCTCAGAGCCTTCCATCCATCCCCCAACCCAATTGCTCTTCCTACTATACCATCCTACGACCAAGGAGTCCATTTCAATGCTTATTCACAAAGAATATTAAGTGATTAACCAGTAATTGGAGCCATGATCAGGCTTATAAGGAGACATCAGATGATAAGGTATCAGAATTTGGGGCCTTTGGTTTCTACCTCACAGCATGTTTACCCCAGCTATACTTCTTTTATACCAAAATAAAAATTTAAAAAAGGAATTAAATCAAATTATATAGCCCATGAGAAACATTACTACATCCAATAAGGTCAACTTTGGCAAGAAAAATCTCCAAGTAGGAAAATACATTGAAATGTTAATAGCGAATGAATTATTCTGTATTTTTCAAATTCTCTACCATGAGTATTACAGTCAATGATTACAACTTAAATTTTTGTTCAGTTTCATTTTTCCTAAAATGGGCTTCCTTTCAAATTATCCCTCAATGTCATCTCCAAAGTGATCAGTCTCCAAAGTGATCTGTCTCCTAAAAGAGACTGATTTCTATTTGGGTTCTACCCAGGTGCACACTTAATTTTTTTGTAGGGGGAAGACTGTCCTCTCATTTATCCTATTCCTATTGTCTTTTCTCCACAAATGAGAATGGAAATCTACATCCTATGAACATTAATTTTAAAATGTGCAAATGGGAGAGGAAACACAACATACTAGGGAAGGAAGGAGAATGGTAGAGGTTGGAGAGAAAGGATGGGGGAGGGAGAAAGAGAGTCAGGGAGAAAGTTAAGGTGATACCCTCAGTGGGACTAAAATGTATTTAACAGATGCCCTTCCCCCTCTTCTTTAGCTCAGAAGTCCCAGTCATTATTCAACATCCAGCCTGTAATCTACTTGCTTTAAGACTTTAAGAGCCAGCCTAACTGTAAATAATCCTTCCCAAATCTTAACTCCTGTAAAATCTAGTTTTTCTTAGAACATAATCATTACTTATGATAATATAATAGTTTCCAAACAGATCAACCTTTTGGCCAGAAATTAAAAATTACATAGTACATTTTTGTAATCTCTTCAGGAACCACCTATATCTAAAGGAAAATGTGACAATTTAAAAAGAAAAAAATTTTTGTTTCATTGTCAGTGACCCCATATTCTTTAGCTAAATGCATAGAAATTTGTTTGTTAATGTAGGTTTCAGACCAAGTATCAGGATCACACGGATCACAACAAATTAAATCAGAGTAAAGAAGTTGGTTGCAGAGATCGAGTTTTCTGGAACCCTGAAAAATATTTGTAAAATAGTCCCTGTTTCCAACAAAAAGAACAAAAAGATTTGCTCTCAGTGGAGACCTAAACCTTGAATATGTGAGGTTCCCTATTCTCAGATCTGATATGACCCCCCTTGCATAGACAGGGCCACAGGCAGCTGCGTGCTCCCACTCCCACCCAATTCAGAATGCGGGGGGTAAGGAAAGCTACACTAAATATAGTACACCTGTTCTGAAATGACTTTCCTCACAGTAACATTTAGTATCATTGGCTAATTGGGAACTTAATTTAACTTGTGTATGTGATCTTTAATTTTGAATTGGAACTTACCTATATTCAACCTTTATTTTTAATCTACTCCAATGCCATGATTACTTGAAATATGGATATAGGAATTATTCAGCTGTTCTCCTAAATCTTAGCTAATAGGAGTGTTCACTTTTACAATTCAGTAGAAATTTCTCTTTTCTTGAATAGTTGTACCTTTACAATAAATGGCTTTTGATAAAACTATTGTTGTGCCTATACATACAAGACTTACCATGAATCATCTCCTATTTTCAATGAGACAATTCTTTTTGCTTATGTGCATTTTCTATTTTCATATAATTATTTAGGTATACAACAAATGAGAACCAAGAATACCATGTAGAAAAAAGATCCTGCTGTAAGAATAAATGGTACTTTCAACAAATATCTACTGGGCATTGATATTCTAGATACACAGGTTATAAAAATGAATACAGCTACAGTCCTTGCTCTCAAGCAGTTCTTAGGCTTATTCATTCATTCATTAAAAAAAAATACTTTTTGAGCATCTATACGTGGCAGGCATTGTTTTAAGGGCTGACACCACAGTGAAGAGAAACAAAAATCATGTCTTCATAGAGCTTACATTCTAGTGTGGGGGAAATGGACAATAAAAATGAAAAAAATATTGGATATTAGATAGAAATAAATGCTATGGAAAATAAAGAAGGAGAAAGTTTGTTGGGGTACATAGATAATGACTGTGGTTTCAATTACATAAAAATAGTCATACAATGTAGAAAGTGCAAAACAAATAGACATAGGGTTTTACCAAAACATTTAAAAGAGACTTAAGGGGAAAGGGAGAAGGCAACATCATGGAAGCTTTGTGGAGGTGACATTTCCGTTGATTCTTAAGAAAATGAGATGAAAAATTAATTGGAAAAGGTTGAGTCGGGGAGGAAAATGCCAAGCATTTTGTACCACAAGTAGAAGACACTACGCCCAAGTTAAAAAATAAAATCCAAGACTTTTAACTAACAATTTTAGATACCCTGTTATCTAGGGTTACAAAGATAAATAAATCATATTCCCATAAGAAAAGGAGCTCACAGTTAGGTATGAGTGATAGACAAAAAAGTAAATAACACAAAAGACAAGTACTACAAAAAAAAATCTACAAAATGACAGTAGAAGGTAGAATACGAACAAGAATAAGGTACTGTCACTGCTGTAAAGCAGAACAAGGCAGAAGGTACTTGCTCTAAGAAAGGGACAATGTGCTTTGAGAGATTTCTTAATAGCATGGCTAACAAGAGGGAGAGATGAGGTTGTAAAGGGGGTCCAGGATAACAAAGTGAGGCATGAATCACCACAGTGAAGAAAGTGAGGCATCTAACTGTTCAGATATAAACATGTTTTATTACTAGCAGTTCTCATCTCATTATTACAAGATATTTTGACTGTAATATAGAGGGAGAAAAACAAAAATGTTGTTGGGGAAAAGAAGAAGGTTTCAGTTTCTAATATTATTAATTCCTAGAGAAAATGAATGAAGAGTTGCTACTTTTAAAGTATATTATCTAATTCTAACCATTGGGATGGCTATAATTAAAAATGTGAAAGTAAGTAAGTGTTAGCCAGGATGCAGAGAAATTGGAATCCTTGCACGTTGACTGTGAAAATGACAATGGTTCAGCCTCTATGGAAAACAGCTTGGCAGTCCTTCAAAAAGTTAAACATAGGGCCGGGCACGGTGACTCACACCTGTAATCCTAGCACTCTGGGAGGTCAAGGCTGGAGGATCGCTTAGGCAGGAATTGGAGACCAGCCAGAGCAACAGAGAGATCTCATCTCTACCAAAAACAGAAAAGAATTAGCTGGGCGTGGTGGTGTGCACCTGTAGTCCCAGCTACTCGGGAGGCTGAGGCAAGAGGATCACTTGAGCCTAGGAGTCTGAGGTTCCAGTGAGCTATGATGATACCACTGCACTTTACCTAAGGGACAGAGAAAGACTCTGTCTCAAAAAAAAAAAAAAAAAAAAAAAAAGTTAAACACAGAATTACCATATGACCTAGCAACTCTATTGCTAGACACACATTTATGCACTGTGTGACAACATTTCAGTCAACAATGGACTGCATATATGATGGTGGTCCCATAAGATTATATCGTATTTTTACTGTACCTTTCCTATGTTTAGATATGCAAATACCATTGTGTTATAATTGCTAAAGGATTATTAGCTGGGAGTGGTGGTGTGTGCCTGTAGTCCTAGCTACTCGAGAGGCTATGGTGGGAGGATCACTTGAGCCCAGGAATTTGAGGCTGTAGTGAGCTATGATCATGTCACTGCACTCTAGCCTGGGTGACACAGTGAGACCCTATCTCAAAAAACAAAAACAAACAAAAAAACTGCTTACAGTATTTGGTATAGTAACATGCTATATAGGTTTATAGCCCAGGAGCAATAGGCTATATATACCACATAGCCTAGGTGTGTAGTAGGCTATACCATCTAGGTTTGTGTAAGTATACTCTATGATGTTTGCATAATGACATAGTTCTCAGAACATATCCCTGTTA